>OY997266.1:370720185-371320185 GCA_963921465.1 Triticum timopheevii
CTTATTCGGTCGCCGGAAGTGTTCGAGGGTTTACCGATATTGTACCGGGACCACCGAAGGGGTTCCGGGGGTCCACCTGCCCCGGAGGGCCCTATGGGCTGAATATGGAGGGGAACCAGCCCCTAGGTGGGCTGGGCGCCAACTCCCCCCTAGGGCCCATGCGCCTAGGGTTGGGGGAAACCCTAAAGGGGGCGCCCCCCTTTGGCTTGGGGGGCAAGCCTCCCCCTTGGCCGTCGCCCCCCCTTGATGCATCTAGAGGGGGCTGGCCCCCTCTCCCTTGCCCCTATAAATAGTGGGGGGGGGGGGGGCTGCCGCACCCTTCCCCTGGCGCAACCCCTCCCTCCTCCAACACTTTCTCCTCCTCCGTAGAGCTTGGCGAAGCCCTGCAGAAAATCCACAAGCTTGACCATCACGCCGTTGTGCTGCCAGAGCTTTGCCTCAACTTGTCCTCTCCCCTTGCTGGATCAAGAAGGAGGAGACGTCCCCGGGCTGTACGTGTGTTGAGCGCGGAGGCGCCGTCCGCTCGGCGCTACATCGGATCTTCTGCGATTTGAATCGCGGCAAGTACGACTCCATCAACCGCGTTCTTGTAACGCTTCCGCTTAGCGATCTTCAAGGGTATGAAGATGCACTCCCTCTCTCTATCGTTGCTAGCATCTCCTAGATTGATCTTGGTGTTACATAGGAAAATTTTGAATTATTACTACGTTACCCAACAACCACTGGCCAGCCAACGGCACCCCCTGCCGAGTCGCTGACATCCACCAGCAAGCCGCCACCGCCCGCCACGCGCACCAGCCGAAGAGCAGAGGAGAGAGGGTCGACCATCGCCTGAGCCACCCAACGGGCCCCAGGCCCGCCTCGAACAGAGCCGCCGCAGCCCGCGCCGCCCGCTGGCCAGATCCAGGCGAAGCCACCGCCGCCACCCCGGGCATGCAACCACCCGGAACCACCGCGTCCGGCCCTCCACGCCTGGCATGCCGCTCCGCAACGCCGCCACGCGCCGCACTCCCCGGATCCGCGCCGCGCTGCCACCCGGGAGCGCCCGCCGGCGCCAAGCCCCCATGAGCGGGGAGAGAAAGGGACCCGCAGCCGCCAGCACCCATTGCCCGTCGGCGAGGGGAGGGATGGGAGGTAGGGGGAACGCACGTCGGCGACTAGGGTATCCCCTCGGTCACCGTATATGGAATTACAAGGCATAGAGTTACACATGATTAAATTACAAGGGATCGGAAATTCCCAGACATAAAGTGGCAGTTCCGCCTTTTGGCACGAGCTCACATGAGACTGATTTCTAAAAAAAAAGAGTAAAATTTTCCCGCGCAGTGTGATAAAGTGGAAGACCATGTGCACCCGTTTCGTATCTGCCCGCCGCGTGTGCCCGGCTTTGAATCTCATCTCATATAAACAATTTAGGAACGAGCGAAGCGTGGGGCTTCTTTATCGTGCTGCTCATTATCCATCCTCTCTTCTCATATGAAAAAAAATGGATGATGTTCCCCCAAAAATCACTCCGGATGACACAGAAGCCATTGACTTGAGCCAGGCCCTACCGACCGTCCCAACCCGAAATCATTTGAGGCGCACTGATAATTTTCAGCGCTGTCCGCATCATCTGCCAGTGGCCGGTGAAGATCGCAGATGGCCCCGCGAAAGCGAGTTTGGTTGGTGAAAAACGTCGCGTCCTCTTCTTTCCCTTGGCTGGCGCCCCCGTGGAGCCATTCCCCGTCCACTCCCACATTCCCACGGGCCACTGGGGAGAAAAAGGTTACGCCTTCCTCTGCCTCCATGACGGCGATGGTGGCGGCGCTCCTGCTACTGGCGGCGGCGGCGGCGCAGGCGCGGGAGGATCCGGCGTGCTACCCGCGAGTGTTCAGCTTCGGGGACTCGCTGGCGGACACGGGAAACTTGCTCCACCTCTACGGCAATGACTCCTACGAGGCCGCGACCAGGCTGCCCTACGGCGAGACCTATTTCCACAAAGCCACCGGTCGATCCTCCAACGGCCGCCTCATCATCGACTTCATCGGTACGGCACGACCACCCGCCTCGCTCGATCTATCGACCAGCCAGCTGCAGCAAGAGTATGTATACTAACTTGAAATCTGTGTGGTCGCGTGCGCCGCAGCGGAGGCGCTGGGGTTGCCGTTCGTGCCGCCGTACCTCAGTGGGCGGAGCGCGGAGGACTTCACCGGCGGTGCTAACTTCGCTGTGGGCGGCGCCACGGCGCTGAGCCCGGACTTCTTCTGGGAGAATGGGTGCCCGCGTTTCGGGCTGACACGGTGCACCTTGACATGGAAATGGCGTGGTTCCGCGACCTCCTCGGCCTGCTCTGCCCCGGCGGCGTCGCCGGTATGCTAATTCAACCCCTTCTCTTTTCCGCTTTGACACGGGCCTTAAGCCTCATTTACTTAGTAATTTCAGTATTCCCTCCATCGAATGAGGCGCACACGCTAGTTTCAGAATCAAGTTTTACCAATAAAACACGAGTTACGTGCTATAGAATTTATACCGTTGAATTCGTATTTAAAAAAGTTCAATGATATAATTTTGAAGTCACAAAACTCATATTCCCTCCGTCTCAAAACAAGTGTCGCTGTTTTACTAATTAGCGACATTTATTTTAGACGGAGACAGTTTATTATTATTCCAATTGAAGGTCATTGTTAAATCCCGTGCACGCCCCTAGTAGAGGTAGTACAAGCAACCAACGTTTTTCATCAATCTATTGAGAGAGTGGGCACTTTCAGATTGAAAATGTTACATGAAATGGTTCTTTGCAGCATGTGCTTCCGAGATATATACACTAATTCATAAAAAATATATTCTAGTGTATTTGGAAAACAAGGGCAAATATAGTTTATGTCTTTCATATGCTCGTAACTTTTAATAGTAGAATACCTTTTGCCTCGAAGAGAAAATAAATTTTGATGCTCGAAGAGAACTATGGGGCATTCTTTTCACGTAACATTTGCAAGCACAGAAAAGACTTGAATTTTTTTATATATCAATTTTTCTGGACTCCTAATATATTCAGAGAATTACCTTTGAACCTGGAACAAGTGCATCTGGGTGACTTTTCATTTTTCTTCTCTAAAAACTCTAATTATACATTTTATTTTGAAACTTATTATTCAACTGTGCAACTCTTGTACTCACTCCATCCAAATATACATTTTTTTGGAAAAGGAGGATTACCTCCGGCCTCTGCATTAGTCGTTGCATGCAGCCATATTATTAGAAAGAGTAACAAAGTCTTAACATCAAAGAAAGCTCAAAATACGAGAAAAAAAGAGGAAATAAATCTGTAAAGCGCCACATCAAGCAAGGAAACGCCACATCCGGTGATAAAGAACATGCTACGATGCTTACATACCTAGCATATTATCGGCTCGCCATCCAAATCGGCTGAAGATAGCCCGTGCTACCGTCTTCCATTGGTTGCACCCAATAACCATAAGCTCCCTGCAGTCCGCATGAGTGAGTAACGACCACATACAAATCCAGGCTGTAGCTCTATAGATAACCTGCAAAAAATTAGTGAATTATGCCCCATCAAAATTTATATCATTTCTAGTGTTCCATATAGCCCAGAATTGTGCCCCAATTCCTTTTCATCAGATTATCTTTGGTCAAGATGACTCTTTTGTGGACGAACCACATAAAGATCTTGATGCGGAGTGGAACTTTAATCTTCCATATGTGCAAAGACCTCGACAATGACCCGGAATCAATTAAGTCTAAATACATGGACTTCACCGAAAATAATCCATTCGTGGTTAGCTTCCAGCTAATTTTATCCGCCTGGTCTGAAAGTTGAACATCCATCAACCTACGGACCAGGTGTAACCAAGCATTCCAACGTTCCCCTGCAAGGGATCTCCTAAATTGGATGTTAAGTGGTACCGAGTTTAATACTGTGGCAACATAATCCTCCTTACGTTGCACAATATTATATAGGGAAGGGTATTATAAAGCTAAAGACATCTCCCCTAGCCATGTATCCTCCCAGAATCTAGTAGTGGTACCACTACCAATTAGTAACTTCACCCGCTGGAAGAAAGTTACTTTTGTCTTCATTAACCCCTTCCAAAAGGGTGAGTCCGTTGGCCTTGCATTCACCTGGGCCAAAGTCTTAGTATGTAGGTATTTATCCGCAAGATTTGTACCCACATGCCCTCGGTCTCAGTAGATAGTCTGTATAGCCATTTGCTAAGCAAACATCTATTCTTTACCTCTAAATTCTCGATCCCTAACCCACCCGGTCTTTTGGTCTACACATGACATCCCATCTAGCCAATATATATTTCTTCTTGGCCTCATCGCTTTGCCAGAAGAATCGGGATCTGTAAAAGTCTAATCTTTTCCATACCCCTACCGGTACTTCAAAGAAAGATAGGAGGAACATCGGCAAACTCGTCAAAACCGAGTTAATCAACACCAGCCGTCCTCCGTAAGACATTAGCTTGCCCTTCCAGCAGCTTATTTTTTTTTCAAATCTATCTTCTATACATTTTCATTCTTTGTTCGTTAACCGTCTATAGTGAATTGGGATCCGTAGATAACTAAAAGGTAAGGATCCCATTTCACAACCGAACAAGTTTCTGTAATCGTCTTGTTCTTCTTTAGTTCTCCCAAAGCAGAACAATTCGCTTTTATTGAAGTTGATTTTTAACCCAGACAGTTGCTAAAAAATGCATAAAATAAGCTTCATATTCCTAGCTTTTGCAAGATCGTGTTCCATGAAAATAATAGTATCGTCAGCGTATTGTAGGATGAAGACGCCCCCCTCTACAAGATGGGGGACGAGACTTCCTACTAGGCCACTCTCTTTAGCCCTACTAATAAGTACTGCCAACATATCCGCTACAATGTTAAACAACACATGAGACATGGAGTCTCCCTGTCGTAACCCCTTACGTGTCTGGAAATAATGACTTGTGTCATCATTGACCTTTACCCCGACACTGCCTTTCTGTATGAATGAATCCACCTGAGATCTCCAGGCTTCATTGAACCCCTTCATACGTAAGGCTTGCTGTAAGAAGGGCCATTTGACCTCATCATACGCTTTTTCAAAATCCACTTTGAAGACAACCCCATCTAGTTTCTTCAAATGGATTTCGTGCAATGTTTCATGTAGGACTACCACCCCTTCTAGGATTTGTCGTCCTCGCACGAAAGCAGTTTGAGTTGGTTGCACAACTGAATGGGCTATCTGTGTCAACCTATTCGTGCCAACCTTTGTAAAGATCTTACATCTTACATTGAGAAGACATATCGGTCTAAACTGCTCAATCCGAACAGCTTCCACCTTCTTTGGCAACAATGTAATTGTTCCAAAATTGAGGCGAAACAAATTTAAATGGCCTTTGAACAAGTCATGGAACATAGGAATAAGATCTCTCTTTATGATATGCCAACATTTTTGATAAAATTCCGCCGGGAACCCATCCGACCCGGGCGCCTTATTATGCTTCATTTGCGTTATAGCATCGAACACCTCTTTCTCAGTGAAAGGGGCAAACAACACCTCATTCTCTTCTAAGTTGAGTTGCGGTATGTCCCCGATCACACTCTCATCTAGAGAAACGAAACTTTCTTCGGGTGCTCCGAAAAGTTTCTTATAGTATTCGGAGATGTACAGTTTTAGGTTCTCATGTCCTACAATTGTACCCAGAATCCAAATATACATGGCCTCACCCTAAAAAAAAAGTAAAAAATATGCATGGGCTAATACGTTTTTTGATGTTACCTTTGACCATGAATTAGAGCAGTAATATATGCCATCCATGTTACACAAAGTATACCATCAAAATCGTATGTGAAAGGAGTTTCTAAAGATATAATTTTTGCATCATACATCTCATATATTATTAATCTTATCAATGGTCAAAGACAGCCTTAACAAATGTATTTAACCTCTATATTTGGATGGAGGGAATACATCTTTGGACGCTTCGCGTCACCATCAACTTTGCCTCGTTGAGCCCACAATACCACTTTGTACGTTGGCTAGGCAACATCTCTGTCCTCGCTCAATACCACTATGGAGTATCGACTTCACCTCACGGAACCTAACCTATAGACTGGCCGTTGGCTCGATTTTTCGTCATTGACTTTGCCTTGTTGATGCTAACCACCAAGTTGCATAAAAAAAGAGAATGTTTTGATGTATATGTAACCAGATATAATATTTTTAAAAGTTAATCAATGAGCAAAAATTAAATAATTGAATATTAAGAAAAACAATGAAATGCACCGAGTAAACGAAATAGGTAAAAAGTTCTAACAACTTGTCATGTGTGAACAACAGTTGTAGAAAAAAAATGTGCAACACGATAATAATAAGTTCCCAAGAAGGCCGTTAAGAGAACAAAGTGCAACAAGTGGACGTATCTGGTGCATATACCTACTTGCTAATTTATTTCCAGGTTGTTTGGTAACCTCTAACGTCTGTTTTCCAAATTGGATGCTCTGGTTGCACAACAAGAATGGCGTAGTGGATACTTTTCAGTGCAATAACATGCTGACAAAACAACAACAACAAAAATCAAAAAACTGACTACCAAGTTGTGGTTTAGAATCCAACACCTCACACAATACTCATTCTTCCTAAAAACACACAAAAATATGCATGAATTTCCATGTAAGATTTAATGGTTGCATGCCGACTAGGAAATACTCCCTCTGTAAAGAAATATAAGATCGTTTAGATCACTACTAGAGGCGGTACTTAGCAAATCGTTTACTTAAAACTTTATACATAGATGGAAGAATAATTTTGCTCTGAACAATAGTTCATACTTAGGGGAAAGTGGTGTGAATCTATTAAAGTTCTTAACTACGTGTTTGTCGATCTAGAAAAGGGAATTCTTGCAAAAGTGTTGCAAAGGTGTTGTTGTTCCAAGAATGATGGAAGGGGAATACTCCCTCTGTTCAAGATTATTGGGCATGCACATTCTTCTAGGTCCTCAATTTGACTAACCAAATATGTGTTATATGTGACCACAAGTATATGTTTAAAAACTTTATTCGTGTAACACATATTTGATGACATATAGCACATATTCGGTTAGTCAAATTGATGACCTAAAAGCGCACTCAAGTTTTATAGACCTTGATGGAGGGAGTACTCAAATTGCTTGGAAGAAAGATGCGAAGAGACCATAACCAATGAAGGGTCATATGTTCTTACTTGCTCCATGACAAAATAGAGCACAATTATACTTCAAAAGAGAAAATGTACTAATGAACAATGATATAGGCACAACATTTAACCGGTAAGAAGTATATGTTGTATTCATGTTCTTGTGATGATCAACTAATGGTTTCAGTTGAAGGCAAGTAGCCCCACATTCCATATCTCCGTATTTCAGCCATTATGGAACATGCCTACTGAGTTGTAGCCACAAAGTAGAAATTTCAGCAAAGACACCACAAAACTTTACGTTGCTTGATCCCCCCCCCCCCCCCCCCACCAAAATTATGACAACATGGTGTTTGTTCCAAAGGAGATATAGCTTTGCGGGTAGAAGTTGGAAAATGAAATATTTCCTGTGACATGATTTGTGAAAGCCCAGTAACTGGCGGTGATACAATAAGACTAGAAATAAATCAATTTGCTATCCAAGATTAAAACTCCAGATTGCACTCTAATGCGCTAAAAAAATATTAGTGGTAACTTGATTTGAGCCTTTATACTGCTGCACTATTGTAGAATACTTACTTAAGTGTTTGACACTTTGTCCGAACTGTTCTTGCAAACTACATTGTCTTCAATGCTGGAGAATATTGTTTTTTAGTACTTCCTGAACACTATTTTTTAAACTAGATGTTATATTTACATACTGATTCAATACCACATTTACAAATGAAATAGATTGCATGGACATGATGAGCAAATCTCTCTTCCTGGTTGGTGAAATTGGGGGCAATGATTACAACCTACCTCTTTTCTATGGGGTGCCCTTTGAGAAGATTCACACCTTCACACCAAGTATCATTGCCAAAATCTCTTCTACTATCGCCGTGAGTCATTCAGAACTGCTTGTGCTGTTGTTATCGTTATCGCCGGTGCTACTATTAAGTCCCAACTCGAGAAATGGTGCAGACGTACATAGATAATAATGCACAATGAATTGAGTTTGCAGGAACTGGTTGAGCTAGGTGCCAAAACGTTGCTAGTTCCTGGCAACCTTCCAATTGGGTGCATCCCAGCCTACCTCACGACATACATGAGTGACAAGATGGAAGATTATGAACCAGAGACGGGTTGCATCCGTTGGATGAATGAGTTCTCACAGTACCACAACAAACTTCTTGTGGATGAGTTGGAAAATCTGCGAAAGCTTCATCCTGGAGTGGTGATTATCTATGCTGATTACTATGCAGCTGCCATGGAGATCTTCTCTTCTCCCAAAAAATTTGGTGAGTTCAAAGCCTTCTATTTTTATTACTATGAGAACACTTCGTATGACACAAGAAAAATTCTTGCCAACTAACATACCAGTCTCTAGTGTCTTTTCGAAGAGAACATATTCCATATGTATCCATATGTTACCTCTTTGATTGACCATTTAACAAGCTAGTTGGCAAAGTTGACAAATTCTTTATAGCTCCTAGAAAAACATGCAGACCCATCAAGTGTAACATTTTTTTCTTTGACCCCCATTCTGCATTGCATTAAATATTGTTCAGGGATAGAGGATCCTTTGATGGCTTGTTGCGGTGGAGGAGGGCCATATGGTGTGTC
The DNA here is from genome assembly GCA_963921465.1 of Triticum timopheevii. Taxonomy (NCBI): domain Eukaryota; kingdom Viridiplantae; phylum Streptophyta; class Magnoliopsida; order Poales; family Poaceae; genus Triticum; species Triticum timopheevii. The sequence goes on from OY997266.1 coordinate 370,728,941, forward strand.
CGCAACTGCAGGATGTGGGCATGGAGACTACAAGGTATGCGATGACCCACAAAAATATGCATCATGGGATGGCTTCCATCCCACAGAAGCTACATACAAAGGCATTGCCAATGGCCTGTTAAGAGGTTCATATACCCAGCCTCCAATTTCCACCAACAGTTCATGTCCACAAACTACTGAGCTTGCTTCTTCCCTTGAATACAAGGTCCTTTACGACATGTAATTCTGTAACTATATATGGTTTAAATATGATGAGTTTTTTGCGGGTGAAATATGACGATTCTACATTATGAAAATTTGGCTAATGGTAAGATGTAGCCATGCCAAAAGGTTCTAGTCCATTAGATTACAATGAGCACATACACACATTTTACTCACACGACACACAACCTACAAATCTATTTGTGAATTACTAAATGATTTTTCATGAAGATAAAGCGGGTGTATAATTTTCATTTTGTATTTGCTGGATGCATATGTTTTGTCCATGTATGTGGTAATAGAAAATGATCTATAAATTGCACGAAGCTCTCCATCCAACTTCAGTCTAGTTGAAGTACCAAAGGCCCGACCCACCGTACCTACATCGAAACAGTTGCTCCATCATTGTTACTACTAGACCATGATAGCACGCTTTGTTGCGCCCATCCATTTTTTAATAGAATGATAAGAATGTTTGTAAATATGACACTGCACAAGAAGTTAGTTTACATATCAGTTGGTATGAAGAAGGGATTTGAATATATTTGCAGCAAATTAGTGCCTTATCATCAAGTACAAGTGCAAAATAAGTCGTAAATGAATGTCTAAAGCATAAGTCTCTATAAAAAAGTACACTTCCGTAATGATACGTGTTTGTCACAGCAGGTCACGTTTTCTGTCATGCATGTACATCTATGACAATTTTATGACAGAATTAAGATAGTCATACTTGTGCTGTCGTAGAAGTGTTTCATGACAATACCAAAATTATCATCATGGAAGTGTCCACTTCCATGACGATAAATGGCGCGTCATAGAAGTGCTTTTGTCAAGGGTAATCGACACGTGACATCCACCGTAACAGGTTGCCGTTAAGCTATCGGGTTCCGGTTTGGATGCAATAACCCGTTAACTGCCTGGACCAATGGGGATTTTCCACGTGTAAAATTCTCATTGGCCGTAGCAACCACGTGTCAGCTTCGCATTGAGATATATGTCAACCGCGCAATGGATAGGAGGCACCTATGTACATCGAGACGTCGCTAGGCCCTACAACGACCCATTCAGGTCAAAAGGTTGGCCCGTTTCACTTGGTCAAAAGGAAGCGGGTTGGCCCACGAAAAGTCTGTTAACGGCCTGTTCGCATATAGCCCATTTACTGCCCGCTAAGTCACGACCCGTTATGGCCTATCCGAATTAGGCCGAGTAACGTCATTTGGTCCGTCCAATATGATTCCGGCCCGTTTTAACTTTCGGCCCATGTATGGCCCATGATGTCTTTCGGCCCATATGAGGCCCTTTGTAACTCTGGGCCCATTAAAGTCCCGTGGTGAAATTGGTCCGTCATGAACAGTGTATCGCTTTATGCCCATTAACGGCCCATTATTCCACTGTGCCGTTTCAAGCCCGTGTTACCTTTCAACCTTCTAAGGGCCCATTTATTCTTGGGCTCATTTCCAACATTCAGTTACTTACGATCCGTTACTGTCCTGTTCTGCTTGTGGGTCAAATTCAGCCCGTGGTTACAGTCGGCCCATTTGTCGCCCGTACCCGTTGGGCTGTTTCCAAAGCATCGTCAAATATGGCCCATTAACGACCCGTTATGTCTGTCGATAGAATTAAGCCCGTTATACATATCGGTCTATTAACGCCCAGTTATGGTCTGGCCATAAAAAGACGATTTCCACTCTAGCCCTTTTACGACCCATATTGCTGACCGTTATTGGTCCACGAATAGTACGACCCATGTTTGGCCAATCGATCATATGACCCTGGAAGGCCCAATGATTCTACGACCCACAGAAGGACCATGGATCCTACGGCCAGTAGGAGTCCCATGTTCACTACGGCAGGTAGCAGGACCATGGTTATAACAGTCAGTATGTTGCCCATGGTTACTGTGGCCTAGTTTTAAAAAAACATTTTGCGCTAAAATGCAGTGACTACAACCAAACAAATAAACAAGACAATAAGGAAATAAATAAGCAAGCAAATTACGCTAGGCTATTATGACTATTACACATATTACATCCACTGGGCATCAAAGTTTGCCACCAGTGCAAATAGAGGGAACAAAGTAGCATATTACATACACTAGGTCTAAATTGGCCACCAGTGCAAATAAATGCGGCAGCAAAACAAGTCCAGAACTGAAACCATTTTAGAAGAGCTTAAGAAACGATATCCTGGATACCCTGGCGAGAAGCTTAGCAAGCTTATTAGTTTTCTCTTGTTTGGCGCTAAAATCCTCCAGCGCTTGCTATTGCACTAGAAAGTATGCATGTGAATTCTATAGGGACTTCTTCAGTCCTTCGACTTCTTGTCGCATCACATCTGACTGATGCCTTTTAGCTTGTAGCGGAGACTAAAGAAGTCGAAGTGATTCACGCAGCGAGTTCGAAGAGCTTGTGCGAGTGGTAGTGGCCAGTAACTCGAACACTACATCAACACAGGACTTTAGGGTTGTCTCATTGCCTACAAGATAGTTTTTATTAACTTTCTTGGATACCAACAGGGTTGTCTCACTATCTTGAACCTTATCTGCATTACTTTCTCTACCATTGCATAATGGGGTGCTCCTCTCCAATATTCTGTTCGCATTCTACAAGAGAAACAAGCAGACACATCAACGGTTTATCATGTAGTATATGAAACTCATTTTGGTAAACCGGTTCAGTAGTAAGGTGGACATGATAACAACATGAAACAAATATATATCTATGTACTATGGTCACTGTATTGCCTATATCATTCTAGTTTATGTTGGCAAATCAAGATAGAGATACAGTTCAAATTATATCTTTTTAAGACACAGCAACAGACATAATATAAGTGTGGGAAACTACACAACACTAATAACACTTGTAATGTGCATGACATGAGAACATAACTGTTTACACAACTGAAACTGAAATCAACATAGAGCGAGAAGTTAGAACAACAATGCAGTTAAAGAAGCAAGTGTAAAACATACCCGTTGCGCCATTGGAGTTTCAATTGGAGCCTTCAAATTCGAAATTAGTTGGTATGAGTAAATACAGTGATGCAAGAGTAAAGGAGTATGCACCATAGCTACGGAATCTGACCTGAGAACAATTGCCTTCTGCTTTAAACGTGGAGTTTGGGTTTGCTGTGGTGGTCTTCGTGCTTTCGGCACTGCAGCTGCCTTACAAACTGCTCGTGTGGGGGTACTCTTTGGTGGACATGGTGCTGTGTCAACTAGAAGTGGGTTACTATCTGGTGAGGTGGGGTTAGATGGGGTGTAGCTGGTTCTCTGTCCAACCGTGTAGGTGTACAATTTGGAAGAGTCTTGATTATGTGTGGTGGGGCTAGTTCGTGGGCCAGTACAACCATGGTTCTATCTACATCGACGGGTACAGATACATCTCCAACGTATCTATAATTTTTGATTGTTCCATGCTATTATATTACCTGTTTTGGATGTTTTATATGCATTAATATGCTATTTTATATTATTTTTGGGACTGACCTATTAACCTAGAGCCCAGTGCCAGTTTCTATTTTTTCCTTGTTTTTGAGCTTCGCAGAAAAGGAATACTAAACGGAGTCCAAACGAAATAAAACTTCACGATGATTTTTCTTGGACCAGAAGACACCTAGGAGACTTGGGGTGCAAGTCAGAAGAGCCACGAGGCGGCAACAAGGGTGGAGGGCCCACCCAGGGGGGAGGGCGCGCCCCCTACCTTGTGGGCCCCTCGTTGACCCCCTGACCTAGATCTTCCTCCTATATATTTGCAAATATTCCCAAACCACCAGAAGCACCCACGAAAACACTTTTCCACCGCTGTTCCTGTGAGATCCCATCTAGGGACCTTTTTTGGCACCCTGCCGGAGGGGGATTCGATCAGGAGGGCATCTACATCAACTCTATTGCCCTTTCGATGAAGCGTGAGTAGTCCACCACAGACTTACGGGTCCATAGCTAGTAGCTAGATTACTCCTTCTCTCTCTTTGATTCTCAATACCATGTTCTCCTTGATGTTCTTGGAGATCTATCCGATGTAATCTTCTTTTGCGGTGTGTTTGTTGAGATCCGATGAATTGTGGATTTATGATCAGCTTATCTATGAATATTATTTGAATCTCCTCTTAATTCTTATATGCATGATTTGGTATCTTTGTATTTCTCTTCGAATTATTGGTTTGGTTTGGCGAACTAGATTGGTTTTTCTTGCAATGGGAGAGGTGCTTAGCTTTGGGTTCAATCTTGCGGTGTCCTCACCCAGTGACAAAGTAGGGGTAGCAAGGCACGTATAACATTGTTGCCATCGAGGATAAAAAGATGGGGATTTCATCATATTGCTTGAGTTAATTCCTCTACATCATGTCATCTTACTTAATGCGGCAGGAGTCGGTCGATGAGTGGAGTAATAGTAGTAGATGCAGAATCATTTCGGTCTACTTGACACGGATGTGATGCCTATATTGCATAATAATTGCCTTGGATATCGTCATAACTTTGCGCTTTTCTATCAATTGCTCGACAATAATTTGTTCACCCACCATATTATTTGCCTTCATGAGAGAGGCCTCTAGTGAAACCTATGGCCCCCGTGTCTATTTTCAATCATATTAGTTCCCGGGTCTATTTTCCATCATATTAGTTTCCGATCTTCTATTTTCCATCATATTAGTTTCCGATCTTCTATTTTCCATCATATTAGTTTCCGATCTACTATTTTGCAATATTTTATTTTTAGATCTATAAACCAAAAACCCCAAAAATATTTTATCTTTTGTTTATCTATCTCTATCAGATCTCACTTTTGCAAGTAACCGTGAAGGGATTGACAACCCCTTTATCGTGTTGGGTGCAAGTTGTTTGATTTGTGCAGGTATTGGTGATTTGTGCGTTCTTCTCCTACTGGATTGATATCTCGGTTCTCAAACTGAGGGAAATACTTATCTCTACTTTGCTGCATCACCCTTTCCTCTTCAAGGGAAAAACCAACGCAAGTTCAAGAAGTAGCAGGTACCACCGTCTTTTGTGAAGAACGGGTTTTTATTCCCTTAGATACGGCCATCACCCCCTCCAATTCAAATGGCTGATAAACAAGAAAATAAATTGAATGTACAGACATTGTATGATAGATAGATGTGGTAATTCACATATATGTTGTCTAACCAAACATGACAGCATGACAGAATTCCACAAACATGATGGCTAACTAAACAAGATAGCATGGCACAGTTTAAGATATATGATGGATAAGTTAACAAGACATATAATGGCATAATTCAACATATGCCGAGTATCTAAAAACAATGACATGACATAACTATATGATGTCTTTCTAAAATAGGTTGGGATGAAATAATTCACATACATGTTGTCTAAGTATACATGATGGCATGATATAATTCACATAATTGATTCATATACTAAGCAGCTGGCACTCGCATGTATGATCTCAAAACTAAGCAGATGACATTGAATATTGTGTATATGATGTCTAAACTAAGCAATGCAAGACACCATATGCATGATATGAGAAATATAAATATTGCAAGTTAGAGCATACACCTCAGGTGGGATATATGACTGGTCATCTGTCTTTGAATCCTCCTCCGAGGAGCTACCTGTAACCATCGAGATATATGCTTCAACAAGTACCATTGTCTGCTCTGAACACTTTGTTTTCACTCCGGATTTTTCCATAATCAGCTCAAATGGCTGATGCACATGAAAAGTAGTTCAATATACACAGATTGTCGAAATGTAATGAAAAAAGGATGGCATGAGATAATTCACATATATGATGCCTAGCTACACAAGATGGCAGTGCATAATTCACATATATGATAACTCGCTAAAAAACATGGCATTGCATAATTCACATATCTGATATAGAAAGTAAACAAGAGTCATTCACACAAAGCATGTCTAATCTAAGCAAATGGCATGACAATGCAAGACACCATATGCATGATATGAGTAATATAACCCTGCCAAGTTAGAGCATACACCTCATGGGGGGAATACGACTGGTCATCTGTCTCTAAATCCTCCTCTGAGGAGCTATTTGAAACCAGCAAGAAATTTGCATCGACAGGTAGCACTGACTACTCAGAAGACCTTGTTTTCACTCCAGATTTTCCCATCACCGACTCAAATGGCTTATGCACAGGAAGAGTAGATGAATGTACAAACATTGTCGACAAATGGAATACATGATGAAAAAATAGTATGGCACGATACATTTCACATATACGATGGCTGGCTAAACAGGATGGCATTGCACGACTCACGTATATGATGCCTGGCTAAACAAGATGACATGGCATAATTCACATCTATGATATAGAAACCAAACAGGTGGCATTCACACAAAGCAAATCTAAAGTAAGATGATGACATATAAGATGTATAAAGTAAGCAATGCGAGGCGCCATATGCATGATATGACCAACATCAGCATGCCAGGTTAGAGCAAACACCTCAGGGGGTAAATAGGAGTGGTCGGCTCCTCTGAATCACCCTCTGAATAGTTATCTTCCTCTAGAATATAATCTGGAATGGGGGGAGGGGGCCCCACTGCGCCCACCATGGAGCGGTGTCTGCATGACATTATTCCCAGGCAACGGTCTTCTCTTTTTCTCTACATGTTCAGTACGATTGTGTACAATAACTGACATACATAATAAAAGAACATATTTAGATTATGTAAGGCCTAAGGGGTGCATGCAGAAATCAAGACTGATGGTAGCTAACGAGTGGATAGATTTAAAATTAATGATAGCAAGCAGATGATAGCTTCAGTTTAAAAAGATAGTTGATGGCTCGTCTACTGTTTGTTGTCAACCCAACATGAACCACATAGAAGACTTGAGATGAACCAGATAGTACAAAGAGATACTATTCGTTGCTGCCTTGATATGTGCCCCGCAGGCATTTGAAAACTCAATTTTGAACATTAGTTTGGACCTGACTTGGAGTCTAAGAGGTGAACAAGACGATAAAGTAGTAGGCAATAATAATCGATGTATAACGTAAGCAGACACGAAAGAGTGCAACCTCTCTTCTAGAACTGTGTAGTCCTCAGGTTCATCTGCTCCATCAATGATGGTAATGTAGTTGGCGTGGCTGCCGACAACGGGGAAGATGATCTGAGGCAGCGAAACAAGGTCTACAGGGGGATCTCTGCTGCGGTGGACGCTTCCGTCAATGGTGCACCTCAGGTGGGGTGGATGATGTCACGTCAGGAGCGGGACAAAACACACAACATTTTATTTGACACCTATCTAAAAATGAAGTAAATCTGTAAGGGCTCCTTAGAATTGGAGGATTCTAAAAACGCAGGGACAGGAAAAACACAAGAATATGATAGGAATGCACGTGCAAAACAGAGCATTTGCAAACATAGGCTTTCTGTCAACCTGGGTTTTTGGTTCACATGAACTGGAAGAACACATGAGTGGAGAAACATGGTCAAATTAAAGTCAAACCACATGAAAATGTAAAATAAGAATCTTATTATTCCAGTAATGCACTTAGTCCTGTTCTTCATGCATATTAATTTGAAAATGACGTCCAAGTGGATATTAAAATTCCTATACTTTTTCTTTAAAAGTGACACCAAAGGAAAAAAATCCTCCAGTTTTTCTTTGCTCCATCCCTTCTAATCAAATGCATGAATATTAGTACCATAGGAAAGTTTCCAATTCCTATGTTTTCCTTCACTTTTTCTTTGAACCAGTGGTGATTTAAGTAGGCATCCTTCAAAAGGCTAAAGCCTCCCCTCAAAATTTTTTGTGAGCTTATTTGGTCCACATGAATATGATATAATGGCTATCTTGCTAAACCGATTCAAATTGTGGTTCAAAAGAGCATTTAGTTTTCTCCCTGTTAACTTTGTGACCATGATTCATTTCTTTCTAAATTTGAAACTGCTTTGAACCAAAGGATCCTTGAGGGATCGACACGAATGTAGAGTAAAAAAGTGATGTGACGAGTGTACAACCTCTTAGGCATAGCCTTGTCGACCTCAGCATCATTGGGTTGGACGTGGAGGATGGTGATGCTGGTGTGATTGTCGGAGGCGGAGAAAAGATCTGAGGCCTCTGGAGACAGCGCCGAGGGTACTGCTCCACTGTGATAGACTGTTCTATCATTGGAGTAGCTCCATTGAGGTCTACGACGGCAAGGCTGAAGTAGGACAAGACAAACAACGTTAATTCGAAGTGGGATTCTAATAGCATCTGCAATAGATGTTGTAAAATACATCACCAAAAAGTGCTAGATGTAAAATGCATCAGCCATGGCCGCTCCAAGAGATGTTGTAAATACTGTTGGCTCTGAACTTAACTGAAGAAACTGAACTTTACAGTCAAAACTGAATTTACTGACGAAACTGATTGAACTAGCAGCAGAGCACTGCAATAGAAGTTTAGGCCGTTCGAGCACTGGTAGCAGAGAAGCAGTGATCTAAATCAGCAGCCACTCGAGCAGGGAATGCACTAGCAGAGAGCAGCTCGTGCAACAGCACTGTGAGCGAGTGCTAAAGCAGTAACTCCTGTAGCTGCCGCATGTCGTGTTGCAGTAGAAGCAGCGCGAGCGAGAGAAGAGCAGAGTAGAGCAACAACACGAATGAGAGCAAGAGCGGAGCGGCAACACGACCGACAGCAAGAGCAGAGCAGAGCAGCAGCACGAACGAAAGCAAGAGCAGAGCAGCAACGCGACCGACAATAAGAGCAGAGACGCAACACGAGCGAGAGCCAGAGCAGCAGCAGCAGCTAGTGATGGTGTGGAAGTCGCCGCCAAGGAATCAACGACATGGGGGAGAGATGCCACGGAGGAAGTGGCCGGCGATGGTTGCGTCAATGGACCCGCCATGGTTGCTCGGTATTGAGCACCGCCAGCCCCGTGAGATTGAGTAAAAAATAAAATGCAGCGGTGAGTGCAGAACCTCCTTGGTGGCGCTGAGTAGGCCTCGGCTTGATCGGAAGAATTGGTGAGGGTGCTGCGGTTTTGGTTGGGTAGGTGAAGACAGTGCTGCGGGGGTGGAGGTGGCACAGCTCCTTGGAGGTGGAGGACAAGGCGACTGAACAAGCGGGATGACGAGATCGACAACTAAAAGCACAAGTTCTTCCTGGGTGATTTTGGCAACTAATGTCAACATATCTCTTGTTGGACTAACACTTTTACCTAGTATGTTCCAGACAAGTTCCACAATGGAGTGGCATGGACTAAAGGATGTGGAACCCCTTCAAGATGCTAAGGACAAAGGATTGGCTCAAGCTCCAAGCACAAGACTCTACATTTTCTATTTTAGTGATCCAAGATCACATTGAGTCTATAGGAAAAGCCAATACTATCAAGAGGGGATGAGGTGTTGCTTAATGGCTTACTTGCTCGAAGTGCTTAGTGATATGCTCCAAAGCCCTCAACTACTTTCTCACATCCACATATGTCCTAAACCAAAAGTCTAACTCGGCCCTACCGATTCTTTCTGTCCGGCGCCACCGAGTTCACATGTCATAGCCACTGCCACAAACCCTAGGCAAATCGGTCTCACCGATAGGGATCTCGGTCTCACCAGATGGTATTGTAATCTCTCTGTGTAGGTCCATTACCAAAATCGATCTCACCGAGTTTGAGCAATCGGTACTACCGAGATTACAATGCAAACTCTCTGGTTAGCTTATTACCAAAATCGGTCCCACCGAGTTTGTGTAATCGGTCTCACCGAGTTTGCCTAACCAACTCTCTGGTTAGCTTATTACCAAAATCGGTCCCACCGAGTTTGTGTAATCGGTCTCACCGAGATTACGTTATGCTCTAACCCTAACCATATTGGTCCTACCGAGTTGCATGTCGGTCCCACCGAAAATCCTAACGGTCACTAGATTTGCTGAATCGGTCAGACCGAGTTTCTCAATTCGGTCTCACCGAGTTTGGCAAGTTGTGTGTAACAGTTAGATTTTGAGTGGAGGTATATATACCCCTCCACCCACTCTTCATTCGTGGAGAGAGTCATCAGAACGAACCTACACTTCCAGCATACATTTTCTGAGAGAGAACCACCTACACTTGTGTTGAGGCCACGATATTCCATTCCTACCATATGAATCTTGATCTCTAGCCTTCCCCAAGTTGCTTTCCACTCAAATCTTCCTTCCACCAAATCCAAATCCTGTGAGAGAGAGTTGAGTGTTGGGGAGACTATCATTTGAAGCACAAGAGCAAGGAGTTCATCATCAACACACCATTTGTTACTTCTTGGAGAGTGGTGTCTCCTAGATTGGCTAGGTGTCACTTGGGAGCCTCTGACAAGATTGTGGAGTTGAACCAAGGAGTTTGTAAGGGCAAGGAGATCGCCTACTTCGTGAAGATCTACCGCCAGTGAGGCAAGTCCTTCGTGGGCGACGGCCATAGTGGGATAGACAAGGTTGCTTCTTCATGGACCCTTCATGGGTGGAGCCCTCCGTGGACTCGCGCAACCGTTACCCTTCGTGGGTTGAAGTCTCCATCAACGTGGATGTACGATAGCACCGCCTATCGGAACCACGACAAAAACATCCGTGTCTCCAATTGCGTTTGAATCCACCAAACCCTTCCCTTTACATACTTGCAAGTTGCTTGCTTTACTTTCCGCTGCTCATATACTCTTTGCATGCTTGCTTGTTATGTATTGTGATTGTTAAACTTGTGCCAAAACTCCACTTAAACTTAACGAAGTTAAGAACTAGAACTTTTGGTACTTAGTGTCTAATCACCCCCCTCTAGACACCTCTTCTCGATCCTTTCAATTGGTATCAGAGCTTTGGTCTCCATTGCTTTGGTTTAAACACCATTGGAGGAAGATGGATAGTCTACTATCGGGAGTCTTAGACATAGAGTGCCTATACTTGATGGAGAGTACCTTCATGAGTGGAAAAATGAGATGCTTGTGATTTTCAGTCAATATCATTTGAACAAGTACATTGCTAGCCCTAGTGCACCTCATGTTGATCCTATGCATCCTACCCTTGATGAGTCAATTGACATGATTCACAATCTTAGAACTGTTGAACTTATCACTAGAGGCTTGCCTAGAAACTTGATTGGATGTTTGCCTACTCTTAAGTGTGCCTACACCATATGGAAATTTCTTGAGGAATGTTTTCCAAACTATTCCTTGAAAAATCTTGATGAAATTCTCCATAAGTCTATTGCCTTGAGATTTGATCCACCACATGATGATGTTGAACATGGATACTATGACGAGGATGATGATAGTGACTTTGATCTTGATGATGCAATGAGACACTTTGGTCTTATGGCAAATCTTCGGGGATATATGGCAGGAGGAAAGGAATGGGTTCTTGACAGTGGATATACTGATCACATGACCGGAGATAAAGATATGTTTCGTGAGCTTGCTGAAAACGATTGTCCTCGAAAGTATGTCACTTTTGGTGATAACTCAAAGGGTAAGGTGGTTGGCCTTGGTAAGGTGGCCACATCACATGATAGCTCCATACAAAATGTCATGCTCGTTGAATCTCTTGGCTAGAACTTACTTTCAGTATCTAGACTTGCAGATTTCGGTTTCAATGTCCTATTTACTGAAGTAGATTGCCAAGTGTTTCGTAGAGATAATCATAAAATGGTCTTTACCGGTGTACGTAGAGGTGATCTATACATTGTTGATTTCACTAAAAAGGCTCAACCTAGAACTTGCTTTATTGCTAAATCTTCTAAATGATGGTTATGGCATAGACGATTAGGTCATGTTGGTATGCGAAACCTTGACAAGCTTATTAAAGGAAATCATATTATTGGCGTTAACGATGTCATATTTGATAAGGATAGACTTTGCAGCACTTGTCACGCAGGTAAACAGGTTGGAGGAAGGCATCCCGTGAAGAACATCATGACCACAAGGAGGCCACTCGAGCTACTTCACATGGATCTTTTTGGTCCCAACGCCTACAAAAGTCTCGGTGGAAATTCTTTTGGTCTAGCTATAGTTGATGATTTTTCAAGATTTACGTGGGTGTTCTTTCTCGATGATAAATCACAGGTTCAAAAGATCTTCAAAAACTTCGCTAGGAAGGCCCAAAATCAATTTGAGGTGAAGATCAAGAAGGTTTGCAGCGACAATGGAACAGAGTTCAAGAACGCAAATGTGGATACCTTTCTTAACGAAGAAGGTATTTCACACGAGTTCTCGGCTACGTACACACCTCAACAAAATGTAGTTGTTGAGAGGAAGAACCGGACGCTCATCAAAATGGCGAGAACGATGCTTGATGAGTACAATACACCGAAGCACTTTTGGGCGGAAGCGGTAGAGACAACTTGTCATAACAAATAGCTTGTATCTTCACAAGCTACTCGGCAAGACGGCATACGAGCTTCTCACCGGTAACAAACCCCAAGTTGGATACTTTCGAGTATTCGGCTCAAAGTGCTACATTCTTGATAAGCATCGTCGTTCTAAATTTGCTCCTAAGTCTCATGAAGGTTTCCTACTTGGTTATGGCTCAAACTCTCACACATACCGTGTCTACAACAATTTCTACCGAAAGGTTGAAGAAACGGTAGATGTGAAGTTTGATGAATCTAACGGCTCGCAAGTAGAGGAATTGCCAATTGATGTAGGAGACAAAGACCCCTCGGAAGCAATCCAAGACTTGTCCATTGGCAAGATTCGTCCAACAGAGGTGAAGGAGAGTACCTCTTCCATCCAAGTGGAAGCTTCTACCTCACGACAAGGTGAACCAAGAGTTGATATGGAAGCATCCACAAGTGGGACACACCAAGATGAAGAAAATGAGGAAGTGCACCAAGACGAACATCAACAACCTCCTTCTCCACCACGATAAGAGAACGACAACGCCAACAATGAAGAAGGCCAAGAAGAAGGACAAGATGAAGAAGATGTTCAATCAAGACCCAAGCAAAATCTTTCACGAGTTCGAGCAAGAATTGCTAAAGATCATCCCGTTGAGCAAATCTACAAAGATATCCAAACCGGGAGAATCACTCGCTCTAAAACTCGTTTAGCTAACTTTTGTGAACACTATTCATTCATCTCTAGCATTGAACCTATGAAGGTTGAAGAAGCATTGGAAGATCCGGATTGGATAAATGCTATGCTTGAAGAGCTACACAACTTTGAGAGAAATCAAGTGTGGACATTGGTTGAGAAGCCCGACAACAACCACAACATCATCGGTACCAAATGGGTGTTTCGCAACAAGCAAGATGAAGATGGACAAGTAGTCCGCAACAAAGCACGTCTCGTCGCCCAAGGCTACACACAAGTCGAAGGTATGGACTATGGTGAGACTTATGCTCCCGTTGCTAGACTTGAGTCCATTCGCATCTTACTTGCCTATGCTAATCACCATGATATCACCTTGTACCAAATGGACATTAAAAGTGCTTTTCTAAATGGTGAAATAGAGGAGGAAGTTTATGTTAAGCAACCTCCCGGCTTTGTTAATCCTAAGAAACCTGACCATGTTTACAAACTTCACAAAGCTCTTTATGGTCTTAAACAAGCTCCTAGAGCATGGTATAAATGCTTGACCTAGCTCCTTATTGAAAAAGGCTTTGAAATGGAAAAATAGATTCTACTCTTTTTACTAAAAGGGTTAATGGAGAACTATTTGTGTGCCAAATCTATGTAGATGATATTATAATTGGTTCAACTAACCCTCATTTTAGTGAAAAGTTTGGGAAGCTAATGTCGGAGAAGTTTGAGATGTCTATGATGAGTGAACTCAAATTCTTTCTTGGTTTGCAAATCAAGCAAACTAAGGAGGGTACCTTTGTCTCTCAAACGAAGTACACCAAGGACTTATTCAAGAAGTTCAATATGTAAGAATGCAAAGGTATGACTACAGCCATGCCTACTAGTGGACATCTTGATTTGACCAAAGATGGTGAACCGGTCGATCAAAAGGTTTATCGCTCTATGATTGGTTCATTGTTATATCTATGTGCTTCACGTCCCGATATCATGCTAAGTGTGTGCATGTGTGCACGATATCACGCTGCTCCTAAAGAATGTCATCTTAAGGCCGTGAAAAGGATAGTGAGATACTTAATCCATACACCAAATTTTGGCATTTGGTATCCTAAGAGGGCCTCTTTCGATCTTGTTGGCTACTCCGACTCGGACTATGCCAGTGACAAGGTTGATAGAAAATCCACTTCGGGTACTTGTCAATTTCTTGGTAGATCTCTTGTATCTTGGTCTTCCAAGAAACAAAACTCGGTATCCTTATCCACCGCCGAAGCAGAATACATTGCCGCTGGTTCATGTTGTGCTCAATTACTTTGGATGACCCAAACTCTTAAAGATAATGGAATATATGTGAAACATTTCCATTACTTTGTGACAATGAAAGTGCTATCAAGATTGCTCATAATCCTGTGCAACACTCTCGAACTAAGCATATTGAAGTTCGTCATCATTTCATTCGAGATCATGTTGCTAAGGGTGACATTAATCTTAAGCATGTTCGCAGCGAAAAGCAATTAGCGGATATATTCACTAAACTACTTGACGAGAAAGTGTTTTGCAGGTTAAGAGGTGAATTGAACATCATTGATGCTTCAAACTTGGAGTAGGAACTCCATTGGATACATTCAAGACATGAGCTTATGACTAATCCTTGATATTTCTCTTATGATGATAATCTTATGTCTTGGATATATTTGCACCTTGCATGTTATCTAACCCATGTAGGTACTTGGATGAATCTAATTCCATGAGGTTGTAACCTACTCACATCTTGAGCAATCTCTACATCACCAAGTCTCTACACAATGGTGGTTGAAGACAAGGAAGCACGAAACCATTCAAACATATCCTTTGACAAATTCTATGTTGAGTTTCATGATCGTCATTTTGGATACACAAGTGCTCTTCCTTGCAAAAACTAACCCATGTAGGTAGATGAACTCAAATTCCAAGTGGCGCTCTCAGCTCTTGATGAGCTACATCAACCTTGAGCAACCCACATAAGTTCAACTACATGATCACGATCAACACCACCACCCAAGGTATGTTATTCCATCTTAGAGAAGCTTTACTCCAAGTCATGAGTCAAAGCAACTCGACAAGATGTGAAAACATCAAGATGCTTAAACGAAAAATGGTAACCCCATTTTGAGCTTAAACGATGAGTATGACCTATGATCAAGTGATCTCACTTGACTCCTAAGTAAATATACTCTAACATAGGTGACTTTGTCACCAACCAATTCTAGATGAAGTTCTCTTGTGTTCTTTTTGTGATCTTGCATTTGTCTCATGCATATTTGTTTCCCCTTTCAAAAAAAAACTTCATCTAGATTTCTTTTCTTTTCTATTTGTTCTGCATTCCCTGCATCCAATTCATTGCAAATCTTTCAGTTAATTCCTTGCAAATCCTTGTGAGATCTTACTTGTCTAGTGAGCTGAGGTGACAAGTGTTTTCTCTGCGATGAACTCGATCTCACTGGTTTGATGCTTTCGGTCCAACCGAATCCTTTCGGTGCAACCGAAGCATACCACTCGGTGCCACCGATTTCACTACAGGAAAAACATTTGCCATTTATTCCTGCATTACTTTTGATCTAGCTCCACTCAATGAATCTTGTCCTCTACAAGCATCACATTCACCTTAGTGCTTTGTGTTGAGAACTCAAGGACCAAACCCATTCATGACAAATTCCAGAAGACCCTTCTTGGAAATTGATGTCAAAGGGGGAGAGAGAGATCACATCAAAGCTTAATCATATCTCTAGGGGGAGAGAATACTCACATCTCTAGGGGGAGAGAATATTCAAGGAGAGAGTAATCTTCAAGGATCCCAGATGCTTGGTGTTCAAGAGGAGAGATGCCACATGTCTTCTTTAGGGGAAAGACATGTTCATATGTGCTCATTTGCATTAGCTCTGTTCATTTGTTTCTTTGAGCTCTGTTTTTCTGTTCCCTATCTTCTCCCAGTATCCCATGCTAGATTCAGGGGGAGCAAGACATCTAAGGGAAAGAAATTCTTTAAATTCATTGCACACCTTTATCTTTGGGGACATGTCTATATCCAATGTGGTACTTAGTACTCACTCTCTACATGTCATCCCAGTCTTGGTACTCTTGTAGTTTCTTTCTGTTTGCTCTCGCTAGTAGGTGCATCTATGTTATCTAACCTTATTTTCACAGGTTCATTCCATCCAAAGCCAACTCAAGACCACAAGGCAAGTATATGCACCACAATCATGCATATGAGGAATTCTTGCTGATGTACATACTGTTTGCAAGAAGGACTCATAAGCATGAAGGTACATTTCCCACATTCACATCTTTTGCTCTGATGCATATAGCCAAGATACATGTAACACATTGTCTACTCTGTCATTGTTATGCTCTCACATGCTTCTATATTCCATATTCACATGATTGCATACATGTAGGGGGAGCCTATGCTTGTTACATGTCTTTCCAAAGCTTTACTTGCTATTCTCTATATCTTTATCTAAAAGCTTGGATGTATGTTGTCATCAATTACCAAAAGGGGGAGATTGAAAGCACAAGTGCTCCCTGGGTGATTTTGGTAATTAATGTCAACATATCTCTTGTTGGACTAACACTTTTACCTAGTATGTTTCAGACAAGTTCAACAATGGAGTGGAATGGACTAAAGGATGTGGAACCCCTTCAAGATGCTAAGGACAAAGGATTGGCTCAAGCTCCAAGCACAAGACTCTACATTTTCTATTTTAGTGATCCAAGATCACATTGAGTCTATAGGAAAAGCCAATACTATCAAGAGGGGATGAGGTGTTGCTTAATGGCTTACTTGCTCGAAGTGCTTAGTGATATGCTCCAAAGCCCTCAACTACTTTGTCACATCCACATATGTCCTAAACCAAAAGTCTAACTCGGCCCTACCGATTCTTTCTATCCGGCGCCACCGAGTTCAGATGTCATAGCCACTGCCACAAACCCTAGGCAAATCGGTCTCACCGATAGGGATCTCGGTCTCACCAGATGGTATTGTAATCTCTCTGTGTATGTCCATTACCAAAATCGATCTCACCGAGTTTGATCAATCGATACTACCGAGATTACAATGCAAACTCTCTGGTTAGCTTATTAACAAAATTGGTCCCACCGAGTTTGTGTAATCGGTCTCACCGAGTTTGCCTGACCAACTCTCTGGTTAGCTTATTACCAAAATCGGTCCCACCGAGTTTGTGTAATCGGTCTCACCGAGATTACGTTATGCTCTAACCCTAACCATATTGGTCCTACCGAGTTGCATGTCGGTCCCACCGAAAATCCTAACGGTCACTAGATTTGCTGAATTGGTCAGACCGAGTTTCTCAATTCGGTCTCACCGAGTTTGGCAAGTTGTGTGTAACAGTTAGATTTTGAGTGGAGGTATATATACCCCTCCACCCACTCTTCATTCGTGGAGAGAGTCATCAGAACGAACCTACACTTCCAGCATACATTTTCTGAGAGAGAACCACCTACACTTGTGTTGAGGCCACGATATTCCATTCCTACCATATGAATCTTGATCTCTAGCCTTCCCCAAGTTGCTTTCCACTCAAATCTTCCTTCCACCAAATCCAAATCCTGTGAGAGAGAGTTGAGTGTTGGGGAGACTATCATTTGAAGCACAAGAGCAAGGAGTTCATCATCAACACACCATTTGTTACTTCTTGGAGAGTGGTGTCTCCTAGATTGGCTAGGTGTCACTTGGGAGCCTCTGACAAGATTGTGGAGTTGAACCAAGGAGTTTGTAAGGGCAAGGAGATCGCCTACTTCGTGAAGATCTACCGCCAGTGAGGCAAGTCCTTCGTGGGCGACGGCCATAGTGGGATAGACAAGGTTGCTTCTTCATGGACCCTTCATGGGTGGATCCCTCCGTGGACTCGCGCAACCGTTACCCTTCGTGGGTTGAAGTCTCCATCAACGTGGATATACGATAGCACCACCTATCGGAACCACGACAAAAACAGCCGTGTCTCCAATTGCGTTTGAATCCTCCAAACCCTTCCCTTTACATACTTGCAAGTTGCTTACTTTACTTTCCGCTGCTCATATACTCTTTGCATGCTTGCTTGTTATGTATTCTGATTGTTAAACTTGTGCCAAAACTCCACTTAAACTTAAAGAAGTTAAGAACTACAACTTTTGGTACTTAGTGTCTAATCACCCCCCTCTAGACACCTCTTCTCGATCCTTTCAATTGGTATCGGAGCTTTGGTCTCCATTGCTTTGGTTTAAACACCATTGGAGGAAGCTGGATGAGTCTACTATCGGGAGTCTTAGACAAAGAGTGCCTATACTTGATGGAGAGTACTTTCATGAGTGAAAAAATGAGATGCTTGTGATTTTCAGTCAATATCATTTGAACAAGTACATTGCTAGCCCTTGTGCACCTCGTGTTGATCCTATGCATCCTACCCTTGATGAGTCAGTTGACATGATTCACAATCTTAGAACTGTTGAACTTATCACTAGAGGCTTGCCTAGAAACTTGATTGGATGTTTGCGTACTCTTAAGTGTGCCTACACCATATGGAAATTTCTTGAGGAACGTTTTCCAAACTATTCCTTGAAAAATCTTGATGAAATTCTCCATAAGTCTATTGCCTTGAGATTTGGTCCACCACATGATGATATTGAACATGGATACTATGACGAGGATAATGATAGTGACTTTGATCTTGATGATGCAATGAGACACTTTGGTCTTATGGCAAATCTTCAGGGATATATGGCAGGAGGAAAGGAATGGGTTCTTGACAGTGGATGTACCGATCACATGACCGGAGATAAAGATATGTTACGTGAGCTTGCTGAAAACGATTGTCCTCGAAAGTATGTCACTTTTGGTGATAACTCAAAGGGTAAGGTGGGTGGCCTTGGTAAGGTGGCCATATCACATGATAGCTCCATACAAAATGTCATGCTCGTTGAATCTCTTGGCTAGAACTTACTTTCAGTATCTAGACTTGCAGATTTCAGTTTCAATGTCCTATTTACTGAAGTAGATTGCCAAGTGTTTCATAGAGATAATCATAAAATGGTCTTTACCGGTGTACGTAGAGATGATCTATACATTGTTGATTTCACTAAAAAGGCTCAACCTAGAACTTGCTTTATTGCTAAATCTTCTAAATGATGGTTATGGCATAGACGATTAGGTCATGTTGGTATGCGAAACCTTGACAAGCTTATTAAAGGAAATCATATTCTTGGCGTTAACGATGTCATATTTGATAAGGATAGACTTTGCAGCGCTTGTCAGGCAGGTAAACAGGTTGGAGGAAGGCATCCCGTGAAGAACATCATGACCACAAGGAGGCCACTCGAGCTACTTCACATGGATCTTTTTGGTCCCAACGCCTACAAAAGTCTCGGTGGAAATTCTTTTGGTCTAGCTATAGTTGATGATTTTTCAAGATTTACGTGGGTGTTCTTTCTCGATGATAAATCACAGGTTCAAAAGATCTTCAAAAACTTCGCTAGGAAGGCCCAAAATCAATTTGAAGTGAAGATCAAGAAGGTTCGCAGCAACAACGGAACAGAGTTCAAGAACACAAATGTGGATACCTTTCTTAACGAAGAAGGTATTTCACACGAGTTCTCGGCTATGTACACACCTCAACAAAATGGAGTTGTTGAGAGGAACAACCGGACGCTCATCGAAATGGCGAGAACGATGCTTGATGAGTACAAGACGCCGAAGCACTTTTGGGTGGAAGCGGCTGAGACAGCTTGTCATAACAAATAGCTTGTATCTTCACAAGCTACTCGGCAAGACGGCATACGAGCTTCTCACCGGTAACAAACCCCAAGTTGGATACTTTCGAGTATTCGGCTCAAAGTGCTACATTCTTGATAAGCATCGTCGTTCTAAATTTGCTCCTAAGTCTCATGAAGGTTTCCTACTTGGTTATGGCTCAAACTCTCACACATACCGTGTCTACAACAATTTCTACCGAAAGGTTGAAGAAACGGTAGATGTGAAGTTTGATGAATCTAACGGCTCGCAAGTAGAGGAATTGCCAATTGATGTAGGAGACAAAGACCCCTCGGAAGCAATCCAAGACTTGTCCATTGGCAAGATTCGTCCAACAGAGGTGAAGGAGAGTACCTCTTCCGTCCAAGTGGAAGCTTCTACCTCACGACAAGGTGAACCAAGAGTTGATATGGAAGCATCCACAAGTGGGACACACCAAGATGAAGAAAATGAGGAAGTGCACCAAGACGAACATCAACAACCTCCTTCTCCACCACGATAAGAGAACGACAACGCCAACAATGAAGAAGGCCAAGAAGAAGGACAAGATGAAGAAGATGTTCAATCAAGACCCAAGCAAAATCTTTCACGAGTTCGAGCAAGAATTGCTAAAGATCATCCCGTTGAGCAAATCTACAAAGATATCCAAACCGGGAGAATCACTCGCTCTAAAACTCGTTTAGCTAACTTTTGTGAACACTATTCATTCATCTCTAGCATTGAACCTATGAAGGTTGAAGAAGCATTGGAAGATCCGGATTGGATAAATGCTATGCATGAAGAGCTACACAACTTTGAGAGAAATCAAGTGTGGACATTGGTTGAGAAGCCCGACAACAACCACAACATCATCGGTACCAAATGGGTGTTTCGCAACAAGCAAGATGAAGATGGACAAGTAGTTCGCAACAAAGCACGCCTCGTCGCCCAAGGCTACACACAAGTCGAAGGTATGGACTATGGTGAGACTTATGCTCCCGTTGCTAGACTTGAGTCCATTCGCATCTTACTTGCATATGCTAATCACCATGATATCACCTTGTACCAAATGGACATTAAAAGTGCTTTTCTAAATGGTGAAATAGAGGAGGAAGTTTATGTTAAGCAACCTCCCGGCTTTGTTAATCCTAAGAAACCTGACCATGTTTACAAACTTCACAAAGCTCTTTATGGTCTTAAACAAGCTCCTAGAGCATGGTATAAATGCTTGACCAAGTTCCTTATTGAAAAAGGCTTTGAAATGGAAAAATAGATACTCTTTTTACTAAAAGGGTTAATGGAGAACTATTTGTGTGCCAAATCTATGTAGATGATATTATACTTGGTTCAACTAACCCTCATTTTAGTGAAAAGTTTGGGAAGCTAATGTCGGAGAAGTTTGAGATGTCTATGATGAGTGAACTCAAATTCTTTCTTGGTTTGCAAATCAAGCAAACTAAGGAGGGTACCTTTGTCTCTCAAACGAAGTACACCAAGGACTTATTCAAGAAGTTCAATATGTAAGAATGCAAATGTTGCTTCTTCGTGGACCCTTCGTGGGTGGAGCCCTCCGTGGACTCACACAACCGTTACCCTTCATGGGTTGAAGTCTCCATCAACGTGGATGTACGATAGCACCACCTATCGGAACCACGACAAAAACATCCGTGTCTCCAGTTGCATTTGAATCCTCCAAACCCTTACCTTTACATACTTGCAAGTTGCATGCTTTACTTTCCGCTGCTCATATACTCTTTGCATGCTTGCTTGTTATGTATTGTGATTGTTAAACTTGTGCAAAAACTCCACTTAAACTTAAAGAAGTTAAAAACTGCAACTTTTGGTACTTGGTGTCTAATCACCCCCCCTCTAAACACCTCTTCTCGATCCTTTCAACAACGGATCCTCATCCGGTGCGGTGGATGAGGGACATGGAGCTATTGCTGTGGACGACGTCATCAGGGAAGAGGCTCCGGCTGGGCGGTGGTCGAGAGGCCGGTTGATGCGGAGCATCCCACGTTCATCACCATGTACACTCCGACTACTCTCCACACCCCAAGAGGACATATGACGAGACCTCGAAGATACACCATTGGACACAAGGTGAACTCGCTCCTCTATGAACCTTCACTTTCCACATGTGAGACATGGCTACTACCTCAAATGTGTGTGCTATGCATGTCCAGGAACCAAGAGGAAGGCCATGGAACAGCTACGAGCATTGGACAAGACGACGAGGACACCAAGCGCGAGGAACAAGAGGAAGAGCTGCTGGGAAGCTACAGCGCTCGGACGTCCGACAGCCACCGGACGACCGACGATCTCCGGACGTCCGACGCCTGGAGACTCCACCAGCCAGATCGACCGCAGCCGAGGCAACCTACAGTGCCCGGACGACCGCCAGACACCGGACGTCCGACACTCACCAGCGCCCGAACGACCGACGCTGACCGGACGTCTGACCCCACCTGTCCAGAGCCAAAATGCCGGACGTCCGACATGCCCCGGACGACCGGACCCTCGCGAGCCTCCGGACGTCCGGTAACTGTCGAACGTCCGACGCCTGTGCGTCCGCCCGTGTGTTGGGCCGAAGCCACTTACCCCTTCATGGACCTAGACTATATATACTCCTCCACCTCCTCCTAGATAAGGTTAGCGTTGATTTAGCTCATTTGTGAGATAGAGCTTCGCTCATCCATCGGATCTCCTCCTCGTGAGAGACCGCAGCCTCTTCGAAGAAGATCCACTTGGATTCAAGGCCCCTTTACGGGAAGATCCCCTCGTGGATTCAAGACCTCCTCTCGGAGAAGAACGGCTACCCTTGTATCCTTCCTTTGTTGATTTTGAATCTTGTGCTACCTTATGTGTTCGGTGATCTAGCCCTTGTGTGATCGATTACTTGTCGGTTTAGTGAGTTTCTCTTGTTCCTCTCCGTGTTCTTCCTCGTGTTCTTCCGCTCGTTCATCGTGTTTCCCCGTAGGATCCACTCCAAACGTGAAAGATCGGCCCCATAGGGATCCGCCCTACATCATCTTGGTATCATGAGCCACGTTGATCACGTTTTTGGAGCCCCTACCGCTCTTTTGCTAGCTTGATTTTGTGTGTTCTTGCCTATATCCGAAAATCCCCACCAAAAATAGCCCCAATTTTTTTTTGTGATTTGTTGGTTTGACGATGTTTTGTTGATTTTGATCCGTGGATTTGCTTGGTTTCAAGTGGATCTAGCATCTCCCCAAGTTTCCCCATCTTCCATCCACGAAATCTCGTCAATTTTGACCCCGAAATCCCCATTTTCCGCTCAAAATAGCGCCCGGATCTCGCATCTCGCGTTGACCCCGACCCACCGGACGACCGGAGTTTTACGGACGTCCGGAGCCCCAGGAACGACCGGACGTCCGACCTTTCCGGACGACCAAAACACCTAACCCGAGCCAAATTTACGGATTTCCAACTTTCCCGGACGTCCGACGCCCCAGACATCCGACCTTCCCGGACGTCCGTAACCTGTAGGTTTTGATTTCGGCTGATTCTTGTTTCGGCCATAAGTAATTCATCCGAACTCCGTTTTTGACGTTCTTTAGCTCGTTTTGAAGCTATTGACATCCCCCATCCCACAAAAATACCACCAACACCATTTGACACCATCAAATTTTCGGAATTTTGGCATCATTGCCTAGGGCTTCCACCACATCATCCGCATTACCACCACCACTTCCGCAACCTAACCCATTTTGTTCCCCATAGCATTAGTGGTTGCTTGAGTAGTGATTTGAGTCTCCTAAGGTGTTTCGGCTACTTAGAGACAATTGCTTCTTCATCAACCATCACCACCACTTCCGCATAGACGTGCCCACCATACACTTCCACCCCAACTTAACCCAATTTTGTTTGAGCTTGTTGAGTTGTGGCTTGTGTCTCCTAAGGTGTTTCGGCTACTTAGGGACGACAACTTCCACTTCGACTTGCATAGCCCATCATTCCACTTCCGCATTGCCTAGTGCAAAGCCACCACTGCTTTCTGCTACCACCATTTGACATTTGTCATTTGAGATTTTGAGTTCGAGGTTTTTCCGTTTCCTAAGGTGTTTCGGCTACTTAGGGACGAGTCTCCATCTTCTTGGTATCTACATAAAGAACACCGCCACTCATCATTGCAAAGGACGGTAACCTCGATGACACCATTGTATATTCCCCTTGCAAATTGCATTGATAACCCCTAGCCCATTTTGCGTTACTTGCCTATCGAGACTAGCCATTTGAGTATTGCCAGCAATGTTACTTGTGCACATTAGTGATCATACTTCCCATTGCATACATACCATACCATTGTGGTGCATATATTGATATCAAATCCTGTGTCACAAGTTTGTTCCCGCATATACACAATTGCTATCTTGGTTTGTGCATTGTGCAAAAGTGGCCATAGAAAAAAAATAAAGCTTTTAAGCAAAAGAAAGAGATCAAAGAAGCTTGTAAGCAAGTGCCATAGCATCATACCACATTGCACATAAGATTGTCATATCCGATCATCTTGGATCATCTTAAGAGAAACACCGGGAACCATACATAAATAGCATTCTTGGGATAGAAAGTTTATCCATTTTGCATCTTATAGGTTGTGCACAAGTGTCGTATCCTCCTATTGAGAAATCGTGCTAGCGTCTCTCTCGAGTTGTGCAACACGAGCGTTTTCCGTGGATTCCACATTTTGTGCTCATTCCTTGGTTGCACGACCCCATTTATCTATCCGTGTGTGTGTTTCCGTGTGCCATTCTTTGCTATTGGTCCATTTGTTTCACTTGCGAATTTGTGAATCTCTTTCAACATTATTGACTCTTGCTAACATTTTGCATTAAATTTTTGTGCCACTATCCTCACCGAGCTCCACTATAAGCTTTACTTGTGTAGGTGTGAGAACCGACAAGGATTGGTACCAATAGTGCTATTTCATTGTCCGCATTTGAGTGAACTTGATTCATTATCAACATCGGTCAAGGTACATTGGTATAAGTTCTTCTCTTTCTCCCACTCATATTTGCTCGAGTCTTGTGATGGATAGGCAAGGCATTTCATCTCCGGTCTACGACAACAACGACGGCATGAACAACTACATCAACAAAGCGTCCATCTTCGATCTACAACGACAAATGAAAGACGCACAATCAAGATTGCAAGAGCGCATCGAGAACATCTCCATCGACATTTTCCACTCCGAAGCAAGGAAAAGGGACTACATCGACAAGAAGCTTTCCGCACATAAAGAGGAGCAAGATGCAAGGATGGAGGAGATTAGAGCCTTGATCAAGTCTTCTTCCCCTTCGTCATCCTCAAGGCGGCGACATTCAAGACACAAGTCAGAGCGTGAAAAAGATGCAAGTGCAAATCGTCCTCGTCCACATCTACATGGCGACCACCGTCACGTTCGTGATCCACATCATCATGAAGGGCAAGTCACCTCCAAGCATGATATAACCACAACAACGAACGACATCTTCTACGAGCTCAAGCACAACACCGACATCATCATCATGAAGATGCTCCACAAGCGCAAGTGCACAAGTCCCAACAAGCCCTACTTCACGCCAAGTCCAAGCTTCAAGAGCACAAAAGAAGACCGTGAGACGACCACCACCAAGACGGCGCTACGGCTACATCAACCACTTCGGCATCTTCGCCAAGTGTTCTCAAGGCATCTTCGCCTTTGGACGTACGGCATCTTCGCCTACTTCCCACGGGTACGCCTACAACAACTTCATCAAGTCCAAGGCGACCACCTACAAGCGAGGGCGACACTTCCATCTTCGGAAGCCCCCCAAGGAAGATGGCCGAGCATGGGAAACTCCCTTCGGTCATGGAGACGAGCTATGAGGTGCCACATCATATGGGCCTGCAACACCAAGATGGTGACAAGACGGTCGAGCAAGGGCCATCCCCTTCGACCATGGCGACGAGCGCGAATCTCTTCTACAACATGAAGACGACGCCCATATTGGACTCATACTCCGAGTCAAGCTACGCGACCGCGCATGGAGACATTTGCACCTACACCTCTCTGACACCCACATATGTTGAGATGCCCCATTTTTCATGTGAGGAGAGCCACCACCCCATGAGAGAGATGAGTGACTCCACCATATGTGACATTGAGAGCATTTCCTTTGAGAGGATGAGTGTGACCACCACTAGCCCCACACATGAGAGCATGCCAACATCCTATGTGAGGTTGAGCGCCATTTGAGTGACTCTACCAACCATATGAGTGAGAGCATCCTTGAGGGAGTGAGTGAGCCACAACACTTAGTGAGTGAGGTAGTTGACACGGCATGTGAGGCCACTATGATTTCTAACGACTTAACCTCTACTCCTAGTGTGTTTTCTTCTTTGGTGCTAGGTCTCGTACATGACGACATACCTATCCTCGACGAGTACATCCCTCCAATGGAGACAACGATGGCCATGGTGGACTATGATGCACCCCCCACATGGTTCCATCAAGGTGAAGATGACAACGATTGGATCTTCGACACCTCACCTACAACACATGAGCGATGCTCCAAAGGTAACATAGGTGATGGTTCTTCTCTTGTCCCACTAGTGGACTCTCTTGACATCGATTGCTCCCATGATGTTGACCCACCTATTCCCATGCTTCATGCTAGTGAGACTTCTTCATGCCTTGACTTACCTATTTATGATGAATATGATGATGAGCATGTTGAGTTGCCTAGTTGTGATGCTATGCTCCATAGGATATCATGTGAAAATTCTTTTGGTCACATCATGTTTGACAACCCATTGAACTTGTCATATGCTATGAGTGAGATCTCCCATATTGCATCATTACAATCTCAACATAGTAACTATGCATGACCCATTAAAATAAATCCTATTTGCACTTATGGCATAGATGACGAGATGATGGTCATTGGCTTTTGTTTTTCTTGTGATGATATTGCCATGCTTCCTTTACATGATTTGCGCAATTCATCTACTACGCCATGCCATGATCACATTGTTCCGAATATGCATTGTTTTGGATGTTGTCAATATTCTCCACGTGATGTTTGTACTCTTGATCATGAGGATACCCTCATAGTTTTCTCATACATATTAGGAGATCTTGATGCATTTCATACTTTGCATGATTCCCATGATAGTGTACACCATATGCATTCCATGAATAACAATGCTCTAGATATTGCTCGTGATGCATTACACAATTTGAGTCTCCATTATGCTATACATAATAACAAACCTATCATGATGGATGACATGTTTCTATATCACGCATCTCATTTATTTGAGCATTGGATATTTTGTGCTAACCGACACATGCATGTGCGCATCATGATGGATGATGTGTACATATACCATGCACACACAATTTTCTCTTTGTCTTTGTTTTGTGTAGGTACTCATGTATACTCGTCAACCTCTCAATCCCAAGAGTTGACGAAACGAGCTCTTGAGAGCAACGATGACTTGGGACCCCGTGGACTATCCTTACCACCATTCTCTTCGCGCAAGGACTACGCGCACCTCTTCTACATGGCTCTCACACGGCTATGGGCTATATACCATTTGTCCCCTTATGCTCATTTTACCATGTTCACTTTGCATGTTATACTTGCTTCTATGCCTTTGCCATGCAATTGTGACCCTTGCTTGCATCTACCCATGATTGACGCTATGTGTATTTGCATGCTTGGTGGAGATCCTTGTTGCTATTGCCATGTTTATCATGTGCCCCATGCTATCGATGCTTGTTGTGTTGGGAGAGTCATGATGCCCCATTGCTATTTACATATGGTCTCTCGCCAATACATTGATGACATTTTACTCATATCTTGCTTTCATGCTTGTGCTATGACATGTGAATTATTCATGCCCACTATTTGCACACATGACATGCTTGCCATGATTCCTTCTAGTATGTTGCATCTTCTCACTACTAGCTTGCTTGACTTGATCGCTATGATTGCTTGCTATGTTGCATCACCCATGTTCCACTATCAGTTGCTTTATTGGGTTGATGACATATATGTTCATGCCTCTCACTTGATTTGTCATGATCATTGTCTCTTGTCTCCATTAGTTGCATCTCTCATATCACCT
This sequence comes from Triticum timopheevii, assembly GCA_963921465.1. Taxonomy (NCBI): domain Eukaryota; kingdom Viridiplantae; phylum Streptophyta; class Magnoliopsida; order Poales; family Poaceae; genus Triticum; species Triticum timopheevii. Next base: position 370,756,997 of record OY997266.1, read on the forward strand.
TGTATTGATTGCCAACTTGCTATGCTTATTGATCATGGAGGCTTTGACAACTTACTTGTGATGCATGCTTGTTTACTTGAGCCTATTGTATTTGGTTGTTCTTGCATCATATGCCTCCATACTATGAAATGCTCCCTTGTACTTTCTTATGATGAGCATGATGCATACACTTGTTGGGTATCTTACCACTCGAATGATAGGTTTTGCATTTTCACTAACCTCATTTGTTTTTCTGAGTGTTTATCATGTTCTTTCATTTTGGAGGATTCACAAGGTGCTGCCGTTATGCGACATATTGGTTATGTGAAGGCATACATGATGTACAACTCCAACATCTTTGGGAACTTTCTTGAGGTGAACTCCTTCTCTTTGAGCCATCCTCAAATACGCATATTGGATGGGTCACTCTTTCATTGTTGTTTCCTTATTGTTGTCTAGATGATACATCTCGTGAACGGAGGAGCGACATTGGAGATTGGCTACATGGCCCTTCACATTGAGGAGCGCTCGCACTTATTGGATGCACCTTCGAAACTCCACTCATGCCTCGACATCCAGCTTTGGTACATCAATAATCCTTTGACTTTTTGTACCACCACCTCCATATTTGTTGATTGTGCTCATACATGTCATGCTCGATGGACATATCATACTCACCACAAGTTTGCACCCCATGCATGGACTGACTCACATTATGCTTGTCTTGTTGCATCTATTTCCATGTCATCCATGATATATGAGCTTATACACTTCCTTAGCAAATTTGTTGTGATCTTCCTTGATGGCATATTCATACATCATGATCATATTATCCATCATCAATTGCATGATAACATACTGTAGCGACCCGACCTCAGATGGTCAAGTCTCTGTGCTCAGGCGTCATCCCTGGATCAGTAATGCTGACACCACACAGTACTTCGAAGGATTTATAACAGAGTAGCAATCGCACACTTATTACATCGTTTGTCCAAAAGAGGACTTATTACAATAAATATGGCTTAAGGCCATCTAATAACGATAACAGCGGAAGACTTGGAAGATAAGTGAGTCCATCAACTCCAACGGCATCACTGAGTATAGAACCATGACCTAAAAGCACCTTACTCGTCGTCTGAAAAGTCTGCAACATGAAAGTTGCAGCCCGAAAACGGGTCAGCACATGGAATATGCTGGCAATGTAACACATAGAGAATAATGAATGATAAGCCTGTACTATATGCATATATGGCTGGTGGAAAAGCTTTATGGTTACAATTTTTGCATAAAGCCAATTTTTCCCTACTCCAAAGGAATAAATTTATTTAACTATCATGGTGGTTGTTAAACATTGAGAATGGTTGACAGCATCCTCAATCCCGATTAAAAAGTACTCATTAACAAACCCATCAATATTAAATTAGAGTAACATGTTGAGATTCACAGAATATTCAAGTACTAGATACTCAAGATGTCCATAACCGGGGACACGACTAATCATGATTAGTTTGTACACTCTGCAGAGGTTTGCGCACTTTTCCCCGCAAGACTCGATCTCCTCCATTTGGTTTCTCGCACTACATGGTGTTTGAGAAACGGATGACCGAGACATAGTCTTTCAGAAGTGCTAGCACCTTATGATGGGTAGACCGATACACCTACATCCCCTACATCTGCTAGTCCACCACTATAAGAGTTTGCACGACTTAGTCAACTATGCCAGAGCCCATAATGGCTTGTGGCTGCACACGGAAGTTACTAGCATGAATTATCTTATGATCCCTTTGAGCCTGGGTGGCGGTCCATAGGAAAATCACACGGTACCCCCGGGATTTCCAAAAAAAAACAGGCAATCACTGGATACCCCAGGTGCCTCAATCCACCCAGATGTGTATTTAAGTTGCCACCTTAGATAAACCATTTATTAAACAATCTCACATCTGTCATGGATATTCACTCACCCAATCCACGTCTACTAGCATAGCATGGCATAATAAGCAAACGCAGAAGTAACTCCCAAAGGTTTCATAAGTAAAACAGGTAATAGGTACTACCTCATCTACTTCCCATCCCACAATTTAATTAGATCCTAATCATGCAATGTTTGAGGATTGATCTAATGCATAAAAACTGGGTAGTAGAAAAGGTATGATCAAGTGATACTTGCCTTGCTGATGATCCGCGAAACCTAGAGATTCGAAGTAACAAGCGGCGCACTCCAGGTGATCTATCGCAGACAAACAACAAGCATCCAATAAGTACTCATCTAATGCACAGGTAAATCTCGAATAAAAGATCTAACCAGAAAGTCCAACTTAAGAACCCTGGTTGCAAAAGAATCAAATCGAATAAAGCAACGAAAGTCAAACGGCGAGAGAAAACAACTCGGTTCTAGCAAGTTGAAACTAAGTCAAATTTTACAGTAGCAAAACTTTGTTTAAGTTGATTAGTCGGAACGGCGGTTTCGAAACGAAACTCCAGGCGCTTGAATCACCTGATTCCGATAAACGAGCAAGAAGATAAACTAGAACGAAGATCAGATCTGAAATCACTATCAGAAAATAGCGGAATAAATCCGATTAAAAGAAAAACGACGAACGGCTAAACGAACGGACGTTCGTTAACCGGGAATAACCGATGATCACGTTCGTTAAGACGAACGGTCCGGCGAACGCTCGCTAAACAACAAAACAGGAAATAAGACCGATCTAGGGTTTTTCGGAAAAAAACCGAACCGACGAAAAAAGAAAACCGAAACGGTTTTTATAAAAAAACCGAACCGAGGGGAGGGTGGCGTGGCGCGGCTACCTCGTCGGGGCGGGGCTCCGGCGGGGCGGCGGCTTGGCGGCGGGGCGACGACTTGCGGCGGCGGCAGGCGGCGGCGCTAGCGGGCGGCGGCGGCGGCTGCTGCTGCTGCTGCTTGGGGCGGCGGCGGTTGTGGGTTGGGGAGGAGGGGGGGCTTGGGTATTTATATAGGGGGGGGGGTGCTGCTTGGAGGAGGGGGCAAGGCAAGCGGCGGCGGCAGGCGGAGTCCGAGCCGGACTCGGCCGGGGCGGCGGCGGCGTGCTGCGCGCGGGCGCGCGAGGGGAGGGGCTGCTGGGCCGGCTGGCCGGCTGGGCCTTTGGCCCAGGCGGGGCGCTGCAGTTTTTTTTATAAATAAATATCTCGCGCAGAAAAAAAACGAATAAAATAAAATCTAAACGAACTCCAAAAATTATAAAGTAAATTTTCCCCGACTCCTAAAAATGAGTCGAACAAAATGAACTTTTACTCGGGCCTAAAATGCAATTTTTGAAAATACACATTTTTCCCTAGGGCAAATAAACTCCGAGAAAATCCAAAATTTGATTTGTTTATTAAATCCTCATATTTCCTAAATTTTGGGAAAGTCATATTATTCCCTCTCTTATTTTTGATATTGGAAAAATATTTGAAGATAAAATAAATAAAACCAAATGATCCTCTTTTCAAAATTTGAGAGAACTCAAATATGAAAAATTTGAAATCTCCAACTCTCTCCGTGGGTCCTTGAGTTGCGTGAAATTTCTAGGATCAACAAATGCAAGAAAATATGTAATGCATGATGATCTAATGTATAACATTCCAAATTGAAAATTTGGGGTGTTACAAACCTACCCCCCTTAAGATGAATCTCGCCCTCGAGATTCGGGTTGGCTAGAAAATAGGTGAGGGTGGTCCTTGAGCAAATCTTCTTCTCTCTCCCAGGTGGCTTCATCCTCAGTGTGGTGGCTCCACTGAACCTTGCAAAACTTGATAACCTTGCTGCGAGTAACTCTGCTGGCATATTCGAGAATCTTGAATGGTTTCTCCTCATATGTTAAATCATCCTTCAACTGAATTGCTTCCAGTGGCACTGTATCTCTTAGCGGTGCCTCTGCCATCTCGGCGTGACATTTCTTCAGCTGAGAAACATGGAATACGTCGTGAACTCCTGACAGTCCCTCAGGTAATTCCAACTTATAAGCGACTTCTCCCATGCATTGCAAGATCTTATACGGTCCAACGAAACGTGATGCTAATTTTCCTTTAACTCCAAAACGCTTAACTCCTCGAAGTGGGGATACTCTAAGATAAACTCTGTCTCCAACTTCATATTCTATCGCCTTGCGTTTGGAATCCGCATAGCTCTTCTGTCTGGACTGGGCTACCTTGAGCCTGTCGCGAATCAACTTAACTTTCTGTTCAGACTCCTTAATCAAATCTGGTCCAAACAACTGACGGTCTCCAACTTCGTCCCATGAGAACGGTGTCCTGCACCTTCTCCCGTATAAAGCTTCGAAAGGTGCCATCTTCAAGCTTGTTTGATAACTGTTGTTATAAGAAAACTCTGCATACGGCAAGTTATCGTCCCAACTAGATCCATAATCTAGTGCACAAGCTCTCAACATATCCTCCAGAATCTGATTGACTCTCTCAATCTGTCCATCTGTCTGTGGGTGAAAAGCTGTACTGAATTCTAGCCTGGTTCCCAAAGTTTCATGCAACTGATTCCAAAACTTTGAGGTAAATTGGGTTCCTCTATCTGATACGATACTCCTCGGAACTCCATGCAAACACACAATTCTGGTCATGTATATGTTTGCCAACTTAGCACTGCTATAGGTAGTCTTGACTGGAATGAAATGAGCTACCTTCGTCAAGCGGTCAACTATAACCCAAATCGAGTTATAGCCTGAACGAGTCTTTGGCAAACCCGTGATGAAATCCATGCCTAGTTTATCCCACTTCCATTCGGGTATCGACAATGGTTGCAACAATCCTGCTGGCTTCTGATGTTCTGCCTTCACTCTCTGACATACATCACAAACTGCTACATACTCCGCAATATCCTTCTTCATTCCGGTCCACCAGAACGTTTCCTTCAAATCCAAATACATCTTGGTATTTCCTGGGTGAATCGAATAGGGTGAATCATGTGCCTCTTGCAGAATCAACTTCCTGATCTCCGGGTCATTTGGCACGTAAACACGGTCCTCAAACCATAGGGTAACGTGTTCATCCTCACGAAATCCCTTTGCTTTCCCTTCGCTCATTTTCTCCTTTATATCCGCGATCTCTTTGTCATTTTTCTGAGCTTCTCTGATTTTATCCATCAAGGTAGACTGAATCTCCAATGCTGCTACATAGCCTCTCGGAACTATTTCCAAACATAGCTCACGAAGGTCTTCTGCTAACTCCTTTGGTATCTCTCCCGTCATCAGCGTGTTGACATGGCTCTTGCGACTCAATGTGTCAGCTACTACATTAGCCTTTCCGGGATGATAATGCAATCTCATATCATAATCCTTGATGAGCTCCAACCATCTCCTTTGTCTAAGGTTTAACTCCTTCTGCGTGAAAATGTACTTCAAACTCTTGTGATCCGTGTACACCTCACAATGATTTCCAATGAGGAAATGTCTCCATGTCTTCAATGCATACACTACGGCTGCTAACTCCAAATCATGTGTGGCATAATTTAGTTCGTGAGGTTTTAGTTGTCGTGCAGCATACGAAACAACTCTTCCTTCCTGCACAAGCACTGCTCCAAGTCCTCGACGTGAAGTGTCGCAATACACCTCATAATCCTTGGTCTGATCTGGCAAAATTAACACTGGTGAGGTAACCAATCTTTTCTTCAACTCCTGAAAACTTGCCTCACAATCCTCAGTCCATATGAACTTGGTATCCTTTTTCAGCAACTCCGTCATAGGCTTTGCAATCTTTGAGAAATTCTCAATGAATCTCCGGTATATCCTGCGAGTCCAAGAAAACTCCGGATCTCTCCAACTGTCGTTGGTGCTTCCCATTTGGTTACAGTCTCAACCTTTGTGGGGTCAACTGCTATACCTTCTCCGGATATAACATGTCCAAGAAATCCAACTTCCTTTAGCCAAAACTCACATTTGCTGAACTTGGCATATAACTGATGTTCCCTTAGTTTCTCCAAAACCAATCGCAAATGTTCCTTATGTTCCTCTTCGTTCTTCGAGTAAACCAAAATATCATCAACGAACACCACGACAAACTTATCCAAAAACTCCATAAACACTTTGTTCATCAGGTTCATGAAATAGGCAGGTGCGTTAGTCAATCCAACTGACATAACGGTATACTCATACAGTCCATATCTTGTGGTGAACGCTGTCTTAGGTATGTCCTGCTCTCGAATCTTCAACTGATGGTACCCTGATCGCAAATCGATCTTGGAAAACACTTTAGCTCCTTGCAGACGATCAAACAGATCATTTATCATTGGTAGTGGGTACTTGTTCTTGATTGTTACTGCATTCAATCCACGGTAATCAACAATCATCCTTAACGATCCATCCTTCTTCTCCACTAAAAGTACGGGTGACCCCCAAGGCGAAGAACTTGGGTGTATATAACCTTTATCCAATAGCTCCTTAATCTGCTTCTTGATTTCCGCCAAATCCTGTGCGGGCATCCTATATGGTCGCTTCGATATTGGGCCTGTACCTGGCAAAAGCTCAATCAAAAACTCAATGTCTTTATCCGGTGGCATTCTTGGCAATTCCTCAGGAAATACATCAGGATAATCCTTCACCACTGGTACCTCTTCCTGCACAACTCCTGATAAGGAATTTACTTGATTCCTATTTGGTCCATGTCGTGATACATACCTAATCCTTCTTCCTTCTGGCGTCATGAGCAGAATAGTCTTACTCGCGCAATCGATGTTTCCTCCATACATCGACAGCCAATCCATACCAAGAATCACATCCAATCCTTGGGATTCCAGAATGATCAAATCCGTCGGGAACACATGCCTTCCTATACTCAATGGCACCTGAAAACATCCTTGTCTGGCCATGTAGTCTGCTCCTGGTGAACTTACTAGCATAGGGGTTTTAAGAATCTGAGTAGGCAGACTATACTTTTCTACAAATCCCCTTGATATGCATGAATGCGATGCACCAGTATCGAAAAGAACAAGTGCAGTAAATGACTTAACCAAAAACTTACCGATTACTGCATCGGGCTGAGCTTCAACCTCCTCCACATCAATGTGGTTCACCTGTCCCCTGTTGAAAGGGTTTGGCTTCTTTCCAGAGCTTCCATTTCCACCTTGGCCTTCGGTACAATCATTTGCATAATGTCCGGTCTTGGAACACTTGTAACAGGAGACATGGCTCAGGTCTTTCTTGGTTGGGGTTGATGGTGTGGTCCGGTTCTGGCAGTTCTTTCCTCCATTCCCATTACCATTCTTGTGGCCATTATGGTTGTGCGAACTACCTCCTCCATGGGTATGCTGAAACTGGACTCCCTGTTTAGGGGTATAACGGGGCTTCTGCTGGACTCCAGAGTTATACTTCCCCTGCCCATACTTCCTCTTGCGATTCTCAATCTGCTGCTGCTTTCCTTCAATCATGAGGGCGCGGTCTACCAACTCCTGGTAGTTATTGAATCTTGCTACCATCAACTGCATGCTTAACTCATCATTCAGTCCTTCCAGAAACTTCTCCTGCTTAGCTGCGTCTGTAGCAACGTCATCTGGGGCATAACGTGCTAACTTACTAAAATCATCCACATACTGGCCAACAGTCCTTCCTCCTTGGCGTAAGTTGCGAAACTCACGCTTCTTCATGGCCATAGCTCCTGCTGAAACATGGGCAGTGCGGAAACCTTGCTGAAACTGATCTCATGTGACAGTGTCTACATGGTAAGTGGCTGTGAAATTCTCCCACCATGCTGCTGCGGTTCCGTGAAGCTGATGTGCAGCAAACTTCACCTTCTCACCATCTGTGCATCCTGCAGTGGTCAACTCCCTTCCTATCTTGCGGAGCCAATCATCTGCTACAATCGGCTCGGTGCTTCTGGAATACACCGGTGGATTCAGCCTAAGGAAACGAGTCAAGTGATCCGCAGGTGGTGGTGGTGGTGGGTTGTTGTTGTTGTTGCCTTGGTTCTGTACCAATGTCTGAATCAAAGTATTCTGCTGCTGAATCAACTGAGTGATCTCTGGAGGGAAAACAAACTCGGGGTCGCGTCTCGGTGGCATCTGAAGGGTTTAGAAAAGACGAGAAATTAAGAATAGAGTGAGGTCTAGGAGAAAACACTACCCAAATGCTCATGAGACAAATGCACTCAAAATCACTTCATTCATTTCAAACAAAGGGCATACAACAGTCTAGCTATCGCAAAAAGTGCTTGTACTATAATGTTTACATGGAGGGATCACTACTAATATATGGGGGTCATCTATTAATTTGAACCGGTGGAAGACTCCATGATGTCTGCTCCAGCTTTGTCTTCAAAGTCAGGTTCACTTGGATCCGAATCGGTGTCGTCGATGATGATGTAGTTGCTCGGACAGTCGATGTACTCGTCTTCATTCTTGAGTGCTAACTTCTTCTTGAGTTCTCCAATCTCATACTTAAGATCGCTATTGTGCCTTACGACAGCTACGATCTCGTACATGTAGTCCTTGCGTAGAGTCTTCAGCTCTCCTTCAAGTTCGATGATCCTTCCCTTCGCATTCTTCAACTCTATCATATCATTGCACATCTGGTTCTCCTGGCATCGAATGTGTTGGTTTAAATCCTGGATGAAAGCTGCAATGGATCTATCCTTCTTGGTGCTGACTATCTCCCAGTCTTCATTTCGGCGTCCGCAAATCTGGTAGATAGTGTCCTTGAGGTCTTCTTGATAAACTTCTCCAATGCGTCCCATGGTGATATGAGCTGCCATGCTCTTTCCCAGACTCCAGGTTGGTGCACTGAAAACACTATCTATGGGCTTCGTGATTGGCACTTCCCGGAACATGAGCTTGAATCTTCCAGCGCTCCTCTTCAGGCAGAGTGGCGTTGAAAGTCCCGGTGAAAATTGGTAATCCAATGTTCAGGTACTTGGCGACTTCCTTCAAGTGGGATCCAAAAGGTGTGCCTTCATCTGGTTGGGCGTACTTGATCTTTGCGTCCGTCATCCTAAAAGAGTAGAAAAGATGAGGAGTTAGAAAATGAGAAGAGAACAGTGATCTATGGCTTTAACTTAGTGGTCGTGTCCTATAGTCAGCGTGTGCTCTGATACCATCTCTGTAGCGACCCGACCTCAGATGGTCAAGTCTCTGTGCTCTGGCGTCATCCCTGGATCAGTAATGTTGACACCACATAGTACTTCGAAGGATTTATAACAGAGTAGCAATCACACACTAATTACATCGTTTGTCCAAAAGAGGACTTATTACAATAAATATGGCATAAGGCCATCTAATAACGATAACAGCGGAAGACTTGGAAGATAAGTGAGTCCATCAACTCCAACGGCATCACTGAGTATAGAACCACGACCTAAAAGCACCTTATTCGTCGTCTGAAAAGTCTGCAACATGAAAGTTGCAGCCCGAAAATGGGTCAGCATATGGAATATGCTGGCAATGTAACACATAGAGAATAATGAATGATAAGCCTATACTATATGCATATATGGATGGTGGAAAAGCTTTATGGTTACAATTTTTGCATAAAGCCAATTTTTCCCTACTGCAAAGGAATAAATTTATTTAACTATCATGGTGGTTGTTAAACATTGAGAATGGTTGACAGCATCCTCAATCCCGATTAAAAAGTACTCATTAACAAACCCATCAATATTAAATTAGAGTAACATGTTGAGATTCACAGAATATTCAAGTACTAGACACTCAAGATGTCCATAACCGGGGACAAGGCTAATCATGATTAGTTTGTACACTCTGCAGAGGTTTGCGCACTTTTCCCCGCAAGACTCGATCGCCTCCGTTTGGTTTCTCGCACTACATGGTGTTTGAGAAACGGATGACCGAGACATAGTCTTTCAGAAGCGCTAGCACCTTACGATGGGTAGACCGGTACACCTACATCCCCTACATCTGCTAGTCCACCACTATAAGAGTTCGCACGACTTAGTCAACTATGCCAGAGCCCATAATGGCTTGTGGCTGCACACGGAAGTTACTAGCATGAATTATCTTATGATCCCTTTGAGCCTGGGTGGCGGTCCATAGGAAAATCACACGGTACCCCCAGGATTTCCAAAAAAAAGGCAATCACTGGATACCCCAGGTGCCTCAATCCACCCAGACGTGTATTTAAGTTGCCACCTTAGATAAACCATTAATTAAACAATCTCACATCTGTCATGGATATTCACTCACCCAATCCACGTCCACTAGCATAGCATGGCATACTAAGCAAACGCAGAAGTAACTCCCAAAGGTTTCATAAGTAAAACAGGTAATAGGTACTACCTCATCTACTTCCCATCCCACAATTTAATTAGATCCTAATCATGCAATGTTTGAGGATTGATCTAATGCATAAAAACTGGGTAGTAGAAAAGGTATGATCAAGTGTTACTTGCCTTGCTGATGATCCGCGAAACCTAGAGATTCGAAGTAACAAGCGGCGCACTCCGGGTGATCTATCGCAGACAAACAACAAGCATCCAATAAGTACTCATCTAATGCACAGGTAAATCTCGAATAAAAGATCTAACTAGAAAGTCCAACTTAAGAACCCTGGTTGCAAAAGAATCAAATCGAATAAAGCAACGAAAGTCAAACGGCAAGAGAAAACAACTCGGTTCTAGCAAGTTGAAACTAAGTCAAATTTTACAGTAAAAAAACTTTGTTTAAGTTGATTAGTCGGAACGGCGGTTTCGAAACGAAACTCCAGGCGCTTGAATCTCCTGATTCCGATAAACGAGCGAGAAGATAAACTAGAACGAAGATCGGATCTGAAATCGCTATCAGAAAATAGCGGAATAAATCCGATTAAAAGAAAAACGACGAATGGCTAAACGAACGAACGTTCGTTAACCGGGAATAACCGGTGATCACGTTCGTTAAGACGAACGGTCCGGCGAACGCTCGCTAAACAACAAAACCAGAAATAAGACCGATCTAGGGTTTTTCAAAAAAAACCGAACCGACGAAAAAAGAAAGCCGGAAAGGTTTTGATAAAAAAAACCGAACCGTGGGGAGGGTGGCGCGGCGCGGCTACCTCGTCGGGGCGGGCCTCCAGCGGGGCGGCGGCTTGGCGGCGGGGCGGCGACTTGCGGCGGCGGCGGCGGCGCAAGCGGGCGACGGCGGCGGCTGCGGCGCGCGGCTGCTGCTGCTGCTGCTTGGGGCGGCGGCGGCTGCGGGTTGGGGAGGAGAGGGGGGCTTGGGTATTTATATAGGGGGGGTGCTGCTTGGGGGAGGGGGCAAGGCAAGCGGCGGCGGCAGGCGGAGTCCGAGCCGGACTCGGCCGGGGCGGCGGCGGCGCGCTGCGCGCGGGCGCGCGAGGGGAGGGGCGGCTGGGCCGGCTGGCCGGCTGGGCCTTTGGCCCAGGCGGGGAGCTGCAGTTTTTTTAATAAATAAATATCTCGCGCAGAAAAAAAACAAGTAAAATAAAATCTAAACGAACTCCAAAAATTACAAAGTAAATTTTTCCCGACTCCTAAAAATGAGTCGAACAAAATGAACTTTTACTCGGGCCTAAAATGCAATTTTTGAAAATACACATTTTTCCCTAGGGCAAATAAACTCCGAGAAAATCCAAAATTTGATTTGTTTATTAAATCCTCATTTTTCCTAAATTTTGGGAAAGTCATATTATTCCCTCTCTTATTTTTGATATTGGAAAAATATTTGAAGATAAAATAAATAAAACCAAATGATCCTCTTTTCAAAATTTGAGAGAACTCAAATATGAAAATTTTGAAATCTCCAACTATCTCCGTGGGTCCTTGAGTTGCGTGAAATTTCTAGGATCAACAAATGCAAGAAATTATGTAATGCATGATGATCTAATGTATAACATTCCAAATTGAAAATTTGGGATGTTACACATACACATGTTGAGCATCCATTGCCATATTCATGCTATTGATAAACTGTCTAACTATGACATCATTTTGCACCGTGGTTGCATTAATCATATTTACAACACATTTGTATGCACAATGATTCCATTTCCTCCCATGAATGCTTTGCATCTCACTCTAGATCATCTTGATAAGCTTCATGCGCTTTGTCACGACTTATCTTGCCGCACAGACTCATTCTTGCATGATGGACACTTTGTGTGCGCTAACCATTGTATTTCCGAGTGTTGCTTGTGTTTGCTCTTTTTGCATGTATATCACTCCGGCGACACCTTGGACTACTTGGATTGCGCCATGTCTTCAACTTTGTCCAACTACAAGTCCGTCTACGACAACCGTTTCCATGGTGATGAGGATCATGATCCGAGGTTAGATCTTTCCCAAGGGGGGGGGGGGGAGATGATGTGGAGCATCCCATGTTCATCACCATGTACACTCCGACTAATCTCCAAACCCCAAGAGGACACATGACGAGACCTCGAAGATACACCATTGGACACAAGGTGAACTCGCTCCTCTATGAACCTTCACTTTCCACATGTGAGACATGGCTACTACCTCAAACGTGTGTGCTATGCATGTACAAGAACCAAGAGGAAGGCCATGGAATAGATACAATCATTGGACAAGACGACAAGGACACCAAGCACGAGGAACAAGAGGAAGAGCTGTTGGGAAGCTACAACGCTCGGACGTCCGACAGCCACCGGACGACCGACGATCTCCGGACGTCCGACGCCTGGTGACTCCACCAGCCAGATCGACCGCAACCGAGGCAACCTACACCGCCCGGACGACCGCCAGACACCGGACGTCTGACACTCACCAGCGCCCGGACACCGGACGTCCTTTGTTGATTTTGAATCTTGTGCTGCCTTATGTGTTCGGTGATCTAGCCCTTGTGTGATTGATTACTTGTCGATTTAGTGAGTTTCTCTTGTTCCTCTCCGTGTTCTTCCTCGTGTTCTTCCGCTCGTTCATCGTGTTTCCCCGTAGGATCCACTCCAAACGTGAAAGATCGGCCCCATAGGGATCCACCCTACATCACCGGTGGAGGAGCGTGTGGTTTGGAGGGTTTTGGCGGTCTCGATGTATGAATGGGGGGGATGAAGGGGAAGATAGGGTGGCATGGCATAGGGACGTGCTTGTACAAAATGTGGGGTAAGTTACAAACGTACCCCCATCGGTTTTGACCAAGCAACGTCGAGGCGGCATTTCCGGCTGAGGGGTAGAAGGGGGATTTTGCATGTCTAGGCTATGCGGCCAATGTCGGATGAGGAGGGAGTTTGCGCGCGCGTCGAAATTTTGGGATAACAAGGCGCGGTGCGGGTTGAGGAGGTGGGAGTTTCGCAGCAGAAGAGACAAGAGATACTCTAGCTTGAAAATTTTGGGATAACAAGGCGCGGATTCCATGTTCTGCAAAACAAACTTAACGTGTACAAAAAAAGACAATTCATACAAGATGCAAGAGAGTCATGTCCCCTTTTACTTTTTTTTGTGAGGATGTCCCCATTTACTCTATTGCTACAAATGCCATTGAAAAAACTACAATAAAAAACTAAAAAAAAATCGGGAGAACAAGATTAGCCTGTACAGTACCTAATCATTTCGCAATTCCCTCAACAACAACAAAAAACAAATCAATTCTCACCACAAGAAAGAGTCATGTCCCATTTTGTATGATTACAAATGCTAGGATTTCGAATTTCAATTTTTGAATCCATGTTATGTTGAATTCGAATATATCGTTAAGTGATCTTGTAGTTTATATGTAATGAATGTAGTCCTACATTTTGATCTTCCATCTTATATGAACATCGTACTCCATCCTATGAATATATATTGTCGTCTAACATATGGACTATATTCGAATCAATTTTCTCTATTTGAATACATTGTTGTCAAGTTATACCATCATTTAAATATTACCTTGATAACAGAAAACATGCATATAGTATTAATCATATTTAAATATGAACTACATGTACCGTACAATCTCCAATTCAAATATTTGTATCCATTTTATGATGAATTCAAATCACAGTACATTGGTCTAGGTAGCGAGATGTTCAGAATAATCTAAACCCTATTTTCATATGTATAATGTGTTTAACACACACAACAATGCACCCCCCTGCACACACACACACACACACACACACACACACCCCTTTTAGATGTTAGCTTTGAAAGCCACACATTATCTCAAATTCAAATAGTTATGTCCATGCACGGATGCAATGCGGTCAGACGATGCCTGCCATCGATATCGTAAGTTCAAATCGATTTGGCCTTGTTCGATGTGAATATAGTATATAGCACGTTTGATTCAAAACCACACTAGGCATATCTGCATTATATTCATGCATGCATGAGTTACAAACATCATGGGCTCTTATTCAAATATTTGAATCCACTTTTGTACTAATTATCATCTCTGTAAGTATTTTACACGCACACACACACTCCTCCTCCCTTCGTGGATACCAATAACTTTCCTATTGTGCATGCATATATGCATACACACTCTCCACCACTTTGCATCCCCTACGTCATGCACATACGTTCTTGTTCTTTAGGTCGGTCTGCCATGATCTCCCTACGTCTCCATCTTTCCAACACACACTGATCGATATACCCCTCTAGCTAGCCAGGCCTGCCTACGACACACAAACATGTACACACATAGTCCCTCCCCTCCTCTCACCATCCATGCCTCCCGCCCTAACTCTGAGGCACACGGGCACTGTCGCACCCTCTGTTGTTATCCATCTTGCACTCGTACAGTGTCACAAGCTAGCTGCACCCCCTCCCCCACCACACACACACCTCTCCCTCTCTTCTTTACTCCTGGTGTTCTTTATCTATGACACATGCATGCATGTGCACCAATCAATTTCCCTCTATCCGTAGCGAGGTCTCTCGATATTTCCCCACTCAAAATGTCTGACCTATATCTCTATTTAAGTCTCCCCCTCTTTACCCACGTACACATAGACCAAACCACGACCTCTCTACATAGGACCACCTACCACACACACATTAATTGCCCCTCCACGTCTCATCATCCATGCCTTCCGCTTTGTCTATCGACCAGACAAGCGCGCCCACGCACGTTATCGTCCCCTCTCTTTAATTATTGATCTAAAACTTGTACTCCTGCCTTGTATTTGCCTAGTTGGCCTCTCGCATCATCTTCCAACATGCACCCCCTCTTTCCTAGCGCTTGTGCGCTCATAAAGTTCTTTCCTCTATCCGTGTCTATCGATATGTTGCGTAAACGATCCCTCCCCCTCTCTTCTCATATATCGCCCCTCCACATACATATACTATGTATTCAGGCCTCTCTTTGACAAAAGATATGTATAGAGGCATGTCAGACACATCATATCCCTCTTTCTCTAACACACCCACTAGGTGGAGCCGTGGAGGACATGTATGAAGAGAAGAGGTGCACGCACACACGCACTGCCTCCCTCACACACACATGTGGGTACATGGTGGAGCATATTTCTCTAAGGAGAGTTAGCCCTCGTGATAATTTGACGCATGTTGAAAGACTTGTTAGATGACGTGGCACTGGTACTTTGAGCATGGTTAATAGTATAGCCAACAACCGCTATATGGAGTTGCCATCTCATATATAGTTAACCTAATAGCCAACATGTATAGTATAGCTAGTTGCTAAGCAGTACTATGATGACCCACAAGTATAGGGGATCAATCATAGTCCTTTCGATAGGTAAGAGTGTCGAACCCAACGAGGAGCAGAAGGAAATGACAAGTGGTTTTCAGCAAGGTATTAACTGCAAGCACGGAAATAGTCGGCAACAAGTTGTTTGATAGCAAGATAATTTGTAACAAGCAAGTAATGGTAACGGTAACAAAAGTGTAGCAAGGTAGCCCAATCCTATTGAGGCAAAGGACATGCCAAAATGGTCTCTTATAATAATCAAAGCGTTCTTGAGGGCACACGGGAATTTCATCATATCACTTCCATCATGTTGGCTTTATTCGTATTCGCTACTTTGATGATTTGATATGTGGGTGGATCGGTGCTTAGGTGTTGTTCTTACTTGAACAAACCTCCTACTTATAATTAAACCCCTCGCAAGCATCCGCAACTATGAGAAAAGTATTAAGATAAAATCTAACCATCGCATTAAACTTTTGGATCCAAATCGGTCCCTTACGAAGTAGCACATAAACTAGGGTTTACACTTCTGTCACTCTAGCAACCCATCATCTAATAACTACTCTACAATGCATTTCCTTATGCCCAAATATGGTAAAGTGTCATGTAGTCGACATTCACATGAGACCGCTAAGGGAATCACAACATACATATAATCAAAATATCGAACACATATCAAGTTCACATGCTTACTTGCAAGATAACTTCTCATGTGACCTCAAGAACAAAAGTAACTACTCACAAATAATAATCATGCTCAAGATCAGAGGGGTATTAAATAGAATAATGGATCTGAACATATAATCTTCCACCAAATAAATGATATAGTAATCAAAAAAAGATGTAATCAACACTACTAGTCACCCACAAGCACCAATCTAAGGTTCCGGTATGAAGATTGAACACAAGAGATGAACTAGGGTTTGAGAGGAGATGGTAGTGTTGAAGATTTTGATGGAGATGGCCCTCCCAAAGATGGGAGAGTTGTTGGTGATGATGATGACGATGATTTTCCCCTCCAGGAGGGAAGTTCCCCCGGCGGAATCGCTCCGCCGGAGGGCAAAAGTGCTCCTACCCAAGTTCCACCTCGAGATAGCAGCGTTTCGTCACGAAAGTCCTTCCTCTATTTTTTCTAGGTCAAAATGACTTATATACCAAAAGAGGTGCACCGGAGGTGGGCCGAGGAGGGCACAACCCACCAGGGCATGCCTGGGCTCCCTAGAGCGCCCAGGTTGGTTATGGCCACCTGGTTGGCCCCCTGTGGTAGTTATTTGCTCCAATAATTCTTAAGTAATCCATAAAATATCTCCGTGAAGTTTCAACTTATTTGGAGTTGTGCAGAATAGGTAGCTCTGACGTGCTTTTTCAGGTCCAAAATTCCAGCTGCCGGTATTCTCCCTCTTTGTGTAAACCTTGCATATTATGAGAGAAAAGGCATTAGAATTACTCCAAAAAGCATTATTATGCATAAAAACATTATAAATAATAGTAGGAAACATGATGCAAAATGGACGTATCAACTCCCCCAAGCTTAGACCCCGCTTGTCCTCAAGCGAAAAACCAAAATCGGAAAACATGTCCACATGCTTAGAGAGAGAGAGGTGTCGATAAAAACAAAATACAGACATAGAAGCATCATGCATATTATTACAACAACAAAGAACTTTAACATAAACTTCATCAAATAACTTTTATGACATAACTTTTATCATATAACTTCTCATGAACAAATAACAATTCATCACAACATTCAAGTACAAAGCATAAACCTTATTGTAAACCAACAAACTATGTTCTCAGTCAACTTTGCAACTACAATTCATCATATATTCAGGAAGGGTCACGTGTCGGAGCCTTTTGGCAAGTCCACATACTCAACCATCATTTAATCTTCTATGATTGCTAACACTCATAGCGTACCCATGAACAAAAAGTTTCAACCAGACACATAGAAAGATAGGGGCTTATAGTTTTGCCTCCCAACATACTCACCTCAAAGGTGATGTCAACAATAATAAGTCATGCCTACTCATATCCAACTGGATATATGTGCCTAGATCTTTTCTCACCACATGATGCTTGCCAAAGTAGAAAAATAAAAAGGAATAGGGAAGAAAACTTGACTCTTCATAAAAGTAAATACATGAAAGTAAAATATAGGCCCTTCGCAGAGGGAAGCAGAGGTTGCCATGCGCTTTTTGTTTGTATGCTCAACCCCTTAGTGCAAGAGAACGTCATGTTATATTGCCCCTTGTGATAGCAACCTTTATTATGCAGTCTATCACTTTTATTCTTTGCCATCACAAGTTCGTACAACCCTCAATTTTCTCTTACACTAAATGATCCAACACATTTAGAAGCAATTTTTATTGCCTTAGTGCACCGATGATAACTTACTTGAAGGATCTTACTCAATCCATAGGTAGGTATGATGGAATCCCGAAATAAGATTTTGGCTAAGGGTTTTTGGATGCACAAGTAGTATCTCTACTTAGTGCGGAATTTTCGGCTAGAAAAGATAATGAGCAAGCACCACATGTTAAGGGATATATGACAATATAACGTCTTTGTGAATATGAACAAACATAAATCATTACATTGTCTTCCTTGTCCAGCATCAACTATTTTGACACAAAATATTTAATGGGGGCTCACAGTCATAAAATATGTCCAAGATTGTGTATTTGCATGTGAATCTTCTCTTCCCTTATTAATTCTTTCATGAGTTGCATCACTGACCAATGCTATGTTTGTCAATCTCCAATAAATTTTAGCACTTATACTTTTCCTAATGTGATGTCATTACTTACCATAAGATTAGCATATGATCTTATTTTTTTATTTTCTTTTTATTGAAACATTAAAGTAAAGAAACAAAATTAAAGTGCGTTATATCAACTAGAGGGGGGGGGGTGAATAGGCGATTTTTATGAATTCTTCCCTGAGGAATTTGCCAGTGAGGAAATTCCTTAGCGAAGAACTACTTGCAGCGGAATAAGTACTCAGAAGTAAGCATGACAAAATACACACATAGTCATCATGATGAAATGAAGACAAACACAGAGTACAGAAAGCGTAAACACAGGATAACACAAGATGAAGACAAACAGACTGAAGTAATTGAACTGAGGAAATTGAGAAAGTCTTCAGTCAAAGTCTTCAAACCCAGATATGAACAATCACTCAACACAATAATGAGGAAATGAAAGAGTTGAGGAAATAGAACCAGTAAGGTTGGTGAAGACAATGATTTGGTAGACCAGTTCCAACTGCTGTCTCAGTTGTACGTCTGGTTGGAGCGGCTGAGTATTTAAACTCGAGGACACACAGTCCCGGACACCCAGTCGCTGAGCACGCAGCTCAGGACACCAAGTCCTCACCGTATTCTCCTTGAACTAAGGTCACACAGACCTCGTAAAATCACTCGTGGTAAGTCTTCAGGCGACTTCCAAACCTTCACAGACTTCGGTCACTCGGCGATCCACAATTCCTCTTGGATGCTCTAGACCATGACGCCTAACCGTCTGGAAGAAGCACAGTCTTCAAAGGTAACAAGCGTTGGATCCATGCAGGATCAATCTCTTTAGTGATGCTCAATCACTTTGGGTTTGTAGGTGTTTCGGGTTTGGGATTTTCCTCACTCGATGATTTTTGCTCAAAGTCCTCGGAGGATGGGTTGCTCTCAAATGACAAGTGTCAGTTTCTCTCGGAGCAGCCAACCAGCTAGTGGTTGTAGGGGGCGGCTATTTATAGCCTAGGGAGCAGCCCATCATGATAAGACATAAATGCCCTTCAATGATATTATGTCGATAAGATATTTTGGAACAGCTGGCCCGTAGCACAACAACGGTCAGAAATTTGACTCTCAAATTCCTCAGGGCTATCATGTTCCTCACTGTGTAGGCAATCCACACTGGCGAATTCCTAACTCCTCAGTCAGAACAAATTCCTCAGCGACCAGAAGAACTTCGTCTCTGTCACTGAAGAAATTGACTGAACTGTATGAGATTTCCAATGGCTTCACTCGAAGGGATTGGTAGGTGTAGGATTTTGAGTTGAGCATCACATGGAAATTTTTCCTTAGTATTTCCTCGACCCCCTTTAATAGTACGGTGTTTCCTATGACTCAAGAAAGAGAAACACAAAATTATGAAAACGAAGTCTTTAAGCTTCATATTCCTTGCATGAATATCAAGTCTTCACGGACACACCAATTTCTTCACTTTCAAAGTCTTCATGAAAGTCTTCAGGAATACCAAAATCTTCAGTCGAAGATATTCATTTTTAGGGGTCGACTTTCTGTGTAAATATCAAACTCCTCATAGACTTATAGACCTGTGTACACTCATAAACACATTAGTCCCTTAACCTATAAGTCTTCAATACACCAAAATCACTAAGGGGCACTAGATGCACTTACAATCTCCCCCTTTTTGGTGATTGATGACAATATAGGTTAATTTTTCAACGGGGATAAACATATGAAGTGTAAGTACTGATATTGAGGAATTTGATTGCAAGATATATTAGAACTCCCCCTGAAGATGTGCATAGTGAGGAATTTGCTTTTCAAGCAATGCACACTTGAAGAGTTGAATCATGGAGATCTCCCCCTATACCTTGTAATTCATACATGCATTTGACATATAATATGAAGAATTTGAAATGCATGATGAAATATGGTGCCTGAAGAGATTCAGCATGCGTGAAATAATATTAACGAGGAACAAGCATGCAAAATCAGAGCACAGTGCATCAAAAGTATCAGAGCACCATCGGGTTTAAGATTACAACTCGATCCAATAAAAGTTTCAGAAGAGCGAGAGTTGTAACTTAGCAAAAAATGCCCATATAATAGACCCGCTTGAAGACTAACTCAGATCCCCCCCTTTGTCATCGAATGACCAAAAGGATCGAAACTGAGGACTAATGCCCCTGAAGAATATCAAGTTGATGGAGGAGCGCCAGCGTTGTCGGGGTCGATTGTCGTAGTAGGGCCTGCCGCAGTGTCGTCCAAGTCTTCATTTTCATCAGTGTCGCGCGATGAAGAATAGGAGCTGGCCACCAAGGAAGGAACCTTGACCTTCTTGAATTTCTTCGGTGGAGGTGCAGACCAGTCAAATTCTTCCTTGAGACCCATGCTCTTCAGATCTTCTGTGCTGTAGACATGAGAGAGAACATCCTAGGTACGGTTGAAGGTTTGATGGAGGTAGTATTGGTTTTTCTTCACAACATTGTGTGTTGAGGTCATGTTGTAAAGAATTGAACCAAACTAACGCTTGACCCACTTATGATTGCGATCAACTTTCTGATGAAGACTGAGGAGTAACGCACGATCAGTCATCACCCTGGGTGCTGTGGCTTGAGGAATTTGCTTGGCAGAGGTGTTGGCGGCAGAGTCATGTGTGGCAGAGTCATCATTGGTGGAGTAGGATGCAGCCTTGCGAAATTGACCATCTGAAAGTGCGTTATATCGACTAGAGGGGGGGGGGGGTGAATAGGCGATTTTTATGAATTCTTCACTGAGGAATTTGCTGGTGAAGAAATTCCTTAGCAAAGAACTACTTGCAGCGGAATAAGTACTCAGAAGTAAACATAACAGGATACAAGCATGGTCATCATGATGAAATGAAGACTAGCACAGAGTACAGAAAGCGTAATCACAGGATAACACAAGATGAAGACAAACAGACTGAAGAAATTGAACTGAGGAATTTGAGAAAGACTTCAGTCAAAGTCTTCAAGCACAGATATGAACAAACTCTCAACACAGTAATGAGGAAATGAAAGGGTTGAGGAAATAGAACCAGTTAGTTGGTGAAGACAATGATTTGGTAAACTAGTTCCAACTGCTGTCTCAGTTGTACGTCTGGTTGGAGCGGCTGAGTATTTAAACTCAAGGACACGCAGTCCCGGACACCCAGTCACTGAGCCGCAACTCAGGACACCCAGTCCTCACCGTATTCTCCTTGAACTAAGACCACGCAGGCCTCGTCCAATCACTCGTGGTAAGTCTTCAGGTGACTTCTAAACCTTCACAGACTTGGTCACTCGGCGATCCACAATTCCTCTTGGATGCTCTAGACCTTGACGCCTAACCGTCTGGAAGAAGCACAGTCTTCAAAGGTAACAAGCGTCGGATCCACGCAGGATCAATTTCTTCAGTGATGCTCAATCACTTTGGGTTTGTGGGGGTTTGGTTTTGGGATTTTCCTCACTTGATGATTTTCGCTCAAAGTCCTCGGAGGATGGGTTGCTCTCAAATGACAAGTGTCAAGTTCTCTCGGAGCAGCCAACCAGCTAGTGGTTGTAGGGGGCGGCTATTTATAGCCTAGGGAGCAGCCCGACATGATAAGACATAAATGCCCTTCAATGATATGACCGTTAGGTGGATAAGATATTTTGGGACAGCCGGCGCGCAGCACAGCAACGGTCGGAAATTTGACTCTCAAGTTCCTCAGGGCTATCATGTTCCTCACTGTATAGGCAATTCGCACTTGCGAATTCCTAACTCCTCAGTCAGAGCAAAGTCCTCGGTGACTAGAAGAACGGCGTCTCTGTCACTGAAGAAATTGACTGAACTGTATGAGATTTCCAATGCTTCACTCGAAGGGATTGGTAGGTGTAGGATTTTGAGTTGAGCATCACATGGAAATTTTTCCTTAGTATGTCCTTGACCCCCTTTAACAGTACGGTGTTTCCTATGACTCAAGAAAGAGAAAATGAAACTACGAAAACAAAAGTCTTCACGCTTCATGTTCCTCAAATGAATATCAAGTCTTCAAGGTCACACCAATTTCTTCACTTTCAAAGTCTTCAGAAAGTCTTCAGAATATCAAAGTCTTCAGTCGAAGAACTTCATTTTTAGGGGTCGACTTTCTCTGTAAATATCAAACTCCTCATAGACTTATAGACCTGTGTACACTCACAAACGCATCAGTCCCTTAGCCTATAAGTCTTCAATACACCAAAGTCACTAAGGGGCACTAGATGCACTTACAATCTCCCCCTTTTTGGTGATTGATGACAACATAGGTTAAGTTTTCAACGGGGATAAACATATGAAGTGTAAATAATGATATTGAGGAATTTGATTGCAAGATATAGAAGAATCCTCCTGAAGATGTGCATAGTGAGGAATTTGCTTTTGAGGCAATGCACATTTGAAGAGTTGAATCATGGAGATCTCCCCCTATATCTTGTAATTCATACACGCATTTGATATATAATATGAAGAATTTGAAATGCATGATGAAATATGGTGCCTGATGAAATTCAGCATGCGTGCAATAATATTAACGAGGAATAAGCATGCCGAAAGCATCAAAAGTATCAGAGCATAGTGCAACAAAAGCACCATCCAAAAGTATCAAAGCACCATCGGGTTTAAGATTACAACTCGATCCAATAAAAAGTTTTGGAAGAATGAGAGTTGTAACTTAAAAAAAATGCCCATAATATAAACCCGCTTGAAGACTAACTCAGATTTCTCCCCCTTTGTCATCAAATGACTAAAAGGATTGAAACTGAGGACTAACGCCCCTAAAGAATTTCAAGTTGATGGAGGAGTGCCAGCGTTGTCGGGGTTGTTTGTTGTAGCAGGGCCTGCCGGAGTGTCATCCAAATCTTCATATTCATCAGTGTCACGTGATGAAGAATAAGAGCTGGCCACCAGATCAGGAACTTTGACCCTCTTGAATTTCTTCGGAGGAGGTGCAGACCAGTCAAATGCTTCCTTGAGACCCATAGTCTTCAGTTCTTCCTCGCTATAGACATGAGTGAGGACAGCCCAGGTGCGGTTGAGGGTTTCATGAAGGTGATAATGGTTTTTCTTCACTGCATTATGTGTTGAGGTCATATTGTGAAGAATGGCAGCAAACTGACGCTTTACCCATTTGTGATTGCAATCAACCTTCTGATGAAGACTGAGGAGTAACTCACGGTCAGTCATCACCCTGGGTGCTGTGGCTTGAGGATTTTGCTTGGCTGAGGTATTTGCGGCAGTGTCATGAGTAGCAGAGTCGTCATTGGTAGAGTAAGATGTAGTCAGACGAAATTGACCATCCAATGGACGAATGCCTTCATCGATCACAGCAGCTGCCTTGCCTTTATCATCAGCTGAAGAAACTGGCCGCTTGAGGACTTCAATGGGAGGCAAGTAGCTACCATGGTTCAGAGTGTCAGCTTTGTAATTCATTGAAGATCTTTCCCTTATGAATCTCATAATCCAAGGCGCATAGGGCTTCAGCTCAAAAGGTGACATAGCAACATTTGCCAGAGTCCTCATGAAGAAATCATGGAAGTTGACGGGAACGCCATGAATGATGTTGAAAAGCATATTCTTCATGATGCCAATGACATCTTCATCATTTGAGTCGTGGCCTTTGATGGGACTCATTGTCTTCGTCAGAATGCGATAGACAGTCCGGGGCACATAGAGCAATTCCTTGACGAGGAATTTGGTTTGTGGGGCCTGCCCTGGCTTCAAAGGCTTCATGAGCACTTGCATATAATGATTTGTCAGTTCAGGGTCATTGTAGATGCAACGCGCACTATCATGGGGAGGATCGAGAGGAAGGACACGAAGCAATTCAGTTGCCGGTGCCTTGTAGTGGGTGTTTTTGGTCATCCAATCCAACACCCATGAATTGACATCTTTAGCGTCTCCAGTGATATGCAGTGTGGCGTAGAACTGAAGAATGAGTTCTTCATTCCAACCACAGATGTCATTGCAGAAATTGAGCAATCCTGCATCGTGAAGAACACTGAGGACTGGCTCGAAGCATGGCAGAGATTCCATATCCACGTGAGGAATATGTTCATGATCGAAGATTTTGTCCTTGTCAAACAACACTGAGGAATAGAAGTTGGCTTGACTAGCAGTCCAGAAGCGCCTCTTCCTTATGCGAGCAGAGTCATATGGGTTGTAGTCAGTGAAGAACACATGCTCGGAAAAGAAGTCTTCAGCCTTGAACTTCTGTTTGCTTGAGAACGGATTCTTTGGCTTCGGCAGAGGAATGTCAGTGATTTGGAGTACCACCTCAGGAATCGCGAGCTCAGGTTCTTCAGGCTGAGGAATTTCTGGTTCCTCTTCTTGTGCAATCTGTGGATCAGCAGCAACAGGTTCTTCAGCACTAGTGGCTGGAACTTCTTCATGAACAGAGGAAGTGGGATGAGTTTCTTCAGAGCCCATTTGAATTGTGGTTGCCGGGGACTGAGGAATCTATTGAATAGGAGTGAAGAGAGGAGTATTGGGATCCTGACTTTCCCAGAAGTCATCGTTCATCACTAGTGTAGTGCATCCAATATCCACATCTTCATCTTCAATTTCCTCAACACCAGCCTCTTCAGCTGTGAACTGAGGCATAGGTGAGGAATTGACTGTTGTTGAAGGGATTGTATCTACTTCAATTTCTTCATCAATCTGCTCTGACGAAGCAGCAGAATGATTTTCTTCATCAGATCCGCTTGGGATCTTATATTCTTCTCCAAAAGGAACAATTTCCTTTGATGACATGGAGGAAATCGGAACGGCATCAATTGGATGTTCAAGAGAGCTGGTCATTGGCTTCATTTTCTTCGCAGCCGAAGAATTTGACGCAGCTGATGCCTTCCTTTTCTTCACTGCAGCTCGCTCTGCAGCCTTGGTCTTCTTCACTTCATATGCAGAAGGAAGAATTGGAGTTGGTGTAGGCGCAGGAGGAGCTGAGGAATCTGGTTCATTTTCTTTAGGCGCAACTGATGCAGTTGCCCTCATCTCTTCAGTTTCTTCAGGCGCACCACTAGTGGATGCCCTGGCAATTTCTTCAACGGCTGGAATGGAGTCATCAGCCCTGGAACTTACATTTTCATCAGCAAGCTGAAAGTCATCAGCGGTGCTGGCACGTTCTTTAGCAGGCTGAGCAGAGTCTGCAGCCTGAGGATTTTCTTGTTGCGATGGGGTTGCAACAGTTGTCATTTTCTTCGTCAGGTTGACGAATCTCACTTTGGCTCCTTGCCAATCAGCATAGTATGCATCAAAGTCTTTGCTGAGGGCTTGGATTTCAGACTGAGCCTGGAGAAGTTCCTCAGGTGTCATTCTGACAACGTTTTTCTTCAGGAGCTTCTCCTTCCTGTATTGAGCCTTCTTGATTTCACGTGCCTTTTCAAACTTCCATTTCTCTTGAGTGATGGAATGGGTCAGCATGTGACTTTGACCAGGACTCGGTTGAAAATTAGGCATGGGGGTGTTTGGATCCTTGTGCCAGAGGTCAATGTAGTCGAGGATTTTCCTCGGATCCAAAAGCAGTGGCACCGATGTGCCTTTGGCTCTAGCGGCCTTTACTTGCCTATCTCTGATGATTTCTGCAAGTTCTTCATCCGAAGCTTCATCATCAGATGGCACTTGGAATGCAACCTGTTTCTTCCTTGGACTTGGCCGAGGACCGCGTCCAGCTGTTGCTTTAGTCTTCAACAGTGTGGGGCCTGATGAGGATATTGGTGCAGCTGAGGAACTCATTGAGACACCAGAAGCAATTGAGAAACCCGTAGTCCTTTGACATGTAGCCAGATGCACAGGAGTTGAGGACTTTGGTGGAGCAGTAGCGGTCTGAGGAATTTGCCGTGAGGGCATAGCTAAGGAGCTTGACCGTGAGGGCGCTGTTGGTGAAGCACTTGGCTTACGAGCAGGCTTCTTTGGCA
The DNA here is from genome assembly GCA_963921465.1 of Triticum timopheevii. NCBI lineage: Eukaryota > Viridiplantae > Streptophyta > Magnoliopsida > Poales > Poaceae > Triticum > Triticum timopheevii. The sequence continues at coordinate 370,783,218 of OY997266.1, forward strand.
TTGATTTCCTCGGCTTGACCGAGACCTCAGTAGCAGCAGCAGCAGCAGAATCCTCATTGAATTTCCTCACTGCCTCCTTGGCTTGTCTTGCCAATTTAGCTTGGCGCTTAGCCCATTCTTCAGAAAAGTCCTCACCACTTTTGATGCTAGTGGGATCAGCTACTTGGCCAGGTGCCAGTGGAGCTCTTGGGCATGGAGGATTTAAAGCGAATTTCTTCATGTACTTTGGAGTTACATATCTGTACTCCCTCCATTCTCTTGCCCATCTCCGTTCAATTCTCTGAATGCGCACTTTGCGCTGATTTTTGTTCTCTTTGCCAAATTTGGCTTCATCAGGTGTGCAATAATCCTTGTATATGTCATCAGGGATCTCGAAAGCGGTCATGACCTCAGGTTTCTTTCCTCCTTTCTGCGGTCTCTTTCCTTCAGCCATATTCTTCAGATGAGGAATTTGAACAATTGAACACTCTGAAGAAGTATGCAGTTTTTCTTCGAGGAACGCTGCAAATGAGTTAAGTTGATGAGAACCTAGTGATTCAGCAGCGGACATGAGTACCTGTGAACAGAGTGTAGGTGCGAGGAATTTGGAGAGGTCATATGCGTTCTCAGAAGGTTTTTCGAAAAGACAAGTTTTGAGGAAGTTGACCAGTTGAGCCTTGATGAATTTCACCAAGCGTTCTTGTCTTAGGTTCCAGAGTTGTACAGATCGAAGATCCACACAATTGAGCAATCTTGAAGAAAATGAGTGCTTAGAGAAATGGATCAAGAGCATACAGTGTGTGAGGTGTTCATATGTGTGAAGATTTGAAGAATAAAACACCTTTGAAGATTTTCAGGAAAGCTTGAGAATCAAAGTGAGTAATAAAAGTAACTTTTAATTACCCGAACTGAAGAACACGACGAACTGAGATGAACAGCGGTGAAGTTCGTCAAGTTAGATCTCCCACGCCCTAACTTGGCAGAGGGAGACAGCTACGGCAGCGGCGGAGTGAAGATTTCCGCAACCGGCGCGAGTACGACGGCGACGAGGTCGAGGCAGCGAAGCTCTTCCTCACCGGCGACGATGGAGTAGCGGCGGCGCTAGGGTTTGAGGAGCTCGAGCGAGAGACAGCGACCGAGCGGAGTAAATGAAGTGAGGAACGGGAGAGGGGTATTTATAGCCACGGTGAAAACTGTTCGCCCGAAGATTTTGGGACGAACATGCCCCTGCCCTTTCTCCTTCACGCGACATGTGTCACCCACGTACTGTGCAGATGAGATCGTGTAAGATCGTGGGTGATTATAATAATGCATCATGGGATGCGGAACGGTTTGAGCGGCAAAACCGAAAATCTGGATAAGATTTGTTTTAAAGTTTCGTTCGCAATTTCTTCAGCTGACAAGGACACAGTGAAGACTTTGAACGAGTTTCAAATAGCACGCACATGAAGAATTTGTGAATAGATTGGGTTGAGTATAGCATAGAGGGGGAAGGGTCCGATCACATTCACTTAGCAGAAAACGCAACATGAAGAAATAGCCATAAGTGAATGCTGTAGAGGACATAAACTCATATATATACATAGCCAATGAAGAAAAACAACGGGAACAGTGAAGATTTTGCAAAGTTGAAGAATTTGAAAAACTGAAGAATTTCAAAACTGAGGAAAAACTCAAATTGAAGATTTTCAACTTTTTGTGGTGGCGTGACCCACCGTATAAGAATGATGATTTCAGACACCGCGTACAATTGTCGTAGGGTTCTGAGAATCAAATTCTTCATTAATTTCTTCACACTTAGAGTGTTATTCTTCATTGATTGAAGAAAAATGTTTCTTCATGTGTTGCACATCTAAGTTATCAATTTTGCATAGGTGTTAGGATGTGTGTCCTTTTCAAAGAACATTCGAAGATTCTAAGATATTTAGCTCACACCGCAACTTGCTAAAATCTCTTCTCATCCAAGGGCTTAGTGAAGATATCAGCTAGCTGTTCTTCAGTCTTCACGTGCTCGATGGAGATGTCGCCCTTCAACACATGATCACGAAGAAAATGATGACGAATCTGAATGTGCTTTGACTTTGAGTGCTGTACTGGGTTGTGTGCAATCTTGATGACACTCTCATTGTCACGGAGGAGAGGCACATTCTTCACGTTGACGCCATAGTCCTTGAGGGTTTGCTTCATCCAAAGCAGTTGAGCACAGCAAGAGCCAGCAGCAATGTATTCAGCTTCAGCAGTAGACAGTGATACGCAGTTCTGTTTCTTCGAGGACCAACAGACCAAAGATCGTCCGAGGAAATGACAAGTACCAGATGTTGACTTGCGGTCCACACGATCACCAGCATAGTCAGAGTCAGAATATCCAATGAGATCAAAAGCAGAGCCCTTGGGGTACCATAATCGTAGTGTTGGTGTGTGAGCTAGATATCGAAGAATATGCTTCACAGCCTTATGGTGTGATTCCTTCGGTGCAGCTTGAAATCGGGCACACATGCAAACACTAAGCATTATATCTGGCCTAGATGCACATAAGTACAATAAAGAACCAATCATGGAGTGGTATACCTTGTGATCGAAGTCAATACCATTTTCATCAGTGCATAGATGGCCATTTGTGGGCATAGGAATTTTGACGCCTTTGCAATCTTGCATGCCGAATTTCCTCAGTACATCTTTGAGGTATTTCTCCTGAGATATGAATATGCCATTTCGCTGCTGACGAATTTGAAGACCTAAGAAGAATTTCAACTCTCCCATCATAGACATTTGATATTCTTCACTCATCATATAGGCAAATTCATCACTATAACGTTGGTCAGTACAACTAAAGATAATATCATCAACATATATTTGGCACACAAACAGTTCACCATCATAAGATTTAGTAAAGAGAGTAGGGTCGAGTGAACCGGGTGTGAAGCCATTCTTCACGAAGAATTCCTTCAATGTATCGTACCACGCCCGAGGGGCTTGCTTGAGGCCATAGAGGGCCTTATTGAGTCTGAAGACTTTGTCAGGATTCTTTGGATCTTCAAAACCTGGGGGTTGAGCAACATATACTTCTTCCTCAAGCTTACCATTGAGGAATGCACTTTTCACATCCATTTGATATAAGATGATATCATGATGATTAGCATAAGCAAGTAATATGCGAATAGCCTCAAGTCTAGCAACAGGTGCAAAAGTTTCATCGAAATCAATTCCTTCAACCTGTGTGTAGCCTTGAGCTACTAGCCGTGCCTTATTCCTCACCACAAGGCCATTTTCATCTTGCTTGTTGCGGTAGATCCACTTTGTGCCAATGATATTATGCTTGCGAGGATCTGGGCGATTGACCAATTCCCAGACATTGTTAAGCTCGAACTGATGTAATTCTTCTTGCATAGCCTGAATCCACTCCGGCTCCAGAAATGCTTCATCTACCTTAGTGGGCTCTGTGATAGAGACAAAAGCATAGTGCCCACAAAAGTTAGATAAATGTGAAGCTTTTGAGCGTGTGAGAGGACCTAGTGCGCTAATGTCATCGATGATCTTCTCCACTTGTACTTCTTTTGCAACGCGAGGATGAGCTGGTTGTCGCTGAGGAATTTGATCAACATTTTCTTCAGCACCATTTTCCTCATCATGTTCTTCAGGTGCATCAGCTCGATGTTCTTCATGAACAGGAATGAATTCTTCAGCAGATTCTTCAGTAGGAATGACATCCTTAGTTGCCTTGAACTTGATAGAATCCTCAGGTGCTGGTTCATCTAACACAGAAGGTAGGTGCTCTCTTTGCGAGCCATTAGTTTCATCGAACCGCACATCTACAGTGTCAACAATCTTGTGAAGAACAATGTTGAAGACTCTGTAGGTGTGTGAGTCCTTTCCGTAACCAAGCATGAAACCTTCATGTGCTTTCGGTGCAAATTTAGAGTTGTGGTGAGGATCTCTAATCCAACATTTAGCACCGAAGACTTTGAAATAACTCACATTGGGTTTCTTGTCAGTGAGGAGTTCATAGGCCGTTTTCTTGAGGAATTTGTGAAGATATACTCTGTTGATGATGTGGCACGCAGTATCAATTGCATCAATCCAAAAACGCTGAGGCGTTTTGTATTCATCAAGCATAGTGCGAGCCATCTCAACAAGAGTTCTGTTCTTGCGCTCCACGACGCCATTTTGCTGAGGAGTATAGGGAGCAGATAACTCATGAGTAATACCAAGTTCATCAAGATAGGCATCAAGACCGGAATTCTTGAACTCAGTTCCATTGTCACTTCTGATGTGCTCGATCTTCACACCAAAGTTGGTTGAAGCCCTCGAGGAAAATCGTTTGAAGACTTCCTGCACTTCATGTTTGTAAGTAACAATGTGTACCCATGTATATCGAGAGTAATCATCAACAATGACAAAACCATATAGAGATGCATCATTAGTGACTGCTGAGTAATGGTTAGGTCCGAAGAGGTCCATGTGAAGCAATTCGAATGGATGGGTAGTGGTCATGATAGTCTTCGCTGGATGCTTGGCCTTGGTCATTTTTCTAGCTTCACAGGCTCCGCATAAGTGATCCTTGAGGAATTTGACATTCTCAATGCCAATGACATGCTTCTTCTTCGCAAGCGTGTGCAAATTCCTCATGCCTGCGTGACCAAGTCGTCGATGCCATAGCCAGCCTTCTGAAGCTTTTGCAAGTAGACACACGGCTGGTTGTGGTCCTGTAGAGAAATCAACAATGTACAAATCTCCTCTCCTAAAGCCTTCGAAGACTTTGGAATTGTCAGCTTCCATAATCACAACACAGCGATACTTGCCAAAGACAACAACCATATCAAGATCACAAAGCATTGAGACTGACATGAGATTGTATCCTAAGGACTCAACAAGCATGACTTTGTCCATGTGTTTATCCTTAGAGATCGCAACCTTACCAAGACCCAATACCTGACTTTTTCCTTTGTCAGCAAAGATGATATGCTTCAGAGGTGACGGTGATAAAGGAGCATCCATCAATAGATTCTTGTCACCAGTCATGTGATTCGTACATCCACTGTCGAGGACCCATTCAGTAGTTTTGGGTTGATCATCCTGTAGATGAATTAGTGTAGCTTACAATCTCATATGCTTCATCAGTGAAGAATATGATATCAAGTTCATCAGATGAATTTCATCAAGCAGTAAACAGATATAGCAGTATGAGGACGTGTGAAATGAAAGTTCATTTCATCATGATTCGCCTGCGTCCTTTCAGGCAATTTCATCAGGTCCCCAGCAAATTCTTCAGACGTTAAAGCATGTCTGGAGACCTGACCCTGCAGAAGAGATTAGTTCTTTTTCTTCACCACCCACATCTGGAGGGGTGGCAAAGAATTCATCACTCTGCGAGCACCATATGAGAAAGGTGGCAAAGATGCCAAACCGTTTCGTTTCACATAAGATGGGTTAGGGTAAGCATATGAATAAGCAGAGAAATTCTTCGAGGACTTATGAACATAATGGTTTGAAGAATAATGCACATATTCATAGCCCTTAGCTCTACCCTGCGAGACAGAATTGTTAGCACGATGATAATCATATGAGGACTTTGATCCATGTGAGGAATTTGGTCCGTATGAGGACTTGGATCCATATGAAGAATTTGGTCCATATGAAGAATTCGATCTGGGGTTCCTGTTCTTCACAGGTGGTGTCATGAGGACATTCACCTGAAGACTTTCAACATAACTTTTGGGAACCCAGATTTTCTTCATAGGGGAACCGTTCCTGCAGTTAGTGCCAACATATCTAGCAAATACTTCACCATTCTGATTTTTGAACAGTTTATAGTTGGAGTCAAATGACTCATCAGAAGAATGAGGAGATTCACATGTAAAGCCAGATAAGTTAGATGGATCAACTGGAGGTCCCTTTGCAGCAACCCATGAGGTTTTGGGCTACTGCTCAGGCTTCCAATATGTTCCATCAGCATTGAGTTTCCTCTCAAAGCCAATACCCTCTTTCCTAGGGTTTCTGTTGAGGATCTGCTTTTTAAGCACATCACAAAGTGTCTGATGCCCTTTGAGGCTTTTGTACATGCCTGTCATGTACAATTCCTTCAGCCCTGCATTGTCTGTGATACTAGCAATGTCCTCGGATGAGGAATTAGTGATAGCAGAGGCAGATGAAGAATTTGTAACAGTTGAAGCATTTGAACATTCAGGTGAATAATTAGCAGATTCACGTTCAATGCACTTTAAGCATGGAGGGACAAATTCTTCCTGAGAAGCGCTGATTTGTTGAGCTAGTAATGAATCATGCTCCTTTTGAAGATCTTCATAACACACTCTTAGCTTTTCAAGATCTTCCTTTCTTTGAAGAGATTCAGAAGAAAGCTTCTCATGATCTTGCTTTTCTTGAAGAAATTCATAAGAAAGTTTCTCATGATCAGATAAGAGAGTGTTATGATGACTTTGAAGGTTATCAAACCTAGACTGAAGTCTCTGAAGATTTTCAGTCAGGGCTTTAGTGCGATCCATTTCTTCACCCAACATATCATCACTTTTGTCTAGCATGTTTTGAACCTTTTCAAAAGCCCGTTGTTGTTTTACAACAATCTTAGCAAGTTTAGAGTAGCTGGGCTTGAGATCCTCATCAGATTCATTTTCACTAGATTCAGAGGAGTTGTATTTGAGTACCTTTGCACCTTTCGCCATGAAGCAATAGGTGGGAGCGTAGCCATCGTTATCTTCATCAGGCTTGTTGGTGGGGTCAGTTTCTTCAGTGTTGAAGATGGACTTGCTGACGAAAGCAGTAGCGAAGGCCAGACTCGCCACACCAGATTCAGATTCTTCAGACGTCTCCTCGTCATCATTTTCCTCAGATTCAGCTTCAGAGTCCATCTCCTTGCCAATGAATGCCCGAGCCTTCTTGGAGCTGCTCTTCTTGTGAGATGAAGACTTCGAGGATTTTGATGACGAAGATTTTGACGATTTCTTCTTCTTCTTTGCATCATCAGAACTGTAATCCTTGTATTTCTTCTTCTTCATTTCCTTTTCCCACTGAGGACAATCTTGGATATAGTGACCAGGTTTCTTGCATTTGTGGCACAGCCTTCTCTTATACTCACTGGATGAGGAATCACTGCTTGTTGAGGATTTTCCAAAGCGACCACGTCTTGAGAACTTCTGGAATTTCTTCACGAGCAGTGCTAGCTCCTGGCTCAATTCTTCAGGATCACCAAGGCTACTACCAGAATCCTCATATTCAGAGTCAGACACAGCCTTGGCCTTCAGGGCACGTGGTTTGCCGTAGTTTGAACCATAGAGATCTCTCTTTTCAGCAAGCTGGAACTCGTGAGTATTTAGCCTTTCGAGGATATCAGCAGGATCAAGAGACTTGTAGTCAGCACGTTCTTGTATCATCAGTCCCAGAGTATCAAATGAGGAATCAAGCGATCTCAATAGTTTCTTCACCACTTCATGATCAGTGATGTCAGTGGCACCGAGGGCTTGAAGCTCATTTGAGATGTCAGTGAGGCGATCAAAGGTTTGTTGGACATTTTCATTGTCGAGTCTTTTGAAGCGGTTGAAAAGATTCCGAAGAACATCAACTCGAGAGTCACGCTGAGTTGAGACTCCTTCATTTACTTTGGACAGCCTATCCCAGATAAGCTTAGCAGTTTCCAAAGCACTCACTCTTCCATACTGTCCTTTGCTCAGATGGCCACATATGATATTCTTCGCTTGAGAATCGAGTTGCTTGAATCTCTTCACATCGGTAGCGTTCAGTGAGGGTGAGACAGAGGGAACACCATTTTCCACAACATACCAGAGATCGTTATCAATTGCCTCAAGATGCATTCACATCTTGTTCTTCCAGTAGGGGTAGTCCGTCCCATCAAAGGTAGGACACCCAGCCGAGTCCTTGATCATACATGCGGTCGACATAACTAAAACTCCAGGCGGTTAAACCAAAATCACACAGAACAAGGGAGTACCTTGCTCTGATACCAATTGAAAGTGCGTTATATCGACTAGAGGGGGGGTGAATAGGCGATTTTTATGAAATCTTCACTAAGGAATTTGCTGGTGAGGAAATTCCTTAGCGAAGAACTACTTGCAACGGAATAAGTACTCAGAAGTAAACATAATAGGATACAAGCATGGTCATCATGATGAAATGAAGACTAGCACAGAGTACAGAAAGCGTAATCACAGGATAACACAAGATGAAGACAAACAGACTGAAGAAATTGAACTGAGGAATTTGAGAAAGACTTCAGTCAAAGTCTTCAAGCACAGATATGAACAAACTCTCAACACAGTAATGAGGAAATGAAAGGGTTGAGGAAATAGAACCAGTTAGTTGGTGAAGACAATGATTTGGTAAACCAGTTCCAACTACTGTCTTAGTTGTACGTCTGGTTGGAGCGGCTGAGTATTTAAACTCGAGGACACGTAGTCCCGGACACCCAGTCACTGAGCCGCAACTCAGGACACCCAGTCCTCACCGTATTCTCCTTGAACTAAGACCACGTAGGCCTCGTCCAATCACTCGTGGTAAGTCTTCAGGTGACTTCCAAACCTTCACAGACTTGGTCACTCGGCGATCCACAATTCCTCTTGGATGCTCTAGACCTTGACGCCTAACCGTCTGGAAGAAGCACAGTCTTCAAAGGTAACAAGCGTCAGATCCACGCAGGATCAATTTCTTCAGTGATGCTCAATCACTTTGGGTTTGTGGGGGTTTGGTTTTGGGATTTTCCTCACTTGATGATTTTCGCTCAAAGTCCTCGGAGGATGGGTTGCTCTCAAATGACAAGTGTCAAGTTCTCTTGGAGCAGCCAACCAGCTAGTGGTTGTAGGGGGCGGCTATTTATAGCCTAGGGAGCAGCCCGACATGATAAGACATAAATGCCCTTCAATGATATGACCATTAGGTGGATAAGATATTTTGGGACAGCCGGCACGCACCACAGCAACGGTCGGAAATTTGACTCTCAAATTCCTCAGGGCTATCATGTTCCTCATTGTGTAGGCAATTTGCACTGGCGAATTCCTAACTCCTCAGTCAGAGCAAAGTCCTCGGAGACTAGAAGAACTGCGTCTCTGTCACTGAAGAAATTGACTGAACTGTATGAGATTTCCAATGGCTTCACTCGAAGGGATTGGTAGGTGTAGGATTTTGAGTTGAGAATCACATGGAAATTTTTCCTTAGTATTTCCTGGACCCCCTTTAACAGTACGGTGTTTCCTATGACTCAAGAAAGAGAAAATGAAACTACGAAAACAAAAGTCTTCACGCTTCATGTTCCTCAAATGAATATCAAGTCTTCAAGGTCACACCAATTTCTTCACTTTCAAAGTCTTCAGAAAGTCTTCAGAATATCAAAGTCTTCAGTCGAAGAACTTCATTTTTAGGGGTCGACTTTCTCTGTAAATATCAAACTCCTCATAGACTTATAGACCTGTGTACACTCACAAATGCATCAGTCCCTTAACCTATAAGTCTTCAATACACCAAAATCACTAAGGGGCACTAGATGCACTTACACCATCCGATGGACGAATGCCTTCATCTATCACAGCAGTTGCCTTGCCTTTGTCAGCATCTGAGGAAAATGTCCGTTTGAGGACCTCAATTGGAGGCAAGTAGCTGCCATCGTTCAGAGTATCAGCCTTGTAGTTGAGTGAAGACCTTGTCCTGATGAACCTCATAATCCATGGCGCATAAGGCTTCAGCTCAAATGGTGACATAGCAATATTTGCCAGAGTCCTCATGAAGAAATCATGGAAGTTGACGGGAACGCCATGAATGATATTGAAAAGCATATTCTTCATGATGCCAATGACTTCTCCATCATTTGAGTCGTGGCCTTTGATAGGACTCATTGTCTTCGTCAGAATGCGATAGACAGTCTGAGGCACATACAGTAATTCCTTGACGAGGAATTTGGTTCGTGGGTCTGCCCTAGCTTCAAAGGTTTCATCAGCACTTGCATGTAATGATTTGTAAGCTCAGGTTCACTGTAGATGCAACGAGCACCATCAAGGGGAGGACTGAGTGGAGGGCACGAAGCAACTCAGTTGCTGGTGCCTTGTAGTGAGTATTTTCTGACATCCAGTCCAGCACCCATGAGTTCACATCGTCAGAATTTCCTGTGATGTGCAGCGTTGCAAAGAATTGAAGAATGAGTTCTTCATTCCAATCACAGATGTCAGTGTAGAAATTCAGCAATCCAGCATCATGAAGAACACTGAGGGCTGGCTCGAAGCACGACAGAGATTCCATGTCCACGTGAGGAATGTGTGCATGATCGAAGACTTTGTCTTTGTCGAATAGCACAGAGGAATAGAATTTTGTTTGACTAGCAGTCCAGAAACGCCTCTTCCTTATGCGAGCAGAATCATAGGGATTGTAGTCAGTGAAGAACACATGCTCGTTGAAGAAATCAGCAGCCTTGAACTTTTGCTTCTTTGAGAATGGATCCTTTGGCTTGGGCACATGAGTGTTAGTGAGTTGCATCACAACCTCAGGAATCGCAATCTTCGGTTCTTTAGGCTGAGGAATTTCTGGTTCCTCTTCAGTGGCAGTTTGCATGTTCAAAGTATCAGCAGCAGCAGTTTCTTCAGCACTAGTGGCTGGAATTTCTTCATGCACAGACGAGGTGGGATGAGTTTCTTCAGAGCCCATTTGAACGGTTGGTGCAGGGGACTAAGGTATTTGCTATAGTGGGGTGAAGTGTGGAGAATTGGGATGCTGACTTCCCCAAAAGTCATCATTCATCACAGGCGTAGTGCATCCAATATCCACGTCTTCATCTTCAATTTCTTCAACGCTAGCCTCTTCAGCTGTGAACTGAGGCATTAGCGAGGAAGCAACAGGTGTTGAAGGGATCGCATCCACTTCAATTTCTTCATCAATCTGCTCTGACGAAGCAGCAGAATGATTTTCTTCATCAGATCCGCTAGGGATCACATATTCTTCACCAAAAGGAACAAGGTCCTTTGATGGCATGGTGGAAATCGGAACAACATCAATTGGATTCTCAAGTGAGCTGGTCATAGTCTTAATTTTCTTCGGAGCTGAAGAATCTGAAGCAGATGATGCTTTCCTTTTCTTCACTGCAGCTCTATCTGCAGCCTTGGTCTTCCTCACATCTGATGCAGATGGAAGGGTAGGAGTTGGTGTAGGCGCAGGAGGAGCTGAGGAATCTGTTTGAATTTCCTCAGGCGCAACTGATGTAGTTGCCCTGACTTCTTCATTTTCGTCAGGCGCACCACTAGTGGATGCCCTGGCAATGTCTTCAGCGGCTGGAATGGAGTCATCAGCCCTGGAGCTAGCATTTTCATCAACAGCCTGAAAGTCATCAGCCGTGCTGGCATGTTCCTCAATTTGCTGAACAGAGGCTTCAGCTTGAGAAATTTCTTGTTGCGATGGGGCTGCAACATTGGTGAACTTCTCAGTCAGTTTAACAAACCTGACTTTGGCTCCTTGCCAATTAGCATAATAAGCATTGAAATCATCGCTGAGGGCTTTGATTTCAGACTGGATCGTGAGGAGTTCATCAGTTGTCATTTTGACAATGTTTTTCCTCAGGAACTTCTCTTTCCTGAACTGAGCCTTCTTGATTTGTCTGGCCTTCTCAAATTTCCATTTCTCTTCATTGATGAAATGGGTCAGCACGTGACTTTGGCCAGGAGTCAAATGAAAATCAAGCATAGGAGTGTTTGGGTCCTTGTGCCAGAGATCAATGTAGTCAAGGATCACCTTTAGATCCAAAAGCAGTGGCACAGTTGTGCCTTTGGCTCTAGCGGCCCTTTCTTGCCTGTCTTTGATGATTTCTGCAAGTTCATCATCATCAGCATCATCGTCAGATGGCACTTGGAAGGCAACCTGTTTCTTCTTCGGACTAGGCCGAGGACCTCGTCCAGCAGTTGCCTTGGTCTTCAGTAGAGTGGGGCCTGATGAAGAGTTTGGTGCAGCCGAGGAACTCACTGAGACACCAGAGGCAATAGAGATGCCTGCAGTCCTTTGGCATGTGGCCAAATGTACAGGTGTTGAGGACTTTGCCAGAGGAACTGAGGACTTTGGGGGAGGAGCAGAGGACTTTGGAGGAGCAAGAGCAGAATGAGGAACTGGCCGTGAGGGCTTTGAAGAATCTGGTCGTGAGGGCTTTGAAGATTCTAGCCGTGAGGGCATTGCTGAGGAAATTGGCCGTGAGGGCATAGTTGGTGAAGCACTTGGCTTGTGAGCGGGCTTCTTTGCCATTGATTTTCTTGGCTTGTCAGAGGTCTTTGTGGCAGCAGCAGTAGCAGCAGAGTCTTCATTAAATTTCCTCACTGCTTCTTTGGCTTGTCTTGCCAACTTGGCTTGGCGTTTGGCCCATTCTTCAGGAAAATCCTCACCACGCTTGATGCCGGTGGGGTCAGCTTCTTGATCAGGTGCCAATGGAGCTCTTGGGCATGGAGGATTTAGAGTGAATTTCTTCATATACTTTGGAGTTACATATCTGTACTCCCTCCATTCTCTTTCCCATCTCCTTTCAATCGTATGTATGCGCACCTTGCGCTGATTTTTGTTCTCCTTTTCGAACTTAGCCTCATCAGGTGTGCAATAGTCAGCATAGATGTCCTCAGGTATTTCAAACGCAGTCATGACTTCAGGCTTCTTTCCTCCTTTCTGTGGTTTCTTACCTTCTGCCATATTCTTCAGTTGAGGAATTTGAACAATCGAATTCTCTGAAGAAGTATGCAACTTTTCTTCGAGGAACGCTGCAAATGAGTTAAGTTGATGAGAACCTAGTGATTCAGCAGCGGACATGAGTACCTGTGAACAGAGTATAGTTGCGAGGAATTTGAAGAGGTCATATGCGTTCTCAGAAGGTTTTCAAAATGAACAAGTTGGAGGAATTTGACCAGATGAGTCTTGAAGAATTTCACTAAGCGTACTTTGTCTTAGGTTCCAGAGTTGTATAGATCAACGATCCACACAATTGAGGAATCTTGAAGAAAAATGATGCTTAGGGAAACAAATCAAGAACAGATGACTAGTGAGGTGTTTTGTGTGTGTGAGGATTTGAAGAATAAAACACCTTTGAAGATTTTGTGGAGAAAATTTGAATCAAAGAGGGCAATAAAAGTAACTTTTAATTACCCTAGATGAAGAACACGACAAACTGAGAAGTGTAGATTTGAAGCTCGTCAGTTCAGATCTTCCGCGCCCTAACTTGGCAGAGGAAGACAGCTACGGCGGCAGCGGAGTGAAGATTTCCGCGGCCGGCGCGAGTACGACGGCGACGAGGTCGAGGCAGTGAAGCTCTTCCTCACCGGCGATGATGGAGTAGCGGCGGTGCTAGGGTTTGAGAAGCTCAAGCGAGAGAGAGAGCGGTCGAGCAGAGTAAAGGAAGTGAGGAAGGGTGAGGGGGTATTTATAGTCGTAGTGAAAAACTGTTCGCCTGAAGATTTAGGACGAACGTGCCCCTGGCCCTTCTCATTCGCTTGACATGTGTCACCCACGTACTGAAAAGTGGAGATCATGTTAGATCGTGGGTGAATAGATAAGTCTATCGTGGGATACGGGACGGTTTGAGCGGCAAAACCGAAAATTTGGATAAGATTAGTTTTAAAGTTCCGTTCGCAATTTCTTCAGCTGACAGGACACAGTGAAGATTTTGAATGAGTTTCAAATAGAAAGCACATGAAGAATTTGTGAATAGATTGGGTTGAGTATAGCATAGAGGGGGAAGGGTCCGATCACATTCACTTAGCAGAAAATGCAACTTGAAGAAATAGCCATAAGTGAATGCTGTAGAGGACATAAACTCCTATATATATATAGCCAATGAAGAAAGACGACGGAAACAGTGAAAATTTTGAAAAGTTGAAGAATTTGAACAACTGAGGAATTTCAACACTGAGGAAAAACTCAAATTGAAGATTTTCAACTTTTTGTGGTGGCGTGACCCACCGTATAAGAATGATGATTTCAGACACCGCGTACAATTGTCGTAGGGTTCTGAGAATCAAATTCTTCATTAATTTCTTCACACTTAGAGTGTTATTCTTCATTGATTGAAGAAAAACGTTTCTTCATGTGTTGCACATCTAAGTCATCAGTTTTGCATAAGTGTTAGGATGTGTGTCCTTTTCAAAGAACATTCGAAGACTCTAAGATATTTAGCTCACACCGCAACTTGCTAAATCTCTTCTCATCCAAGGGCTTTGTGAAGATATCAGCTAGCTGTTCTTCAGTCTTCACATGCTCAATAGAAATGTCACCCTTCAACACATGATCACGAAGAAAATGATGACGAATCTGAATGTGCTTTGTCTTTGAGTGCTGAACTGGGTTGTGAGCAATCTTGATGGCACTCTCATTGTCACTGTAGAGAGGCACATTCTTCATGTTGATGCCATGTCCTTGAGAGTTTGCTTCATCCACAGCAATTGAGCACAGCAAGAACCAACAGCAATGTACTCAGCTTCAGCAGTAGACAGTGATACGTAGTTCTGTTTCTTCGAGGACCAACAGACAAAGATCGTCCGAGGAAATGACAAGTACCAGATGTTGACTTGCGGTCCACATGATCACCAGCATAGTCAGAGTCAGAATATCCAATGAGATCAAAAGTAGAGCCCTTGGGGTACCATAGTCCTAGTGTTGGTGTGTGATCTAGATATCGAAGAATATGCTTCACAGCCTTATGGTGTGATTCCTTCGGTGTAGCTTGAAATCGGGCACACATGCAAACACTAAGCATTATATCTGGCCTAGATGCACATACGTACAATATAGAGATGCATCATTAGTCACAACTGAATAATGATTAGGACTGAAGAGATCCATGTGAAGCAATTCAAATGGTGGAGCGGTGGTCATGATAGTCTTTGCTGGATGCTTGGCCTTAGTCATCTTCCCAGCTTCACAGGCTCCGCACAAGTGATCCCTGAGGAATTTGACATTCTCAATGCCAATGACATGCTTCTTCTTCACGAGTGTGTGCAGATTCCTCATGCCAGCATGACCAAGTCGTCGATGCCATAGCCAGCCTTCTGAAAATTTTGCAAGTAAGCACACGGAAGGTTGTGGTCCTGTAGAGAAATCAATAGTGTACAAGTCTCCTCTCCTAAAGCCTTCGAAGACTTTGGAATTGTCAGCTTCCATGATCACAACACAACGATACTTGCCAAAGACAACAACCATATCAAGATCACAAAGCATTGAGACAGACATGAGGTTGTATCCTAAGGACTCGACAAGCATGACTTTGTCCATGTGTATGTCCTTAGAGATCGCAACCTTACCTAGACCCAATACCTGACTTTTGCCTTTGTCAGCGAAGATGATATGCTTCAGATGTGACGGTGTTAAGGGAGCATCCATCAATATATTCTTGTCACCAGTCATGTGATTTGTACATCCACTATCGAGGACCCACTCATTTGCTTTGGGTTGATCATCCTACAGATGAATTAGTGCAGCTTACAAACTCATATACTTCATCAATGAAGAATATGATATCAATATCATCAGTTCAATTTGATCAAGCAATAGCATAGATAAGCAGTGTGAGGACGTGTGAAATGAAAGTTCATTTCATCATGATTCGCCTGCGTCCTTTCAGGCACTATTCAGGTCTCCAGCAAATTCTTCAGTCGTTTTGAGCACGACTGGAGACCTGACCCTGCATAAGAGATTAGTTCTTTTTTCTTCACCACCCACATCTGGAGGGGTGGCAAAGAATTCATCACTCTGCGAGCACCATGTGAGAAAGGTGGCATGGACGCCAGTCTACTTCGTTTCACATAAGAGGGGTTAGGGTAAGCATATGAATAAGCAGAGAAATTCTTCAAGGACTTATGAACATAATGATTTGAAGAATAATGCACATATTCATAGCCCTTAGCTCTACCCCGCGAAACAGAGTTGTTAGCACGATGATGTTCATATGAGGATTTTGATCCTTTTGAGGAATTTGAACCATGTGAGGAATTTGGTCCGTATGAGGACTTGGATCCATATAAAGAATTTGGTCCATATGAAGAGTTTGATCTGGGGTTCCTATTCTTCACTGGTGGTGTCATGAGGACATTCACCTGAAGACTTTCAACATAACTTTTGGGAACCCAGATTTTCTTCATAGGGGAACCGTTCCTGCAGTTAGTGCCAACACATCTAGCAAATACTTCACCATTCTGATTTTTGAACAGTTTATAGTTGGAGTCAAATGACTCATCAGAAGAATGAGGAGATTCACATGTAAAGCCAGATAAGTTAGATGGATCAACTGGAGGTCCCTTCGCAGCAACCCATGAGGTTTTGGGGTACTGCTCAGGCTTCCAATATGTTCCATCACCATTGAGTTTCCTCTCAAAGGCAATACCCTCTTTCCTAGGGTTTCTGTTGAGGATCTGCTTTTTAAGCACATCACAAAGAGTTTGATGCCCTTTGAGGCTTTTGTACATGCGTGTCATATACAATTCCTTCAGCCCTGCATCGTCAGTAATACTAGCAATGCCCTCAGATGAGGAATTAGTGATAGCAGAGGCAGGTGAAGAATTTGTAACATTTGAAGCATTTGAACATTCAGGTGAAGAATTAGCAGATTCACGTTCAATGCACTTTAAGCATGGAGGATCAAATTCTTCCTGAGTAGCGCTGATTTGTTGAGCAAGTAATGAATCACGCTCCTTCTGAAGTTCTTCATAACTCACTCTTAGCTTCTCAAGATCTTGCTTTCTTTGAAGAAATTCATAAGAAAGCTTCTTGTGATCAGTTAAGAGAGTTTTATGATGACTTTGAAGGTTGTCAAACTTAGACTGAAGTCTCTGAAGATTTTCAGTTAAGTCTTTAGTGTGGTCCATTTCATCACCCAACATATCATCACTTTTGTCTAGCATGTTTTGAAGTTTTTCAATAGCCTTTTGTTGTTTCATAGCAATCTTACTAAGTTTAGAGTAGCTAGGCTTGAGATTTTTATCAGATTCATCCTCACTTGATTCAGAGGAGGGGTATTTAGTTACCTTAGCAGCCTTTGCCATGAAGCAATAGGTGGGAGCGTAGTCGTCATTGCCTTCATCAGTGTTGTTGGTGTTGCCATTTTCTTCAGAGTTGAATATAGACTTGCTGACAAATGCGGTAGCAAGAGCTAGACTTGCCACACCTGACTCAGACTCCTCGGATGCCTCCTCTTCCTCATTATCCTCAGATTCAGCCTCAGAATCCATTTCCTTGCCAATGAATGCCCGAGCCTTCTTGGAGCTGCTCTTCTTGTGGGATGAAGACTTCGAGGATTTTTATGATGAAGACTTTGAAGATTTCTTCTTCTTCTTGGCATCATCAGAACTGTAATCCTTGTATTTCTTCTTCTTTAGTTCCTTGTCCCACTGAGGACAATCTTGAATGTTGTGACCAGGCTTCTTGCATTTGTGGCATAGCCTTCTCTTATAGTCACTTGATGAGGAATCACTTCTCCTTGAAGATTTTCCAAAGCGACCACGTCTTGAGAATTTCTGGAACTTATTCATGAGCAGTGCTAGCTCCTGGCTCAATTCTTCAGGATCACCAAGGCTACTACCAGAATCTTCACATTTAGATTCAGACACTGCCTTGGCCTTCAGGGCACGTATTCTGCCATAGCTTGAACCATAGAGATCTCTCTTTTCAGCAAGCTGGAAAACTCATGAGTATTTAGCCTCTCGAGGATATCAGTGGGATCTAGTGACTTGTAATCAGCTCGCTCTTGAATCATCAGTGCCAGAGTGTCAAATGACGAATCGAGTGATCTCAGCAATTTCTTCACCACCTCATGATCGGTGATGTCAGTGGCACCGAGCGCTTGAAGCCCATTTGAGATATCAGTGAGGTGATCGAAGGTTTGCTGAACATTTTCATTGTCGAGTCTTTTGAAGCGGTTGAAGAGATTGCGAAGAACGTCAGCACGAGAGTCACGTTGAGTTGAGACTCCTTCGTTTACTTTGGAGAGCCTATCCCAGATAAGCTTAGCAGTTTCGAAAGCACTCACTCTACCATACTGCCCTTTACTCAGATGACCACATATGATATTCTTCGCTTGAGAATCGAGTTGCTTGAATCTCTTCACATCAGCAGCATTCAGGGAAGGTGTGACTGAGGGAACACCATTTTCCACAACGTACCAGAGATCCTTGTCAATTGCTTCAAGATGCATTCGCATCTTATTCTTCCAGTAGGGGTAGTCCTTGCCATCGAAGGTAGGACACCCAGCAAAGACCTTGATCATACCTGCGGTCGACATAACTAGAACTCTAGGTGGTTAACCAAAAATCACACAGAACAAGGGAGTACCTTGCTCTGATACCAATTGAAAGTGCGTTATATCGACTAGAGGAGGTGTGAATAGGCGATTTTTATGAATTCTTCACTGAGGAATTTGCCGGTGAGGAAATTCCTTAGCGAAGAACTACTTGCAGTGGAATAAGTACTCAGAAGTAAGCATGACAGAATACACACATAGTCATCATGATGAAATGAAGACAAACACAGAGTACAGAAAGCGTAAACACAGGATAACACAAGATGAAGACAAACAGACTGAAGAAATTGAACTAAGGAAATTGCGAAAGTCTTCAGTCAAAGTCTTCAAACCCAGATATGAACAATCACTCAACACAATAATGAGGAAATGAAAGAGTTGAGGAAATAGAACCAGTAAGGTTGGTGAAGACAATGATTTGGTAGACCAATTCCAACTGTTGTCTCAGTTGTACGTCTGGTTGGAGCGACTGAGTATTGAAACTCGAGGACACATAGTCCCGGACACCCAGTCGCTGAGCACGCAGCTCAGGACACCAAGTCCTCACCGTATTCTCCTTGAACTAAGGTCACACAGACCTCGTCCAATCACTCGTGGTAAGTCTTCAGGCGACTTCCAAACCTTCACAGACTTCGGTCACTCGGCAATCCACAATTCCTCTTGGATGCTCTAGACCATGACGCCTAACCGTTTGAAAGAAGCACAGTCTTCAAAGGTAACAAGCGTCGGATCCACGCAGGATCAATCTCTTCAGTGATGCTCAATCACTTTGGTTTTGTAGGTGTTTGGGGTTTGGGATTTTCCTCACTCGATGATTTTCGCTCAAAGTCCTCGGAGGATGGGTTGCTCTCAAATGACAAGTGTCAGTTTCTCTCGGAGCAGCCAACTAGCTAGTGGTTGAAGGTGCGGCTATTTATAGCCTAGGGAGCAGTCCGACATGATAAGACATAAATGCCCTTCAATGATATGACTGTTATGTGGATAAGATATTTTGGAACAGCTGGCGCGTAGCACATCAACGGTCAGAAATTTGACTCTCAAATTCCTCAGGGCTATCATGTTCCTCACTGTGTAGGCAATCCGCAATGGCGAGTTCCTAACTCCTCAGTCAGAACAAATTCCTCAGCGACCAGAAGAACTTCGTCTCTGTCACTGAAGAAATTGACTTAACTGTATGAGATTTCCAATGGCTTCACTCGAAGGGATTGGTAGGTGTAGGATTTTGAGTTTTGCATCACATGGAAATTTTTCCTTAGTATTTCCTCGACCCCCTTTAACAGTACGGTGTTTCCTATGACTCAAGAAAGAGAAAAACAAAACTATGAAAACAAAGTCTTCAAGCTTCATATTCCTTGCATGAATATCAAGTCTTCACGGACACACCAATTTCTTCACTTTCAAAGTCTGCATGAAAGTCTTCAGGAATACCAAAATCTTCAGTCGAAGATATTCATTTTTAGGGGTCGACTTTCTCTGTAAATATCAAACTCCTCATAGACTTATAGACCTGTGTACACTCATAAACACATTAGTCCCTTAACCTATAGTTTTCAATACACCAAAATCACTAAGGGGCACTAGATGCACTTACACAAAACTGAAACTACTTTTTATTATATATCTCTTCTACCTCTTGAGCTTGCATTTGTTTTCCCTTGAAGAGGAAAGGGTGATGCAACAAAGTAGCGTAAGTATTTCCCTCAGCTTTGAGAACCAAGGTATGAATCCAGTAGGAGACGACGCACAAGTCACCGAATACTTGCACAAACAATCAAGAAATTGCAACCAACGTGATAAAGGGGTTTTCAATCCCTTCAGGGTCACTCGCAAAAATGAGATCTGATAGAGATAATAAAGTAAATACTTTTTGGTATTTTTGATGTGTAGATTGGAAAGTAAAGATTGCAAAATAGTAAACGAGATTCAATAATATGGAAAAGAGACTTAATATAATGGAAAAGAGACCTGGGGGCCATATGTTTCACTAGTGGCTTCTCTCGAGATAGCATTTATTATGGTGGGTGAACAAATTACTGCCGAGCAATTGATAGAAAAGTGCATAATTATGATGACATCTAAGGCAATGATCATGAATATAGGCATCACGTCCGTGTCAAGTAGATCGACTCCTGACTGCATCTACTACAATTACTCCACACATCGACCGCTATCCAGCATGCATCTAGAGTATTAAGTTCATAAGAACGAAGTAACACATTAAGCAAGATGACATGATGTAGAGGGATAAACTCAAGCAATATGATATAAACCCCATCTTTTTATCCTCGATAACAACAATACAATACGTGCCTTACTTCCCCTACTGTCACTAGGAAAGGATACCGCAAGATTGAACCCAAAGCTAAGCACTTCTCCCATGGCAAGAAAGATCAATCTAGTAGGACAAACTAAACCAAAAATTTGAAGAGACTTGCAAAGATATCAAATCATGCATATATGAATTCAGAGAAGAACCAAATAATATTCATAAATAATCTTGATCATAAATCCACAATTCATCGGATCTCGGCAAACACACCGCAAAATAATATTACATCAAATAGATCTCCAAGAACATCGAGGAGAACTTTGTATTGAGAATCAAAGAGAGAGAAGAAGCCATCTAGCTAATAACTATGGACCCAAAGGTCTATGGTAAACTACTCACGCTTCATCGGAGAGGTAATGGTGTTGATGTAGAAGCCCTCCATGGTCGATTCCCCCTCCGGCAGATCGCTGGAAAAGGCCCCAAGATGGGATCTCATGGTTACAGAAGGTTACAGCGGTGGAAAAGTGGTTTCGTGGCTCTCCTAGATGTTTTTAGGGTATAAGAGTATATATAGGCGAAAGAACTAGGTTGGTGGAGCTACGAGGGACCCATGAGGGTGGGGGGCGCGCCGACCCCCTCGGCGTGCCCTCCTGCCTCGTGGATGCCTTGTTGTGTCTCCCACTTCATCTCCAAGTCTTCTGGTTTGCTTTCGGTCCAAGAAAGATCATCGCGAAGGTTTCATTCCGTTTGGAGTCCGTTTGGTTTTCCTTTTCTACAAAACTCTAAAATAGGCAAAAAAAAACTAGCACCGGGCCTTCGGTTAATAGGTTAGTCCCAAAAATAATATAAAAGAGCATATTAAAGCCTATTAAACATCCAAAACAGATAATATAATAGCATGGAACAATAAAAAATTATAGATACGTTGGAGAAGTATCAAGCATCCCCAAGCTTAATTCCTGCTCGTCCTCGAGTAGGTAACGATAAAAATAGAATTTTTGATGTGGAACGCTACCTAACATATTTATCAATGTAATTTTCTTTATTGTGGCATGAATGTTCAGATCCAAAAGATTCAAGAAAAAAGTTTAATATTGACATAAAAACAATAATACTTCAAGCATACTAACAAAACAATCATGTCTTCTCAAAATAACATGGCCAAAGAAAGCTATCCCTAAAAAATCATATAGTTTGGTTATGCTCTATCTTCATCACACAAAGTATTTAATCATGCACAACCCCGATGACAAGACAAGCAATTGTAACATACCGATGACAAAGGGAACAACATATGTTGTTATGCGGTTTGACCGATAAAGATCTTTGTAGAATATGTGGGAGCTAATATGAGCATCCAGCTTCCGCTATTGGTTATTGACCAGAGATGTGTCTCGGTCATGTCTACATAGTTCTCGAACCCGTAGGGTCCGCACGCTTAAAGTTCGATGACGGTTATATTATGAGTTTATGTGTTTTGATGTACCGAAGGAGTTTGGAGTCCCAGATAAGATCGGGTACATGACAAGGAGTCTCGAAATGGTCGAGACGTAAAGATCGATATATTGGACGACTATATTCGGACATCAGAAAGGTTCCGAGTGATTCCGGTATTTTTCGGAGTACCGAAGAGTTACGGGAATTCGTATTGGGCCTTAATGGGCCATACGGGAAAGGAGAGAAAGGCCCCAAAGGGTGGCCGCACCCCTCCCCATGGACTAGTCCGAATTGGACTAGGGAGGGGGGCGCCCCCTTCCTTCCTTCTCCTTCTCCCTTCCTTTCTCCTACTCCCACAAGTAAATGAGGAGTCCTACTCCCGGTGGGAGTAGGACTCCCCCCTTGGCACGCCCTTCTCCTAGGTCGGCCGCCTCCCCCCTTGCTCCTTTATATACGGGGGCAGGGGGCACTCCATAGACACAACAATTGATCCCTTGGATCTCTTAGCCATGTGCGGTGACCCCCTCCACCATAGTCCACCTCGATAATATCGTAGCGGTGCTTAGCCAAAGCCCTCCGTCGGTAACATCATCATCGTCACCACGCCGTCGTGCTGACGGAACTCTCCCTCAAAACTCAGCTGGATCGAAGTTTGAGGTACGTCATCGAGTCGAACGTGTGCTGAACTCGGAGGTGTCGTGCGTTCGGTACTTGATCGGTCGGATCGTGAAGACGTACGACTACATCATCCGCGTTGTGCTAACGCTTCCGCTATCGGTCTACGAGGGTACGTGGACACACTCTCCCCTCTCGTTGCTATGCATCACCATGATCTTGCGTGTGCGTAGGAAATTTTTGAAATTACTACGTTTCCCAACAGTTGCATCCGTGCCTGGTTTTATGCGTAGATGTTATATGCACGAGTAGAACACAAGTGAGTTGTGGGCGATACAAGTCATACTGCTTACCAGCATGTCATACTTTGGTTTGGCGGTATTGTTGGATGAAGCATCCCGGACCGACATTACGCGTACGCTTACGCGAGACTGGTTTTACCGCCGTGCTTTGCACACAGGTGACTAGCGGGTGTTAGTTTCTCCAACTTTAGTTGAACCGAGTGTGGCTACGCCCGGTACTTGAGAAGGTTAAAACAGCACTAACTTGACGAACTATCGTTGTGGTTTTGATGTGTAGGTAAGAACGGTTCTTGCTCAGCCCGTAGCAGCCACGTAAAACTTGCAACAACAAAGTAGAGGACGTCTAACTTTTTTTTGCAGGGCATGTTGTGATGTGATATGGTCAAGACGTGATGAGATATAAGTTGTTGTATGAGATGATCATGTTTTGTTGAAGTTAACAGCAACTGGCAGAAGCCTTATGGTTGTCTCTTTATTTCATAAGATGCAAGCGCCAAATAATTGCTTTACTTTATCGCTATGCGATAGCAATAGTTGCAAGAGCAATAATTGGCGAGACGACCATGTGACGACACATTGATATAGATCTAGATGATGGAGATCATGGTGTCGTGCCGGTGATGATAGAGATCATGACAGTTCTTTGGAGATGGAGATCAAAGGCGCAAGATGATCATGGCCATATCATGTCACATATTTTGATTGCATATGATGTTTATCTTTTATACATCTTATTTTGCTTAGTTCGACGGTAGCTTTATAAGATGATCTCTCACTAAATTTCAAGGTATAAGTGTTCTCCCTAAGTATGCACCGTTGTGAAAGTTCTTTGTGCTGAGACACCACGTGATGATCGGGTGTGATAGGCTCTACGTTCAAATACAACGGGTGCAAAACAGTTGCACACGCGGAATACTCAGGTTAAACTTGACGAGCCTAGCATATACAGATATGGCCTTGGAACACTGAGACCGAAAGGTCGAGCGTGAATCATATAGTAGATATGATCAACATAATGATGTTCACCATTGAAAACTACTCCATCTCACGTGATAATCGGACATGGTTTAGTTGATTTGGATCACGTGATCACTTAGATGATTAGAGGGATGTCTATCTAAGTGGGAGTTCTTAAGTAATATGATTACTTGAACTTTAATTTATGATGAACTTAGTCCTGATAGTATTTTGCAAATTATGTTGTAGATCAATAGCTCGCGTTGTTGCTTTCATATGTTTATTATGTTCCTAGAGAAAACTGTGTTGAAAGATGTTAGTAGCAATGGTGCGGATTGGATCCGTGATCTGAGGATTGTCCTCATTGCTGCACAGAAGAATTATGTCCTTGATGCACCGCTAGGTGACGGACCTATTGCAGGAGCAGATGCAAATGTTATGAACGTTTGGCTAGCTCAATATGATGACTACTTGATAGTTTAGTGCACCATTGTTAACGGCTTAGAATCGGGACTTCAAAGACGTTTTGAACGTCATGGGCCATATGAGATGTTCCAGGAGTTGAAGTTAATATTTCAAGCAAATACCCGAGTTGAGAGATATGAAGTCTCCAACAAGTTCTATAGCTAAAAGATGGAGGACAATTGCTCAACTAGTGAGCATGTGTTCAGATTGTCTGGGTACTACAATCGCTTGAATCAAGTGGGAGTTAATCTTCCAGATAAGATAGTGATTGACAGAGTTTTCTAGTCACCATCACCAAGTTAGTAGAACTTTGTGATGAACTATAGTATGCAAAGGATGACAAAAACGATTCCCGAGCTCTTCGCGATGTTGAAATCAACGAAGGTAGAAATCAAGAAAGAACATCAAGTGTTGATGATTGACAAGATCACTAGTTTCAAGAAAAAGGCAAAGGGAAGAAAGGGAACTTCAATTAGAATGGCAAGCAAGTTGTCACTCCCACGAAGAAGCCCAAAACTGGACCAAAACCTGAAACTGAGTGTTTCTACTGCAAAGGAAATAGTCACTGGAAGCGGAAATTCCCTGAATATTTGGTGCATAAGGATGGCAGAGTGAACACGTGTATATTTGATATACATGTTATTGATGTGTACCTTACTAGTGTTTATAGTAGCCCCTGGGTATTTGATACTTGTTCGGTTGCTAAAAAAATTAGTAACTCAAAACAGGAGTTACAGAATAAACAGAGACTAGTTGAGGGTGAAGTGACGATGTGTGTTGGAAGTGGTTCCAAGATTGATATGATCATCATCGCACACTCCCTATACTTTCGGGATTAGTGTTGAACCTAAATAAATGTTATTTGGTGTTTGCGTTGAGCATGAATATGATTTGATCATGTTTATTGCAATACGGTTATTCATTTAAAGTTAGAGAATAATTGTTGTTCTGTTTACAAGAATAAAACCTTCAATGGTCATACACCCAATGAAAATAGTTTGTTGTATCTCGATCGTAGTGATACACATATTCATAATATTGATGCCAAAAGATGCAAAGTTAATAATGATAGTGCAACTTATTTGTGGCACTGCCGTTTGGGTCATATTGGTGTAAAACGCATGAAGAAACTCCATAAAGATGGATTTTCGGAATCACTTGGTTATGAATCATTTGATGTTTGCGAACCATGCCTTTTGGGCAATATGACTAAAACTCCGTTCTCCGGAACAATGGAACGAGCTACTGACTTGTTGGAAATAATACAAACCGATGTATGCGGTCCAATGAGTGTTGATGCTCGTGGCAAGTATCGTTATTTTCTGACCTTCACAAATGATTTGAGCAGATATGAGTATATCGACTTAATGAAACACAAGTCTGAAACATTTGAAAAGTTCAAAGAATTTCAGAGTGAAGTGGAGAATCATTGTAACAAGAAAATAAAGTTTCTACGATTTGATCATGGAGGAGAATATTTGAGTTACGAGTTTGGCCTTCATATAAAACAATATGGAATTGTTTCATAGCTCACGCCACCTGGAACACCACAACATTATGGTGTGTCGGAACATCATAACCGCACTTTATTGGATATGGTGCGATCTACAATGTCTCTTATCGGTTTACCACTATTGTTTTGGGGTTATGCATTAGAGACAACTTCATTCACTTTAAATAGGGCACCATCAAAATCCGTTTGAGACGACGCCTTATGAACTGTGGTTTGGCAAGAACCAAAGTTGTCGTTTCTTAAAGTTTGGGACTGTGATTCTTATGTGAAAAAGTTTCAACCTGATAAGCTCGAAGCCAAATCGGAGAAGTGCATCTTCATAGAATAGCCAAAGGAAACTATTGGGTACACCTTCTATCACAGATCCGAAAGCAAGATATTCGTTGCTAAGATGGATCCTTTATAGAGAAGGAGTTTCTTTCGAAAGAAGTGAGTGGGTGGAAAGTAGAACTTGATGAGGTAACTGTACCTACTCCCTTATTGGAAAGTAGTTCATCACAGAAATTGGTTCCTGTGACACGTACACCAATTAGTGAGGAAGCTAATGATATTGATCATCAAACTTCAGATCAAGTTACTACCGAACCTCGTAGGTCAACCAGAGTAAGATCCGCACCAGAGTGGTACGGTAATCCTGTTCTGGAAGTCATGTTACTAGACCATGATGAACTTACGAACTATGAGGAAGCAATGATGAGCCCAGATTCCGCGAAATGGCTTGAAGGCCATGAAATCTGAGATAGGATCCATGTATGAGAACAAAGTGTGGACTTTGGTGGACTTGCCCGATGATCGGCAAGCCATAGAAAATAAATTGATCTTCAAGAGGAAGACGGACATTGATAGTAGTGTTACTATCTAGAAAGCTCGACTTGTCGCAAAAAAAAGGTTTTCGACAAGTTCAAGGTGTTGACTACAATAGATTTTCCCAACTGTAGCGATGCTTAAGTCTGTCCAAATCATGTTAGCAATTGCCACATTTTATGAAATCTGGCAAATGGATGTCAAAACTACATTCCTTAATGGTTTTCTTAAAGAAGAGTTGTATATGATGCAACCAGAAGGTTTTGACAATCGTAAAGGTGCTAACAAAATGTGCAAGCTCCAGCGATCCATCTATGGACTGGTGCAAGCATCTTGGAGTTGGAATATACGCTTTGATAAGTTGATCAAAGCATATAGTTTTATACAGACTTGCAGTGAAACATGTATTTACAATAAAGTGAGTGGGAGCGCTACAGCCTTTCTGATAAGTATATATGAGTGACATATTGTTGATTAGAAATGATGTAGAATTTTTCTGGAAAGCATAAAGAAGTGTTTGAAAGGAGTTCTTTAAAAGAAAGACCTTAGTAAAGCTACTTACACATTGAGCATCAAGATCTATTGAGATAGATCAAGACGCTTGATAAGATTTTCAATGAGTACATACCTTGACAAGATTTTGAAGTAGTTCAAAATGGAACAGTCAAAGAAAGAGTTCTTGCCTGTGTTGCAAAGGTATGAAATTGAGTAAGACTCAAATCCCGACCACGACAGAAAATAGAAAGAGAATGAAAGTCATTTCCTATGCATCAGTCATAGGTTCTATAAAAGTATGCCATGCTATGGACCAGACCTATTGTATACTCTGCCCTGGTTTGGCAAGAGAGGACAATAGTGATCTAGGAGTAGAACACTGGACATTGGTCAAAATTATCCTTAGTGGAATAAGGATATGTTTCTCGATTATGGAGGTGACAAAAGGTTCATCGTAAAGGGTTACGTCGATACAAGTTTTGGCACTAATCCAGATGACTCTAAGTCTTAATCTGGATACATATTGAAAGTGGGAGCAATTAGCTAGAGTAGCCCCGTGCAGAGCATTGTAGACATAGAATATTTGCAAAATACATACGGCTTTGAATGTGACAGACCCGTTGACTAAACTTCTCTCACAAGAAAAACATGATCATACCTTAGTACTCTTTGGGTGTTAATCACATAGCGATGTGAACTAGATTATTGACTCTAGTAAACCCTTTGGGTGTTGATCACATGACGATGTGAACTATGGGTATTAATCACATACAGATGTGAATATTGGTGTTAAATGACATGGCGATGTGAACTAGATTATTGACTCTAGTGCAAGTGGGAGACTGAAGGAAATATGCCCTAGAGGCAATAATAAAGTTATTATTTATTTCCTTATATCATGATAAATGTTTATTATTCATGCTAGAATTGTATTAACCGGAAACATAATACATGTGTGAATACATAGACAAACAGAGTGTCACTAGTATGCCTCTCCTTGACTAGCTTGTGAATCAAAGATGGTTAAGTTTCCTAACCATAGACATGAGTTGTCTTTGATTAACGGGATCACATCATTAGGGGAATGATGTGATTGACTTGACCCATTCCGTTAGCTTAGCACTTGATCATTTAGTATGTTGCTATTGCTTTCTTCATGCCTTATACATGTTCCTATGACTATGAGATTATGTAACTCCTGTTTACCGGAGGAACACTTTGTGTGCTACCAAACATCACAACGTAACTGGGTGATTATAAAGGTGCTCTACAGGTGTCTCCGAAGGTACTTGTTGAGTTGACGTATTTCGAGATTAGCATTTGTCACTCTGATTGTTGGAGAGGTATCTCTGGGCCCTCTCGGTAATGCACATCACTATAAGCCTTGCAAGCAATGTAGCTAATGAGTTAGTTACGGGATGATGCATTACATAACGAGTAAAGAGACTTGCTGGTAACGATATTGAACTAGGTATTGAGATACCGACGATTGAATCTCGAGCAAGTAACATACCGATGACAAAGGGAACAACGTATGTTGTTATGCGGTTTGACCGATAAAGATCTTCGTAGAATATGTGGGAGCCAATATGAGCATCCAGGTTCCGCTATTGGTTATTGACCGGAGACGTGTCTCGATCATGTCTACATAGTTCTCGAACCCGTAGGGTCCGCACGCTTAAAGTTTGATGACGGTTATATTATGAGTTTATGTGTTTTGATGTACCAAAGGAGTTCGGAGTCCCGGATGAGATCAGGGACATGACGAGGAGTCTCGAAATGGTCGAGACGTAAAGACCGATATATTGGACGACTATATTCGGACATCGGAAAGGTTTCGAGTGATTCGGGTATTTTTCGGAGTATAGTTACGGGAATTCGTATTGGGCCTTAATGGGCCATACGAGAAAGGAGAGAAAGGCCCCAAAGGGTGGCCGCACCCCTCCCCGTGGACTAGTCCGAATTGGACTAGGGAGGGGGGGGGGGCCTTCCTTCCTTCTCCTTCTCCCTTCCCTTCTCCTACTCCCACAAGGAAAGGAGGAGTCCTACTTCCGGTGGGAGTAGGACTCCCCCCTTGGCGCGCCCTCTGCCTAGGCCGGCCGCCTCCCCCCTTGCTCCTTTATATACGGGGGCAGGGGGCACCCCATAGACACAACAATTGATCCCTTGGATCTCTCAGCCGTGTGCGGTGCCCCCCTCCACCATAATCAACCTCGATAATATCGTAGCGGTGCTTAGGCGAAGCCCTGCGTCGGTAACATCATCATCGTCACCACACCGTCGTGCTGACGGAACTCTCCCTCAAAACTTGGCTGGATCGGAGTTCGAGGGACGTCATCGAGTTGAACGTGTGCTAAACTCGGAGGTGCCATGCGTTCGGTACTTGATCGGTCGGATCATGAAGACGTACGACTACATCAACCGTGTTGTGCTAATGCTTCCTCTATCGGTCTACGAGGGTACGTGGACACACTCTCCCCTCTCGTTGCTATGCATCACCATGATCTTGCGTGTGCGTAGGAAATTTTTGAAATTACATCATTCCCCAACAAGTCTCACATCAACTAGGCGTATCAATGGGCTATTGAGATGCCCATCAATAGATATCAATGTGAGTGAGTAGGGATTGCCATGCAACGGATGCACTAGAGCTATAAGTGTATGAAAGCTCAAAAAGAAACTAAGTGGGTGTGCATCCAACTTGCTTGCTCACGAAGACCTAGGGTACTTTGAGGAAGCCCATCATTGGAATATACAAGCCAAGTTCTATAATGAAAAATTCCCACTAGTATATGAAAGTGTCAACATGGGAGACCCTCTATGATGAAGATCATGGTGCTACTTTGAAGCACAAGTGTGGAAAAAGGATAGTAGCATTGCCCCTTCTCTCTTTTTCTCTCATTGTTTTTATTTGGGCCTTTTTATGGCCTCTTTTTTTCTTCGTCCGGATTCTCATCCCGACTTGTGGGGGAATCATAGTCTCCATCATCCTTTCCTCACTAGGACAATGCTCTAATAATGAAGATCATCACACTTTTATTTACTTACAACTCAATACTTAGAACAAAATATGACTCTATGTTAATGCCTCCGACGGTGTACCGGGATGTGCAATGATTCTAGAGTGACATGTATGAAAAATTATGAATGGTAGCTTTGCCACAAATACGATGTCAACTACATGATCATGCAAGGCAATATGACAATGATGGAGCATGTCATAATAAACAGAAGGGTGGAAAGTTGCATGGTAATATATCTCGGAATGGCTATGGAAATGCCATAATAGGTAGGTATGGTGTCTGTTTTGAGGAAGGTATATGGTGGGTGTATGGTACCGGTGAAAGTTGTGCGGTACTAGAGAGGCTAGCAATGGTGGAAGGGTGAGAGTGCGTATAATCCATGGACTCAACATTAGTCATAAAGAACTCACATACTTATTGCAAAAATCTATTAGTTATCAAAACAAAGTACTACGTGCATGCTCCTAGGGGGATAGATTGGTAGGAAAAGACGATCGCTCGTTCCCGACTGCCACTCATAAGGAAGACAATCAATAAATAAATCATGCTCCAACTTCATCACATAACGGTTCACCATATGTGCATGCTACGGGAATCACAATCTCTAACACAAGTATCTCTCAAATTCACAACTACTCTACTAGCATGAATCTAATATCACCATTATCATATCTCAAAACAATCATAAAGAACAAACTTCTCATAGTATTCAATGCACTTTATATGAAAGTTTTTATTATACCCATCTTGGATGCCCATCATATTAGGACTAATTTTATAACCAAAGAAAATTACCATGCTGTTATAAAAGACTCTCAAAATAATATAATTGAAGCATGAAAGATCAACAATTTGTATAAAACCACCACCGTGCTCTAAAAAGATATAAGTGAAGCACTAGAGCAATATTGTTTAGCTCAAAAGATATAAGTGAAGCACATAGAGTATTCTAATAAATTCCGATTCATGCATGTCTCTCCCAAAAGGTGTGTATAACAAGGATGATTGTGGTAAACTAAAAGGCAAAGACTCAAATCATACAAGACGCTCCAAACAAAACACATATCATGTGGTGAATAAAAATATAGCCACAAGTAAAGTTACCAATAGATGAAGACGAAAGAGGGGATGCCTTCTAGGGCATCCCCAAGCTTAGTCTTTTGGTTGTCCTTGAATTTTACCTTGGGGTGCCTTGGGTATCCCCAAGCTTAGGCTCTTGCCACTCCTTATTCAAAAATCCTTCAAATCTTTACCCAAAACTTGAAATTTCACAACACAAAACTTCAACAGAAAATCTCATGAGCTCCGTTAGTATAAGAAAATAAACCACCACTTTAAGGTACTGCAATGAACTCATTCTTTATTTATATTGGTGTTAAACCTACTGTATTCCAACTTCTCTATGGTTCATACCCCCCCCCCCCCGATACTACGCATAGATTCATCAAAATAAGCAAACAACACACGAAAAACAGAATCTGTCAAAAGCAGAACAGTCTGTAGCAATCTGTAACTTTAGAATACTTATCTAACTCCAAAAGTTCTTAAATAAGTTGGTGGATGTGAGGAATTTGTCTATTAATCTTCTGCAAAAAGAATCAACCTCAAAGCACTCTTCTGTAAAAATTACAGCTATTCTCGTGAGCGCAAAAGTTTCTCTTTTTTTACAGCAAGATCGCAAAGACTTCACCCATGTCTTCCCAAAGGTTCTACTTGGCACAAACACTAGTTAAAACATAAACCACATCTAAACATAAGCCAGATGAATTATTTATTACTAAACAGGATCAAAAAGCAAAGAACAAAAATAAAATTGGGTTGCCTCCCAACAAGCGTTTAACACCCCTAGCTAGGCATAAAAACAAGAATAGATCTAGTGTCGGCGTTCTGGGAACGGGGGTCCCCAGACTTGCCTGCCTGCGGCCTGCAGCGTGGCTCAAGTAGGGGCCCAGTGCAGCCCAGCTTCGTCAGCTCAAGCTCAAGACCCTCGCGAGGGGCCAAGCCTCGCTGGGCGGACGACAGGAAGCTTCCTCAGGAGCAGCCTCATCAGGCGGGCTCGCAAGGAGGCGAAGAGATCAAGGTAGGGTACCTCGCGAGGTGCCCGTGACGCAAGCCATGACCATCGAGACTAGGAGGGCGCCGGCCTGCGTAGTGTCCTTGTTTCCCCTTCGGTGCAAAGGGGGTAAGCACAGGCCAAGGCATGAGGCAAAGGTTACCGTTTCAGTGCAACAAGACCAAGACCAGCAGAACGGCAGGATGGAGGTCACCGTGGAGCCCAGGACGGTGTCACCGGCAGAGTCTTTGGCAGTAGAAGACCAACTTTAGTCAGGATAAGTGTACTAGATGTTCCCCTTGAAAATGGCCAATTGTTGGCGCCCTTCCCGCTCATTATTTGGGAAGAGGCCCAGGGCCTCCCTCTATAAATAGAGATAGCCACCATAGAGGGGATGGGATCCAGATTTTGGGTAGACTAAAGAGAGAGAGGCAACCGAACTCACCCAAGAAGTTCATCGCACCAGCTCAAGAACAGCCCCTCGCGAGGCTGTTCTCTCTTTGTATTGTCCATCATTAGCCCCTGAGGCAATCCACCACACCACACACTGGAGTAGGGTATTACACCACAATGGTGGCCTGAACCAGTATAAACCTCGTGTCCCTTGTGTGTTCTTGTTTCTAGTTTAGATCCCTTGCGAGGCTTCGAGACGTGAGCTGGTAGGGGAGAGATCTTCGTGCGCACCCCAGAGTTCGAACCTCAAGGGTCTACGGGAACCCGAAATCCGACATCTAGGTATTGTCATCTTTGGTAAGCAATCCATAAGTGGCTCTCATAATAGATTCGTAAGGCAATTTAATTTTCTTCCTAGGAAAGTGTTCCATGCCCTTCCTTAACGGAAATTGGAATCTAATGTTTCCTTCTTTCATATCAATAATGCACCAATCATTTTAAGGAAAGGTCTACCAAGAATAATAGGACATGTAGGATTGCAATCTATATTAAGAACAATGAAATCTACGGGCACATAGTTCCTATTTGCAACAATAAGAACATCATTAATCCTTCCCATAGGTTTCTTAATGGTGGATCCGCAAGATGCAAATTTAAAGAACAATCATCAAATTCACGGAAACCTAGTGCATCACACAAAGTTTTTGGAATCGTGGAAACACTAGCACCCAAATCACACAAAGCATAACATTCATAATGTTTAATCTTAATTTTAATAGTAGGTTCCCACTCATCGTAAATTTTTCTAGGGATAGAAACTTCTAGTTCAAGATTTTCTTCACAAGATTGCATCAAAGCATCAACGATATGTTTAGTAAAAGCTTTATTTTGATTATAAGCATGATGAGAATTTAACACAGATTGCAACAAGGAAATACAATCTATTAAAGAAAAATTATCATAATTAAATTCCTTGAAATCCAAAATAGTGGGTTCATTGCTATTTAAAGTCTTTACCTCTTCAATCCCACTTTTATCAATTTTTGCATCTAGATCTAAAAACTCCGAATCATTAGGACGCCTTTTAACTAAAGTTGACTCATCTCCAGTCCCATCTTTATCAATATTCATATTGGAAAACAAAGACTTAATAGGAGTCACATAAATCACTTTTAGATCTTCATCATTATCATGAAAACTAGAAGAACACGCTTTCACAAACCAATCTTTTTTAGCATGCATCCTAGCGGTTCTTTGCACTCATCAATGGAAATTCTCATAGCTCTGATAGACTCATTGGTAACATGCTTAGGTGGAATAGATCTAAGTTTCAAAGAATCAACATCAAGAGAAATTTTGTCCATGTTCCTAGCCAACTCATCAATCTTAAGCAATTTTTGTTCAATCAAAGCATTGAAATTCTTTTGCGAACTTATAAATTCTTTAACACTATTCTCAAAATCAGAAGGCATCTTATTAAAATTTACATAAGAGTTGTTGTAGGAATTACCATAATTATTAGAGGAATTACTAGGAAACAACCTAGGATTAAAATTTCCTCTATACGCGTTGTTACCAAAATTGTTCCTACCAACAAAATTCACATCCATAGATTCATTATTATTCTCAATCAAAGTGGACAAAGGCATATCATTAGGATCAGTAGAAACACTTTTATTAGCAAATAATTTCGTAATTTCATCCATCTTTCCACTCAAAACATTAATCTCTTCAATCACATGAACTTTTTTACTAGTGGATCTTTCGGTGTGCCATTGAGAATAATTAACCATAACATTATCTAGGAGATTAGTAGCTTCTCCTAAAGTGATTTCCATAAAAGTGCCTCCCGTGGCCGAATCTAAAAGATTTGTAGAAGCAAAATTCAATCCGGCATAATTTTTTTGCATTATCATCCACAAATTCAGACAATGTGTAGGGCAATTACGTATTATTAATTTCATCCTTTCCCAAGCTAGTGCAACATGCACGTGATCAAGTTACTTAAAATTCATAATATTATCCCTAAGGGAGATGATCTTAGTGGGAGGAAAATACTTAGAGATAAAAGCATCTTTGCACTTATTCCATGAATCAATACTATTTTTAGGCAAAGATGAGAACCAACTTTTAGCAGGATCTCTAAGCAAAAACGGAAATAGCTTCAATTTAACAATATCATTGTCCACATCTTTCTTCTTTTGCACATCACAAAAATCAACGAAGTTGTTTAGATGGGTTGCGGCATCTTCACTAGGAAGGCCAGAAAATTGATCTTTCATAACAAGATTCAACAAAGCGGCATTAATTTCACAAGATTCAACATTGGTAGTAGAAGCAATCAGAGTGCTAATAAAATAATTGTTGTTGGTGTTGGAAAAGTCACACAATTTAGTATTATCTTGAGCCATCGTGACAAGCAATCAATCCAACACTCAAGCACAAAAGAAGCAAGCGAGAAGAGATAAACGGAAGAGGGGCGAAGAAAAGGCAATTTTTTCGAAAATCATTTTAGAAGTGGGGGGGGGGGGGAGGAAAACGAGAGGGGAATGGCAAATAATGTAATGCAAGGGAGAAGTGTTTATGATGGGTACTTGGTATGGCTTGACTTGACAAAGATCTCCCTGGTAACGGCGCCAGAAATACTTCTTGCTAACTCTTGAGCTTGCGTTGGTTTTCCCTTGAAGAGGAAAGGGTGATGCAGCAAAGTAGCGTAAGTATTTCCCCTCAGTTTTGAGAACCAATGTATCAGTCCAGTAGGAGACGATGCACAAGTCAATGAATACCTGCACAAACAATCAAGAACTTGCAACCAACGCGATAAAGGGGTTGTCAATCCCTTCACGGTCACTCGCAAAAGTGAGATCTGATAGATGTAATAAAGTAAATATTTTTTGGTATTTTTGATGTGTAAATTGGAAAGTAAAGGTTGCAAAATAGTAAAGGAGATTCAATAATATGGAAAAGAGACTTAATATATTTGAAAAGAGACCCGGGGGCCATAGGTTTCACTAGTGGCTTCTCTCGAGATAGCATGTATTACAGTGGGTGAAAAAATTACTGCCGAGCAATTGATAGAAAAGCGCATAATTATGATGACATCTAAGGCAATGATCACGAACATAGGCATCACGTCCGTGTCAAGTAGGCCGACTCCTGCCTGCATCTACTAATATTACTCCACACATGGACCGCTATCCAGCATGCATCTGGAGTATTAAGTTCATAAGAACGGAGTAACGCATTAAGCAAGATGACATGATGTAGAGGGATAAACTCAAGCAATATGATATAAACCCCATATTTTTATCCTCGATGGCAACAATACAATACGTGCCTTGCTGCCCCTACTTTCACTGGGAAAGGACACCGCAAGATTAAACCCAAAGCTAAGCACTTCTCCCATGGCAAGAAAGATCAATCTAGTAGGCCAAACTAAACCGAAAATTTGAAGAGACTTGCAAAGATATCAAATCATGCATATAAGAATTCAGAGAAGAACCAAATAATATTCATAGATAATCTTGATCATAAATCCACAATTCATCGGATCTTGGCAAACACACTGCAAAAAAATATGAATAGATCTCGAAGAACATCGAGGAGAACTTTGTATTGAGAATCAAAGAGAGAGAAGAAGCCATCTAGCTAATAACTATGGACCCGAAGGTCTATGGTAAACTACTCACGCTTCATCGGAGGGGTAATTGTAACATCCCAAATTTTCAATTTGGAATGTTATACATTAGATCATCATGCATTACATGTTTTCTTGCTTTTAGAAATTTCATGCAACTCAAGGACCCTCGGAGAGAGTTGGAGATTTCGTAATTTTCATATTTGAGTTTTCTCAAGTTATGAAAAGAGGATCATTTGATTTTATTTATTTTATCTTCAAATATTTTTCCAATATCAAAAATATGAGAGGGAATAATATGACTTTCCCAAAATTTAGGAAAAATGAAGATTTAATAAATAAGTTAAATTTTGGATTTTCTCGGAGTTTATTTGCCATAGGGAAAAATGCGTGTTTTCAAAAAATTGCATTTTAGGCCCCAAGTAAAAGTTCATTTTGTTCGACTCATTTTCAGGAGTCGGGGAAAACTTACTTTGTAATTTTTGGAGTTCGTTTAGATTTTCTTTTCTTATTTTTCGTTCTGCGCACGTATTTTAAAGAAAAAAAATACGCAGCGCCCGACTGGGCCAAGGGCCCAGCCGAGCTGGCCCAAGCCACGCCCCCTCCCGCGCGCGCGCCCGCGCGCAGCCGCGCCGCCGCCGCCGGCCGAATCCGAGGAGGATTCCTCCTCCTCCTCCCCTTGCTTGACCCCTCCCCCAAGCCACCGCTCGCGCCGCACTCCGCCGCCGCCACCGCATCGCCGTCGCCCCGCGCCAAGCCGCCGCCCCGCCGGAGCCCCTCGTCGAGGTAGCCGCCGCGCCGCGCCACCCCTCGCCCGGTTCGGTTTTCTAATAAACCGTTCCGGTTTATTTTTTTGATGTTTCGGTTTTTTTTTGAAAAACCCTAGATCGCTTTTATTTTCGGTTTTGTTGTTTAGCGAGCGTTCGTCGGACCGTTCGTCTTAACGAACGTGATCACAGGTTATTCTCGGTTAACAAACGTCCGTTCGTTTAACCGTTCGTCGTTTTCTTTTTAATCGGATTTATTCCGCTATTTTTTGATCACGATTTCAGATCCGATCTTTGATCTAGTTTATCTTCTCGCTCGTTTATCGGAATCAGGTGATTCAAGCGCCTGGAGTTTCGTTTCGAAACCGCCGTTCCGACTAATCAACTTAAACAAAGTTTTGATACTATAAAATTTGACCTAGTCTCAACTTGCTAGAACCGAGCTGTTTTCTGCCGCCGTTTGTTTTCCGTTGTTTTGTTCGGTTCATTTTCTTTTGCAACCAAGGTTTTTAAGTTGAACTTTCTGGTTTGATCTTTTATTCGAGATTTACCTGTGCATTAGATGAGTACTTATTGTATGCTTGTTGTTTGTCTGCGATAGATCACCCGGAGTGCGCCGCTTGTTACTTCGAATCTCTAGGTTTCGTGGAACATCAGCAAGGCAAGTAACACTTGATCATACCTTTTTCTACTACCCAGTTTTATTGCATTAGATCAATCCTCAAACATTGCATGATTAGGATCTAATTAAATTGTGGGATGGGAAGTAGATGAGGTAGTACCTATTACCTGTTTTACTTATGAAACCTTTGGGAGTTACTTCTGCGTTTGCTTATTATGCCATGCTATGCTAGTAGACGTGGATTGGGTGAGTGATATCCATGACAGATGTGAGTTTGTTAATTAATGGTTTATCTAAGGTGGCAACTTAAATACACATCTGGGTGGATTGAGGAACCTGGGGTTTCCAGGACTTGCCTATTTTTTTTTTGATCGCCACCCAGGCTCAAAGGGATCATAAGATATTTCATGCTAGTAACTTCCGTGTGCAGCCACAAGCCATTATGGGCTCTGGCATAGTTGACTAAGTCGTGCGAACTCTTATAGTGGTAGACTAGCAGATGTAGGGGATGTAGGTGTACCGGTCTACCCATCGTAAGGTGCTAGCGCTTCTAAAAGACTATGTCTCGGTCATCCGTTTCTCAAACACCATGTAGTGCGAGAAACCAAACAGAGGCGATCGAGTCTTGTGGGGAAAAGTGCGCAAACCTCTGCAGAGTGTACAAACTAATCATGATTAGCCGTGTCCCCGGTTATGGACATCCTGAGTATCTAGTACTTGAATATCATGTGAATCTCAACATGTTACTCTAATTGAATATTGTTGGGTTTGTTAATGATTACTTTTAATTGGGATTGAGGATGTTGTCAACCATTCTCAATGTTTAACAACCACCATGATAGTTAAATAAATTTATTCCTTTGCAGTAGGGAAAAATTGGCTTTATGCAAAAACTGTAACCATAGAGCTTTTCCACCAGCCATATATGCATATAATATAGGCTTATCATTCATTATTCTCTATGTGTTACATTGCCAGCATATTCCATGTGCTGACCCGTTTTCGGGCTGCAACTTTCATGTTGCACACTTTTCAGATGATGAGTAAGGTACTTTTAGGTCATCGTTCTATACTCAGTGATGCCGTTGGAGTTGATGGACTCACTTATCTTCCAAGTCTTCCGCTGTTATCGTTATTAGATGGCCTTAAGCCATATTTATTGTAATAAGTCCTCTTTTGGGACATCGATGTAATAAGTGTGTGATTGCCACTCTGTTATAAATCCTTCGAAGTACTGTGTGGTGTCAGCATTAATGATCCAGGGATGAGACCTGAGCACAGAGACTTGACCATCTGAGGTCGGGTCGCTATAGAGATGGTATCAGAGCACACGCTGACTGTAGGACACGACCACTAAGTTAAAGCCATAGATCACTATTCTCTTCTCACTTTCTAACTCCTCATCTTTTCTACTCTTTTAGGATGACGGACGCAAAGATCAAGTACGCTCAACCAGATGAAGGCACACCTTTTGGATTCCACTTGAAGGAAGTCGCCAAGTTCCTGAACATTGGACTACCAAGCTTCACCGGGACTTTCAACGCCACTCTGCCTGAAGAGGAGCGCTGGAAGATTCAAGCTCACGTTCCGGGAAGGACATTCGCCCCAATCACCAAGCCCATAGATAGTGTTTTCAGTGCACCAACCTGGAGTCTGGGAAAGAGCATGGCAGCTCATATCACAATGGGACGCATTGGAGAAGTTTATCAAGAAGACCTCGAGGACACTATCTACCAGATTTGCGGACGCCGAAATGAACAATGGGAGATAGTCAGCACCAAGAAGGATAGATCCATTGCAGCTTTCATCCAGGAGTTAAACCAGCACATTCGACGCCAGGAGGACCAGATGTGCAATGATATGATAGAGTTGAAGAATGCGAAGGGAAGGATCATCGAACTTGAAGGAGAGCTGAAGTCTACACGCAAGGACTACATGGACGAGATCGTAGCTATAGTAAGGCACAATAGCGATCTTAAGCATGAGATTGAAGAACTCAAGAAGAAATTAGCGCTCAAGAATGAAGACAAGTACGTCGACTGTCCGAGCAACTACATCATCATCGACGACACCGATTCGGATCCAAGTGAACCCGACTTTGAAGACGAAGCTGGAGCAGACATCATGGAGTCTTCCACCGGTTCAAATTAATAGATGACCCCCACATATTAGTAGTGTTCCCCCCATGTAAACATTATAGTACAAGCACTTTTGCGATAGTTAGACCGTTGTATGCCCTTTGTTTGAATGAATGAAGTGATTTTGTGTGCAATTGTCTCATAAGAATTTGGGTAGTGTTTTCTCCTTAGACCTCGTTCTATTCTTAATTTCTCATCTTTTCTAAACCCCTCAGATGCCTCCGAGACGCGACCCCGAGTTTGTTTTCCCGCCAGAGATCACTCAGTTGATTCAGCAGCAGAATACTTTGATTCAAACATTGGTACAGAACCAAGGCAACAACAACAACAACCCACCACCACCCCCACCTGCGGATCACTTGACTCGTTTCCTTAGGCTGAATCCGCCGGTGTATTCTAGTAGCACCGAGCCGATTGTAGCAGATGATTGGCTCCACAAGATAGGAAGGGAGTTGACCACTGCAGGATGTACAGATGGTGAGAAGGTAAAGTTTGCTGCACATCAGCTTGACGGACCCGCAGCAGCATGGTGGGAGAATTTCACAGCCACTTACCCTGTAGACACTGTCACATGGGATCAGTTTCAGCAAGCTTTCCGCACTGCCCATGTTTCAGCATGAGCTATGTCCATGAAGAAGCGTGAGTTTCGCAACATACGCCAAGGAGGAAGGACTGTTGGCCAGTATGTGGATGATTTTAGTAAGTTAGCACGTTATGCCCCAGATGACGTTGCTACAGACGCAGCTAAGCAGGAGAAGTTTCTGGAAGGACTGAATGATGAGTTAAGCATTCAGTTGATGGTAGCAAGTTTCAATAACTACCAGGAGTTGGTAGACCACGCCATCATGATTGAAGGGAAGCAGCAGCAGATTGAGAATCGCAAGAGGAAGTATGGGCATGGGAAGTATAACTCTGGAGCCCAGCAGAAGCCCCGTTATACCCCTAAACAGGGAGTTCAGTTTCAGCATACCCATGGAGGAGGTAGTTTGCACAACCATAATGGCCACAAGAATGGTAATGGGAATGGAGGAAGCAACGGCCAGAACCGGACCACACCATCAACCCCAGCCAAGACAGACCTGAGCCAAGTCACCTGTTACAAGTGTTCCAAGACCAGACATTATGCAAATGAATGTTCCGAAGGCCAAAGTGGAAATGGAAGCTCTGGAAAGAAACCAAACCCTTTCAACAGGGGACAGGTGAACCACATTCATGTGGAGGAGGTTGAAGCTCAGCCCGATGCAGTAATCGGTAAGTTTTTGGTTAAGTCATTTACTGCACTTGTTCTTTTCGATACTGGTGCATCGCATTCATACATATCAAGGGGATTTGTAGAAAAATATAGCCTACCTACTCAGATTCTTAAAACCCCTATGCTAGTAAGTTCACCAGGAGCAGAGTACATGGCCAGACAAGGATGTTTTCAAGTGCCATTGAGTATAGGAAGGCATGTATTCCCGACGGATTTGATCATTCTGGAATCCCAAGGTTTGGATGTGATTCTCGCTATGGATTGGCTGTCGATTTATGGAGGAAACATCGATTGCGCAAGTAAGACGATTTTGCTCACGACGCCAGAAGGAAGAAGGATTAAGTATGTATCACGACATGGACC
Organism: Triticum timopheevii; assembly: GCA_963921465.1. Taxonomy (NCBI): domain Eukaryota; kingdom Viridiplantae; phylum Streptophyta; class Magnoliopsida; order Poales; family Poaceae; genus Triticum; species Triticum timopheevii. The sequence continues at coordinate 370,824,561 of OY997266.1, forward strand.
AAATAGGAATCAAGTAAATTCCTTATCAGGAGTTGTGCAGGAAGAGGTACCAGTGGTGAAGGATTACCCTGATGTATTTCCTGAGGAATTGCCAGGAATGCCACCGGATAGAGACATTGAGTTTTCGATTGAGCTTTTGCCAGGTACAGGCCCAATATCGAAGCGACCATACAGGATGCCCGCACAGGATTTGGCGGAAATCAAGAAGCAGATTAAGGAGCTATTGGATAAAGGTTATATACGCCCAAGTTCATCGCCTTGGGGATCACCCGTACTTTTAGTGGAGAAGAAGGATGGATCGTTAAGGATGGTTGTTGATTATCGTGGATTGAATGAAGTAACAATCAAGAACAAGTACCCACTACCAATGATAAATGATCTGTTTGATCGTTTGCAAGGAGCTAAAGTGTTTTCCAAGATCGATTTGCGATCAGGGTACCATCAGTTGAAGATTCGAGAGCAGGACATACCTAAGACAACGTTCACCACAAGATATGGACTGTATGAGTATGCCGTTATGTCATTTGGACTGACTAACGCACCTGCCTATTTTATGAACCTGATGAACAAAGTGTTTATGAAGTTTTTGGATAAGTTCGTTGTGGTGTTCATTGATGATATTTTGGTTTACTCGAAGAATGAAGAGGAACATAAGGAACATTTGCGATTGGTTTTGGAGAAACTAAGGGAACATCAGTTATAGGCCAAGTTCAGCAAATGTGACTTTTGGCTAAAGGAAGTTGGATTTCTTGGACATGTTATATCCGGAGAAGGGATAGCAGTTGACCCCACAAAGGTTGAGACCGTAACCAAATGGGAAGCACCAGCGACAGTTGGAGAGATCCGGAGTTTTCTTGGACTCGCAGGATACTACCGGAGATTCATTGAGAATTTCTCAGGGATTGCAAAGCCTATGACGGAGTTGCTGAAAAAAGGATACCAAGTTCATATGGACTGAGGATTGTGAGGCAAGTTTTCAGGAGTTGAAGAAAAGATTGGTTACCTCACCAGTGTTAATTTTGCCAGATCAGACCAAGGATTATGAGGTGTATTGCGATGCTTCACGTCGAGGACTTGGAGCAGTGCTTATGCAGGAAGGAAGAGTTGTTTCGTATGCTTCACGACAACTGAAACCTCACGAATTAAATTATGCCACACATGATTTGGAGTTAGCAGCCGTAGTGCATGCATTGAAGACATGGAGACATTTCCTCATTGGAAATCATTGTGAGGTGTACACAGATCACAAGAGTTTGAAGTACATTTTCACGCAGAAGGAGTTAAACCTTAGACAAAGGAGATGGTTGGAACTCATCAAGGATTATGATATGAGATTGCATTATCATCCCAGAAAAGCTAATGTAGTAGCTGACGCATTGAGCCGCAAGAGCCATGTCAATACGCTGATGATGGGAGAGATACCAAAGGAGTTGGCAGAAGATCTTCGTGAGCTATGTTTGGAAATAGTTCCGAGAGGCTATGTAGCAGCATTGGAGATTCAGTCTACCTTGATGGATAAAATCAGAGAAGCTCGGAAAAATGACAAGGAGATTGCGGTTATAAAGAAGAAAATGAGCGAAGGAAAAGCAAAGGGATTTCGTGAGGATGAACACGATACACGATGGTTTGAAGACCGTGTTTATGTGCCAAATGACTCGGAGATCAGGAAGTTGATTCTGCAAGAGGCACATGATTCACCCTATTCGATTCACCCAGGAAATACCAAGATGTATTTGGATTTGAAGGAAACGTTCTGGTGGACCGGAATGAAGAAGGATATTGCGGAGTATGTAGCAGTTTGTGATGTATGTCAGAGAGTGAAGGCAGAACATCAGAAGCCAGCAGGATTGTTGCAACCACTCCCGATACCCGAATGGAAGTGGGATAAACTAGGCATGGATTTCATCACGGGTTTGCCAAAGACTCGTTCAGGCTATGACTCGATTTGGGTTATAGTCGACCGCTTTGCGAAGGTAGCTCATTTCATTCCAGTCAAGACTACCTATAGCAGTGCTAAGTTGGCAAAGATATACATGACCAGAATTGTGTGTTTGCACGGAGTTACGAGAGTATCATATCACATAGAGGAACCCAATTTACCTCAAAGTTTTGGAATCAGTTGCAAGAAACATTGGGAACCAGGCTAGAATTCAGTACAGCTTTTCACCCACAGACAGATGGACAGACTGAGAGAGTCAATCAGATTTTGGAAGATATGCTGAGAGCTTGTGCACTAGATTATGGATCTAGTTGGGACGATAACTTGCCGTATGCCGAGTTTTCTTATAACAATAGTTACCAAACCAGCTTGAAGATGGCACCTTTCGAAGCTTTATACGGAAGGAGGTGCAGGACACCGTTGTCATGGGACGAAGTTGGAGACCGTCAGTTGTTTGGACCAGATTTGATTAAGGAGTCTGAACAGAAAGTTAAGTTGATTCGCGATAGGCTCAAGGTAGCCCAGTCCAGACAGAAGAGCTATGCGGATTCAAAACGCAAGGAGATAGAATATGAAGTTGGAGACAGAGTTTATCTTAGAGTATCCCCACTTCGAGGAGTTAAGCGTTTTGGAGTTAAAGGAAAATTAGCACCATGTTTCGTTGGACCGTATAGGATCTTGCAACGCATGGGTGAAGTCGCTTATAAGTTGGAATTGCCAGAGGGACTGTCAGGAGTTCATGACGTATTCCATGTTTCTCAGCTGAAGAAATGTCACGCCGAGATGGCAGAGGTACCGCTAAGAGATACTGTGCCACTGGAAGCAATTCAGTTGAAGGATGATTTAACATAGGAGGAAAAACCCATCAAGATTCTCGAACACGCTAGCAGGGTTACTCGCAGCAAGGTTATCAAGTTTTGCAAAGTTCAGTGGAACCACCACTCAGAGGATGAAGCCACCTGGGAGAGAGAAGAAGATTTGCTCAAGGACCACCCTCACCTATTTTCTAGCCAACCCGAATCTCGAGAGCGAGATTCATCTTAAGGGGGGTAGGTTTCTAACATCCCAAATTTTCAATTTGGAATGTTATACATTAGATCATCATGCATTACATATTTTCTCGCTTTTAGAAATTTTACGCAACTCAAGGACCCTCGGAGAGAGTTGGAGATTTCGTAATTTTCATATTTGAGTTTTCTCAAGTTATGAAAAGAGGATCATTTGATTTTATTTATTTTATCTTCAAATATTTTTCCAATATCAAAAATATGAGAGGGAATAATATGACTTTCCCAAAATTTAGGAAAAATGAAGATTTAATAAATAAGATAAATTTTGGATTTTCTCGGAGTTTATTTGCCATAGGGAAAAATGCGTGTTTTCAAAAAATTGCATTTTAGGCCCCGAGTAAAAGTTCATTTTGTTCGACTCATTTTTAGGAGTCGGGGAAAATTTACTTTGTAATTTTTGGAGTTCGTTTAGATTTTCTTTTCTTATTTTTCGTTCTGCGCACGTATTTTAAAGAAAAAAATACGCAGCGCCCGACTGAGCCAAGGGCCCAGCCGAGCCGGCCCAAGCCGCGCGCCCGCGCGCAGCTGCGCCGCCGCCGCCGGCCGAATCCGAGGAGGATTCCTCCTCCTCCTCCCCTTGCTTGCCGCCTCCCACAAGCCACCCCTCCCCCCCTTTAAATACCCAAGCCCCCCCTCTCCTCCTCACACCGCCCGCCGCCCCGCAGCCGCAGCAGAAGCCGCAGCGCCGCCACCGCCGCTCGCGCCGTCGCCCGCCGCTAGCGCCACCGCCCGCGCCGCACGCCGCCGCCGCCACCGCGTCGCCGTCGCCCCGCGCCAAGCCGCCGCCCTGCCGGAGCCCCTCGTCGAGGTAGCCGCCGCGCCACGCCACCCCTCGCCCGGTTCGGTTTTCTAATAAACCGTTCGGGTTTATTTTTTTTGATGTTTCGGTTTTTTTCGAAAAACCCTAGATCGGTTTTATTTCCGGTTTTGTTGTTTAGCGAGCGTTTGCTGGACCGTTCGTCTTAACGAACGTGATCAACAGTTATTCTCGGTTAACGAACGTCCGTTCGTTTAACCGTTCGTCGTTTTCTTTTTAATCAGATTTATTCCTCTATTTTTTGATCGCGATTTCAGATCCGATCTTCGATCTAGTTTATCTTCTCGCTCGTTTATTGGAATCAGGTGATTCAAGCGCCTAGAGTTTCATTTCGAAACCACCGTTCCGACTAATCAACTTAAACAAAGTTTTGCTACTGTAAAATTTGACCTAGTCTCAACTTGCTAGAACCGAGTTGTTTTCTGCCGCCGTTTGTTTTCCGTTGTTTTGTTCGGTTCGTTTTCTTTTGCAACCAAGGTTTTTAAGTTCAACTTTCTGGTTCGATCTTTTATTCAAGATTTACCTGTGCATTAGATGAGTACTTATTGTATGCTTGTTGTTTGTCTGCGATAGATCACCCGGAGTGCGCCGCTTGTTACTTCGAATCTCTAGGTTTCGCGGAACATCAGCAAGGCAAGTAACACTTGATCATACCTTTTTCTACTACCCAGTTTTATTGCATTAGATCAATCCTCAAACATTGCATGATTAGGATCTAATTAAATTGTGGGATGGGAAGTAGATGAGGTAGTACCTATTACCTGTTTTACTTATGAAACCTTTGGGAGTTACTTCTGCGTTTGCTTATTATGCCATGCTATGCTAGTAGACGTGGATTGGGTTAGTGATCTCCATGACAGATGTGAGTTTGTTAATTAATGGTTTATCTAAGGTGGCAACTTAAATACACATCTGGGTGGATTGAGGCACCTGGGGTTTCCAGGACTTGCCTGTTTTTTTTTTTGGACCACCACCCAGGCTCAAAGGGATCATAAGATATTTCATGCTAGTAACTTCCGTGTGCAGCCACAAGCCATTATGGGCTCTGGCATAGTTGACTAAGTCGTGCGAACTCTTATAGTGGTAGACTAGCAGATGTAGGGGATGTAGGTGTACCGGTCTACCCATCGTAAGGTGCTAGCGCTTCTGAAAGACTATGTCTCGGTCATCCGTTTCTCAAACACCATGTAGTGCGAGAAACCAAACGGAGGCGATCGAGTCTTGTGGGGAAAAGTGCGCAAACCTCTACAGAGTGTACAAACTAATCATGATTAGCCGTGTCCCCGGTTATGGACATCTTGAGTATCTAGAACTTGAATATCATGTGAATCTCAACATGTTACTCTAATTGAATATTGTTGGGTTTGTTAATGATTACTTTTAATTGGGATTGAGGATGCTGTCAACCATTCTCAATGTTTAACAACCACCATGATAGTTAAATAAATTTATTCCTTTGCAGTAGGGAAAAATTGGCTTTATGCAAAAACTGTAACCATAGAGCTTTTCCACCAGCCATATATGCATATAATATAGGCTTATCATTCATTATTCTCTATGTGTTACATTGCCAGCATATTCCATGTGCTGATCCGTTTTCGGGCTGCAACTTTCATGTTGCAGACTTTTCAGACGACAAGTAAGGTGCTTTTAGGTCGTGGTTCTATACGCAGTGATGCCGTTGGAGTTGATGGACTCACTTATCTTCCAAGTCTTCCGCTGTTATCGTTATTAGATGGCCTTAAGCCATATTTATTGTAATAAGTCCTCTTTTGTGACATCAATGTAATAAGTGTGTGATTGCTACTCTGTTATAAATCCTTTGAAGTACTGTGTGGTGTCAGCATTACTGATCCAGGGATGACACCTGAGCACGGAGACTTGACCATCTGAGGTCGGGTCGCTACAGTAATGGTGTTGATTTAGAAGCCCTCAGTGACCGATTCCCTCTTCGGCACATCGCCGGAAAAGGCCCCAAGATGGGATCTCACGGGTACAAAAGGTTGCGGCGGTGGAAAAGTGGTTTCGTGGCTCTCCTTGATGTTTTTAGGGTATAAGAGTATATATATAGGCGAAAGAACTAGGTCGGTGGAGCTACGAGGGGCCCACGAGGGTGGGGGCGTGCCTACCCCCTAGCGCACCCTCCTATCTCATGGACGCCTCATTGCGTCTCCGACTTCATCTCCAAGTCTTCTGGTTTGCTTTTGATCCAAGGAAGATCATCGTGAAGGTTTCATTCTGTTTGGACTCCGTTTAGTATTCCTTTTCTGCAAAACTCTAAAATAGGCAAAAAACAGAAACTGGCATTGGGCCTTCGGTTAATAGGTTAGTCCCAGAAATAATATAAAAGACCATATTAAAGCCCATTAAACATCCAAAACAGATAATATAATAGCATGGATCAATAAAAAATTATAGATACGTTGGAGACATATCAATCTCAAACACGATTACAGATGGATCACTAAGCAAACACTCGAAAAGAAAGGATCAAACTAGAATTTTATTCAACTAAATCATAGGAAAACTAAAGATCGAACTAGAATAGATAAAAGCAAAGATACTGGTGGTGATACGATACCGGGACACCTCCCCCAAGCTTGGCACAAGCCAAGGGGAGTGTCCATACCATGAACTCAAGTCTCCTTTGTTGATGAAGAAGGTGGTGGTGGTGGTGATGTGGTAGCAATCCTATCTTCCGGTTTCCAAGGCAATGGTTCACCATCATAAGATGAAGAACGAGTCTCGCGAGTCCTGCAACTGGCAACCGAACTCATACCTTTACCGAAACAGGCTTTCGCCCCGCTTTATAGATAAAGCAACCGCCACAGAACAAACATACCACACAGGTCCAAACCCACACACACGAGACTCACAGCACAAAGGTTCTGCTGAGGGCACAGCTCAACAAGCCCAAAAAAGGAAGAAAACACACAACACCAGCAAAGCGCACCCAACACGAGGTGACTAATCGGGCTCCGGCGGTGGCGGCGGAGGCGGCGGAGACAGGCGGACAGCCATCGAACGGATGTCGGCGATGAAGGCGAAGATGGCGTCCCAGTCCGGGGGGCGACTAAGTGGCCGCCAAAGCTGCAAAAAACCCGAGAGTTTGTAGAGGGCGTCAGTAGAGCGACGAAGGGGAGCGTGCTGGATCACAAGTTTATTGCGAACGGTCCACAACGTCCAAGCCAGCACCCCAACTTCAAGCCACCTAATGTGGCGCGTGGACACGGGGGACAGTTGGAGTTCAGCAAATAGGTCCGGGAAGTTGGTGTGGCACCAACTCCCGCCGACCACTTAGCGAAAGCAGCTCCAGAGGAATTGGGCGGAGACGCAGGAGAAGAAGATGTGGTTCGAGTCCTCCGGGACGCCACAGAGCGGGCAGATACCGGTGCCCGGGCCATTGCGCTTGCAGACCTCCACACTAGATGGGAGCCTACCTCGGATCCATTGCCACATGAAGATGCGAATCTTCAGTGGCACGCGAACGGTCCAAACCATCAATAAGGGGAGGGGAGCGGAGGAAGGGGCGATGGCCGAGTAGAGTGACTTGGTGGTGAACACGCCCGACGGCTCCAGCCGCCAGCGGGTACGGTCCGTCCTGTCATCCACCAGTGGCTCGTGCAGCGCGACGCAGTCAAGTAACTCACGCCAGGCGGCGGATTCCGCCGGCCCGAACGGTCGACGGAAGGCCAGTCGCCCCAGATCAAGAAGGGCCCTATTGACCGATATCATGGGGTCACCGGAGATAGAGAAAAGGGCGGGGAAGCAGGCCGCGAAGGGGGAGTCACCGGCCCAACGATCATACCAGAAGAGAGTCGAGAGGCCGGAGCCAACCGAGATGGAGGTCCCTATGCGAAGCACCGGGAGGAGCTGAACAATGGACTGCCAGAACTGGGAGCCGCCCGATCTCTGGCAGAGGGCAAGGGGTTGACCCCGAAGGTATTTATTCCGGATAATGTCCAACCAGAGGCCGCCATGGCCCTGGGCGATGCGCTAGAGCCAGCGGGAGAGGAGAGAGATGTTCATTCGCTTGGAACACATGATGCCCAGGCCACCTTGCTCCCGGGGCTTGCAGATGTCAGGCCAGCTGACCATGATACTTCTGCTTATCATGCTCGCCAGCCCAGTAGAAGCGAGACTGGATCTTGGCGATCTCCTTATGTAGGGACTCACGAAGGCTATAGAAGCTCATAAGGAACAGCAAAAGGCTAGAGAGGGAGGAGTTGATGAGAATAGTTCGGGCCGCCTTCGAAAGCCATCTCCCCTGCCAGGGCTCGCACCGGGACTGGAGCCTAGAGATAGCGGGCCTCAAGTCCGCGGCAGAGAGACGCGAGTCGCTAATGGGGGTCCCCAGGTAGGAGGTGGGGAAAGAGCCCAAGCGGCAATTAAGCCGATTGGCGATGGCCAGAGACTCAGAAGGGGAGTATCCCAATATCATGGCGTCGCTCTTATCAAAGTTGATCTTGAGACCCGACATCTGTTGGAAGCAAAGAAGGAGGAATTTGAGGTTGGCGATGTCCATCTCCGAGCCTTCGACCATGATGATCGTGTCGTCAGCATACTGAAGGATGGAAATCCCGGAGCCCCCAGAGAGATGTGGGGTGATCCCACGAATGTGGCTAGCAGCCTTGGCCTTATCAAGAATGGCAGCCAAGGCGTCCACCACCATATTGAAGAGAAACGGGGAGAAGGGGTCGCCCTGGCGAACCCCACAGAGGGTAGGGAAGAAGGGACCAGCCTCGCCGTTGATGTTAACCGCCGTGCGACCGCAAGAGACCATCTGCATGACTCTAGTGATCCAGCGATCATCAAAGCCCTTCCGAAGAAGGACTTCTCTGAGGAAGGTCCAGCTGACCGAGTCATAGGCTTTGTGAAAATCGATCTTCAAAAAAACCGCCTTAAGGCGTTTGGTCCGGACCTCGTGGAGGACCTCGTGGAGAACCAGAACACCATCCAGGATATATCGCCCTCTAATGAAGGCCGACTGGTTAGGATGCGTGATCCGGTCAGCAAGCAGGGTCGCCCTATTGGCGTACCCTTTGGCCAAGATCCGGAAGATCACATTAATGACCGTGATCGGCCGGAACTGGCGGATGTTGGACGCCCCAGGGACCTTGGGGATGAGAGAGATGATCCCATAGTTGAGGCGACCTAGGTCGATAGCAGCCACAAAGAATTCTTCAAAGATGGCCATGACCTCTGGTTTAATCATGTTCCAGAAGGTCTGGAAGAAGATAACAGGAAGGCCATCAGGATCAGGAGCCGAAGCAGCATTCATACCCTTGATAGCCTCCCAAACCTCCTGCTCGGAGAAGGGCGCCGTCAGGGCTGAATTCTCCGCACTGGAGACTAACTGAGAACCGGTCCAACAATTGAGGGCGAGGGAGATGCCGCTCCGAGGAGCGGCAGAGAAAAGGGACCTATAGAAGCCGTCGACATGAGACCAGATGTCGTGAGGGTCTTGGAGAAGAGTGTCCCCATCCCAAAGGAGGGGGATGGTGTTGCGTATACGGCGGCCGTTGGCGATCGCCTGGAAGTAGGCGGTATTCGCATCACCCTTCAGGACCCACTTCTGGGCGCCCCGAATGCGCCAATAGGCCTCCTCATCGGAGTAGATCACGGAGAGTTGGTCTTCGAGGTCATAACGGGCGAGCCACTCATCCGGAGACAGACCCACCAAGTCAGCCCGGAGGTCAAGAGCCTGAATCGCGGAGAGCAGCGCCTTCTTGCGCTCTCTGGCATCGCGCCCAAGGTTGGCCCCCATCCCTTCATAAACTATCTAGCACGTTTCGCACAGAAGTGCCACGTGTCAATCGCCGAGGGAGGCCGGGCGTGGGGGTGGGCCTGGGCCTCAATCCACCGGGCGCATACTGCGTCAGTGAATCCTGCCTGGGAGATCCAGAAGGTCTCAAAGCGGAAACGAGGAGGGATCGGCGGATGCTCGTCCGCGGAGGAGAGAAGAAGGGGGACATGGTCCGAGCCAATCCTAGTGATGGCGCGGAGGGAGGAGAGGGGGCAGCGGAGGTCCCAATCTGGGGACACAAGGACCCTGTCCAAAACGAACTGGGTCAGGGAGGATTGCCGATTGGTCCAGGTGAACCGTGCACCAATCCTATCAATCTCCCGAAGGGCGAGGTCGGGGATGAAGTCATTAAACATCTACATCCTGGCAAAGCAAACATTGCCGTTGCTCTTGTCTTCCGCCACGCGTAACAGGTTAAAGTCGCCACCCACCACCACGGGGAGGGAGGCGGCCGAGATCTTTTGGTGAAGCTCCGCGAGGAAGGCTACCGATCTACTATGGTCGGCAGGCCCGTAGACAATGATGATCTCCCACTTGAAGTTGAGGGATCTCTCGAAAAGCTCCATGCTGACAAAGAATTCCCCCCGGTCCATGCTGCCCACCTCGAATGTGGCATCCTTCACGCCTAAAAGGATGCCACCCGAGTGGCCTGAGCTCCCACTAGAAGGGAGCCAGTGCCACGCAAAGAGGTGGGAGCTCAAACGATCGAGCTCGGGGAGCGAGAATTCGCGACGCATGGTCTCCTGGACAGCAACGATGTCGATGTGTTCCTCTCGCATGTACTCCACAAGTTGGCGGCGACGACCATCATGGCCGAAGCCGCGGATGTTCCAGAAGAGGGCCCGCATTATGGGGCCATCGGGGGGCTGCTTGACCCCAGGACACGGGAGGTGCTTTGCGCGCGAAGAGCGGCAGTGTGGGAGCGGGTACGGCCACAGACCTCACCCGGAGGAGGGGGAGCCGGAAGCCGCGGCCTGGAAGTAGAGGGAGGAACCCCGTCCGCGGGTGCGTCCGGGGGGGAAAGAAGAGCAACACGGGCCTCGGCAAGCTTCCCCTCAAGGATCTCGCGTGCCCGGATGGCAGCTATCTGAACTAAAGGGGGGCCAGCCTCCCCCTGAAAATGATAGCAGAATCGGAGGCCACTTTGGCCAGGTTGCCTAGGGGGATAGACTCTAGTGCAGAAAAGGAACAAGACGAAGCAGAGGGGGGGACGGGGGGTGTACCTGGCTCCAAGTTGCGGGCAGCCGCACGGAGCTCGGCCCGCTCGCGGATGGGCAGAGCCGGGGATCCCTCTGGGTGAGCCGCATCCAGCCGTGCACTCCGGCGAGAAGCCACCACCGGGGAGGAGGTCGACCTGCCGCGACGGGAGTATGCTGCTGAGCGGGGAGGGAGGAGGCTGGGCCGCCATCGGAGTGAGCACACGGGTCGCCCCCTCCCGCATAACCGGCAAAGACGGCGACGCCAGCTGAGCCGGCCCGGCGCAGCCGGAAAGGAGGGGCTCAGACAGCGGCGGCCCTGCCGGTGGAGGAGGAGGCGGGGGCGACGGGACGTGGAGGGGCGATGGCGCCGGGGAGAGGGGGACAGCCATCGGCGAGGCCACCCCCTCCTCAGGCGCCACCGTCTCCACGTGGGTGTAGGAGGTGACGAGGAGCATGTCCGCCGAGGCCGTCCCAGAGGCAGGGGACGACATGGGAGAGCGTGGGGAGGAGGCCGGGCAGACCACCAAGCCCACACTGGAGATGTCACTCCCCTCGGAGGAGGAAACCGACGCGAGGGCAGTGTCAGCCAGCAGAGGAAGGAGAGCGGCCTTGCGGCCCTGGCCCCCCCGATCGGCGGGGGGGGGGGGGGGCGAGGGGGAAGGGGAGCGGGAGTCCTCAGAAGCCCCCTCCTCATCCGAGCGACGGGAGCGGTGCCGCCCATGGTAGTCCCCACCAGCCCCCGGGTTGCCACCGGGGAGGCCAGCGTCGAAGGAACGGGGGCGCCCAATGTGGTTGGGGGGCTCGGGGCGAACCTGAGGTCAAAGCCCTGGTCGTTGAAGAAGACACGGACTGAGCCGCGAAGCTTGGAGGAGTCGAGGCACTTGACCTTGACCCGGACCTCCTCCTCCTTGCGGAGTGAGAGCTCGTCCACGGCCACCACCTTGCCCAGGAGACGGGACATCTGGCGGATGACGAGCTCAGACCGCGCAATATCAGGCAGGCCGGAGATGAGGATCCAGGCGGTGTCGAGGACGACCACGGCCTGAGCGTCGAGAACGGGCTCAGAGATCTCGACCACCAGTTGGTTGAGGGCGAGGGTGATCCGGCCACTACGCGTCGCGTAGCCGTAGCTGACAGCGTCGGGGAAGACGACAGAGAAGATGTGGCCAGCGGTCGGAGTGACCACCCAGTCCCACTGGTGACGGTAGAGGTGGTTGAGCTCCGCCTCGATCATCTCCGGGGATGCCACGCCATCAACGACAGTGACAATCGCCTGGAGGGAGGGAGACGGTGGAGGAGCATCCGGGACCTCGAGGTGGAAGAAGCCCAACCCCTCAATCCCGTGCCCATACATCATGAGCTCAGAAACCACCGGTCTATCCGGACACAGGATGGCCGGGTGGCCGGGGTTCTTGCAGAGGTAGCAGCACTGGGGGTTGGCGCAGGTGACCTGAGAGTGACCCCTCACCCCACAGTTGAAGCAAGGGGGGCGAGGGAGGCCGGAGACGGGGCCCGGCGCGGGAGTGGAGCCATGGCCCAGCGGCGGAGGCACGGTCGGCGCGACGCGCACGCCACGCCGCTTCTTCTTTTTGGCCGGACCGGCCCGACCGCGGACGGGGCCACCACCGGGAGCCGGTGCCGAGGCCGCACCCCCGGAGGCCGCGGCATGGGGCGGCACGTAGCGACGGGGTTCCACCGGGGTGGGGAGGATCCCATCCCGGGGGCGGGGCGGGCTCAGCCGCGCGGTGCGGGTTGGGGAGGGCGAACGGACCCGGCGGGAGGGTGGCGACGGGGAACGCCGGCGACCACGTCGTTTGCCCGGGGATGCCCGAGGGGAGCGGGACCGGCCACGGCCCTCGCGGCGGGAAGGGGAACGGCAGAGCTCCCTCCGGAGCTCCTCCTCGCGCCGAAGACCGTCGGGGGAGGCGCGAGCGGGCTCCCGGTGGAGCTCGCCGGCCTTACACTTGTCCCGGGGCGCGGGATCGTCCCATTCCCGAGGCATGGTGCGCGGCGGCGAGGGGGGATGGTACGGGGCTGGGGGGGAGAGAGAAGCAGGGGAGGGAGACTGAGGGATGGGCTCCGGGGCGCCGGCCGGAGGGGGACCGGGGGCGGCGAGCGGCACCGGAGAGAGCCGGGGGTTGGGAGGCGTGGGGAGATCAAAGACTTGGTTTTGGAGATCATAGATTTGGCTTTGCAAGAAGTTAATTTGCTCGTTGAAGGTGAAGACGACGTCTTTCATGGACAGGCCATCGACCTTGAGATCACAGGTGAATTCTGTAATCATGAAGTGATTGACATTGAGTCCGCACTTCACCATCCCCTTGCACTTGTAGGCCTCCTGCTCCATGGCTTCAAGCCTGACATCCATGGTTCCCGTCCTCTTGGGCCCCTAGACGTCCCTGATATGGAGCACCCCCTCACGCATCTTGATTGCTTGAGGGTGCTGCATCACCTCCCGCAAATACGGGTTGATGATGTTCTCGAAGAACTTGTCCTTGGAGGAGCTCGAGGTGGCCATGGCAATCTAGATCTATCAAAAAAGAGCGAGAAAGAAGAATAGAAGATTTCTCCGTGATACGGTGGTCAATGCATTTGGGGGGTATATAAAGATTTTGGGATTTTTATTTCTGTGCCCATGGTTCCTTAGTTCTACTCATTCATCCCCACACTCTTAACTTTTGCTCACTTTTCCCCACTCGCTTACTCAAAACCCTCAGTACTGGTCACAGCGGACGTTGACGTTGGGTCAATGGCTTGACCGTTAACTCTGACTTGTGGGGCTGCGTAGGGCCGAGTCCACATTTTGACCGTTACGTGTTAATGAGTGGGGTGCAAAAATGACACTCACTATAACCTAAATCAGATCGAGTAGCTTCCACGCCGCCCCCTCCGCCACCGTCGTGCCGCCTCTACCGCCGTCGTGCCGCCTCTGCCGCATCTACCCTCTCTCCCCATCTAGGATTAGGAAGCGATGTCAGGGGAGCACCCTGTCCGGCCCATCGACCGTGGAGATGAAGGAAATATGCCCTAGAGGCAATAACAAAGTTGTTATTTTATATTTACTTATATCATGATAAATGTCTATTATTCATGCTAGAATTGTATTATACGAAAACTTGATACATGTGTGGATACATAGACAAAACATCGTGTCCCTAGTATGCCTCTATTTGACTAGCTCATTAATCAAAGATGATTAAGTTTCCTAACCATAGACATGTGTTGTCATTTGATGAACGGGATCACATCATTAGGAGAATGATGTGATGGACTAGACCCATCCGTTAGCTTAGCATAATGATCGTTCAGTTTATTGCTACTTCTTTCTTCATGTCAAATACATATTCCTCCGACTATGAGATTATGAAACTCCCGGACACCGGAGGAATACCTTGTGTGATGTCAAACATCACAATGTAACTGGGTGATTATAAAGATGCTCTACAGGTCTCTCCGAAGATGTTTGTTGGGTTGGCATAGAATCAAGATTAGGATTTGTCACTCCGAGTATCAGAGAGGTATCTCTGGGCCCTCTTAGTAATGCACATCATATGAAGCCTTGCAAGCAATGTGACTAATGAGTTAGTTGCAGGATGATGCATTATGGAACGAGTAAAGAGACTTGTCGGTAACGATATTGAACTAGGTATGAAGATACGGACGATCGAATCTCGGGCAAGTAACATACCAATGACAAAGGGAATAACGTATGTTGACATTACGGTTCAACAAATAAAGATCTTAGTAGAATATGTGGGAACCAATACAAGCATCTAGGTTCCGCTATTAGTTATTGACCGGAGAGGTGTCTCAGTCATGTCTACATAGCTCTCAAACCCGTAGGGTCTGCACGCTTAACGTTCGATGACGATATGTATTATATGAGTTATGTGTTTTGGTGACCAAAGGTTGTTCGGAGTCCCAGATGAGATCACAGACATGATGAGGAGTCTCAAAATAGTCGAGAGGTAAAGGTTGATATATTGGACGATAGTATTCGGACACCGGAATGGTTCCAGAGTCTTTCGGGTATTTATCAGAGTACCGAGAGGTTACCGGAACCTCCCGGGGGGAGTAATGGGCCATATGGGCCATAGGGGGGAGGCAAGGCAACCCACAAAGGGGTGGCGCCCCCCCACATGGGGAGTCCGAATTGGACAAGGGGAAGGAGCGTGCCCCCCTTTCCTTCTCCCTTTCCCTCTCCTCCCCCTTTCCTCCTCCGATAGAAGGAAGGGAGGGGGTAAGAATAGGACTAGGATTCCAAGTAGAATTCCTCCCCACTTGGCGTGCCCTTGGCTGGCCTCCTCCCCCCTCCCACCTTTATATACGGGGGCGGGGGTGGGGGGCACCTCTAAGCACATCAATTTTTCTTAGCCGTGTGCGGTGCCCCCTGAGGGAGTCCTGGATTAAGGGGTCCTTGGACAGTCGGACTATATACTTTGGCAGGGCTGTTGGACTATGAAGATACAAGATTGAAGACTTCTTTCCGTGTCCGGATGGGACTCTCCTTTGCGTGGAAGGCAAGCTTGGAAATTCGGATATGTAGATCTCCTTCTCTGTAACCAACTCTGTGTAACCCTAGCCCCCTCCGGTGTCTATATAAACAGGAGGGTTTAGTCCGTAGGACAACAACAATCGTAATCATAGGCTAGCTTCTAGGGTTTAGCCTCTACGATCTCGTGGTAGATCAACTCTTGTAATACTCATATCATCAAGATCAATCAAGCAGGAAGTAGGGTATTACCTCCATCGAGAGGGCCCAAACCTGGGTAAACATCATGTCCCCGCCTCCTATTACCATTAGCCTTAGACGCATAGTTCAGGACCCCCTACCCGAGATCCGCCGGTTTTGACACCGACATTGGTGCTTTCATTGAGAGTTCCACTGTGTCTTCATGATAAGGCTTGATGGCTTATTCAAACGTCTTCAACGACGCGGTCCAGGGTGAGGTTTTCCTCCCTGGACAGATCTTCGTATTCAGCGGCTTCGTACTGCGGGCGAACTCGCTTGGCCATCTGGAGCAGATCGATAGCTACGCCCCTGGCCATCAGGTCAGGTTTGGAAGCTTGAACTGTACGCCAACATCCGCGGAGACTTGATCTTCGACGGATTCGAGCCCATGTTAGGTGCACCGAACAGTCACGACGAGCATGACTTAGATCTGCCATCGGACAGTGTTCAGGAGATCACGCCTGTTGTGGCCCCGGGAATCAATCCGGAGCAGATCGTGCCATCCAAGGATGGGTGGATGGACCCCACCAAGGAGGCTGCACCCTCAGCGGCGATAGAGATGAACACTGACCCCACCTCCTATGAGGCCGGTGTCATTGGACCCTCGGACTCGTCTCCAGCTACAGGCTCTGAACCGCGTGCATCCATGCCTATCAAATCTGATTGGGCACCGATCATGGAGTTCACCTCCGCGGATATCTTTCAACACTCGCCCCTGGGCGACGTGCTAAATTCATTGAGGTCTCTCTCCTTGTCAGGAGGCTCTTGGCCGAACTATGTCCGGCTGGAGTGGGAAGCGAACGACGAAGAAATTCGTTCCCCACCCACCACCCACGTAATAGCCACTGTCGATGACTTAACCGACGTGCTTGACTTCGACTCTGAAGACATCAGCGGTATGGACGATGATGTAGGAGAAGAATAGGAACCACCGCCCACAGGGCGCTGGACAGCCACCTCATCATATGATATATATATGGTGGACACCCCCAAAGAAAGCAATGCGATGAGGCAACGGTGGATAATCCCTTGGAGAAGCAATCTAGGCACCGCCGCCATAGGCGCCGCTCTAAGTCCCGCCATAGCAAAAATAGTGATGCCAGCACAAGAGATGATAGCAATCCGGATGGTGCCGAAGACAAAAACAATCCTGCCCAGCCAGTCTTCGAGCAGGCCAAGCAAGAAGATGGGCAAGCTAGCCCTAAGGAACAAGTAACAGATGGAAAATCAGAGGATGATAATTACATGCCTCTC
Organism: Triticum timopheevii; assembly: GCA_963921465.1. NCBI lineage: Eukaryota > Viridiplantae > Streptophyta > Magnoliopsida > Poales > Poaceae > Triticum > Triticum timopheevii. The sequence goes on from OY997266.1 coordinate 370,841,378, forward strand.
TCCGAAGACGAAGTGAGCCTTGGCGATGAAGAATTCATCGTGCCTGAGGACCCCGTTGAGCAGGAGCGCTTCAAGCGCAGGCTTATAGCCACTGCAAAAAGCCTAAAGAAGAAGTAGCAGCAGCTTCAAGCTGATCAAGATCTGCTAACTGATAGATGGACCGAGGTCCTGGCAGCCGAGGAATACGGACTCGAGCGCCCAACCAAAAGTTACCCAAAGCGCAAGTTGCTACCTCAACTAGAGGAGGAGGCATTAAAACCCGCACTACCAGCGCATGATGCGGCTGACCGGCCACTTCGTGGCCGGGACAAAGCGGCGTATCAGCCCGGACTTCAGCCCGCACCCCGTCGCCAATCAAACAATAACACTAAGGCCCGGGCCTACAAGAAGGACCTACGAGACGTATTGGAAAACAAAGCACAGTCAATATCGATCTATGGATCACGGGGGCGCGCCACAATGCGTGATGATGACCGTCACGGCGGATACACTAAACACAAGTCCAGCCGGGCCGAATACAACAGAGCAGACTCATTTGAACTGCGTCGTGATGTAGCCCGTCATAGAGGCGCCGCACACCCCCTATGCTTCACTGATGAAGTAATGAATCATGAATTCCCAGAAGGGTTTAAACCCGTGACCATTGAATCATATGATGGCACAACATACCCTGCGGTATGGATTGAAGATTTTCTTCTCCACATTCACATGGCCCGTGGCGATGATCTACATGCCATCAAATACCTCCCACTTAAGCTCAAAGGACCGGCTCGGCATTGGCTAAATAGCCTGCCAGCAAGCTCCATTGGCAGTTGGGAGAACCTGGAAGACGCATTCCTTGACAACTTCCAGGGCACTTAACTGCGACCACCGGATGCTGATGACTTAAGTCACATAACCCAACAGCCCGGAGAGTCAGCCAGGAAATTCTGGACTCGGTTCCTAACTAAAAAGAACCAAATTGTCGATTGCCCGGATGCTGAAGCCTTAGCGGCCTTTAAGCATAACATCCGCGATGAATGGCTCGCCCGACACCTCGGCCAAGAGAAGCCAAAGTCCATGGAAGCCCTCACGACATCGTGACCCGCTTTTGCGCGGCGAGGACAGATGGCTGGCTCGTAGCAACATCACACCATGAAACTCTGACAATTTAGATGCCAGAGACAGCAACGGCAAGCCACAATGCAATAGACACAAGTGTCGCAACAATGGCGACAACGCTGAAGACACGATAGTCAATGCCGGATTCAGTGGCTCTAAATCCGGTCAGCGAAAAAGCCATTTAAAAGAAACAATCCGGGCCCGTCCAGTCTGGACCGCATACTCGATCGCTCATGTCTAATTGACGACACCCTCGATAAACCAACCAACCACACCAACAAAGAATGTTGAGTGTTCAAATAGGCCGGCAAGTTGAATGCCAAAAACAAGGAAAGGGGGCTGCATAGCGATGATGATTAGGAGCCCCGGCCGCCGAACACAGGAGGACAGAAGAAATTTCCTCCCAGGTGAAAATGGTGAATATGATATACGCAACCCATATTCCCAACTGGGAACGGAAGCGTGCACTAAGGGACGTCTATGCGATGGAGCCAGTCGCCCCAAAGTTCAACCCATGGTCCTCTTGTCCGATCACTTTCGATCGCAGGGACCACCCCACCAGTATCTGTCACGGCAGTTCGGCCGCATTGATCCTCGACCCCATCATTGACGGATTCCATCTCACACGAGTCCTTATGGACGGTGGCAGCAGCCTGAACCTGCTCTATCAGGATATAGTGCGCAAAATGGGCATCGACCCCTCAAGGATCAAACCTACAAAAACCACCTTTAAAGGTGTCATACCAGGTGTAGAGGCCTGTTGCACGGGCTCAATCACACTGGAAGTGGTCTTCGGGTCTCGGGACAACTTCTGAAGCGAGGAGTTAATCTTTGATATCATTCCCATCCGTAGCGGCTATCACGCACTACTCGGATGAACCGCATTTGCCAGATTCAATGCGGTACCGCATTATGCATACCTCAAACTCAAAATGCCAAGAACTCGCGGGGTTATATCAGTTAATGGAAACAAAGAGTGCTCGCTCCGTAGAGAGGAGCACATTGCGGCCCTCCCAGCAGAAGTACAAAGCAGCCTTCTCAGGAAGACTGCCAATCCGGCGATAAAGCCCCCGGACACCGTCAAGCGAGTTCGGAGTACCCTGCAATAGGATCGCCGGCATATCTAGAGCTCGCCTAGCAATTCGGCCTCCGCCTTAGTCCCAGTCAAGCGGCGAAATTCGTGCCGCGCGTACATAATTATGCACTCAAAATACCATGGGCATAGGCGGAGGCACGGCTACGACACGGTCCACAATGTGGCTCAACCACCCCAGGATCCGTATACCTTCACACCTTTTCTTTTTCAAGTCCCTATTTGTAGGAGGCCCTCTTGATAGTCCGACTATCGGACACATAACGGTATGGAAACACCAAGGAGACAAGAAGCTTTGGCGTACAAGGGAATCCCCAGGTGGTCTCTGATAATGGTTGTTATACCTGTTTTACATACCCACATACAGCTTACCCTTGGCCAGAACATGTCAAATAGTCCTATTTTGCTTATCACACTACTTGTATACACACGCTTTGACGTATTATTCAAATAACAATGGAAAGTAATGTATAGCGTCAGCTTACTGTTACATTTGTTTATCCCTTCCCTCTACTGCTTATTTATTACAAATTTCACCCGTACATTTTGGTACGTCTGGCTCGCCAGGGGCTTCAGTGTACCCCATAACACGGCAAGAAAAGTCCAAACACTTTCGACAGTGCGGCACCCAGAACTTATAGCATTATATGCATCAGCTCCGAATCATATTTTGGGTCAATAGTTGGGTTTGCCCGGCTCCCATGTTTTGGTACCTTACATTCCGCTATATCCGCTAAGGTAGCACAGGGAGAACTACTGCGATTGTGTCCCGGTTCTTCCGGACGAGCACCTCAGTAGAGAAAGCCGAAAACTAACTGTCATGATGAGGCGAGAGTTGGTCGCTGTTCGAGAGGTCTCAAATCCTTAAAGATTTTTTCCGCATCAGGCGAGGAATCGGCCTTGTCCGATTTAGGCGTGTATAGCGCCCCAAGTTCGGCCTTCCGAATACTAGGGGCTTCGCCAAAATTTAAAATTCTAGACTTCTATGGCTAAGCGAGAGTGATAAAGCTGTATAGTCCGATTACCTTGTTCGTTGCGCTAAACACCTCCTTAAAGGACCAAAAATTTGGATAAAGAGTGTTTAGATTTATCACGAACACCCCAGTACTAGTTACATGGGGGTAGAAGCCGACGACTTGCCAACTCTCAAACTTTATAAGCGGTCGCAGAGAAGGTAATATTTTAAACCAACAAGCGTTATATAGTGCACATGAACTCATTTTCATATTACATAATGACATGAGTACATTCATTCAAATATTACATCCTTAGCACATTCATCCACCACAAGGTGGGCACCCCTCAGGACATTGTCATAATACTTTTCGGGGTGGCAATGCTCCTTGCCCTTCGGCGGCCCCTCCGTCACCAGCTTCTCGGTGTCCATCTTTGCCCAGTGCACTTTCGCACGGGCCAAGGCCCTGCGTGCACCTTCAATGCAGACGGACCGCTTAATGACTTCAAGCCGCGGGCAGGCATTTACCATCCACTTTACAAGGCCAAAGTAGCTGCTTGGCAGGGGCTCGCCAGGCCACAGCCGGACTATGAAGTCCTTCATGGCCAGTCCGGCCGCCTTGTGCAGTTCGACCAGTTTCTTCAGCTGGTCGCTCAAGGGCATCGGATGTTCGGTCCCAGTATATTGAGACTAGAACAACTTCTCCGTCAAGCTCCCTTCTTCGGCATGGTAGAACTCCGCGGCATCCGATATACTGCGCGGTAGATCTGCGAACGCTCCTGGAGAGCTCCGAATTCGGGTAAGTAAAAGGAAAGTCTCCTTCACATGCTTGCTTTGCATAATGAATGCCTTACCCGCCACTATCTTCTTGGCCGCCTGAATCTCCTGGAGGGCCTTTTGGGCTTCGGCGTTGGCGTCTTGTGCGCTCTGGAGGGCCTTCGCAAGCTCGGACTCTTGCATCTTGGAGTCACGCTCCAAGGACTCGAATTTTTTGACGAAGTCCTGGAGCTCTTGCTGGACCTCATCAACCCGAGCCTCCTGTTTCTCGCGCTCGGTGCGCTCCTTGGCCGCTTTCTCTTCGGCCTCGGACAACGCCTTCTTAAGGGCCACCACTTTGATCATGGCCCCTATTATATTCATGATGCTTCTATTAGCATCAACAATTTTTCCTTTATATGACATTCAGACGGGGTATCACTTACCTTTGTTCTCCTCGAGCTGCCTCTTCATGAGGCTGAGCTCTTCCTCGGCCGCCCCAGGTCCCGCTTCAGTCCGGAGACCTCTGCAGTACGGGCGGCAGCTGATACGTCCATTTTGCATCATGCTTTTATATCAATATTTATTGCATTATGGGCTGTTATTTCACGTTATGTTACAATACTTATGGCTATTCTCTCTTATTTTACAAGGTTTACATGAAGAGGGAGGATGCCGGCAGCTGGAATTCTGGGCTGGAAAAGGAGCAAATATTGAAGGACTATTCTGCGCAACTCCAAAAGTCCTGAAACTCCACGGAATGTCTTAAAATAAATAAAGAAAAATCGTCGCCAAAGATGAAGGCCAGGGGGCGCACACCCTGCTCACGAGGGTGGGGGCGCGCCCTCCCCCCTGGGTGTGCCCCCTACCTCGTGGGCTCCCTGGTGGCTCTCCGACGCTCATCTTCTCCTATATGAAGTCTTTCGATGAGAAAAAAAAATCAAAGGCAACCTTTCGGGACGAGACTCCGCTGGCACGAGGCGGAACCTTGGCGGAACCAATCTAGGGCTCCGGCAGAGCTGTTCTGCCGGGGACACTTCCCTCTGGGAGGGGGAAATCATCACCATCTTCATCACCAACGCTCCTCTCATCGGGAGAGGGCAATCTCCATCAACATCTTCACCAGCACCATCTCATCTCCAAACCCTAGTTCATCTCTTGTATCCAATTCTTGTCTCCAAGTCTGGGATTGGTGCTAGTAGGTTGCTAGTAGTGTTGATTACTCCTTGTAGTTGATGCTAGTTGGTTTATTTGGTGGAAGATCATATGTTCAGATCCTTTATGCACATTATTACCCCTCTGATTATGAACATGAATATGCTCTGTGAGTAGTTACGTTTGTTCCACTACAACAGGAACCCCCCCCTTTAGCAACGCATCGATGCATTGTCATATGTCCATATATGCGTTGCTAAGGTCTACACCAACGAATTACTTTGTGTTGTTGTAGGTGGCGTTGCTAGGGTCTACAACAACGTATATGGATGCGTTGGTAAACGACATGTAGAAGTGTTGTAAGGTAGCATCATATAGAGTTAGAGCCTAACAACACGTCATAAGCGTTGGTGGCTACCCTACCCAATGACATATCATGGCAACGACTAGGGCCTTCCCTACATAGCAAGAATAATTGATGATATTTTATACTTCCTCTATACCACAATACTCATAGCTAGAGGAACTTGTAGTAGTTTTCCCCAACGACAAGTATTTTGGTACAGAGGGAGTAGATAGCTATCTATAATTATTTAGTCAATATCGTTAGTGTATAGGAGCCACAATATAATGAATGGGAGGGTCTCATATATTGGATCAAATATATTGCATTACAAAGAACACGATCAAGAGATTACAAGATGTGAAACTATCTAGTAGTAGCCGAATTCTCAACCTTGCAATCAACTATAATATTTGAAACATTGTCTTGAAAATTGCATTCTAATTATCTAGTAGTAGCCCCAATATCATCCTTGCAATCAACATCTGAGCCATGCATCATCCATTTTATGTTGGCAATCTACAAAAATAAATAAATGAGATGAGTAACATACTGTAGAGAAATCAAGTCCAACATTAACTATGTCAAACATAAAAATATTTTTAGGGATCAACATGTACATCAGATGACATATTTTAATGAAACACAGTCAACATTTTTGTACCCACTATATTCTCCTCCTAAATCCAAGCAACAACTATGAAAACAAATGTTGAATTTTGATAAAGTGTCGTTTATCAAATAAAGGTACATAACTAAATTTCATCATATGTGATCCAAACCAAACCAATTCTGTGAACAAGTGAAAAAGGAACAATATAGGCATCACGTACACTCTACTACATACATGTATACAACTGGATGTCTTTTGTCTTATTGCAATTCTACGATGAATCATGTACTCCCTATGATTTGTGAGTTATGTGAAGGTCACATCATAAGTGCCTTTTGAGTTAAGTTCTCATGTCTCATTGTTTTTGCTCCATTGGAATTTTTCCTACCTACTGAATGGTTAAATTTTAGTACAACAGTAGCTAGGAAAATTTTAGTAGTATAACAATGCAAAAATTAGTAACCAGATAATTTAGTAAAACAAGGTAAATTTTAGTACAAAATTGATATAGTAAATTTTAGTACAAAATGTCTAACTATGTTGACCAAATGGGATATTAGCCTCTGTAAGCTACAAGACCTTACCAACTCCATATTCAATTGTACAAATAAGTTTAGTATAATATTTAGATAAACATAAAATTTCTAGGGAATGCTAGAAGATATCAGACGTAGCATTGCATCAAAATAGCATTAGTATAGTAATGTAGATCGGGAAATTACACACCTCTTTGCTCAAATATTATCAGCAGATGAGCTTACGGAACATATTTGAGATATTTTTTGTTTCTGCATCAGTGTGCGCGTACGAAGACATTGATATTTGAGAGCAAGCCCAAAGAACTTACACAAACTTGTCAGTACAGACATCACACTACTGTTCACCTTGGCGTCGACCTTTTCTTTTCTAGATTGGGCAATCGCATTGTAATTTATAAACCAAAGTAGTGTTGTGACACCATCTTCAATTTATAAAAGATGTTTCGCATTTAAAATAGCTCAATATGGTTTACTATGCAAAGTAGGGTGTATTACCTTGAGCATATTGATGTTTATATCAATTCCTAATCTGGGAAATTGATAGATGAAGAACCAGCGAGACATGTTGAAGGAAAGTTGGCAGCCAGCGACATGTAGAACCCGAGTTCTGATAGAGTAATTGGAGCAAGGTGAAATCTTACAGGGTTCTGACTCATGCACTGAAACAATACAAGAAACAACAAAACGTGTTATTGTCATAGTATACCGTAGTTCCTACATAAAGTAACATCACCATTTTAAATCCTAGGGGAACACAGAACCTTGCAATCTAAGAAATCTGTACCATAGTTTTCTCTCATGGAGTTGGCACTGATCGAGGGCGGCTCGAGCAGTCCAGCAGCTCCACAGCGTGTGAGCACGATGACAAGAGTTGCGATGTTGCTCGCCGTCGATAATTAATTGTGCAGTGTCTGCTGCTAGGACACCATTCTGCAAGCACCGCAATGTAAAGGTCAAATCAAAACTTCATGCTCAGCTCAGCAGGCGGATCAACAATTAAATCCGAGTCAGCGATTAGTTAATTAAGGGAAACAATGTTTTGGTAACTCACAACCACTCTGCAGCCTCACGTGGATGTTCATCAACACAACAGATCAAACTACTACTAGGATGAGAATGCAATCCAACAAATACACACATGTTGGCTGAAGCAAGGTCAGTTTCAGAACCTGTAAGCGAAGATGAAATTAAGGATTATATATACAATAAAGAGGAATATTTGGACAGATGGACCGATGTGAGACTAATTCTATATTATTACACAACATGCGACAATGAAATTGGTGAGGATTCCTTCAGAATAAACATATATATGGACTCAACCATACATCCAAATAGATCATCCAATCTAGAAACAACGGGTTTGCATGTGCAGAACTAGATAGCAGTGCACACTGTAAAAATGCAAGGACGAAACTATTGATGAAGTGACTAACATTAGGTAGGGCATATCATGTTTGCGATTTCCGGCAAAGAAGCGACCATGGACCGATGCCATGTCACTACAAAGAATCAGAGAGGGTACGAGCAGAGGAGAGAAGTGCCTTACTAAATCGTCGGTGTCAGAGGCGATGTAGCCGAGGCGGAGCAGCACCGTCGAGCCCGAGCCGTCACCTGCGCGTGCGGAGATCCGGGGTAGAGGGCCTACGCGGGAGTCTCATCGGCGGCCCATGCGTGGCGGCTAGGGTTGCTACAGGGGCATGTGCAGCAACGTGGAGGAAGTTGCGACGGCGGAGGATCAGAGGAGTGGACTGCGGGGCAGCCAGGCTAGTGAGCGCCGTCGTGGAAGAGCGCCCGAGATAGCTACAATTGCTGGTGGTGATCAACATCGTGGGTTCGTGGTCATGGAGCACAAGTGAGAGATGAATCGTGGGGGAGGGGAGATGGGGAAATTTTGGGTGGGCGTGGGTACAGGTACGGCCGTATAGGAAGGTTAGATTTTTCTAGGAGAGGAGGTTAGCGCCAAGTATGGGGTGGGTGGGATAAGTTCCTGAGGTGGGAGATTAAAACAAACAACACATATTGTTATGTCATTGGTACATATGCGTTGGTATAGGTGGGTTTTTGTTGTAGTGTTCCTGAGGACAAGGGAGAAGTCTTGCTATTAGTAGTCATGTGAATTTGGTATTCATTTGATATTTTGATAAGATGTATGTTGTCTAACCTCTAGTGGTGTTATGTGAACGTTGACTACATAACACTTCACCATTATTTGGGCCTAGAGGAAGGCATTGGGAAGTAATAAGTAGATGATGGGTTGCTAGAGTGACAAAAGCTTAAACCCTAGTTTATGCGTTGCTTCGTAAGGGGCTGATTTGGATCCATATGTTTCATGCTATGGTTAGGTTTACCTTAATACTTTTGTTGTAGTTGCGGATGCTTGCAATAGAGGTTAATCATAAGTGGGATGCTTGTCCAAGTAAGGGTAGTACCCAAGCACCGGCCCACCCACATATCAAATTATTAAAGTACCGAACGCGAATCATATGAGCATGATGAAAACTAGCTTGACGATATTCCCATGTGTCCTCGGGAGCGCTTTTCCTATTATAAGAGTTTGTCCAGGCTTGTCCTTTGCTACAAAAAGGATTGGGCCACCTTGCTGCACTTTATTTACTTTTGTTACTTGTTTCTCGTTACAATTTATCCTATCACAAAACTATCTGTTACCACTTATTTCAATACTTGCAGAGAATACCTTGCTGAAAACCGCTTATCATTTCCTTCTGCTCCTCGTTGGGTTCGACACTCTTACTTATCAAAAGGACTACGATAGATCCCCTATACTTTTGGGTCATCAAGACTCTTTTCTGGCGCCGTTGCCGAGGAGTGAAGCACCTTTGGTAGGTGGAATTTGGTAAGGAAAATTTTATTTAGTGTGCTGAAATTTTCTGTCACTTGTTACTATGGAAAGTAATTGTCTGAGGGGCTTGTTCGGGGTATCTTCACCCCGTCCAGTTGAGCCAAGAGTTGCTCCTCGACCTAATGAACCTACTGAACCTATTGAAAATGAAACTCCTTTTCAGATTCCTTCGGGTATGATGCAAAAACTGCTAGCTAACACTTCTACAGGAGATGGAACAAAGCATCCTGATGAACATCTACGCTATGTGGATGATATTTGTGGACTATTTAAGCTTGCAGGTATACCCGATGATGTTGTTAAGAAGAAGGCTTTCCCTTTATCTTTGGAGGGAGACGCATTGACATGGTATAGGCTATGTGATGATACGAGATCATGGAACTATAAAAGATTGAAATTGGAATTTCATCAAAAGTATTACCCTATGCATCTTGTTCATCGTGATTGCAATTATATATATAATTTTTGGCCTCGCGAAGGAGAAAGCATCGCTCAAGCTGGGGGGAGGCTTAAATCAATGTTATATTCATGCCCCAATCATGAGCTCGCAAAAGAAGTGATTATGCAAAGTTTTTATGCTCGGCTTTCTGGTAACAATCGCACCATGCTCGATACTTCTTGTGCTGGCTATTTTATGATGAAGCCTATTGAATTTAGATGGAATTTATTGGATAGAATTAAACGCAACTCTGAAGATTGGGACCTCGACGAAGTTAAGGAGTCAGGTATGACACTTAAGTTTGATTGTGTTAAATATTTTATGGATACCGATATTTTCCGTAAGTTTAGCACTAAATATGGACTTGACTCTGAGATAGGAGCTTCTTTCTGTGAATCTTTTGCTACTTATGTTGATCTCCCCAAGGAGAAGTGGTTTAAATATCATCCTCCCATAGAAGTAAAAGTAGCTGCACCTATTAAAGTTGAAGAAAAGATTGTCACTTATAATGATCCTATTGTTCCTACTTCTTATGTTGAGAAACCACCCTTCCCTGTTAGAATGAAGGATCATGCTAAAGCTTCAACTGTTGTTCGTAAAAGCAATACTAGGACTTATACACCACCTGAGAAAGTCAAAATAGAACCCAATATTGCTATTGTTTAAGATCTCTTGTCTGATAATATTGATGGGCATGTTATTCAATTCTCTGGTGAAACTGCTAGAATTGCTAAACCCTGTGATAGAGATAAACATAGACATGTGGTAGGCATGCCTGTTATTTCTATTAAAATAGGAGATCATTGTTATCATGGCTTATGTGATTTGGGTGCTAGTGCTAGTGTTATACCCATTGACTTATACAAATAAATTATGCATGAGATTGCACCTACTGAGTTAGAGGAAATTGATGTTACAATTAAACTTGCCAATAGAGATGCTATATCTCCAATAGGAATTGTTAGAGATGTTGAAGTCTTGTGTGGGAAAACTAAATACCCTGCTGATTTTCTTGTTCTTGGTTCTCCACAAGATAGCTTTTGTCCTATTATATTTGGTAGACCCTTCTTGAATATTGTTAATGCTAAGATAGACTGCGAAAAGGATGTTGTTACTATTGGCTTGGACGATATGGTTCATGAGTTTAATTTCTCTAAATTTAGTAAACAACATCGTGTGGAAGAATTGCCTAGTAAGGATGAAATTATTGGTCTTGCTTCTATTGCCGTACCTCCTAGTGATCCTTTAGAGCACTATTTGCTAGACCATGAAAATGATATGTTCATGAATGAAAGAAGGGAAATAGATGAAGTATTCTTTAAACAGGAACCTATTCTGCAACACAATTTGCTTGTTGAAATCCTAGGGGATCCCCCTCCACCCAAGGGTGATCCCGTGTTTGAGCTTAAACCGTTGCCTGATAATCTTAAATATGCTTATCTAGATGAAAAGAAAATATATCCTATCATTATTAGTGCTAACCTTTCAGAGCATGAAGAAGAAAGATTATTGAAAACTCTGAAAAAGCACCGTGTCGCTATTGGATATACTCTGGATGATCTTAAGGGCATCCGTCCCACTCTATGTCAACATAAAATAAATTTGGAAGCTGATGCCAAACCAGTTTGTGATCCTCAACGTCGTTTGAATCCTAAAATGAAAGAAGTGGTAAGAAAGGAAATACTTAAACTTCTGGAGGCAGGTATAATTTATCCCGTTGCTGATAGTAAGTGGGTAAGTCCTGTCCATTGTGTCCCTAAGAAGGGAGGTATTACTGTTGTCCCTAATGATAAAGATGAATTGATTCCGTAAAGAATTATCACAGGTTATAGGATGGTAATTGATTTCCACAAAATAAATAAGCCCACTAAGAAAGATCATTACCCCTTACCTTTTATTGATCAAATGCTAGAAAGATTATGCAAACATACACATTATTGCTTTCTAGATGGTTATTCTGGCTTCTCTCAAATACCTGTTTCGGCTAAACATCAATAAAAGACTACTTTTACATGCCCTTTTGGTACTTTTGCTTATAGACGTATGCCTTTCGGTTTATGTAATGCACCTGCTACCTTTCCAAGATGCATGATGGCTATATTCTCTGACTTTTGCGAGAAAATTTGTGAGGTTTTCATGGACGACTTTTTCGTCTATGGTTCCTCTTTTGATGATTGTTTGAGCAATCTTGGTCGAGTTTTGCAGAGATGTGAAGAAACTAATCTTGTCTTGAATTGGGAAAAGTGCCACTTTATGGTTAATGAAGGTATTATCTTGGGGCACAAAGTTTTTGAAAGAGGTATTGAAGTTGATAAAGCCAAGGTTGATGCTATTGAAAAGATGCCATGTCCCAAGGACATCAAAGGTATAAGAAGTTTCCTTGGTCACGCCGGATTTTATAGGAGGTTCATTAAGGACTTCTCAAAAATCTCTCGGCCTCTAACTAATTTATTACAAAAAGATGTACCATTTATCTTTGATGATGATTGTGTAGAAGCATTTGAAATACTTAAGAAAGCATTAGTCTCTGCACCTGTTGTTCAGCCACCTGATTGGAATTTACCCTTTGAAATTATGTGTGATGCTAGTGATTATGCTGTAGGTGCTGTTCTAGGGCAAAGAGTTGATAAGAAATTGAATGTTATCCATATGCTAGTAAGACTCTAGACAATGCTCAAAGAAATTATGCTACTACCGAAAAGGAACTTTTAGCAGTTGTATTTGCTTGTGATAAATTCAGACCCTATATTGTTGATTCTAAAGTAACTATTCACATAGATCATGCTGCTATTAAATATCTTATGGAAAAGAAAGATGCAAAACCTAGACTCATTAGATGGGTTCTCTTGCTTCAAGAATTTGATTTGCATATTGTTGATAGAAAAGGAGCTGAGAACCCCGTTGCAGAAAACTTGTCTAGGCTAGAGAACGTTCTTGATGACCCACTACCTATTGATGATAGCTTTCCTGATGAACAACTAAATGTCATAAATACTTCTCGTAGCACTCCATGGTATGCTGATTATGCTAATTATATTGTTGCTAAATTTATACCGCCTAGCTTCACATATCAACAAAAGAAAAAGTTTTTCTATGACTTGCGACATTACTTTTGGGATGACCCACATCTTTATAAAGGAGTAGATGGTGTTACTAGACGTTGTGTACCTGAGCATGAACAGGAATAGATCCCACGCAAGTGTCACTCCGAAGCATATGGAGGACACCACGCTGGAGATAGAACTGCACATAAGGTATTGCAATCCGGTTTTTATTGGCCTACTCTCTTCAAGGATGCCCGTAAGTTTGTTTTGTCTTGCAATGAATGTCAAAGAATTGGTAATATTAGTAGACGTCAAGAAATGCCTATGAATTATTCACTTGTTATTGAACCATTTGATGTTTGGGGCTTTGATTATATGGGACCTTTTCCTGCCTCTAATGGATACACACATATTTTAGTTGCTGTTGATTACGTTACTAAGTGGGTAGAAGCTATTCCTACTAGTAGTGCTGATCATAACACTTCTATTAAAATGCTTAAGGAAGTTATTTTTCCGAGGTTTGGAGTCCCTAGGTATTTAATGACTGATGGTGGTTCACACTTTATTCATGGTGCTTTCCGTAAGATGCTTTCTAAATACGACGTTAATCATAGAATTGCATCTCCATATCACCCGCAGTCTAGTGGTCAGGTACAATTGAGCAATAGAGAGCTCAAATTAATTTTGCAAAAGACTGTCAATAGATCTAGAAAGAATTGGTCCAAGAAACTTGATGATGCATTATGGGCCTATAGAACTGCATATAAGAATCCTATGGGTATGTCTCCGTATAAAATGGTTTATGGAAAAGCTTGTCACTTACCTCTCGAACTAGAACATAAGGCATACTGGGCTATTAAAGAGCTCAAACTATGATTTCAAACTTGACGGTGAGAAGAGGTTATTTGATATTAGCTCACTTGATGAATGAAGAACCCAAGCTTATGAAAATGCCAAGTTGTTTAAAGAAAAAGTTAAAAGATGGCATGACAAAAGGATACAAAAGCGTGAGTTTAATGTAGGTGATTATGTGTTGCTATACAACTCTCGTTTACGATTTTTTGCAGGAAAACTTCTCTCCAAATGGGAGGTCTATCGTTCCGGTGCCATAAAAATTAACAACTTCGCAGGCACAAATCCTAAGGTGGTAAACGGTCAAAGGATCAAACACTATATCTCAGGTAATCCTATAAATGTTGAAACTAATATTATTGAAACCGTAACCCCGGAGGAATACATAAGGGACACTTTCCAGGACGTTCCAGACTCCGAAAAGGAATAGGTATGTGGTACGGTAAGTAAACCAACTCCAAAACAATTTTTAAGGCAATATTTCTCCGTTTTGGAATATTTAGAAAAATAGAAAAATAAGTAGCAGTCCAGGGAGGACACGAGGCCTCCACGAGGGTGGAGGGCGTGCCCTACCCACCTGGGCGCGCCCCCCTACCTCGTGAGCACCTCGTGTGCCCTCTGGACTCCGTTTCCTTGCACGATACGTATTTTGGTTGGTAAAAATTCATTATATACTCCCGAGGGTTTTGACTCTCGTATCACGCAAATATCCTCTGTTTGTTTTGAGCTGTTGCTGCTGCAGATTAGAGCAAGATGTCTTCCCAAGATTCGGAGGGAGAGAGCTACATGGCTGATTATATTGCAAATCCAAAAGTTTATGGGGATGCGGAACATTATGGCTGGACCACGGAGGAAGAAGAAGACTATGATCCAAAGAGGAAGGAGGAAACGAGTTCCGACGAAGAGGACTATCCCCTACCTCAACCTGGTGATATGCATGTGGAGTTCAAGAAGTCAAGCCTCCCTAAGGTCCAATCTACCCCACCTCGTTTTTCGCAGGACAGCAAGGCAGCACTATGCAAAAAGATAATGAAACTTGAGCTCGAGAATGAGGATCTAAGGGAGGAAAATTTTAGCCTCAGACGCAAACTGGAGAAGAAAAATGCAACACCTCCATCACCTCCGAGGAAATAATCACATGGGTATGGGCTCCCCTTGGCAACTGCCAAGCTTGGGGGAGGTGCCCTGGTATCGTATCACCATCACAACTCCCATCTTTACCGTTTTTCTTAGTTCAATCCTTTTAGTAGTATCTTGATTTAGTAGAATAAAGTCATGGCATGATCTAGTTTTGAGTTTTGCCTTATGTTCCTTCTTTGTAATCGAGTCCGTGAGCTATATAATAAAGATTAGTGTTGAGTCAAGGGCTTGATTATTTTGCCATGATCTTGGGTGATTAGAAGAAAAAGAATAAAAAGAATCAAAGAGTTCATATTGATCTTATTGAAAGTAATGACTCCACATAGAAAGAGTATGATGATTAAAAGTTGTTGGGAGTTGGCAAGTATAGCTTTGGTCATCGTTGCAATTAATAGGAAGTAATAAGGAAAGAGAGGTTTCACATATAGATATATTATCATTGACATCTTTTATGATTGGGAGCACTCATTAAAATATGACATGCTAAAGAGTTGATGTTGGACAAGGAAGACAAAATAATGAGTTATGTTTTCTTACATCTAAGATAAAGTATGTTGTCATGGATCCTCTACCGTGTTGAGCTTGCCTTTCCCCCTCATGCTAGCCAAATTCTCAGCACTAAGTAGAAATACTACTTGTGCTTCCAAACACCCTTAAACCAGTTTTGCCATGAGACTCCACCATATCTACCTATGGATTGAGTAAGATCCTTCAAGTAAGTTGTCATTGGTGCAAGCAATAAAAATTGCTCTCTAAATATGCATGACTTATTAGTGCGGAGAAAATAAACTTTGTACGAACTTGTTGTGGACTCAATAAAAGCGGCGGACTGCATAATAAAGGTTCACATACAAGGGGCAATATAAAGTGATGTTCTTTTGCATTAAGATTTTGTGCATCAACCCTAAACGCGCATGACAACCTCTGCTTCCCTCTGCGAAGGGCCTATCTTTTATTATTATCCTCTACCTTATGCAAAAGTCGCGGTGATCTTCACCTTTTCCTTTTTATTTTATCCTTTGGCAAGCTCAGCATGTTGGAAAGAACATGATATATATATATATATATATATATATATATATATATATATATATATATATAAAATTGGATGTGGCGGAGCATGAATTATTATTGTTGACATTACCTGTCGGTGTCAAAACCGGCGGATCTCGGGTAGGGGGTCCCGAACTGTGCGTCTAGGCGGATGGTAACAGGAGACAAGGGACGCGATGTTTTTACCCAGGTTTGGGCCCTCTCGATGGAGGTAAAACCCTACTCCTGTTTGATTGATATTGATGATATGGGTAGTACAAGAGTGGATCTACCACGAGATCAAGGAGGCTAAACCCTAGAAGCTAGCCTATGGTATGATTGTTGTAATGGTTGTCTGTCCTGCGGACTAAAACCCTCTGGTTTATATAGACACCGGAGAGGGCTAGGGTTACACAGAGTCGGTTACAATGGTAGGAGATCTACATATCTGTATCGCCAAGCTTGCCTTCCATGCCAAGGAAAGTCCCATCCGGACACGGGACGAAGTCTTCAATCTCGTATCTTCATAGTCTTGGAGTCCGGCCGATGATGATAGTCCGGCTATCCGGACACCCCCTAGTCCAGGACTCCCTCATTACCCTTGAGGTAAAAAGTTGTGGGACGAAACTATAAGCCCCTATCTTTCTCTGTGTCCGAATAAAACTCCGTAACCACAAGTATTGCGTGAGTGTTAGCAATTATGAAGGACTAAGTGATAGTTGAGTACGTGGACTTGCTTTTAAGCTCTGACATAGACTCTTTCCGATGTTATGATAAATTGCAATTGTTTCAATGACTGAGGGTATAATTTGTTGGTGCTCAATAAGGTTTCTGATTCATACTTTGGCTTTGTGAAAACATTATCAATTGAATATGAGTAACCATATGACAAAATCTATATATGTTGCTGTTATGAAATAATCATGATGCCTTCATGTCCATATTTTATTTTTATCAATGCCTCTACCTCTAAACATGAGGACATATTTATTGTTATCGGCTTTTCGCTTGAGGACAAGCGAGGTCTAAGCTTGGGGGAGTTGATACGTCCATTTTGCATCATGCTTTTATATCAATATTTATTGCATTATGGGCTGTTATTTCACGTTATGTTACAATACTTATGGCTATTCTCTCTTAGTTTACAAGGTTTACATGAAGAGGGAGGATGCCGGCAGCTGGAATTCTGGGCTGGAAAAGGAGCAAATATTGAAGGACTATTCTGCGCAACTCCAAAAGTCCTGAAACTCCACGGAATGTCTTAAAATAAATAAAGAAAAATTGTCGCCAAAGATGAAGGCTAGGGGGCCCACACCCTGCTCACGAGGGTGGGGGGCGCGCCCTCCCCCCTGGGCATTCCCCCTACCTCGTGGGCTCCCTGGTGGCTCTCCAATGCCCATCTTCTCCTATATGAAGTCTTTCGATGAGAAAAAAATCGAAGGCAACCTTTCGGGACGAGACTCCGCCGCCACGAGGCGGAACCAATCTAGGGCTCCAGCCGAGCTGTTCTGCCGGGGACACTTCCCTCCGGGAGGGGGAAATCATCACCATCGTCATCACCAACGCTCCTCTCATCAGGAGAGGGCAATTTCCATCAACATCTTCACCAGCACCATCTCATCTCCAAACCCTAGTTCATCTCTTGTATCCAATTCTTGTCTCCAAGTCCGGGATTGGTGCTAGTAGGTTGCTAGTAGTGTTGATTACTCCTTGTAGTTGATGCTAGTTGATTTATTTGGTGGAAGATCATATGTTCAGATCCTTTATGCACATTATTACCCCTCTGATTATGAACATGAATATGCTTTGTGAGTAGTTACGTTTGTTCCTGAGGACAAGGGAGAAGTCTTGCTATTAGTAGTCATGTGAATTTGGTATTCGTTTGATATTTTGATAAGATGTATGTTGTCTAACCTCTAGTGGTGTTATGTGAACGTCGACTACATAACACTTCACCACTATTCGGGCCTAGATGAAGGCATTGTGAAGTAATAAGTAGATGATCGGTTGCTAGAGTGATAGAAGCTTAAACACTAGTTTATGCGTTGCTTCGTAAGGGGCTGATTTGGATCCATATGTTTCATGCTATGGTTAGGTTTACCTTAATACTTTTGTTGTAGTTGCGGATGCTTGCAATAGAGGTTAATCATAAGTGGGATGCTTGTCCAAGTAAGGGCAGTACCCAAGCAACGTTCCACCCACATATCAAATTATCAAAGTACCGAACGCGAATCATATGAGCGTGATGAAAACTAGCTTGACGATATTCCCATGTGTCCTCGGGAGCGCCTTCCCTATTATAAGAGTTTGTCCAGGCTTGTCCTTTGCTACAAAAAGGATTGGGCCACCTTGCTGCACTTTCTTTACTTTTGTTACTTGTTGCTCGTTACAATTTATCCTCTCACAAAACTATATATTACCACTTATTTCAGTACTTGCAGAGAATACCTTGCTGAAAACCGCTTATCATTTCCTTCTGCTCCTTGTTGGGTTCGACACTCTTACTTATTGAAAGGATTATGATAGATCCCCTATACTTGTGGGTCATCAGCAGTGGCCAGCAGCGATGCCTTCTTATTCACATAGACATAATATGATTAGACTCCCGTGGATGTTATTTGATCCTCTATTCGGCCTTTCTTTCCGAACACCAAACAGAGCATCGGCGGCTATTTTTTATACTGTGATATTCTTTCATAATTTAATTACTTACCTCAAAGCCTGTTAGGAGGCTGGCGCAGGCTTCAGTAAATCCGCTTTTGGCGGACCGAACCTTCGCAATCATCGTACTCATAAGAGTACGGTGTTCTTCATCAATGGAAGCGCCCTGAAGTGCTTCCAGCAAGTTGTCCGATGCCTTTGGATGGACAGAGGTCGTCGGCACTGACGGCTCGCCCCCCTTAGCGAGGGGCTGCCTGCCTGAGTCCAGAACCACTGGAGGTTCCGGCGCAGTATCTGGCTGGGGGCCAGACTTGTTGCGGCCCCCCTCATCAGAATCCATGGGGGTCTTCCCCCCCATGTGCCCGGCGTCGGGGATTTTGCCTTGGGACGCCTCCAGAACTATCTCCCCTTGGCCCGGTAACCTCTGGGACAACACCTCGGTGTCGTTCGCGGGCTGGGGGTGGTGGCCGTCGGGAGCGAGTCGCTATTCATCGCCGACGTGCTCAAAGACCCATCCGAGGAGGATAAGTCAATGCGGGCTTTGGACGGACTGCACGATCATATTTAACATGATAAGAAGCAATAAAGCAAAACGTGCCGGAAGCATTATGGTATCCGGATACTTACGACTTCGCCAGGGCCTTGTCCCTGGGCAGCCACTCCTCGTCGCTATAGGCGGCAGTTGTGGAGTGGTCCGGAGGGAGGGTCCTTCCCTTCTTGGACCCTTCGGCCTCCCCAGATGGGGAGGCCTTCCTTTTCCTCTCCCCCTCGGTTTGGGGGGGAGGGTTTTCCTCTTCCTCCTCCTCGTTTTCGTTGGAGGAGTGCGCCTCAGTGTCTTTGGACGATGAGTCCGACACCACCTTGCGTCGGAGACCTTTCCTGGTCCCCGTGGCCTTCTTCTTGGCCTTCTTCTCCGGCACCTCGTAGGGTACCGGAAACAGCATCTCTGTTAGGAGAGCTGTTGTTGGATCTTCAGGTAGTGGAGCTAGACAATCGATTCGCTTCGCTGTCACTACCCAGTCCTGTCAAATCGACATGGAGGCTTAGATTCCTCCCACAAACATACTGGGAAAAGCGCATCTTGTGAAATACAAATAGCTTACTGGATTGGCGCAGCGCTTTGCCCTGAGTCCGTGATCCTCTGCAATGGGAGGAGGCACCTCGGCGGCCTTGAATAACACCTTCTAGACATCTTTGTGTGTCGTGTCAAAGAGCTCTCGCAGCGTCTGGTGTTCGGTCGGGTCGAACTCCCACATATTGAATGCCTGTCTTTGACACGGGAGGATCCGGCGGAAGAGCATGACCTGGACCACGTTGACAAGCTTGATTTTCTTGCTTATCATATTCTTGACGCAGTTCTGGAGTCGAAATTCGGGGGCCACCGCCCAGTTGGAGTCGCGCGGCTCGGTGATATAGAACCACGCCGATTGCCACCCCTTCACGGTCTCCACATAGGAGCCTTCAAGCCAGGTGACGTTGGGCATCTTGCCCACCATGGCGCCTCTGCACTCTGCTTGCTGGACGACCACTATCTTCGGCTTCACGTTGAAGATCTTCAGCCATAGGCCGAAGTGGGGCTTGATCGGAGGAAGGCCTCGCACACGACGATAAACGCCAAGATGTTGAGGATGAAATTGGGGTCCAGATCATGGAAATCTAGCCCATAGTAAAACATGAGCCCGCGCACAAATGGGTGGAGAGGAAATCCCAGTCCGCGGACGAAGTGGGCCAGGAACACGACCCTCTCGTGGGGTTCTAGAGTAGGGACGATCTGCCCTGCGTCCGGGAGCCGGTGCGCGATGTCTGCAGCCAAGTATCTGGCCTCCCCAAGCTTCGCAATGTCCTCCTCCGTAACAGAGGAGGCCATCCACTTGCCTCCCGCTCTGGACATGTTTGGAATGGCTTTACGGAGAAGGTGAGAACTTGGGCGCTGGAGCTCGAGCGTGCGAGAATGGATGAGGGAAGGAAGAAGAAGGCGTGGGTGAAAAGGGGGAATCCCTATCACTTTATAAAGGCGGTAGAAACTGTGCGCCTCCCCACTTGCCCATTAAAATCTCTTATTCCCCAAGCGCCATGATTAATGGCGCGGTTGGGTTACCCACACCCGTATTGATGAGAATACCGTGATAGGGGACACGATCTCTGCTTCGACAAGACGTGCCAATAAAACCGCCTCGCGATATGTGCAGTGGCGGGTTGGGAAAAACGGTTCGAATAATGACCGGGTCGTGGCATGATGTCACGCTATGAAAAGTTGTCAGCAGATTAGATTTGTGGAATATTGTGCTCTCTACGGTGGTTTGTGGAATTTGTTTTGTAGAGCTGGACACGATCCTTGCATTCAAAATCTTCTATGGAGTATTCGGAGAAGGAACCTGCCTTGCAATGCCAAATACAATCTACGCGCCGGACTCATCGTCATTGAGGCCTGGTTCAGGGGCTACTGAGTGAGTCCTGGATTAAGGGGTCCTCGGACAGCCGGAATATATACTTTGGCCGGACTGTTGGACTATGAAGATACAAGATTGAAGACTTTGTCCCGTGTCCGAATGGGACTCTCCTTTGCGTGGAAGGCAAGCTTGGAAATTCGGATATGTAGATCTCCTTCCTCCGTAACTGACTCTGTGTAACCCTAGCCCACTCCGGTGTCTATATAAACCGGAGGGTTTAGTCCATAGGACAACAACAATCATAATCATAGGCTAGCTTCTAGGGTTTAGCCTCTATGATCTCGTGGTAGACCAACTCTTGTAATACTCATATCATCAAGATCAATCAAGCAAGAAGTAGGGTATTACCTACATCGAGAGGGCTCAAACCTGGGTAAACATCGTGTCCCCCACCTCCTGTTACCATCAGCCTTAGACGCACATTTTGGGAGCCCATACCCGAGATCCGCCGGTTTTGACACTGACACCCTCCCTCCACCGTTTACTCCTCCGGTCAAATTGTCATAGTGCTTAGGCGAAGCCCTGCGCGGATCACTTCACCATCACCATCAGCATGCCGTTGTGCTGACGAAACTCTCCCTCGACACTTTGCTGGATCAAGAGTTCAAGGGACGTCATCAAGATGAACGTGTGCAGAACTCGGAGGTACCGTATGTTCGGTGATTGATCAGTTAAATTGAGAATACGTTCGACTACATCAACCACGTTAAGCTAACGCTTCCGCTTTTGGTCTACGAGGGTACATGGACACACTTTTCCCCTCTCGTTGCTATGCATCTCCTAGATAGATCTTGCATGAGCGTAGGATTTTTTTCTAAATTGCATGCTACATTTCCCAACAGTTGCATCCGATCCAGGTCTATGCGTAGATGATATGCACGAGTAGAACATAAAGAGTTGTGGGCGGTGATCGTCATAATGATTACCACCAATTTCTTATTTTGATTCGGTGATATTGTTGGATGAAGCGTCCTGGACCAACCTTACATGACCATGTTCATGAGACCGGTTCCATCGACAAACATGTAACTAGTTTTGCATAAAGGTGGCTGTCGGGTGTCTGTTTCTCCAACTTTAGTTGAATCGATTTTGACTGCGGCCGGTCCTTGTGAAGGTTAAAACAAGAAACTTGATAAGTCACCGTTGTGGTTTTGAGCCGTAGGTAAGAATGGTTCTTGCTAGAAGCCCATAGTAGCCACGTAAAACTTGCAACAACAAAGTAGAGGACGTCTAACTTATTTTTTGCAGGGCATGTTGTGATGTGATATGGTCAAGAACTGGTTGATATACGTTGTTGTATGAGATGATCATGTTTTGCAAAAGTTATTGGCAACTGGCAGGAGCCTTATGGTTGTCGCTTTATTTTATGAAATGCAAACGCCATGTAATTGCTTTACTTTATCACTAGTTGTAGAAGTAATAGTTGGTGAGACGACCACGACACTGCGATGGATATCAAGGTGTCGAGCCGGTGACGATGGAGATCATGATGTTGCTTTGGAGATGGAGATCAAAAGCACAAGATGATGATGGCCATATCATGTCACATATTTTGATTGCATGTGATGTTTATCTTTATGCATCTTATTTTGGTTAGTACAGAGGTAGCATTATAAGATGACCCCTTAAATAAATTACAAGGTATAAGTGTTCTCCCCGAGTATGCACCATTGCAAAAGTTATTCGTGCTGAGACACCACGTGATGATCGGGTGTGATAGGTTCTACATTCACATACAATGGGTGCAAGCCAATTTTGCACATGCCGAATACCCGGGTTAAACTTGACGAGCCTAGCATGTACAGACATGGCCTCGGAACACTGGTGACCGAAAGGTCGAACGTGAATCATATAGTAGATATGATCAACATAGAGATGTTCACCATTGATGACTACTCCATCTCACATGATGATCGGACATGGTTTAGTTGATTTGGATCATGTATCATTTAGATGACTTGACGGATGTCTATCTAAGTGGGAGTTCTTAAGTAATTTGATTAATTAAACTTTAATTTATCATGAACTTAGTCCTCATAGTATTTGCATGTCTATGTTGTAGATCAAGAGCTAGCATTGTAGCTCCCCTATGTTTTTGATATGTTCTAGAGAAAACTAAGTTGAAAGATGATAGTAGCAATGATGCAGACTGGGTCCGTGATCTGAGGATTATCCTCATTGCTGCACAGAAGAATTATGTCCTTGATGCACTGCTAGGTGACAGACCTATTGCAGGAGCAGATGCAGACATTATGAACATTTGGCAAGCTCGATATGATGACTACTTGATAGTTTAGTGCACCATGCTTTACGGCTTATAATTGGGGCTTCAAAGACGTTTTGAATGGCACGGAGCATATGAGATGTTCCCAGAGCTGAAATTATTATTTCAGACTTACGCCCGTGTCGAGAGGTATGACACTTCTGACAAGTACTTTGCCTACAAGATGGAGGAGAATAGCTCAACGAGTGAGCATGTGCTCAGAATGTCTGAGTACTACAATCGCTTGAATCAAGTGGGAGTTAATCTTCCAGATACGATAGTGATTGAGAAAGTTCTCTAGTCACTATCACTAAGTTACTGGAACTTCTGATGAACTGTAGTACGCAAGGGATGACGAAAATGATTCCCGAGCTCTTCGTGATGCTGAAATCGACGATGATAGAATTCAAGAAAGAGCATCAAGTGTTGATGATTGACAAGACCACTAGTTTCAAGAAAATGGCAAAGGGAAAGAAAGGGAACTTCAAGAAGAATGGCAAGCAAGTTTCCACTCTCATGAAAAATCCCAAAGCTGGACTTAAGCCTGAAACTGAGTGCTTCTACTGTAAAGGAAATGGTCACTGGAAGCGGAACTACCCAAAACATTTGGCGGATAAGAAGGAGGGAAAAGTGAACAAAGGTATATTTCATATACATGTTATTAATGTGTACCTTACTAGTGCTCGTAGTAGCCCCTGGGTATTTGATACCTGTTCGGTTGCTAAGATTGGTAACTCGAAACAGGAGTTGCAGAATAAATTGAGACTAGTTGAGGGTGAAGTGACGATGTGCGTTGAAAGTGGTTCCAAGATTGATATGATCATCATCGCACACTCCCTATTCTTTCGGGATTAGTGTTGAACCTAAATAAATGTTATTTGGTGTTTGCATTTAGCATGAACAAGATAGGATCATGTTTATTGCAATAAAATTATTCATTTAAGACAGAGAATAACTGTTATTATATTTACATGAATAAAACCTTCTATGGTCATACACCCAATATTAATGGTTTATTGAATCTCGATCGTAGTGATACACATATTCATAATATTGATGCCAAAAGATGCAAAGTTGATAATGATAGTGCAACATACTCGTGGCACTGCCGTTTAGGTCATATTGGTGTAATGCGCATGAAGAAACTCCGTGCAGATGGACTTTTGGAATCACTTGATTATGAATCATTTGATACTTGCGAACATGCCTCATGGGCAAGATGACTAAAACTCCGTTCTCCAGAACTAAGGAGCGAGCCAGTGACTTATTGGAAATAATACATACTGATGTATGCGGTCCGATGAGTGTTGAGGCTCGCGGTGGGTATTGTTATTTTTTGACCTTCAAAGATGATTTGAGAATATATGGATATATCTACTTAATGAAACACAAGTATGAAACATTTGAAAAGTTCAAAGAATTTCAGAACGAAGTGGAGAATCATCGTAACAAGAAAATAAAGTTTCTACGATCTGATCGCGGAGGCGAATATTTGAGTTACGAGTTTGGCCTTCATTTAAAACAATGTGGAATAGTTTTGGAACTCACGCCACCTGGAACACCACAGCGTAATGGTGTGTCCGAACGTCATAACCATACTTTATTAGATATGGTGCTTTCTATGATGTTTCCTTCTGATTTACCACTATCATTTTGGGGTTATGCATTAGAGATAACTGCATTCACATAAAATAGGGCACCATCTAAATCCGTTGAGATGACACCATATGAACTATGGTCTGGCAATAAACCTAAGTTGTCATTTCTTAAAGTATGGGGTTGCGACACTTTTGTCAAAAGGCTTCAGCCTGATAAGCTCGAACCCAAATCAGAGAAGTGCGTCTTCATAGGATGCCCTAAGGAAACAATTGGGTACACCTTCTACTACGGATACAAAGGAAAGATATTTGTTGCCAAGAATAGAACCTTTCTAGAGAAGGAGTTTCTCTCGAAAGAAGTGAGTGGGAGGAAAGTAGAACTTGATGAGGTAATTGTACCTTCTCTCAATTTGGAATGTAGCTCATCAGAGAAATTTGTTCCCGTGATGCCTACACCAACAAGAGAGGAAGCTAATGATGATGATCATGAAACTTCAGATCAAGTTACTATCGAACCTCGTAGATCAACCAGTACACGATCGACCCTGTGTGGTACGGTAATCCTGCTCTGGAAGTCATGTTAATAGAGCATGGCGAACCTACGAACTATGTAAAAGCTATGATGAGCCCAGATTCCAATAAATGGCTTGAGGCCATGAAATCTGAGATAGGATCCATATATGAGAACAAAGTGTGGACTTTGGTGGACTTCCCGATGATCAGCAAGCCATTGAGAATAAATTGATCTTCAAGAACAAGACTGACGCTGATAGTAATGTCACTATCTACAAAGCTCGACTTGTCGCAAAAGGTTTTCGACAAAGTTCAAGGAGTTGACTACGATGAGACTTTCTCACCCTAGCGATGCTTAAGTCTATCCGAATCATGTTAGCAATTGCCACATTTTATGATTATGAAATCTGGCAAATGGATGTCAAAAACTGCATTCCTTAATGGATATTAAAGAGTTGTATATGATGAAACCAGAAGGTTTTGTCAATCCTAAAGGTGCTAACAAAGTGTGCGAGCTCCAGCGATCCATCTATGGACTGGTGCAAGCATCTCAGAATTGGAATAACGCTTTGATAAGGTGATCAAAGCATATGGTTTTATACAGACTTATGGTGAAGCCTGTATTTACAAGAAATTGAGTGGGAGCTCTCTAGCATTTCTAATATTATATGTGGATGACATATTGTTTATTGGAAATGATATCGAATTTTTGGATAGCATAAAAGGATATTTGAATAAGAATTTTTCAATAAAAGACCTCAGTAAATATACTTATGTATTGGGCATCAAGATCTATAGAGACAGATCGAGAAGCTTAATAGGACTTTCACAAAGCACACACCTTGAAAAGATTTTGAAGGAGTTCAAAATGGATCGGTCAAAGAAGGAGTTCTATCATGTATTGTAAAGTGTAAAGTTGAGTAAGACTCAAAACCCGACCATAGCAGAAAATAGAAAGAGAATGAAAGCCATTCACTATGGCTCGGCCATAGGTTCTAAAAAGTATGCTATGCTGTGTACCAGGCCTATTATGTACCTTGTCATGAGTTTGACAAGGGGGTACAATAGTGATCCAGGAGTGGATCACTGGACAACGGTCAAAGTTATCCGTAGTTACCTAAGAGGCCTAAGGAAATATTTCTCAGTTATGGAGGCGATAAAGAGTTCGTCGTAAAGAGTTAGGTCAATGTAAGCTTTTATATCGATTCGGATGACTCTAAGTCTCAATCTGGATACATAATGAAAGTGGGAGCAATTAGCTAGAGTAGCTCCATGCAGAGCATTGTAGACATAGAAAATTTGCAAAATACATACGGCTCTGAATGTGGCAGACCCATCGACTAAACTTCTCTCACGAGCAAAACATGATCAGACCTTAATACTGTTTGGGTGTTAATCACATATCGATGTGAACTAGATTACTGACTCTAGTAAACCCTTTAGGTGAGGGTCACATGGCAATATGAACTATGGTTGTTAATCACATACAGATGTGAACTATTGGTGTTAAATCACATGGCGATGTGAACTAGATTATTGACTCTAGTGCAAGTGGGAGACTGAAGGAAATATGCCCTAGAGGAAATAATAAAGTTGTTATTTTATATTTCCTTATATCATGATAAATGTCTATTATTCATGCTAGAATTGTATTAACCAGAAATTGATACACGTGTGAATACATAGACAAAACACCGTGTCCCTAGTATGCCTCTACTTGACTAGCTCGTTAATCAAAGATGGTTAAGTTTCCTAACTAAATACATGTGTTGTCCTTTGATGAACGGGATCACATCATTAGGAGAATGGTGTGATGGACAAGACCCATCCGTTAGCTTAGCATAATGATCGTCCAGTTTTATTGCTACTCCTTTCTTCATGTCAAATACATATTCCTCCGAATATGAGATTATGTAACTCCCGGACACCGGAGGAATACCTTGTGTGCTATCAAACATCACAAGTAACTGGGTGATTATAAAGATGCTCTACAGGTATCTCTGAAGGTGTTTGTTGGGTTGGCATAGATCGAGATTAGGATTTGTCACTTCGAGTATTGGATAGGTATCTCTGGGCCCTCTCGATAATGCACATCATATGAAGCCTTGCAAGCAATGTGACTAATGAGTTAGTTGTGGTTCGATGCATTACGGAACGAGTAAAGGGACTTACTAGCAACAAGATTGAACTAGGTATGAAGATACCGACGATCGAATCTCGGGCAAGTAACATACCGATGACAAAGGGAATAAGTATGTTGACATTACGGTTCGACCGATAAAGATCTTCACAGAATATGTGGGAACCAATATGAGCATCCAGGTTCCGCTATTGGTTATTGACCGGAGAGGTGTCTTGGTATGTCTATATAGTTCTCGAACCTGTAGGGTCCGTACGCTTAACGTTTGATGACGATATGTATTATATGAGTTATGTGTTTTGGTGACCGAAGGTTGTTCGGAGTCTTAGATGAGATCACGGACATGCCGAGGAGTCTCAAAATAGTAGAGAGATAAAGATTGATATGTTGCACGATAGTATTCGGACACCGGAATGGTTCCGGAGTGTTTCGGGTATTTATCGGAGTACAGATGGGTTACTGGAACCTCCCCGGGGAAGTAATGGGCCATATGGGCCATAGGGGAGAGGCAAGGCAGCCCACAAGGGGGTGGCGCCCCCCATGGGGAGTTTGAATTGGACAAGGGGAGGGGGTGCGGCCCCCCTTTCCTTCTCCCTCTCCCTCTCCTCCCCCCTTTCCCCCTCCGATAGAAGGAATGTGGGGGGAGGGTGCGAATAGGACTAGGAGTCCAAGTGGGATTCCTCCCCACTTGGTGCACCCTAGGTCGGCCTCCTCCCATCTCCCTCCTTTATATTCGGGGGTGGGGGGTGGGCACCTCTAAGCACATCAATTGATCTTAGCCGTGTGCGGTGGCCCCCTCCGCCGTTTACTCCTCTGGTCATATTGTCGTAGTGCTTAGGCAAAGCCCTGCGCGGATCACTTCACCACCACCGTCACCATGTCGTCATGCTGATGAAACTCTCCCTCGTCACTTTGCTGGATAAAGAGTTCAAGGGACATCATCGAGCTAAACGTGTGCAGAACTCGAAGGTACCGTACGTTCGGTGCTTGATCGGTTGAATCGAGAAGATATTCGACTATATCAACCGCGTTAAGCTAACGCTTCCGCTTTCGGTCTACGAGGGTACGTGGACACACTCTCCCCCTCTTGTTGCTATGCATCTCCTAGATAGATCTTGCGTGAGCGTAGATTTTTTTGAAATTGCATGCTACGTTTCTCAACAGGAGATGATTGGGTCGAATCAGAGGCGGATAATTCATGTATTCCACCTGGGTAAGCATCATTTTCCTCTCAAATTGATTAGGATATCCATAAATTAGGCTGTATTTGACCACGTTAATGTGAATCAGTGCAATTTTTCTGAAATTGTTTGGCCTAACTTCGCCCTTTATTTCAATTGAATAGGGTTGATCCTACACTTGCTTTTTGGCTGGCAGTTAGTATGGAAACTAGTGAGCTGCGTGGAACTAAACCGTATCTGATTTCTGGATTTTTCTATCCGAAAGTGGTAGAAACCATCGTTTCATTCATAGATTTCCGCAAGGCACTCTATTGTGAGTATCCGTGGAGCCCTGTCAACGTTGCTGAACTGAGATATTTCGATAGTGTCGAGCAGAGATTTCTCCCATTAACTTGTCATGAACATCTGGGATTGCTATTTAGTTTGAATGCTGACAACCGTTTCGGTAAAATCCATATTGGTGTGCTTCAGGCACGCAAACAATATATCCCGAAGGGGAAGGGTGTTCAAACACCATCTATCTCTGCTAATAGCGAGCATCCTTGCACTCCTTGTAGGTCGAGACCAAGTAAACCTAGTGGTTCTGAAAGCCACATGCCGGTTGCCGCTAATTCTGCCACTTCTCCTCTCCCTTCTGCACCTGATGTAGAAGTAGGTGCAAAGCCTAACGAGGAAGTGTCTCGACATGATGATGAGGATGAGATTCTATTCCCTGAACTGGTAGATAGAGTCAGTCAACATGCAATGGAAGATGAATATCCAGAGGAGCCTAGCAGCCGTGCTAGATTTGATGACACCGACGATGAAGAGAGGGAGTATAACATCGAATCCTTAGTTTTACAAGAATATGATGGTGAGGACATGCCAACAATTGAGTGGAATAGGGAGAATCCTCAGCTTACTCCAGGAATCGTATTCGAATTGATGGTGGACTGTCGTAATGCAGCGACTACATATTGCATTCTCATTGAAAACTCCTATGAGGTTGATAGGAGTGAGCCAGGAAGATTCACAGTTCCTTTCCCTTATGATAGGTGGAGGTGGAGGTTGCATGCATCCACTATGCTAAAGAGCAAATCGATTCAGGTATTACAATTGAATCTTTTTTTAGATTATTTATCCATTCTATATTCAGATCATGTGTATTGTTTCTTAGTTGTATTTGATATCATTTTTCATTTTGTTTCAGATAAAAAACAACCCACATGGGCACACTTGCCCACCTAGAGGGGGAGGGGGAAAGGACAAATCAAAGCTTGCAAAGACTAGGTGGGTGGCAGATGCAATCTTGGATTGGGTGAGGGAAACACCAACAATTGGTCCAACAACACTCCATGGAAAGCTATTCGAGAAGTACAAGATTAATATACCTTACATGAGGATTTTCTATGCTATGGAAAGGGCTCTTGATAGGATTAATGGTCCATGGAATGAGAGTTTTGAGTTGCTTTACACCTTTAAAGCTGAAGTGGAGACAACTAGTCCAGGGAGTGTTGTAGAGATTGACAAGCATATAGTTCAGTACAAATTAAAAGGGAAGACAATGGAGAATGAGTACTTCAGGAGGGCTTTTGTTTGTTTAAAGGCTTGCTGACAGGGGTTTCTGAATGGTTGTAGGCCCTATTTGGCTATCGATGCATCTGCTTTGAATGGAAGATGGAGAGGCTAGCTAGTAGCAGCTTCTGCAGTTGATGGACACAACTGGCTATTCCTA
The DNA here is from genome assembly GCA_963921465.1 of Triticum timopheevii. NCBI lineage: Eukaryota > Viridiplantae > Streptophyta > Magnoliopsida > Poales > Poaceae > Triticum > Triticum timopheevii. The sequence continues at coordinate 370,871,823 of OY997266.1, forward strand.
GTTGCATTTGGTGTGTTGGAGGCAGAGTTCGAGGAGATTTGGGTTCAGTTTCTGTAGCAGTTGCACGACATTATAGGTACAGCCTCAGGTTTAGTTATAAACACAAATGATTGAAAGAGTTTAGAGAGTGTAGTAGAAATTGTATTCCCTAGAGTGGAACATAGGGAATGTATGCAACACCTAGAGCAAAATTTTAAAAAGAAATTCGAAGGCAAAGTTTATGATGAAAACCTATGGCCAGCATCATACACATGCAGCTTGAGGAAGCATGAGCACCATTTGAGAGTGTTGTATGCTCACAATCTTTTGTTGAAGGAGTACATGGATGAACATCATGGAAAGGTGTAGTCAAGAAGCAAATTCAATGAAATCTGCAAAGTAGACTATGAGACCAATAACCTCGCTGAGTGTTTCAATGCAAAGTTCAAGTCAGTGAAAGGGCTTTTGTTGTGGCAAGCATTTGATAAGATCAGGCAGATGATCATGATAAAGATGGCTCTTCGTAAAAGAATTGCAGAAACACAATATGTTGGCCATCTTATGCTCCCATCTCTGATTAAGGCATTGCATGCCAAGGCAAGAGGACTAAGGATGAAATGCATTCGACCGTCGACATACGAGCCTAAGGTGACATACACTCACAATAAAAATAGGGATTGGAGATATCCAGTGAACATTGCAACTAAGGAATGCAGTTATAGGCAATAGCAGATCCACAGGAATCCATGCATACATGCCCTACATCTCATGACTGTTATTGGAGGTGAAGATGGTGAAGTTGATCAGTATTGCTCTGAATATTTCTCTGTTGCCAAATTTAGGGCTGCTTATGCTGAAAATGTGTCTGCACTCTTGGGAAAAGACCAATGGAACATAGTAGACCCAGGGTTCAAACTCTATTCTCCTATACTAACTAGACCACCAGGAAGACCAAGAAAAAACAAGATAAGAGCTAGTGAAGAGGGTCGTGTAAAAAAAGCGTAAGTGGAAAAGATGTGGTATTCTAGGGCCTATTGCCAGGCTTTGTACCAATCTAGTTGATGCATCATTTGGAGAAGAGGAACAATGGAAGCAACAAATGCAGAGGAGAATGCAACAGCGGAGGAGAATGCATCAAGTTTAGAGGAGAATGCAGCAGCAGCGGAGAATGCAGCAAGTTTAGAGGAGAATGAAGCAACTGAAGTAGCAGCTTGGTATGTGTGCAACCTGTACCTTTTTTGCATTTGTTCTCTTTTTTGTCGATGGCTAAGCTTATTTCCGTTTGACCCAGCTCTAGGATAATTAGAGGCACATGACAGAAAAGACCTAGAGAGGAAGAAACTTCGGTTGAACCATCATCTAATGCAGAATTTGAAACCATGGCTTATGAAAGTTTTGAAGCTATAAGAGAGGAGTAAGTTATTTTGTGTGAAGTTCCTTTAAGGATTAGTTGTCGGATTACGGGTTCTACAAACCCTTGAGAGGTTTGAACTCTGGGGTGCGTGCGGAGATCTCAACCTACCCAGCCTGCCTACTCGCGATCCTCCTAAGCCTAGCGCATCAAGCTCAAAGAGACAAAGAGACACAACAGTTTATCCTAGTTTGGGCCACCTTGCAGTGTAATACCCTACTCCAGCATTTTGGTGGATTGTCTCGGAGAGCCGAGGATGAACTAGTACAGTGGATGAACTGGCCTCAGGAGGTGAGGTGTTCTTGAGCTCAAGGGAGCTGGTGTGGTGTGAGCTACTTCGTCTTGTCTTGGCTCTATGGTGGTGGCTAGTCCTATTTGTAGTGGCCTTGGTCCTCTTCCCAAATGTTGGTGGGAAGGGATCCCACAATGACCGGATTTGAAACGGGACAAGTAGTACAGCTTAATCTGACACTGCGGTGGGCTCGTTGATGACCTCCGTCCTGCCGTCCTGGCGGTCTTGGTCTCGTTGCACCCGAATGGAAACCTTTGGTTGATTCCTCGGGACTCCGCGCCTGTGGTTTGCCTCCTTTGCACCGAAGAGGAAACTTGTGCTCTATGCCTGCTTGGCGCCCGCCTGGCCTTGGTCGTCATGGCTCACGTCAGCTGAGCCTCATGAGGTAAACCTTGCATTAAACTCTCTGCCCCTTGGGAGCCAGCCTGAGCAGGCCGATACCCTCGAGGGTCTTGGCGTCGTCCGCCTCGCGAGGCTTGGCCCCTCGCAAGGGTCTTGCTTTGTTGATGTTGAAGCTGGGCCATACCAAGCCATCGATGGAGCCACGTGGTGGGCTGCAGGCAGGTAGGGCTGGATACCCCCATATCCAGGACGCCGATAGTAGCCCCCGGGCCCAAGGTGTGCTCGGACTTGGCTTCCAGGCGAAGCCAAAGGGAAAGTGCAGAGCGCCGCGGGCCCTAACAGCCTGCAGCCTTGATGACGCATGGCGATTGATGGGACGTGGGTGACTCCGCTTCCCCATGCTGCCTCGGCAACCGTTTGACTTGACGGGACGATGCGGCTTGCAGAAGGTCATGATGGCGCGAGGTCGTGGAGGTCGGCGGTTGGCCTCCCTTGGCTATAAAGGTGAGGGAGGGGCAGAGCCCCTCGCCCATCTCTCCTTGGTCTTGCTTCTGCCTGCTTATCTCTTCTCCATCTTGCTCCCATGGCGTCACCGAGGAGGTATTCAGCGCCCGAGAAGGGGAAGGCTTCCAAGGAGGGGCCTGCCGCTCCACCTCCCAAGAGAGGTCGCGGTCGCCCCCGCAAGCATCCCGCAGTTCCCACGACGGCTCCTAGGGGGCACGGGCGCACACACCCCAGAGCCAACACTCCACTTGGCGCCTGCAATGGCACCTCTTCTCGCGGCAAGGGCCACCGGCTTCGGAGCAGCCCCCATGATGAAGGGAGGCGTGCCATGATCGTGCGCCCGCCTTGGCCGCGCTTCTCTTCGCTGGATGTGCTCCCTGAATTCATGGTGTGGTCGGAGAGCCCGGCCGGCACCTCGCTCCGGCTTCCGCGTTTCTTCTCCGGTGAACTTCCTTCCTCGAGGCTTGATGGTCTCTGGCTGCAGGCGGACGGTTGCTGCAGTAGAGCTTCGTGGGTTGGTGCCGAGATCGCCGCCTCTGGCAGCGTGGTACTGACCCGTGGCTAGCAGACCTTTGCCCGCGTGCGTGGCCTGGGCGGAAGGTGCACCCTCCACTTCAAGTACGACAGCCTGGTGACCCTCTATGTGAGGGTGTCGGTGTCAAAACCGGGGGATCCCGAGTGGGGGGTCCCGAACTGTGCGTCTAAGGCTAATGGTAACAGAAGGCGGGGGGCACAATGTTAACCCAGGTTCGGGACCTCTCGATGGAGGTAATACCCTACTTCCTGCTTGATTGATCTTGATGATATGAGTATTACAAGAGTTGATCTACCACGGGACCTCTCGATTGTTGTTGTCATACGGACTAATCCCTCCGGTTTATATAGACACCGAAGGGGGCTAGGGTTACACAGAGTCGGTTACAGAGAAGGAGATCTACATATCCGAATTGCCAAGCTTGCCTTCCACGCAAAAGAGAGTCCCATCCGGACACGGGACAAAGTCTTCAATCTTGTATCTTCATAGTCCAACAGTCCGGCCAAAGTATATAGTCCGGCTGTCTGAGGACCCCCTAATCCAGGACTCCCTCAGTAGCCCCTGAACCAGGCTTCAATGACGATGAGTGCAGCACGCAGATTGTCTTCGTCATTGCAAGGCGGGTTCTTCTCCAAATTCCCCAGAGTACCTGTTGTAACAAGCAGTGTCCGGCTTCCCATTAATGTTGCACTCCTCGGCTTCTGTGCTTTAATAATGGTTGTCTCCACGTGTCGAGCGAATGCGAGAAGTCTGGGAATTTTTACATTTGCCACCCTGACCATGTAAGTAAACCGTCTATTTAAAGAGACGGGGATCCTCAGATCCAAATCACACCATCTCCTCCCAGCGAGTTTCCATCAGAGCGCGCCCGGAAAATCCATCCCATCATGGCCGACCGTCGCGGCTCCTCCTCTCACTCCCGTAGCACTAAGCCAGGTGACTGGGAGAAGTGTTCTGTTCCCCATAGCCGATTGGTAGAGTTGCAGACCCAGGGGTTTCTCCCGCCTGCATACATGGTCCCCGTCCGAGCCGGACTAGCCACTTATAATGGCGGGGAGCAAGCGGAGAGTTTGCCCAACCCGTCCAAGGGGGAGCGGGTATGCCTTGTCCCTTACTTGCTGAGGGGACTTGGATTTCCAATCCATCCATTCCTCCGCGGGCTCCTGGAGTTCTATGGCCTCCAGCTACATAACTTCACCCCCGCCTCCATTTTACACATCGCAGGCTACGTTGCCCTCTGCGAGCTATTTCTGGCTGCGAAGCTCATTTCGAGCTATGGAAGAGGCTATTCTGCCTCGTACCCCGCACTCAGGAGGGGTCGGTGTATCAAGTGGGCGGAGCCGAAATACGGCACATCGCCGGGACCGGATACCTGTCCGGTACTCCGTAGAAGACATCCGAAGACTAGCCTTTGGAGTGGTTCTACATGGAGGAGGTCCCCCTTCGGACCCTATTCGGATGGGCCTTCCTGAGTTTGTAAATGCCCCGTTGAAGAAACGCCACAGCTGGCGCCCCCGGAACCCCAGGGGGAAGATAACAGAGAGGCCCATTTCCTGATGGACAGGGTAAAGACGTTGTCCAAATCAGGACTGACAATAAATAAGGTTATGTCAATATGTATAATGCGGGGAGTGCAGCCACTTCAATATCGGGGGAAACCCATGTGGCACTTCAATGGAGAAGATGATGCCACCCACTGCGGCTGTAAAGGTCCGGACTCCGCCGCCGCTCTGGCGAAAATACTATCCGATTTGTACAAAGGAGAAGAAGAGGAGTTCATCCGTATTTAGCCACGGGATGGATTCTCCATGTACAACCCCGCAAGCTGGGTGAGCTGCTATCTTTTATTCCCAGTCTTTCCCGCATTCTTTAGCACAAATATTTATCTTGCCAATCCATAGCAGGAATTGCAAAAAGCTATGAGGGAGGTTCACAGCTCGCCTCCACAGCCAGAGGACCCCGACCGGGGCCTCGACCCCGGACTTGAAGAAGATCCGGACATATTTGTGGAGCTCGTTGACAGGACATTTTATCAGTTAAGCTGTGATGGTGCCTTGGTGGCCATCATAGCTGATTATCCTGGCCTACTCCCTGTATCACATGTAAGTAAAACCGGAGTGCCAACTTCCAAAAAGGATCCCCTCTTTGTGCCTTACCCACCGCACGTGTATTGCATTTTACAGGGGAGGCCATCGGGACGCCGCGCCGAACCCGCGGTGACTCGTCAACAAGGGGCACCGAAGCCGAGTAGGCTTAAAAGGAAGGCGGTCAGGACCGAGACGCCGTTGCAGAGGTATGATTAAAAACCTTCTACGTAATTATCTTCTTTAAAATATAACGATGTCCATGGTTTCCTGGCAGAAAAAGCGCTCGCCGAACTATATCCGGAGAGCCTGCCGGCCTGCCTCCACCAGCCGAACTCCGAGGCCGGACTCAAGGGCGGAGGTCAATGCGGGGACAACGCCGGACAATCCTCCTACAGAGGATGCAGATAGATTATCCACTACAAACTCCAAAGTGGAGAGCACCATGAATCATAGGTGCCGACAGGCCACACTACGCGACCCTAATTTCTCTGAAGAGGCGTTCAATGCCTTCAACTCAGGGGACGTGTACATCCGAGCTGCTCAAGATGGCCTCGCCAGAGCCACGGATCAGTATGTAAAGGATATACGTGTAAGAAAATTTGATAAGTATGTATATCAGTAGCCCCTAAGACTTGAAACAGTTGGCACAACTGTATGCATAGGTTCTTACAGAGAAGAATACCCAGCTATCTAAAGACCTAGAGGAGTGCAAAGCCCAGCTACGGGCCGCAGTTGCCGGAATGGAGGAGTCCAAGAAGGCCCCATCTGGTAATACTTTTCTTGATCAGAGCGAATGTAACGACGTGTACCAGTTAGTATTCAGCATTAATGCAAATCTAACAATAGATTCTCTAGACAATCCCGAAGGTAATCCGGAGATCGTATCGGGGGATGAGCAATATGATGAACGACAGCTAAAGGCTGGCGAGTGCGTGCTTACAGAGGTTATACGGGAGAAAAATGATCTCCAGGACGCGAAGACCCGACTGGACGTTGAATTAAAAGATGTTCGGGCCCAGCTTGTTGACTCCGTGAAGGAGAATAAGAGGCTTCGACGTGGCATTTTTAGTAAGTGCTCGAACGAACCTTTACAAAGTTCGGCAAAGAAGTGGGCTAATAGAATTATGTCTGTAGGTATGCTGACAGGTCGTCCCAAAGAGGAGATGCCCGGATCTGCAGGCAATCTTCTGCAAGAGCTCTCACAACTGCACGGACTAATTTGGCAGGTGATGCAGGGTATTGCCCAGGCCTTGTGGCCATCCGCATCCCTGCCCGGAGGCATGGGAGAGCTCATGGAGATGCTCAAGGGAGCGTGGCGGCGCTTTCGATTATGGAAGATATTGGCCTGCTGACAAGGTGCAAGGGAGGCCTGGGCCATGGTGAAGACATGATACACCAAAGCTGACCCGAACCACATGGCCGAGGTCGGACCTGTAGGGTCAGATGGGAAAGAGATCCCCGTTAGTCTGGTATATGACTAGGTAGCATTAGCCGCGAAGTATTCCCAATATGAGTGTAGGCTAGACAACCTGTTGGATGGTATAGAAGAAGAATTTAGTCAGTCTAAGTGACTTTGTACTTCAAAGGACATATTTTGTCCCTAGCCGGATTGTAAATCATTTGTCTTGGCAGACCTTTTCGCTTCAACCTCTGGACCCGACAGTCCGGAGTGTATCTGAATGCCCGCTCAGTTATGTAAAAACCGGGGCACGCATGGAAACCAGGCGTAGGGGTCATAAGTGCTTGAACAGACAAGTACCCAACTAGCTATGTTATATTACATGGACAGTAAGAAACATCTTCCAGAGAGAATAGTTCCGTTAAGGGTTCCTTTCCCTGGGTACGCATGCATTAATGTGCATGTCCAAACTGCGAAAAAATGACGCAGGGTATAAGCATCTGGGGGCATGTTTTGCAATAAGTGAGAAACATCTTTTGTTCACCGATCAAATATTCCCTTAAGAACGCTAGCTTTCGGCTTCACCCAGTCTGAGGTACACATCCGACTGACCCGGCAGTAACAATCGCAGAGGTGCTCCCCTTATGCCCTAGCCGAATTAACGGGAACGTAGGGCATAAACACAAGAGCCAGGCAACCCAGCTTGGCCAAAACTTAAGTCATATCGATGCATATAATGGTGAAAAAAGGTACATATGGAGGAATGACGCATATGTGGTGGGCATAAAGCCTAGAAGATAATTGTATTAAGCTCCTGTATAAGAAGCCCCCAGGTATATTGAGCGCGCATAGCGCGGCAGGAGTGTGCGGTCTAAGCATACTTGAAGCTTTTAAGGCTATAAAAAAAGAAAGAGAGAGAGGATATAACTTAAAAAAGAAAGGCGGAGATAAGGAGACGAACACGGAGTTCGGCACTAGGCATAGAATCTTCGGAGTCTGGCCGCGTTCCATGGGTTCAGCTCGAGTCGATTATCTGATGCGTCACGCAGACGGTATGCTCCTCCGGTGAGAACTTTATCAATGATGAAGGGACCCTCCCACTTGGGCTTGAGCTTGTCCTTTTTCTTCTCTGGTAGGCGTAGAACGAGTTCGCCAACGTTATAAGTTTTGGCCCGTACTTCCCTGCTTTGATATCTTCGAGCCTGCTGCTGATAGAATGCAGAACGGGCCTTTGCGACGTCACACTCCTCCTCTAGGATATGTAAACTGTCCTGCCGATCCAGCTCGGCTTCCCTCTCTTTGTACATGCCCACTCGAGGTGAGTCATGAATGATATCGCAGGGTAGCACTGCCTCTGCGTCGTACACCATAAAAAATGGTGTGTATCCAGTGGTGCGATTTGGCGTGGTCCCCAGCCCCCATAGTATGGAGTCGAGTTCTTCGACCCAATGCGTATCTGATTCCTTCAAGGATCGCACTAGTCTGGGTTTAATGCCGCTCATAATACGACCATTTTCTCGTTCGACCTGACCGTTTGTTTGGGGGTGATAGACGGAGGCATAATCGAGCTTAAAGCCCATTTTGCCGCTCCAAGTTTTCACCTCGTCGGCTGTGAAGTTTGAGCCGTTATCGGTGATGATGTTGTGGGGGACACCGTAACGGTGTACGACCCCGGATATGAAGTCTATCACTGGTTCGGACTCGGCCGTTTTAACTGGTTTGGCTTCTATCCATTTGGTGAATTTATCCACCATGACCAACAAGTATTTCTTCTTATGGCTTCCTCCTTTAAGGGGTCCAACCATATCAAGCCCCCAGACCGCAAAGGGCCAAGTTATGGGGATTGTTTGGAGAGCGGTAGGTGGTATGTGGCTTTGATTTGCAAAAAGCTCGCAACCGACGCAATGTTGGACAAGATCCTGTGCGTCTGCCCGGGCTGTCGGCCAGTAGAAACCTGTACGGAAGGCCTTGCTTACGAATGCCCGAGCTATGGCGTGGTGGCCGCCGAGTCCGGCATGAATTTCGGCCAAGAGCTGCCGCCCTTCCTCTTCGGAGATGCCCCTTTGGAGCACTCCAGTCGCGCTCTTCTTATAAAGCTCTCCCTCGTGGACCTTGTAGGCTTTAGAGCACCGCACAATGCAACGTGCCTCATTTTGCTCCTTAGGGAGTTCTTTCCTATTTAAGTAGGCTAAGAAGGGTTCAGTCCACGGGGCGATGACGGCCATGATCACGTGGGCCGATTACGTCAGAGTGTTCGGGATCTAGGGTTGTGTTCGGATCCTGACTGCTATTGCCAGTCTGCCCTTCCCACACCACGGATGGCTGATACGTCTCCAAAGTATCTATAATTTTTGATTGTTCCATGCTATTATATTATCCCTTTTGGATGTTTATGGGCTTTATTTTACACATTTATATCATTTTTGGGACTAACCTACTAACCGGAGGCACGGCCCGTATTGCTATTTTTTGTGCCTATTTCAGTATTTCGAAGAAAAGAAATATCAAACGGAGTCCAAATGGAATGAAACCTTCGGGAGCGTGATTTTTGGAACGAACATGATCCAGAGGACTTGGAGTGCAAGTTAAGAAGCAGCCAAGGCAACCACGAGATAGGAGGGCGTGCCCACCCCCTCAGGGCGCGCCCCCTGTCTTGTGGGCCCCTCGGGCGGCCATAGACGTACTTCTTCCTCTTATATATGCCTATGTACCCCGAAAACATCCAGGGAGCCAATGAAACACAATTTCCACCACCGTAACCTTCTGTATCTGCGAGATCCCATCTTGGAGCCTTCGCCGGCGCTCCACCGGAGGGGGAATCGACCACAGAGGGCTTCTACATCAACACCATAGCCCCTCCGATGAGTTGTGAGTAGTTTACCATAGACCTTCGGGTCCATAGTTATTAGCTAGATGGCTTCTTCTCTCTTTTTGGATCTCAATACAATGTTCTCCCCCTCTCTTGTGGAGATCCATTCGATGTAAACTCTTTTTGCGGTGTGCTTTTCGAGATCCGATGAACTGTGGGTTTATGATCAAGTTTATATCATATTGCTTGAGTTTATCCCTCTACATCATGTCATCTTTCTTAATGCGTTACTCTGTTCTTTACGAACTTAATACTCTAGATGCAGGCAGGAGTCGGTCGATGTGTGGAGTAATAGTAGTAGATGCAGGCAGGAGTTGGTCTACTTGTCACGGACGTCATGCCTATATACATGATCATGCCTAGATAATCTCATAATTATTCGCTTTTCTATCAATTGCGCGACAGCAATTTGTTCACCCACCGTAGTACTTATGCTATCTTGAGAGAAGCCACTAGTAAAACCTATGGCCCCCGGGTCTATCTTTTATCTACAAGCTTTCAGTCTACTTCTATTTGCATCTTTGCTTTTTGCATCTATATTATAAAATACCAAAAATATATTTATCTTATCATACTATCTCTATCAGATCTCACTTTCGCAAGTCGCCGTGAAGGGATTGACAACCCCTTTATTGTGTTGGTTGCGAGTTCTTAGTTTGTTTGTGTAGGTGCGCGGGACTTTTGAGGAGCCTCCTACTGGATTGATACCTTGGTTCTCAAAAACTGAGGGAAATACTTACGCTACTATTGCTACATCACCCTTTCCTCTTCAAGGAAAACCAACGCAAGCTCAAGACGTAGCAAGAAGGATTTCTGGCGCCGTTGCCCGGGAGGTCTTCGCTCAAGTCAAGACATACCAAGTACCCATCACAAACCCATCTCCCTCGCATTTACATTATTTGCCATTTGCCTCTCGTTTTCCTCTCCCCCACTTCACCCTTGCCGTTTTATTTGCCCTCTCTTTCCCAATCTCTCTCTCTCCTTTTTTTGCTTGCCTTTTTCTGTTTGCTTGTGTGCCTGTTTGTCCTTATGGCTTTGCCTAAGAGCTCCGACCACCTTCTTAGAAGGTTGGAAGAGATTGAATCAAATATTAGAAGCTTTATGAATTTGCAATTTGAGCATAATAATTTCTTCAGAAAAGAGCTTAAAGAACAAAAAGGTGTTTTGGGGTTTATGAATAAGGAGCTTGGTGATATGGCTAAACAATTTTATGGTCTGAACTCTCAAATTACCCGGCTTGAAAATGCTATAGCCAAAATTTCTGATAAGCAAGCTACCTTAGTCATTAAGATGGCTGCCAAACCAGAAAAGTTAAATGAAAATGATGATCAAGATCTTAAAGTTATTGATGCGTCTCCTGTTATATCTTTGTTTTGCAATATTAATCTTGATAATAATGGGACTGGAGATGAGTCAACTTTAGTTAGAAGGCGTCCCAAGAATTCAGAGTTTTTAGATCTTGATGCTAAATTTGGTAAAAGTGGGATTGGAGAGGTCATGACTTTAAATAGCATTGAACCCACTATCTCGGATTTCAAGGAATTTGATTATGATAATTGTTCTTTAGAAGGTTGTATTTCCTTGTTGCAATCCGTTGTGAATTCTCCTCATGCTTATAGTCAAAATAAAGCTTTTACCAAACATATCGTTGATGCCATGATGCAATCTTATGATGAAAAATTTAATTTGGAAGTTTCTATACCTAGAAAACTTAATGATGAGTGGGAACCTACTATAAAGATTAGAATTAAAGATCATGAGTGTTTTGCCTTGTGTGATTTGGGTGCTAGTGTTTCCATGATTCCGAAAACTTTATGTGATATTCTAGGTTTCCATGATCTTGATGATTGCTCTTTAAATTTGCACCTTGTGGATTCCACCATTAAAAAGCCAATGGGAAGGATCAATGATGTTCTCATTGTTGCAAATAGAAATTTGGTGCCCGTAGATTTTATCGTTCTTGATATAGATTGCAATCTTTCTTGCCCTATTAATCTTGGTAGACCTTTCCTTAGAACGATGGGTGTGATTATTGATATGAAGGAAGGGAATATTAGATTCCAATTTCCATTAAGGAAAGGCATGGAGCACTTCCAAAGAAAGAAAGTCAAATTACCTTATGAATCTATCATGCGAGCTACTTATGAATTTAGTGCCAAAGATGGCACTACTTAGATCTATCTTCGCTTTTATGCCTAGCTAGGGGCGTTAAACGATAGCGCTAGTTGGGAGGCAACCCAATTTTATTTGTGTTTTTGTTTTTGTTCCTATTTAGTAATAAATTTTGCATCTACCTTCTGTTTAGATGTGTTTTTATGTTTTAATTAGTGTTTGTGCCAAGTAGAACCTACAGGATAACCTATGATGATAGTTGATTTGATTCTGCTGAAAAACAGAAACTTTGCACGCACGAAATTAGTTTTTAAATCATAGAAACGTTATTTTGTGTTGATTCGTTTTGCTGCTGATTAATAGACAAATTTTACAGGACTTCCTATTTTGGTAGGATTGTTAGAGTTCCAGAAGTTTGCGTTAGTTACAGATTTCTACAGACTGTTCTGTTTTTGACAGATTCTGTTTTTCATGTGTTGTTTGCTTATTTTGATGCATCTATGGCTAGTAAAATAGTTTATAAACCATAGAGAAGTTGGAATATAGTAGTTTTAACACCAAAATAAATAAAGAATGAGTTCATTATAGTACCTTATGTGCTGGTTTTGTTTTCTTTCACTAACGGAGCTTATAAGATTTCCTGTTGAGTTTTGTGTTGTGAAGTTTTCAAGTTTTGGGTAAAGCTTTGATGGACTATGGAATAAGGAGTGGCAAGAGCCTAAGCTTGGGGATGCCCATGGCACCCCAAGATATTCAAGAATAGCCAAAGGCCTAAGCTTGGGGATGCCCGGGAAGGCATCCCCTCTTTCGTCTTCGTTCATTGGTAACTTTACTTGGAGCTATATTTTTATTCGCCACATGATATGTGTTTTGCTTGGAGCGTCGTGTATTATATTAGTCTTTTCTTTTTAGTTTACCACAATCATCCTTGCTATACTCACCTTTTGGGAGAAGCCCACTTGATTAGAATTTGTTAGAATACTCTATGTGCTTCACTTATATCTTTTGAGCTTGATAGTTTTTGCTCTAGTGCTTCACTTATATCTTTTAGAGCACGGCGGTGGCTTAATTTTGAAGAAATTGCTAGTATGTCATGCTTCACTTATATTATTTTGAGAGTCTTTTAGAACAGTATGGTATTTTCTATGGTTACAAATTTGGTCCTAAAATGATGAGCATCCAAGTTGGGTATAATAAAAACTATCATAGAAAGTGCATAAAACACTAGGATCAATTTGATGCTTGATAATTGTTTTGAGATATAAAGATAGTAATATTAGGGTCATGGTAGTGGGTAATTATGAAATTGAGAAATACTTTTGTTGAAGTAGGCAAGTCCCGTAGCATGCACGTATGGTAAAAGTTGTGTGACAAATTTGTTGCATGAGGTGCTCTTTTGAGTGTCTTCCTTGTGAGTGGCAGTCGGGGACGAGCGATGGTCTTTTCCTACCAATCTATCCCTCTAGGGGCATGCGTAGTAGTACTTTGCTTTGAGGGCTAAGTAGACTTCTGCAGTAAGTATATGAGTTCTTTATGACTAATTTGAGTCCATGGATATACGCACACTCATCCTTCCACTTTGCAAGCCTCTATTATACCCCGCAACTTTCGCTGGTATCACCCATTATTTACCTTCCTCAAAACAGCCACCATACCTACCTATTATGGCATTTCCATAGCCATTCCGAGATATATTGCCATGCAACTTTCCACCATTCCGTTTATTATGACACGTTCCATCATTGTCATATTGCTCTTTGCATGATCATGTAGTTGACATCGTATTTGTGGCAAGGCCACCTTCATAATTTTCATACATGTCGCTCTTGATTCATTGCATATCCCAGCACACTGTCGGAGGCATTCATATAGAGTCATATCTTGTTCTAGCTTTGAGTTGTAATTCTTGAGTTGTAAATCAATAAAAGTGTGATGATCTTCATTATTAGAGCATTGTCTCAGTGAGGAAAGGATGACGAAGACTATGATTCCCCCACAAGTCGGGATGAGACTTCGGACTTTACAAAAAAAAAGAGAAAGGCCAAAAAAAAGGCCAAAGAAAAAAAGAAAAAAAAAGAGAAAAAAAAGAAGAAAGAAAAAAATGAGAGAAAAAGAGAGAAGGGACAATGCTATTAGCTCTTTTTCCACACTTGTGCTTCAAAGTAGCACCATGATCTTCATGATAGAGAGTCTCCTATGTTGTCACTTTCATATACTAAGTGAGAGTTTTTCATTATAGAAATTGGCTTGTATATTCCAATGATGGGCTTCCTCAAAATGCCCTAGGTCTTCGTGAGCAAGCGAGTTGGATGCACACCCACTTAGTTTCTTTTGTTGAGCTTTCATATATTTATAGCTCTAGTGCATCCATTGCATGGCAATCCCTACTCACTCACATTGATATCTATTGATGGGCATCTCCATAGCCCGTTGATATGCCTAGTTGATGTGAGACTATCTTCTCCCTCTTTTTGTCCTCACAACCACCACCATTTACCACCATAGTGCTATGCCCATGGCTTGCGCTCATGTATTGCGTAAGAGTTGAAAAAGCTGAAGCACGTTAAAAAGTACGAACCAATCGCTTGGCTCGTCATCGGGGTTGTGCATGATGGGAGTATTTTGTGTAATGAAAATGAAGCATGGCCTAATTATATGATTTTGTAGGGATAAGCTTTCTTTGGCTATGCTATTTTGATAGGACATGATTATTTGTTAGTATGCTTCGAAGCATTATTATTTTTATGTTTTATAAGCTTTTATCTTGAATCACTTGGATCTGAACAATCATGCCACAATAGAGAAAATTACATTCAAAATTATGCTAGGTAGCATTCCACATCAAAAATTCTGTTTTTATCATTTACCCGCTCGAGGACGAGCAGGAATTAAGCTTGGGGATGCTTGATACGTCTCCAACGTATCTATAATTTTTTAGTGTTCCATGCTATTATATTACCCCTTTTGGATGTTTATGGGCTTTATTTTACACATTTAAATCATTTTTGGGACTAACCTACTAACCGGAGGCCCAACCCGTATTGCTGTTTTTTGCCTCGGTATTTCGAAGAAAAGGAATATCAAACAGTGTCCAAACGGAATGAAACCTTCGGGAGCGTGATTTTTGGAACGAACGTGGTCAAGAGGACTTGGAGTGCAAGTCAAGAAGCAGCCGAGGCAGCCACGAGATAGGAGGGCGCGCCCACCCCCTCAGGGAGCGCCCCCTGTCTTGTGGGCCCCTCGGGCGGCCACCGACGTACTTCTTTCTCCTATATATGCCTACGTACCCCAAAAACATCCAAGGAGCCAACAAAACACAATTTCCACCACCGTAACCTTCTGTATCCGCGAGATCCCATCTTGGAGCCTTCGCCGGCGCTCCGCCGGAGGGGGGAATCAATCACGGAGGGCTTCTACATCAACACCATAGCCCCTCCGATGAGTTGTGAGTAGTTTACCACAGACCTTTGGGTCCATAGTTATTAACTAGATGGCTTCTTCTCTCTTTTTGGATCTCAATACAATGTTCTCCCCCTCTCTTGTGGAGATCTATTCGATGTAAACTCTTTTTGCGGTGTGGTTGTCGAGATCCAATGAATTGTGGGTTTTTGATCAAGTTTATCTATTTGAATCTCCTATGAATTCTTTTATGTATGATTGAGTTATCTTTGCAAGTCTCTCCGAATTATCAGTTTGGTTTGGCCTACTAGATTGATCTTTCTTGCCATGGGAGAAGTGCTTAGCTTTGGGTTCAATCTTGCGGTGTCCTTTCCCAGCGACAGCAGGGCCAGCAAGGCACGTATTGTATTGTTGCCATCGAGGATAAAAAGATGGGGTTTATATCATATTGCTTGAGTTTATCCCTCTACATCATGTCATCTTTCTTAATGCGTTACTCTGTTCTTTATGAACTTAATACTCTAGATGCAGGCAGGAGTCGGTCGATGTGTGGAGTAATAGTAGTAGATGCAGGTAGGAGTCGGTCTACTTGTCGCGGATGTGATGCCTCTATACATGATCATGCCTAGATAATCTCATAATTATTCGATGTTCTATCAATTGCTTGACAGTAATTTGTTCACCCACCGTAGTACTTATGTTATCTTGAGAGAAGCCACTAGTGAAAGCTATGGCCCCCGGGTCTATCTTTTATCATACAAGCTTTCAATCTACTTTTATTTGCATCTTTACTTTTTGCATCTATACTATAAAATACCAAAAATATATTTATCTTATCATACTATCTCTATCAGATTTCACTTTCGCAAGAGGTCGTGAAGGGATTGACAACCCCTTTATTGCGTTGGTTGCGAGTTCTTTGTTTGTTTGTGTAGGTGCGTGGGACTTTTGAGGAGCTCCTACTGGATTGATACCTTGGTTCTCAAAAACTGAGGGAAATACTTACGCTACTATTGCTACATCACCCTTTCCTCTTCAAGGAAAACCAACGCAAGCTCAAGACGTAGCAATGGCTTGAACAACCTTTCCAAGAAGATATTAGGTGGGATAGGGTCGCGCTTGGTGCCGATGCGGGCGAGGATATCCGCCGCTTGATTATTTTCCTAGACCTAATGGTGGAATTCGAGCCCTCGAACCGAGCTGACATTTTGAGGATGGCATTGCGGTAAGCCGCCATTTTTGGGTCCTTGGCATTGAAGTCTCCATTTATTTGAGATATTGCAAGGTTCGAATCCCCATGCACTTCTAAGCGTTGAATGCCCATGGAGACTGCCATCCGAAGGTCGTGCAACAGAGCCTCATATTCAACTGCATTGTTGAAGTGTATCTATAGTATTTGGAGTATGTATTGGATTGTATATCCGGTGGGGGATGTCAGGACAACGCCTGCCCCCGGACCAGCCAGCATCTTGGAGCCGTCAAAGTGCATGATCCAATTGGAGTACGCGCCGTACTCTTTAGGGAGTTCCCCTTCTTTCCATTCGGCGACGAAGTCAGCCAGTACTTGCGACTTAATGGCTCGCTGTGGTTTGTATGTGATGTCGAATGGGAGGAGCTCGATAGCCCACTTAGCAATCTGGCCAATGGCATCGCGATTATTAATTATATCGTTGAGTGGTACTTCGGAGGCCACCGTGATTGAACACTCTTGAAAGTAGTGTTGTAGTTTCTGGGATGCCATGATGACCACATATGCTATCTTTTGATAATATGGGTACCATGACTTGCATGGCGTGAGGACAGTGGATACGTAGTATACCGGCTTTTGAAGCGGGAATTTGTGTCCGTCTGTCTCTCGTTCGACAACGAGCACTGCGCTTACAACCTGATGTGTTGCAGCTATATATAACAGCATAGGTTCGCCGATATTTGGCGCGACCAGGATTGGATTGCTGGCCAGGAGGGCCTTTATTTCTTCCAGTCCGGCCGTAGCCGCATCCATCCACTCGAAGTGTTCGGTGCATCGAAGAAGGCGATAGAGAGGTAGTGCCTTTTCTCCTAATCGGGAGATAAAGCGGCTTAGAGCAGCCACGCGTCCAGTTAATTTCTGGATTTGCTTGAGGTCTGTTGGGGTAGCCAACTGTGACAGAGCTCGGATTTTAGCCGGATTTGCTTCAATTCCTCTATTGGAAATGATGAAGCCCAAGAGCTTTCCGGCAGGTACGCGAAAACGCATTTTTCCGGATTGAGCTTGATGTCATATGTTCGGAGATTGTCGAACGTAAGCCTCAAGTCGTCTATTAAGGATTCGACGTGTCTGGTTTTGATGACCACATCGTCTACGTATGCCTCCACTGTTTTGTCGATTTGTGTTTCCAGGCATGTCTGAATCATGCGTTGATAGGTTGCACCGGCGTCTTTGAGCCTGAAAGGCATGGTGTTAAAACAAAAGGGGCCGTATGGAGTGATGAATGCTGTTGCCGCTTGATCGGACTCCACCATCTTGCTTTGATGGTATCCAGAGTATGCGTTGAGGAAACACAATGGGTCATGTCTTGTGGTAGCATCGATGATTTGATCGATGCGGGGGAGGGGGAAGGGATCCTTAGGGCAAGCCTTATTGAGGTCCTTGAAATCGACACATAGGCGCCAGGATTTGTCCTTCTTTGGTACCATCACAAGGTTTGCTAGCCAGTTCGGATGTTTTATTTCTGTGATGAATCCGGCCTCGAGTAGCTTGGCTAGCTCTTCTCCCATGGCTTGTCGCTTATGTTCTGAAAAGCGCCGAAGAGTCTGCTTGACCGGGGCTATGCTCGGCCAGCCTGCGTGGGATACCTGGCATGTCTGAAGGATGCCAGGCGAAGATGTCCCAATTCTCACGCAAGAACTCTCACAATGCAGCATCTATTGTGGGGTTCGGCTGTACCCCAATGGATGCTGTTTTTGTAGGGTCCGTTCGGTGGACCTAGAATTTGACTATTTCGTCTGCTGGTTTAAAAGAGGTGGACTTGGGTCGTTTGTCGAGTATCACGTCGTCCCTGTCCACCGTGGAGCGCAGCGCAGTTAATTCTTTGGCCGAGAGAGCATTGGATAATGCCTCCAGGGCTAGTGCGGCAGTTTTATTTTCGGCGCGGAGTGCTATGTCCGGATCACTAGCTAGAGTGATGATTCCATTGGGCCTAGGCATCTTGAGCTTCATGTACCCGTAATGGGGTATAGCTTGGAAGCTCGTGAATGCATCCTGCCCTAAAAGGACGTGGTATCCACTACTGAACGGGGCCACTTGGAATGTGATTTCTTTGGACCTATAATTCTCTGGCATGACGAATACCACATCCAGTGTGATTTTTCCCGCACATCGTGCCTCCCGACTAGGGATGATTCCTCTGAAGGTCGTGCTGCTTTGCTCAATGTGGCTCTTGTCTATCTCCATTTTGCTGAGAGTTTCCTCGTAGATGAGGTTTAATCTGCTGCCACCGTCCATGAGCACTTTAGTAAGCCGGAAGCCGTCCACAATTGGACTAAGGACCAAAGCGGCTGGTGCTCGAGCTGTTTGGAATTGAGGTTTGTCACTGGCATTGAAGGTTATGGCCGTGTCGTTCCATGGATTTATTACTGCAACGTGGCAGACTTCGGCGAGGCTGCGGAGTGCTCGCTTACGCCTATTGTTTGAGGCGAAAGTCTTGAAGACTGTCAGTACTGTATTGTTATTCTCCGCAGGATGGTGCTCTGCGGTATTGTTGATGAGGAGATCCTTGCCGCTGTTGGCCACCTGCCGGAGTATCCAACATGCTCTAAGGTTGTGTGTTGGTATGATATCCGGTGTGCTATGAATTTTGCATGGCCTGTTGAGCCATCCCTCCAATATGGTTCCATGCCCTGTAGGGGGATTTGGATTCTTTGTAATTGGATTGGATGACTTGCGAGAGCGCACCCTTTTAGTTCGGACGAGGGGTTTAGTGAGAATCGGAGGATCCCAAAATTTTGTTTGGGTTTTCCAGGCACTTTCCATCGCACAGTACTTCTGTACTATGGCCGCCAAGTCAGCGAAGTGTATTATGTTACGGCGACTTATGGCGTTAAGGATTCCCTTGTCCATAAGTTTTTGCAAAAGAATGAAATTGCGTCTTCCTCGCGACAGTCCTTGACCTTGCTCATTACAAGGAGGAATCTGGCCCAGAAGTGATGTACTGTCTCTTGGGGCTCTTGTCTAATGTGGGAAAGATCACTTGTGTCTGGGTGGGTGGGTAGATTTAAGTCCAAACCCTGACCCAATCTAAGACCCAGGGGCAGAGGAGCTCCCGAGCTTGGCAGCTCGGACTCTGGGATGTCGCCCAATTTTTCTGGCCCGCCGCCCGATTCTAGGTTCCGGGCCTGGGCCATGTCCTCCCGTAGATGGGTATCCGGCTCGGAGAGCTCGGGAATCTGGACATAGTTCGTCCTAAGAATAGAGGAGGAATCGCTGCATTGTTCCTCCACCACCGCTATCTGATGGGTGACCGGCGGAGAGTTAATCTCCCTTTGGTCGGGTTTAAGCCCGATCCGATCATAGTTCGTAGCGACTTCCAGGGCGGCGATGCGATCCAAGAGCTCATTCAGGGAGGAGAGCTCCATTGGATCCATCTGCTTGGTGAATTATGAGCTGACGTGGAGGATGTTTTTGATGACCTGAGAAGTCATCGTCGGCGCGGCGGCCAAACGGGCGGTCATGACGAAGCCGCCCAGCCAGAGAGTCTGGCCTACATCCAGGGCTCCCCCAGAGGTGATGTTGTCCTTGACAACAAGGCGAGCCATCAAGCCTTATCATGACGACACAGTGGAACTCTCAATGAAAAGCACCAATGTTGGTGTCAAAACCGGCGGACCTCGGGTAGGGGGTCCCGAACTGTGCGTCTAAGGCTAGTGGTAACAGGAGGCGGGGGACACGATGTTTACCCAGGTTTGGGCCCTCTCGATTGAGGTAATACCCTACTTCCTGCTTGATTGATCTTGATGATATGAGTATTACAAGAGTTGATCTACCACGAGATCGCCACGGGGCCCACCTGGCACTGACCCACGGCGTTGACCTGGTCCTGCCAGCGTGGATAAGTTGATGGGCCCCACCCCTCGCGCGACCCCACCTGCCATAGACCGAAGCGATGCACGGTCAGCGTAAGTGGAACCGAAACCCCCAAAGTGCGCTTTCGTTTCTTCGAAGACGTATTCTCAGTAATGCGTTTTCTTTAACTGAAAACTTACTGCCTGAAATTACGCTTTCTATTCTCTAGAACATATTTTCTCAAAGTGCGCTTTCTGTTTTTAGCCCAGCCCGCCGAAATGCTTAGATTGTGAACGTTCACTGTTTAAGCCACTTTTCTGCAGAAAAAGTGAACGGCCACAACTTTGCATCCGTAACTCCGATTGAGTTGATTCCAACGATCACATTCTTTGTTCGTCGAGCTCTTTTCGATGGAACTATTTTCTTTATGTTTGCACATTCTGGAAATGCCCATTTTGCCCTTTCCCTAATTTAGCCCCTCTGAGAGCGAACCCCTCTCCGGCAAATTTTTCCGAGAAGTGACCGCACTCATTTCCGGAGTATTCCTCGACCCCCAGGCAAGCCAACCTCTTATCATGAGCCTCGAACTTGCATGTTGACTTTGCTGGTACCTCGTGTGTGTGCTTAGTTGCAGTAGTTTTTGTCTGGTTCATCTGTCGTTATTTAAATTGTGCTATATGCTAGTACTGTTTGTCACTTCATGCTCACCTTTCATGATAGTTTTTTCCATGCTAGTTATATTGTTGTTGATAATATCATACCTATGTTTTGATTAGTTTCATGCCAGTAGTAATGATGCTATGATGATTTTGTTACACCGTCAATAAGCTAGCACCCGGTATTGCCATTGTTTCATATGCTAAAATTGTTCTAGCTTGATATTTGTTAATGCATTTGTTTGCTGCATGTTCATTGTTGCATCTTTGTTTAATATGCTCATAATATTGATGATGGTGGAGAAGTTAATAACATGACTTAATAATAAACCTCCTTCGTCATCGATGGGATCGAGTCATAGTGCCTCCAAATCGAGCTTTCTCCAGTGCAGCCACATTTGCCTTGTGGGAGGCCCTAGCTGGGTCTATTGGCATTGCCTCTCGCCGGTGCCTCCAACTAGGGAAGGTTATGGGCGCGTGCTACCCTGATCAGGTAGGCGGACATAAGCCTTGTGAGCCCGAGTTTGGTTATGTGCACATGTCCCCGTTTCGGACCGTTTTTGCCACGACGGTGGCCAAAGATGCCTTTGGTAGGCATGGGGCCACCCATGACTTAGCCCTGAGAGGGAGTTGGTCGGAGTGGCCGGGAGAGTGTCATGGCAGTAGATTGGTTTTGTCGGAACATCGTTGGTCCACCTGAATGGGAGTGCGAGGCCATGGGTTCTGTGATGTGGGTAAAGTGTGCAACCTGTGCAGAGTGTGTGTTTTAATCTATCGATAGTCACGTCCTCGGTTATGGGCACAGTTCATAGTAGGTCACACCATCGGGTCTTGGTCGAAATGGAGGATAAACCTGCTAACAATTAATGTGATACTAAGATGTGATAAATAATGTGGTGACTTGGACTATGAGATAATCGTGAGAAGTCACAATGATGTGTTGATATGATCACGAGACGAGGTCTCCGTAAGTCATGAGTTTGCTTTGAGGAGCCGCGGCGGAGTAAGTGATTGTTGCATTAGATTAATGCTATATGTCTTCATGGGAGGTAACTGGTAGTTTAATTCCAGCATAGTTTTCTTGTTGCCATGCCATCTTTTGATATGTTATGCTTTGCTATTGCTAGGTTAGAAGTAAGTTTGTTATGTCATGTTATTGCCATGCTAGTAGATGCTACGATGTTGTTCATGCCTAGTTTGTTTTATGATTCTAGTTAATATCATGTCATTCTTAGAAGTTGTGTTGCTGTAGATTGTTGCATATGCTTGGTTCTTGCTTTGTCATCTGTTCAGTTGGATGCTATGTTTTTGGTTGTCTTGCAAGCACATTCAATGCACAGACCTGGCGTGTCATGCCAGTTTTGTAGGATAGGTTATTCTCTTGTTCCGTCGTGCTTGGTCATAATCTTGCCAGTCATGTGTGTTATGGAGTCCAGCTAGAGTGAGACGCTACCAAACCAAGACTTCTGCCGCCATTTAAATAGACTTCCGCTGCCATGTAAATAGCCTTAGGGTTATGCCAGAAGATTGTATTCATCAATGATGTACTCTTTTACACATGTATTTGATGAATATTCTTGTACCTGGAATGTTGTATCATGGACCTGTCGTGCGTCAGGTGTTATCCTGGGCTGACGTGCGAAGGGCCCCTGCTCCATGCGGATCGGGGTGCGATAGGAGATGGTATCAGAGCAACCAGGCTGGCATAGGTTATCCTAGCATTAGATCACCACTACCATCAACCCGTAATGACCCTAAGGAATTTGACCCATCCCTGGATCCGGCATGGCCACTGTTAATCAATAGGTGGCGCCGTCGGGTCTGACACGTCCTCACGCCGCTGTCCCCGCCTAGTTATCCGTGGAACGAATAGCAACCCTATCCTTTCTGGTCGGCTGCACCGTTTACCCTTCGCCATTAAGGGAAACGGGCCACACCATGCGGGCCTGTCCGGCATAGCTACCTATAAATCCCCTTTCTGCTAGCCGTATCACTCACCCCCACAGTCAGCCATGTCCCTGCAGAGAAGCCTAGCTAGCAACACTCCAGCCATGACTAGCACCTTCAAAGCTCCCAAGTTTTACACCCGCACCTGTGCCGTCAACCATACTGGCTTTCCACCCCTTCTTACCGAGATGCTCAACAAACCTTTGGTTGTAATGCTAGCCCCGATTATCTGGTGTTCCAATCGACACCCGTCCCTCACCTTTACCGCTATGATGCAAAAGTGCGCATCGGCCCAGGTCCCGCAGTAGATGGTCAGCCTTTGGTTTTTCAGGGCAGAGCCATGCCTACCACTGATTTAGCCATTCAGGCCGCTGTTGTGGAGGCTATCCTATACCTCCGAACAAAGTTTCTGCATGTGGCAACAAGGCGGGAGTTCTGCTTTTTTCCCGTTATGGCAGAAGCAGGAATTCAGCCTTCTCCCGCTATCCAAGGAGATGACCCCGCAATCGCTCGCCTGGTGCAATTTATCACTGCCCAGGGGATGATGATCTCAAAGATGCTTTCCAAGTTTAGAACCCTTGAAAACAATGTGGTACGAGTCATCAGGGAAGCTTATCGTGAGGCTCGTAAATTCGCATCTCAAGCCGTTTGCCCAATGCCATCTGAACTAGTGCTACCCTCTCAGCCTGTGTTGTGGCCTAAGCCCAACATCGTCACCCTTAAGAAGGCTCTTTTTCGGATCCACCAGCGGCATTTGCTTGGATCAATTTAAGCCACACCTCCAGCAGTAGAGCCCCAACCCATAGTAGTGTCGGACAATGAAGATGGAGATTGGCCCAATCTTCGTCCCCAGGAGAACCCCAGCAAGGCCAGCCTTCTGCATGACCTCAGTCACGCAGTCAGTGGTTTATGAAAGTAGGTCGGTCTGTCGTTTCATCCCCGATATGAGGATAGAACCGTGTATCCCGGAGTACGTAGTTCCGTTTAGCGCGTAGCGCGTTAGTGCTTTGTTGTATGTTGGTACTGCTGTAAGCCGTATGCTATGTATGCTTGCTTGCTTTCTGTTGTTGTGTTTGTTTGTCTCTCTGTCAAGCAGAAATGTTTGACAGGGTTGGCACTGTGCTGTTAACAAGATTTTAATCAGTAGAGCACACACACTAAAAACAACATTGACTCGTCCCGAGTCTATAATAAAATGCACACTGGTGTAGGTATATGTATACCAGGAGTACATATACCCACTGGCATTAAAACACCTTAGTGTGATTTGTCTGGTGTGTTTTTCTATTGCATGTATGTTGCATCTGTTTGTTTGTTAGTATAGACTTCATTACATCCTGCACGCAGCCCTGGTTCACCCACGATACATTTGGGCAGTACTCGGGAAATGCAAAGTCACATCCCTATTTCTATCTGTGCATACCCCATGTGCCAGATTTTCAAACCCAGAACCTCAAAGAGGCCTTTTTATCTGGCCATTTCTCGTCCCTAAATCCTTTTCTGTTAACCCAATTGCATTTCCGGAGAAACGCTGCTAGCTTCATTTCACTCGATCTAGTACAACTTCCCGATACAGATTTCAACTCCGATTCTACCTCGACACCTACATTTCGTGGAGCAATCCACGAAATTTTTCCCGTGCCCTAGTGTGGCTCCTGAGCTGGCGCAGCCACCTCACCTGCATCTGAAACCCATCATCCACACCATCACATCCTTGTGTGGCGTCGGCAAGTCGCCACCACCACAGCACGCGATTACTCCGTTGGCGCGAAGCGATGGAGAATCAAGCGTGGCGGAGGACCACCCCGTGCACCATCTTCTTTCGCACCTCGAGCCACCACACCCAGCCGTGCGTTGTCTCGAGCCCTCTCGTTCCTGATGAGTATCACCAGGAGGAACGACGAGCCGATCAGCGTGCCCAACAGAGCAGCTGCCGCAGCGCCACCAGGAACACAGCCTCACCGAAGGAGCTCAGCTCGATCCCTTCCAAACCAAAGAGGTAGTAGAGCGGCATTGTGTTTGTGTGTGGGAGGAGAGCCACGCTGCCGTTTTTATAGCCCAACCCCGGTGTACGATGAGCGAGGTCTAGGAAACTCGCTCGTTGCCCGATCACTGGTGTCCAGGAGGCGAATCCATGAGCAGTGCCGACAAGGTGCTGGCCCACGACGTGAGTGCTCGCTGCACCGGCGCCGTGCATGCCACGCACTATGGCACTAGGGTCCTCATTGTCCTAGGGGCTAGATGCACGTTGTGCCAAGCCACATGTGGAGCAGCAGCACCGAAGAAGCAGCAAGCTGGAGGTAGAAGAAGGAGGCTGCCAGTGGGCCCTGGACCCACGTGTCAGCAGTTGAAACCACTATTCACTAGGGTGCATCTAGCAATTTTTCGAGAGTTTGATCTCGAATACCCCTAGCCGTGGATATAACCATGTTTGCCCATATCTCTCCCTATGTGTACCAATTATCGGTGCCCCAACTCATTCATATTTGACAAAAGGGTTAAAATTAACCGAGAGGTTTTTCCCTGGAGTAGTCATCTTTCCTTTTGTGCTGTAACCCTAGGAATCTCGAGGATGAGATTCTTTTTAAGGGGGGAAGAGTTGTAACAGCCCCAAAATTGGGTTATCAATTTTTGTGCTGTTATTCCTTCCTGGCACTGCTTTTCAAAATCTTTCTCCTGATTTTGCTAGATGACTCTGGGACTTCTTGTCATTTCCAACCTTTCAAAACCTTGCTCATGTCTTTGTCAGTGGGCAAGACCTCAGTTGCATCACCTCAAACCGTCTCAAACCCTAATTCCAAATTGTTGGAATTTAAATGTGACCTTTGTGATTACAAAGGAGCTATCATTTTCCTTGATCCGTTGATTATCCCATCTATTCCCAGAGACCCTCCTATCCTTGTAAATCTTGGATATGCAAAAATATTGCCAGGTCCCATGCAATATTTTTGAATTATGATTTATTCCTTTTCTTGCCTTTCTAAGGAATAAAATCCAAAGGCATAGCTAGCCATCTCCTAAATTCATGTGAATTGGTGGAGTTGCTATTTATGCCTAATCCAAGCGCTGGCAAAGATATTGGCCATAATTACATAAGGAAAACTGCCTTTTTCTTATTTTATGCCAATATTGCATTTCTGCCATTTTCTAAAGGAACTATTATTTTTATAGCAGATAAAATTCTCACAAAAATTTTGGAGCTTGTCCTTGCTATATAATCACTAGTTCCATACTTACCTCATGTTCCACACATCATTGGGCACATGATCCAATGCAAGTTTCTGCCTTCTCTGAAATTTTGCAAAGGAAGTGCTTTATTCCTAATTCCATCTGAGCTGCAATTTCGCAGGGTGATTGACCTTGATACATCAACCATGGATTCCAAATATGAGCTCAGAACATTCATCCTAGCTCCCTATGAAATTTTTCAAAGTTTTTGAACAGAATGCAACTTTGTGAAGGAAGTACCTTCACAGAGTTGCCAAATGGGATGAAACTTTGCCATCCTCTCAAGTATTCCAAATCATTAGCCTCCACCCAAATTCAACTCATTTCATTGAACTATGTGAGAACATGAGCAATTCTTATTTTCTATCCAAATTTTCAGTTTGTGAAGCAAGTATATTTTATCTTGCTCCATTATGGCTGAAAATATTTCCAAGCCTTCTCCTATCCATATAACCCACCTACCCAAGAGTTTGGCTCATTTCATCTAGCCAATATTTTCCTAGATTTTTCCCAAGTTTCTGGTCAGGAGTGATGCTTGGAAACAAGTACCAATTTGGCAAGTCCATTTGGTATGATCTTTTTGCAGCATCTAGATATGACCAAATCATGGATATTTGCCAAGTGGTAGCTCTATCTAACACTCCTAGTGAGTGCTCCTTCCTCATTTGTTTTCTGGACCAATTTTAGCAGTTGCAAAGCAACTATGCTAAATCCTTGCCCAAATCCCTTCCTACTTCCCAGGACCGTAGTATTTGCTAGCCAAAACCTCCCAGACATCAAGTTTAGCCCTCAATGTGTTGATGACCAAGATGTTGCCAAGTTTGCAATAGAAAACTTGTCAAGCCTGTTTCCCTCTGCTCCCTACACTTCTGCCCATGCCATCACCTCAGTTTTAATGAGACTTGGAAGGACTCCACTGCTGACAAGGTTTGGCACTATGTAGGAGGCCGAGCATGCAGAGCCCATGGTGATCACGAGTGAAGTCGGCCAAATCGGTGGTTTGTTTACTGTTGGCCATAGTAGAGCAGCTCCGGCTGCTCTGGCTCGTCCAAGCTTGTCAACCAGCTCAGCTTCGTCGTTGTCGTGCGCCTGGACCCCTTTCCCCTTCGTTTTCTTCTCCGACGAGCCGTGCCAACGATCGAATAGTGCTCGTCCGTGGCCATCGTCTTCTTCCTCGCCTCTGTCCATTTCCCCCACGTGTCTCCGAGCGTAGCTCAACTCCATGACCCCCTGGCGCTCGTCCGCGTCCCCCTTGTCGCCTTCCCGCAGCTTTCCGTGAGCCTTGGCCACGTATGCCCGTCACCGGAGCACGGACACGTCACCGGCCGAGTGCCACCTCGCCCTCCTTCTCGAGCCTTCCCCCGTGGCTATAAGTAGCCCTCCCAAGGTCTTCTCGACCACCCGCAGCTCTCTGCGCTACCCATCCTCCCCGGAGTCCCTCCTCGACCATCACCATTGCCATGGCCGCCGCCCAATCCCCTCTCAGCCACTTCTTGCCGTGGCCCTTCCCCCGCTCGTTTTGCTGCTCCCTAGCATCCCCCTTGGAACCCAAAGACCACCGCAGCCCTCAACTCCGGCGGAGGAGCCCCGCAGGCGCAGTCCCTCCCCTCGCAGCTCTTCTGCCATCGCCGATCTCCCTGGTCCCGGCGCTGTAGTCCACCCCGAGCTCCTTCGAGACCACCCACGGGCGCGGCATGGAGTGGTGGAGCTCTTGAGCACATCGCTCGGCCCTCCCGCGCCGCCAGTCGTCGGCTGCGTCGGCAGCCGCGGCCTCCCCTGCCTCCGGTCGGGAGAAAGAAGAAGACAAGGCAGGAGGAGAGAGGAGCCGACGTAGGCCCCACCTGGCAGCGACCCAGGGCGTTGACCCGGTCCTGCCAACGTGGATAAGTTGGTGGGCCCCACCCCTCGCGCGACCCCACCTGCCATTGACTGAACCGATGCCCAGTCAGCGTAAGTGGAAACATAACCCCCAAAGTGCACTTTCGTTTCTTCGGAGACGTATTCTCAGTAATGCGTTTTCTTTAACTGAAATGTATTGCCTGAAAATATGCTTTCTATTCTATGGAAACATATTTTCTCAAAGTGCGCTTTCTGTTTTCAGACCAGCCCGCCGAAATGCTTAGATTGAGAACATTCCCTGTTTAAGCCACTTTTCTGCAGAAAAAGTGAACGGCCACAACTTTGCATCCGTAACTCCGATTGAGTTGATTCCAACGATCACATTCTTTGTTCGTCGAGCTCTTTTCGATGGAACTATTTTCTTTATGTTTGCACATTCTGAAAATGTCCATTTTTTCCTTTCCCTAATTTAGCCCCTTTGAGAGCGAACCCCTCTCCGGCAAATTTTCCCGAGAAGTGACCGCACTCATTTCCGGAGTATTCCTCGACCCCCAGGCAAGCCAACCTCTTATCACGAGCCCCGAACTTGCATGTTGACTTTGCTGGTACCTTGTGTGTGTGCTTAGTTGCAGTAGTTTTTGTCTGGTTCATCTGTCGTTATTTCAGTTGTGCTATATGCTAGTACTGTTTGTCACTTCATGCTCACCTTTCATGATAGTTTTTGCCATGCTAGTTATATTGTTGTTGATAATATCATACCTATGTTTTGATTAGTTTCATGCCAGTAGTAATGATGCTATGATGATTTTGTTACACCGTCAATAAGCTAGCACCCGGTATTGCCATTGTTTCATATGCTAAAATTGTTCTAGCTTGATATTTGTTAATGCATTTGTTTGCTGCATGTTCATTGTTGCATATTTGTTTAATATGCTCATAATATTGATGATGGTGGAGAAGTTAATAACCTGACTTAATAATAAACCTCCTCCATCATCGATGGGATCGAGTCATAGTGCCTCCAAATCAAGCTTTCTCCAGTGCAGCTTTGCCTTGTGCGAGGCCCTAGCTAGGTCTATTGTCATTGCATCTCGCCGGTGCCTCCAACTAGGGAAGGTAATGGGCGCGCGCTACCCTGATCAGGTAGGCAGACATAAGCCTTGTGAGCCCGAGTTTGGTTATGTGCACATGTCCCCGTTTGGGACCGTTTTTGCCACGACGATGGCCGAAGATGCCTTTGGTAGGCATGGGGCCACCCATGACTTAGCCCTGAGAGGGAGTTGGTCGGAGTGGCCGGGAGAGTGTCATGGCAGTAGATTGGTTTTGTCGGAACGTCGTTGGTCCACCTGAATGGGAGTACGAGGCCATGGGTTCTGTGATGTGGGTAATGTGTGCAACCTCTGCAGAGTGTGTGTTTTAATCTATCGATAGCCGCGTCCTCGGTCATGCGCACAGTTCGTAGTAGGTCACACTATCGGGTCTTGGTCGAAATGGAGGATAAACCTGCTAATATTTAATGTGATAACTAAGATGTTATAAATATTGTGGTGACTTGGAATATGAGATAATCGTGAGAAGTCACGATGATGTGTTGATATGATCACGAGACGAGGTCTCGGTAAGTCACGAGTTTGCTCCGAGGAGCCGTGGCGGAGTAAGTGATTGTTGCATGAGGTTAATGCTATATGTCTTCACGGGAGGTAACTGGTAGTTTATTTCTAGCATAGTTTTCTTGATGCCATGCCATATTTTGATATGTTATGCTTTGCTATTGCTAGGTTAGAAGTAAGTTTGTTATGTCATGTTATTTCCATGCTAGTAGATGCTACAATGTTGTTCATGCCTAGTTTGGTTTATGATTCAAGTTAATATCATGCTATGATTAGAAGTTGTGTTGATGTAGACTGTTGCATATGCTTGGTTCTTGCTTTGTCATCTATTCGGTTGGATGCTATGTATTTGGTTGTCTTGCAAGTACATTCAATGTAATGACCTGGCATGTCATGCCAGTTTTGTAGGACAAGTTATTTGCTTGTTCCGTCATGCTAGGTCATAATCTTGCCAGTCCTGTGTGTTATGGAGTCCAGCCAGAGTGCCAAGACTTCCGCCGCCATTTAAATAGACTTCTGCTGCCATGTAAATAGCCTTAGGGCTATGCCAGAAGATTGTATTTACCAATGAATATTCTTACACCTGGAATGCTGTACATGGACCTGTCGTGCGTCAGGTGTTATCCTGGGCTGACATGCGAAGGCCCCCTGCTCCATGCGGATCGGGGTGCCACAGGAGATGGTATCAGAGCAGTCAGGCTGGCATAGGTTATCCTAGCCTTAGATCACCGCTACCAGCAACCTGTAATGACCCTAAGGGATTTGACCCATCCCTGGCATCCGGCATGGCCAGTGTTAATCAACAAGTGGCGCAGTCGGGTCCGACACGTCCTCACCCCGCTGTCCCCGCCTAATTATCCGTGGAACGAGTAGCAACCCTGTCCTTTTTGGTCGGCCGCACTGCTTACCCTTCGCCATTAAGGGAAACGGGCCACACCATGCGGGTCTGTCCTGCATAGTTACCTATAAATCCCCTTTCCGCTAGCCATATCACTCACCCCCTCAGTCAGCCTTGTCCCTGCAGAGAAGCCTAGCTGGCAACACTCTAGCCATGACTAGCACCTTCAAAGCTCCCAAGTTTTACACCCGCACCTGTGCCGTCAACCATACTGGCTTTCCACCCCTTCTTACCGAGATGCTCACCAAAGCCTTTGGCTGTAATGCTAGCCCTGATTACCTGGTGTTCCAATCCTCACCTTCACCGCTATGATGCAAGAGTGCACATCGGCCCAGGTCCCGCAGTAGATGTTCAGCCTTTGGATTTTTAGGGTAGAGCCATTGCTACCACTTATTTAGCCATTCAGTCCGCCGTTGTGGAGGCTATCCTATACCTCCGAACCAAGTTTCCGGATGTGGCAATGAGGCGGGACTTCTGCTTTTTCCCCGTTGTGGCAGAAGTAGGAAATCAGCCTTCTCCCACTATCTAGGGAGATGACCCTGCAATCGCTCACCTGGTGCAATTTATCACTGCCCAGGGGATGATGATCTCAAAGATGCTTGCCGAGTTTAGAACCCTCGACAACGATGCGGTACAAGTCATCAGGGAAGCTTAACGTGAGGCTCGTAAATCCACATCTCAAGCCATTTGCCCAATGCCATATGAACCAGTGCTACCCTCTCAGCCTGTGTTGTGGCCTAAGCCCAACATCGTCACCCTCGACAAGGCTCTTTTTCGGATCCACCAGCAGCATTTGCTTGGATCAATTTCAGCCACACCTCCAGCAGTAGAGCCCCAACCCATAGTAGTGTCGGACGATGAAGATGGAGATTGGCCTAGTCTTCATCCCCCAGGAGAACCCAGCAAGGCCAGCCTTCTGCATGACCTCGGTCACGCAGTCTGTGGTTTATGCAAGTGGGTCGGTCTGTCGTTTCATCCCCGATATGAGGATAGAACCGTGTATCCCGGAGTGTGTAGTTCCGTTTAGCGCGTAGCGCGTTAGTGCTTTGTTGTATGCTGGTACTGTTGTAAGCCGTATGCTATGTATGCTTTCTTGCTTATGGGTCAATAGGAAAGATTGAGTAAAATGAAGTATCAACAGAAATAGTGTCAGCACTAAATTGTTAATCTACTCACCCGCAATCCATCTTCAGAGATCACCCTGCACAACGGTCGTAACTTCTATATATTAATTCTTCAGTACTTCCATTTTGTAAGATGATCTGTGGAAGTACTATACGTACTCATTATAAAATACTTGTGAAAGTACACCCTTCCAAACTGGAACAACAAATTTGACACCAACTTGATGACAGTCTGAAGCTGAACTCCTTCCGTGAGGCCATATGTGCATTTTGTTATGGAATGGTCTGAATCATAAATACCCTGCCAGGAAAGAAACGCACACAATCATGATTATGCACTAAGAGGAATGACTACAGGAAAAACTGCAGTCAAATAAAAATATTAACATACAAAGGTCAATCAGTACCAAGAAAAGGGGTCGGCAAAAGATGTACAGCCGAACAAAACTGAATTTGGGGGCTAAGTGGCACGAACACATCTATTTAACTATTGCACCACTTCGAGTTGAAAACGGAATGGTGGCTCATGAAATAATCAATGCAGGAAACTACTATCACAATATATTGAAAACCACCACCAGGCTCCATGTGTATTATTTGCTGGACTATACAAAATGTGAAATATGGTCTTGTCTATTGTGATTCAAAGACTGGGATTCTAGCCGCTGTGTGGGATCAATGATACAATTTTGGGAATCCAGGGCTTCAATATCTCATTCATGTGATCTCATAAGTATTCTCATTCCTCCAACCTGCATACATCCAGCAAACGGAAGCAGGCCCATCACTAGTGGAAAAAGGGCCTTTGGTCGCGGTTCGCAACTGCCATTAGTCGTGGTTGCGCAACCGCGACCAAATAGGTGCGACTAAAGGACCCCCACTTTAGTCGCGGTTTCTTAAGAACCGCGACTAAAGGCCCGTCCACGTGGGCGCCAGGCGGCCGTCGGGGCGGAGGACCTTTAGTCGCGGTTCTTCTGGCCAACCGCGACTAAAGGCCGCCACAGGTTTAGGGTTTTAGCCCCCCCCTAAACCTGTTTTCTGTTTAATTTGTATTGTTTTATTTCTTTTGTGCTTTATTTTAATTTTGAAGGAGTTTCACATATTCTACGGTACTACATACATGCATATGAATGTACAATTTCAAACAAATTTGAAATTAGAACCAAAAAGAATTCAAGAGGAATATACAATATATATTCAATATCATCGGATGACCATATACAATTTTGAACAAGTTTCCATACATAATTTAATGCATATAAAGTTCTACGTCCTCGTAATGGTGTTCTCCTTTAGAATGGAGGACTTCCCTGCTGAGCCATCCAGCTAGTTCCTCTTGAAGTGGTCGGAAGCGAGCTTCTGGACTAAGCATCATCCGGAGGTTATTCCTCTGAGCATTGGTATCACTCGGAACCCGCTCAGAGGTGTATCTCCGGATCATCTCACAGACATAGTATCCACATAGATTGGTCCCCGCTGGCTGAATATCCCCAGCATTCTTAGCCTTTGACCTTTTGAATTCTAGCTCTTTTTTGAATTCACCGACCTTTGTATCTACGAACCGTCTCCAAACCCTACGAGGCAAAGAAAATTAAATGAACAAGAGAGTTATTAGTTACTTGATATTAGGAAATGAACGAAATAGGCCGATCGATATAGAGCGCAAATGAATGAAAATAATTACTTCTGCAGCATTCTTCTCATGCCGCCCCAAAGCTTTGGATCCATATTCAGAGAGTCGTGGACGAGACATTCTGAGGTGTCAACTTTAATTACTAGCAGAATCCAGTGAAACCTGCGGACACGATACATGCACAGTACGTCATGCATAACTCATCGATTAGCCGGCCACATACCATGCATGGAGTAAACAAAAGAGAATGTGCTCAAGACAGAAACACTCACCCAAAATGGTAAGGAAATAGAATATCACTTTTGAGTTCCTGCTTTGTAAGAAACTGCCACAGGTCTGCCTCCATGTCGGCGGGGTGATGCTCCAACACATATCCATTAACGATGTGTGGGTCAATGAACCCAACATCATGGATGTTCCTTACTCTGCATTCCTTAATCTTCATTCTGCATGTATAATAGCGGACACAACAATATAGTTAGGACATATATATAGTGCAGGCAATATGAACGAGATGGGGTAGAAATAAATCACTTACAGAACGTAGCAACTGATGATAGATTTGTCGAGCTCGCGCAGATTGAAAAGCTGGAACAATTCACTCAGATGAATTTGTACATAGTAATGTTTGAAGTGATGCTCATATCTAACTTCCGCATAAATATATTCTTTGGCGTTTTTATTTTTTATGTAACCCTTGTACCATTTCAGCAGACCTTTCATTTGTGGAGGTAGATCCTTTTCCTGCGCAGGCTCGACGAGAGGCCCATTCTTCACATATGTAATTACTACCTCCTTCACTGGCGCCTCATCAAGGCCTAACAGTTCACGAAGAGTAATACCTAAGTTGGCCGCTTATTCTCTGGCACTCGTTACAGTCAATCCATGTGCTGCCGCAGCTGCTATGATATCGGGGTCATCCGGACCGGCGGCTTTCACTATAAGCGGGGCAATCGATTGTTTACTTTGTTCCCCGAGCTGGGCAACTCGTTTCCCGCTTTTTTTACTTTCTAATTCTGTTTTCTCGGCCTCCTCCAAGGCTTTGTTCTCCTGGTTCTCCGCCCGCTCTTTCTTCTCCTTCAACATGAGTGCCTGCCTACGAAGTTCACGTGCATAGTCGTCAGGCAGATTCTTCGCGGCTTGGGACGGTGTGCTCAAAAATGACTTAGCCCACTTCTTTTGCTCATCAGAAAATACTGGCTTGGGCTCGGGCTCTCTTTTCTTCTTGTAGTCCGCCTTCCATTTGTCATGATCAGCAGCCGCGGCCGCGGCAGTTTCCTCGGCACTACGTTCCCAAGGCCTTGTGGGGAGAGGCTTCAGTGATGGCTCCGGTACCTTTGTGGTCTTAGGTACATAAGGGTCCGGGTTAATAATCCAGGACTGCTTCTGCTTCTTTGCCGGAGGTGGATTGGGGGGCGGCGTCTGATCACCCGCCGGACGAGGACTGGGGGGCGGCGTCTGATCACCCGCCGGACGTTGTGGACTGGGGGGCGTCGGCTGACGTGACGGAGGTGTAGGTGAACCGCCACCACCACCACCACCACCACCGCCACCACCACCACCACCGTAGGGGGGTGGACTTGTTGTCCTTGGCGCCTCGCCTGGAAACTTGATAAACTTCTTTTGCCATAGAATGAAATGGCGCTTGACATCTCCAAGTCTTTTCTCCCCTTCAGGTGTAGCAATGTCAATCTCCAGGTCCTCAAACCCTTGGACTATGTCCTCCACCGTGACACGAGCATAGCCATCTTGAATGGGGTTGTTGTGGTGGAGTGCTCCAGGTAAA
This sequence comes from Triticum timopheevii, assembly GCA_963921465.1. NCBI lineage: Eukaryota > Viridiplantae > Streptophyta > Magnoliopsida > Poales > Poaceae > Triticum > Triticum timopheevii. The sequence goes on from OY997266.1 coordinate 370,906,514, forward strand.
CATGGTAAAGCACTGCCGATGGCTACCTTCATGGACATGTTCCCGATAGGATAATACAGATGACATTCTTTCATCTCCTTTATATCGTCCACGGGGTAGCGAGGAGGCTCCGGTGCAGTAATTTCGACCACCAGAGGCTCCGGTGCAGTAATTTCGATCGTCGGTGCATCTGCACCAGCCGGTGGGGCCTCTGTGGAAGCCACGCTGCTTCTCCGCTGCTGGCTTCTGAGATCCGCTGGATGATCTTCATGCTGCGCCCGAGCTGCATCTCTTTCGGCTACTAGTACACTCACGGTTTTCTTCATCACATCCATTTCCGATGCCAACCGCGCCACAACATCTGCTTCCCGATCCATCTTTCTCTTACGGCTTCTGTAACCGTACGGGTCATCGTTCTGGGGGAACCCTATTTTCCACGGAATGTGCCCCATGCCTCGTACACGTCCTCCGTGTTCAGGATTCCCGAGGGCTTTTGTCAGCGCGTCGTTCTCTCTGTTGAACTTGATCTTCCCCTCTTGAGCATCCCTCATTGCGTCAATAAGGGCTTGGGTGGGTTTAATTATTTTGCCCCGGTAAACACACTCCCCTGTCTCCGGGTTCAGCGTTCCCCCATGCCCGTACCACCAGCTTTTGGCCCTTGGGTCCCATCCCTCCGTACCTGGACGGATTCCTCGCGCCCTCAGCTCGTTCTCCATCTTCTCCAACCTAGGCACCCAAAGGCGATACCCTCCTGGCCCCATAATATGATTGTACTCCTTCTTAGCCGCATTTTCCTTATTTTTTTTCGATATTTGAATGAACTGCTCCGATTTCTTTTGCTTCACAAATTCTGGCCAATCATGTTTCAGTTTCTCATATTGTCCTTTGAAATCCGGAGTCTTGTTCTGCTTGACAAAGTCACGGGCTAGATTTTGCTTGAATTTCCGGAATGCGTCGGCCATCTTATGAAGAGCGAACTGTTTGACTAGCCTCCTCCTCTCCTTGTTTTCCTCAATCTTGTTACCCTCCTCATCGAATTTGTTGTATTCCGGAGGTAGAACGAAATGTTCCATAAGCTTCTTGAAGCAATCTTTTTTTGTTCTCTTATCGACAAAAGTGAAACCAGCAATTCGTGCCTTCTTTGGCTTATTCCACTCCTGGACGGTGATCGAGACGTTGTCTCTAACAACGGCTCCGCATTGGTTGACAAACTTGGTGGCGTTCTTGCGGGGCTCCAGCGGCCAGCCGGTTGCACTGTCGACAACCTCGATGGTGCATGTTTCTCCTTGTTTCATCGTCTTGGTTGCGCCACGCTTTGACGACGTACTCGATTGTTTCGACGATCCGGCCGAGGGCTAAAATAAGAAAGAGAGTCGCGCACGTTAGTACACACATATTTATTCAAATCAGTTAGTTTGTATCACCAGAGGCTCAATGTATATATATACCTCGGCGCCGGAGGTGGTTGCTACTTCCATTTGAAGATCGTCGTTTATCGACGTTTGTTCGGCATCATCTTGCTGACGGCGCCCTTCATCTTCACCGTCAAGGTTCAGATAAGAAGAGATATCATCTTCTTCTTGTCCGGTCGGCACATATAGAATATCGCCGTTTATGATGCCGAACATATGTGCTTCACCGTCCGGATCATAGTTGTCCATAATCGGGTCAGCTCTATCGTCCGCCATTATCGTCCGTCAAGGTTCATAATCGGGTCAGCTCTATCGTCCGTCAAGGTTCAGATAAGAAGAGATATCATCTTCTTCTTGTCCGGTCGGCACATATAGAATATCGCCGTTTATGATGCCGAACATATGTGCTTCACCGTCCGGATCATAGTTGTCCATAATCGGGTCAGCTCTATCGTCCGCCATTATGTCAGTCCTGAAAACATGTAGTAAAAACAAATTAATTAAGTGAAGAAGGCGGGCGGTGGCGGTGGCAGTGGCGGTACCATAACGCGGTACGAGGTGGTACCGGTGAAGGGGGGAAACATCCGGGAAAGTATTCCCGGTGTTTCGCGTTTTCAGACAGATGGGTCGGAGGGGGAAAGTTGCGTGTTCGCTATGCTAGGGATGCGTGATGGACGAACGGGCTGCGTATCCGGATTCGTCTCGTCGTTCTGAGCAACTTTCATGTACAGAGTTTTCCCATCCGAGTTACGGTTTATTTTCTATTAATTTTCAAAGTTTTGGTTCATTTTCTAATACCCTGATTTAATTTAATTCAAATTATTAAATACAGAAACTGCTATGGGTACACGGAAGTGCACCCAGCAGTGTGTTCATGTGTATATACGTTGAGCGGCGGGCGGCGGCGGGCGGCGTCGAGGGCGAGGGCGACGGCGGGCGGCGTCGAGGGCGACGGCGGGCGGCGTCGAGGGCGAGGGCGACGGCGGGCGACGTCGAGGGCGAGGGCGGGCGGCGTCGAGGGCGACGGCGGGCGGCGTCGAGGGCGACGGCGACGGCGGGCGGCGTCGAGGGCGAGGGCGACGGCGGCAGGCCTTCGGCGCGGCAGTCGGAGAAGACGAGAAATGGAGGCGAAGGTTCGGGCCCTTGTATTTATAGCCCCCCCCCCCCTCCCCCCTTTAGTCGCGGTTGGGGAGGCGACCCGCGACTAAAGGGTAACCTTTAGTCGCGGTTGGCCAGGCCAACCGCGACTAAAGGTATTTTTGGCGGGTTTTTGCGTTCCCGCGCGGAACGACCTTTAGTCGCGGTTGGCCAGGCCAACCGCGACTAAAAGTATTTTTCAAAATACTTTTTCTTTTTCAAAATCTTAGAAATACAAATAATATATCAAAAAATTCAGAAAAATAAAACTAATTCAATTCAATATGTTAAAAACACAAATATTATATCAAAAAATTAAGAAAAATAAAACTAATTCAATTCAAAATGTTAAAAATACAAATAATATATCAAAAAATTCAAAAAAATAAAACTAATTCAATTCAAAATCTTAAATATTCCAAATTTCATATTATACGCCTAGGCAGGAGTATGACTAAATCACTCCAAATTTCATGTATGATCAATGGTATCTCGAAATATTCCAAAATGGACACCAAACACATCACGGGTAATAAATTATTACACATCATTTCTTCCCTTGTGTCCCTGCTTGCTTACGATTGTGCCGTATCCATGGAGCATCCTCATCATTTAACTTAATGCTTGGGTCGGTGTTCACTTTGAAGGGCGGAATTTCAGCAAACATATTATAATCTTCTGACATGTCTGTCTTGTCCTCCACTCCCACGATGTTTCTTTTCCCTGAAAGAACAATGTGGCGCTTTGGATCATCGCATGATGTACTGATCGTTTTCTTATCTTTCCGTTTCCTCGGTTTGCTACTCATGTCCTTCACATAGAAAACCTGAGCGACATCTTTCGCTAGGACGAATGGTTCGTCAAGGTAACCAAGATTATTGAAATCCACCATTGTCATACCGGGCATTCATTCAAATTCTCGTATTCACCGCGGTAGAGGATGCAGTCGTTGATGCATGCATGTATCTTCAGAACCTCTAAACCTAGAGGGCAGACAACCTTCTTTGCTTCGTACGTACTGGCGGGCAACTCGTTATTCTTTGGAAACATATTCTTCAACATTTTCAGCAAGTTTTCAAATGCCGAGTCAGCTACACCTGCCTGTGCCTTCCATTTCAGCAAATCCAGTGTGCAGCCCAGTTTTTTCAGACCATCATCGCATCCGGGGTACAACGACTTTCTGTGATCCTCTAACATGCGATCCAAATTCTCCCTCTCCTTTTCAGTTTCGCAGCGTCTCCGTGCATCAGCAATGGTCCGACCAAGATCATCAACGGTCTCATCACGTGCCTCTTCTTCACCTTCACCTTCCCCTTCACCTTCAGCATCCTCCATGAAAGTATCACCGAAATGAGCAAGATAGCTTTCATCGATGAAATCATCCCCTTCTTCATCTTCTTCCATTATAACCCCTCTTTCTCCATGCTTGGTCCAACAATTATAGCTTGGCATGAAACCGTGCCGAAGCAGGTGCAGGTGAACTTCTCTTGAGGAAGAGTAACCCTTCTGATTCTTACAGTCAACACATGGACAGATAACAAAACCCTTCTGCTTGTTCGCATTAGCCACTACGAGGAAATCTACCAGTGCATCTAACAAGAAAATAGATGTAAACTTCTTTTAGGCACAAATATACCTAAATGAGGAAATCTCATACATATACCCATGTAAGTAAAAAAATGTAGCAGCACCAGATTTAGAAGGGTGCAAGGAGATAGGTTGATGTGTAAGGTCAGAATTAGAGAGATGGATGAATCATACAAATATGGTATCTTACCAGCTAAAGATTCTGGGCCTAATAATTCCTTCAAATGAATATTGTCCTCCCTAATAAGGAATAATAATCTGCACACTTCAGAAGAAATCTGGATGAGGGAACCAAAAAAAGCTTCAGATTTGTGTATTCATAGAAAAGGAAGAAATCACACACACATGTTGAAGGAGGAGCTCCGCCTCCTTACTCCTGCTGCTCCGGCTGGCAAGCCTCCCTCCACGGCTGACCCAGCCCGCAGGCGCCGGTCCTTGCGCCCAGACCTGACACACATGTTGAAGGAGGAGTTGCGCCTCCTTGCTCCTGCTGCTCCGGACGGCAAGCCTCCCTCCATGGCCGACCTAGCCCGCAGGCGCCGGTCCTTGCGCCCAGACCTGACCTGTGCTCCACCAACCTAAGCGACGGGCCAACAACTGCGTCCTTCTTTGCCTCGTACCTTCCCATCAGCCATGGATCTGTTGTAGGCTTGCAGCCGGTGGAGGCATTGGGGCAACGATGGGGAAGAGGGGGTGAGGCAATGATGGGCACCTAGACGCAAGGGAGAAGGAGGGGCTAGGTCGCTAGGATTACTGGCTTCGTGCTGTGGCGGCCGACTATGGAGAAAGAGAGGGAGATCGAGGAGGGAGGGAAGCGTGCAGCGTACGGGCAAGGGGATTGGGCGGCGGGCTTTCGCAAAGGAAACCAAAAGAGGAGCAGCCAACGAGCGGGACCAGGAACTGCGGCAGCCCACCCGTCATTGGATGAGCACAAGCATGGGTGCACGATCCGGGTGCACATGTATCAGCCCACTCCTTCTGCATCTGACGCTGGACGCAACAACTCCCCACGACGCACGATGTGCGACACGAGCAACCCGTGAGGAGCGCTGTGGCAGGAGCAGTTGACCGAGGAATTACCCCATAAGCGAGATAGTGGAGCCACCACAGCCGACGAGCGGGGCCAGGAGCATAGCCGGCCCACCCATCATAGGCAAAGGACAGGTGCGGGTGCAGAAACTAGGTGCATACGCGCCGCCTAACCCCTTCGCAGCTGGCCCATGATGCACGCCGCGGCCTGCGCACCTTGAGCCACGCAACACAGCGGGAATAGTTGACGCAAGAAAAGTTAACCCAACCAATCAAAGACCTCTTCGAGCCCACCAGTCATCCTATGCCCACGAAGCAATCCTAGTCAAAACGGTTTGTAAAAATCAAATGGCTGGCACCATAGCGTTGACCTGACCAGCCCAAATCGAAGGGTCAAAACAAAGCGAAATCGAGGGAGCACTCGGGAGGGAGGGTCGCCCAGCCTCCTTATATGTTAGAATGCCTCTAGTAATATGATGCAATTAAACCGTGTTACAAATGGTACTCCGGCTATTTTTCCTAGTATGATAAGTTGTTTCTTTACGTTGCCGAGTGTCCTTGTGTCCCCACTGTCCCATGCCCTTAAACCAACTCTTTAGCTGCTGTTGATCTACTGTATCTGGTAAACAAGCAATGCCACCATTAAAGTAATCCCACATTTGACGAATGTCATTGTTGATTGTAATGCTTTCGGTAACATGAAGCAATGCTGCTGTTTTAAAATTTATATTGTCCTTGCGTGATTGCCATGAACATAATGAAGATGCTTCTTTTCATTTCGTGTATGTTTCGTATCTTGTTATTGACCAGTAATTGTTTTCTTTCTATCTTTTCATGCGGATAGGGATATCCATTTCACCTCGTTGCTATTGTGATCTTTTGGTGAACTGCAAAAAACACTTTTTCTTGGAATGAGTGTCGTGTGCAGTTCAACTAAAATGTCACGTGGGCAACATCTCTCAATTTTGGTGGAACTGCACAACGGTGATTGGAGTTTCCAACATCTCTGTTAAACTCTACCGGTGATCTCGTGCAACATTTTATTATCCCTTGCAAGATGAGCCGTTACTGTCACCACAATGGCACTTTATTTTAGTGGAAATGCACAAAAAGATAAACAAATTATAGTTGCACCTTGCATGAGTAGGACAACCAACCTTAATGTTGCTCAATTTTATTGCAACTACTAAAGAAGAACCTGCCAGCTCATGAGAGCAAGTACTTCTTCCTAGCTGCATGATGCAATCTCTACTTCATTTTAGGTGAACTGCATGAAAAGGTCGCATGAATTGAATCATCCACATGGATCTGCAGGTTCACCACATCGAGTCGTGGCAGCGTAGGGCCCCTCTCTCAGTTATGGTTCCCATAACCGGGTATTTTCCTTTTTGGTTGATTTTGGCTCTGCATCTAGCTAGTGATCTTGTGCTATTGTTTTGGAACTGCTATGAGAAAGCAATAATGATATTGTTTTTGCATCTTAATTTAATGCCAATAATAGTTTGAGGCAATCTTTTGGCACCGCTACTGTCACTGATAAAATGAAGCATAATACATTTAAAATAGAGATATTGTCTTAGATACCATTTCATTTCCAATGTAGATAACTTGGAGAATGCCTATCCGACAGAATCAAGTCCATGTGCACTGCATCAATCACATAGCTCCACTGAACTAATTGAGCCCATCATGCCTACTGTCGAGGTGGCGAGGGCCCCCTCTCTAACTGGCTGGCGCCATAATTTTAGTTGAACTGCACAAAAAAGTGATTGAAATGAGTCGATGCTCCTCCTTCTACTACCACACTGATGTGTTAATGGATGTCAATGAATCGCCTTCATGGCAAGATATGTGGACATGAAGAATAACTTGATCTCCCAAGTCATCTCAGACAGGTTAGTATTGTCCTTTATCAACATGATTGTGCTTTGTCATATTGTGCTAACGTTGTATTTTTTTAAAAGCTATTCTATCGCAATCTTTTCTCGTTTTGGAAATAAAGTTGCTTCAACTAGTGCAACTATTATAGTAATCATGCTCTTTCTTATCTATGCAAACAGGAATACTCAACTACATATGTTGTGATGGTCAAAAGCATTCGCCAAGTTCTTGGGTTGTATGACACAGCTAGCCAAGATGGATTTAATCCAGAGACTCACTTTATCCAAAGGCTCTAATGGGTTGGTTCTGAATCTTGCAAGCTGGGAATCATTGAGATGTGTAGGCATCTTTGTTGTACTTATTATTTGAATCTTATAGGTTGATTCTGAATCTTGCAAGCCGGGAAACATGGCATGATGATGCAGAGGACAGCAACCATATCAAGTTGTTCAAACTTGGTAGTATTGTCTTTGTGGAAGTGCGGCAAATGAGTAGATCATGTGCGTCCCGAGAATAATAAATCTAATTTCTATGCATGTTGATCCTATGGCACTGATAGAACGAGCCAATGCTTTGCTTGTTTTAAGAATGAATTTTAATTAAAGCTAATGAAATTTAAGTAAAGTGACCACTAACACTTGCTATTACAGTACCAATACAGACCCGTTTGTGAACCGACGTGTGGCCGGAATAGATATCTTGGCTTCCACGCGGGTTTAATGGAGGCTTTTGAATGCGCTGAGGGTGCATGCTCTGTCGGGCGCGCAACGGGCGAGGGAGGGGTAGTAACTGCTATCGCCTGTACACACTCAGTTTACTATTGAATGCAGTTCCCCAAGAGCTGAAAAACGAACTGCTGCCGCCGCCTATCCACTCGTTCACCGTCGATTGCAGTTGGAAAAACAAACTAATGTTGCCGCGGTGCCGCCCCCCATTACCCCAGCACACACCAATTGTCTTCATCTCCCCCTGCCCCCAATCCCCACAAAACAAGAACCGCCACATCAACTCTGCATGAGAAGAGACTCCAATGGCGATCCGAGGGGTGAGCCTGATGGATATGGACTTCAGTAAGGAATTCACCTTTGAGTTTGCCATGCAGACCCATAGCAGCACCAAGTTGAATGTGATGTACACCAACGATCCGTACTCGGTGAAGCTCTGCATCGCCAAGTTCAAGCAGTACCTACAGGAGGAGAAATCAGAAGGTCGCGGGACTAGACCTTGTGCCCATACATTCATCTCCTGACAGGGACCAGCGGATTGCCTCGCCCAGGTATGTGTGTGGGATGAGGTTCTCGTCTACCACTACTGTAGGGCTATCAGAGGTTCTGCAGCATCCGCCCATTCATTGTTCAAGAAATAAGTAACTGGTTGCTGCTCGGTGGGCCTGGGAGTAGTGAATAATCGGTGAATCGGCCTATTAACTGGATTACTCGGTCGACCATTAATCGATATATTAAATAGAAAGTCCAACATAGATCTAATTTTTATGCATTATACCATACACTCATGCTCTCAGCTATGTAATATACGAAAATATGCTATTGTTTGGTCGAACCCTAGCTACTGAGGAGTGAGAAGGGGTGGGAAGAGTTGCAGGGGAAAATTTTGGGCTTTGTTTGCCCACAAGTTAATGGTCCATCAGCGATTAATCGGTCTAACTAGCCAGTTAATTGGCCTGACAAGTTAACACGATGAATAGGTGCTATTCGATTCAGTCACCCTAGAAGTAGTGATTAACTGGCCCGTTAACTGATTAATCGGATGAATTCTTGGACAGTGTGCCTGTTTCATCGGCACTGCCGACTGCACCTTCGCTAAGGTGGAGAAAAGGAAGAACGTGACTGTGCTTTATGATTCGGCTATCTGGTGCAACAAGCTTGTCGACATCCAGAAGCAATACAAGATCATCGGCAATTGGCAGGAGAAGGACTCTATGGTTGACCTCGCCGCGACCATCATCGACCCCTGCTACGCCAACATGAAAGAAGGCGTCGAGACCAAGGACCTAAACACATGGGAGGTACCTCTGAATCTAGACTACATAACCTACGCGGCCAAGGACACATACGCATGCTACGACATGTACAGGCAGATCTTGGACATGAGGGCATGTCTGCTTCCCGTAACCGACGAGTACACGGACAACCGCAGCGTCATGATCAAGCATGCCAGGAAGGTCTAGATGATGTACATTATCTGTTTAAGCACCTTTATCATCATACTGTTTCATGCATTAGCCTATGTGTCATAATTATCTGTTTTGTCTGAAATATTTCGTCTACGAACCCATTAACCGGTTTGCTTTTTTGAGTGGCTATTTGCTTACGTATGTAACTAGTTCACTGGGTTTCCGTGCTTTGAATCTCCTTCCTCCCAACATATTCCCCTTTCTCAGGTGGACCCAGCAGGTCTCCTACATAGACATCTTGGACCAACCACCTATCCATTTGTATTTCTTTATTTTGTTTAATCTTTCGTCCTCTTCCTACAATGGCTTGCGGTGCTGCACACACTCCTCGGTGACCCATCCTTGCCTATGTTGCTGGCTAGTCCTTCCCTCTACTCCCACAATTCTCCGACGGCAGCAGCTTCACCGGCCCACCCTGCACCCGAACAAGTCAACCCTCGTACTCCCCTCCGCCTGCGTCTTCCCCGACTCTGGTTCATTTCGGCCCGAGGTCTCGATGTCGTCCTCCGCCTTGGTGCTATCACTGCAGTGTCGTCGTCTATCGTTCCCAACATGGTCAACAAAACAAGAGGAATAGGGAAACGACTATTCGTTGAGAGGCTGACAGTCCAGGCCCACCAAGTCCATGGCCTAGATTTTTTTGTTTAACATGCACAACCCATGACATGCAGACACAGTTGATCCAGCATGTTTCAACTTTTTTTCAGGGTCCAACAGGTATCAAGCGGCCTCTGGGCCTCCCGGCCTAGCTTGTCTATAACATCAGCAGCCAAGTTATGTTTGTTTTTTCAATACAACGCACAACTCAGTTCTATTTTTCTATAAGAATGCAAAACTAGATTTATGTTTTCCATTCTATTATAGTATATTTATACTTATATTTCTATTTATATCTTATTTTATTACATATATATATAATAAAAACAACATAAGCTTCAGTTAAACCTGTCGTTCATCCTACCACCGTATAGACCTTCCCACTTCATTTATTTTTCATTTTTATTAATCCTATATCTGAATTTTCTCCCACTTTCTTTTTGAATGTAATTTGAGTTTTCTCCCCGGTACTTTTCCCTAGAACCAACTCAATTGTACCATGTCTAGCCTAAAAAATAATAATACCCCATGTCCTATTAACTCATCAAATTAAAATGGTATTTTATTTCAGAAACCCAAAGTTCTTAAAAAATAATAATGATAAATTGTTTATATATAACTTGGCAAGTTAACTCCTAGTGATTGTGTACATAAACTTGCAAAGATTTTACTGACCAATCAATAATAGACGTGCAATCATGTGTTTATGTTTTTATAACATTTCTCCGTCTAGCCCAACATGATATTTTCACCCAGCCCAGCAAGTCCGTGGATTTCGAAAAAATGCAAATGCGCTTTAAATTCTAACATAATATATAAATGGGCTGCATAGATGCTACATCATTGTTTCACCCAACCCACCAAATGGACTAGACAACCAAATGGACTGGCTGACATGTGGGCCAGTTGGTCGAAGCCTAATGTGACACCCTGGTTTTTGCCATCATGACTTTCATTTGCCAGCTCCTTTAAAACCAAGTTTTGAGTTGATTCATTTGGACTTAGCACTTGGGCATTGTTTTGATTTTCACCCAAGTGACTCCCCTTACCTCTCACAACCTCTCTTGACCTCTCATTCATCATCATATTGCTTTGGAATATTTTTCTTCTAAGGAAAATATTCATTTTCACCTTGAAAATGGAATATTTTCAATTTCCTTCCAAAGCAACCCCTCTATTTCTTGCCTCTAAAAATCTGAGGAAATTCCCACACACACCCTTTGGGCAGTGCCTCATCACCCTATGCGAAAATATCATGTGGTCATGTGACCAAATTTTTCTACGGAAAATCATTTGCATTCTGCCCTGAAAATGCACTTTACAAAGGGAGTGTATTTTTCCTTGATCCAATGAAGCTGATTTTTCTTTAGCTTCATTACCCTTCTAAGTAAACCTTAACCCCAAGAGATCAGCCCAAAACTCCTTCTAGAACCCCTCCAAACAGAGTGCACAAGTTTCTGTCCAAAAACTTGCAGTCACTGCCTTGATCAATCCACTCACCCTGGCAGTATGTCATCTCCTTTCCCAGACTAAACACTGCACAATAGACAGCCCAGACACGGTTTGGCATCGCCTGGGCACCGTGTTGGCACAGTGCACGTGGTGACCGTGTGTGGACATCGGCCTTGGCACGCGCTCTACGCTCCGCCCGGGCATCTGTTTCGCTTGTGATCGTCTCAGCACCACACCCAGCCTGCAGCACTGCGCCACCAGCCTTGCCTCATCACCCTTGACCTCTCTTTGCCACTCGCCGATACCGGAGCCGCCGCAACGATCACGCACACCCCACGCCAGAGGAGCACAGTGCCCCCGTGCTTGAGTCAGGGCCCTGTCGCGTGTCCTGTGCTTGTCCCCGTCCTCCAACAGTTGCCGCGTGAGCCCTGGAGCCTTCCCCTCTCTCACTGAAACCCCTCATTGCCATGCGGCGCTTCCAGAGCTTTCTGCGGAGCCTGAGACTGCCATCCCTCCGCCTATATGTAGAGCCCCTCCCTCGCCCTTCCAAGCATCCCACCACGCTCGCTCAATCTCCACAACATCGAGATAGCCACAGCCCGGCAGGGCAGGCCTTTAGATGTCGTTCCACTTCCGAGCTCGCCGACGATCCCTCCCTCGGCCATACACCTCTCTAGTGCCCCTCGAGCTCGATTCTCTTCTCCGGCGACTTCCTGGTGATCCAGTGGTGCTAGCTGAACCCTCTGGAGCCCATGGAGTTGCTAGCTCTCACCATCTTCTTCATCTCCGGCGAACCTCACTCACGGCCGCCGCTGGAGACGTTGTTTTCGAGTGACTCCGACCACCTCCTGCCTTGCTACGGGTATGAGAAGGTGTGCCTAAGTCTCCTCTTTCCATCACTCCCTCTCAGATCGGCCATCGAGCCCTCCTCGTCGGCATGCCCACCAGCGACCATCGCCCCTCCTCTGTTTTTCACCCCTCTCTACAAAACCTGACAGGCGGGGCCCGCTATTAGCCTCTCCATTCGCGCCCGAAGCGATACGAGTGGAGGCGTATTCACTGAATACGCTTTCGACATCACCCCCTAGTTTTTCTATTTATTCAAATTTCATTTAATTTGACCAGCAACTTTGACCATCTCTAACTCTTAATCTACAAGAACAAATGAGTTGATTCTTTTTTCATTGGTTTTCTATTGAAATACTCTAGCAACACACCAAATTTGGGATTTTTCCTTTCTGTCTAGAATTTCCGGTGAATTTCAGAGTGGTTCTTGATATCTTCTTTTGTTGTTTTTATTTATTTTCAGAAGGAGAAACTTGCCTTGAGGAGAACCAGGAGGAGTGTGACCCTCCTCTGTGCTAACGCAAGCCACCACAAATATTTGCATGGTGTCATTTCAATAACTACGATTTTCCAACTTGAATATGACCTATTTCATGCATTAAATCATTTAAATAATATTGTTTATGTTATTTCATTTGTTATGCTTGAATTGCTTATCTTGCTGTAGTACTTGAGTGCATGGTGTTACTTTGAGAGCATGTCTATGGTTTGGTAATGATCAGTATAATTCTCATATAATGGCTTATTAATTATATTCTCACCATGCTAATGTCTTAACTAAAAATGATTGAGTTAAAACCAGTGTCTCTAAATGATTAGTAGTGCATGCATAATGATTCTATGATGTTGATCCATTTTATTTCAGTGATATGTGGATATAGTTGCATGTTCATGGCATACTATGGCTCGAGTTCTTTTATTTCAAGTTAAACCTGATGATAATTCAACTTGAACATAATGTTGATCGAGTCATGGTGCCACCAAATCGAGCTTCCCAGTGCAACCACATTTTCCTTTATGGGAAGGCCCTTATGCGGTCCGTTGTCATGCCTCTGGTCGGTGCCTCCAATGAGGGAAGGTTATGGTCGTGCAGTACCCTGGCTCGGTAAGCAGACTTAACCTTGTGTGCCCGTTGTTATTTTGGTACCATGTCCCCGTTTGGGACCGTTTATGTTTTGCCATGATGGTGGCCGTTGGATGTCACGAGTTGACATTGGGGCCACCCAGGACTTAGCCCAAAAGGGAGTTGGTCGGAGTGGCGTCATGGCAATGGGTTGGTTCTGTCGGAGTGTCGTTGGTCCACCCAAATGGGAGTTCGAGGCCATGGATTCCGTGGTGTGGACAGTCTGCTAACCTCTGTAGAGTGCGTGTTAAATCTATTGATAGCCGCGTCCTCGGTTACGAACACATATCGTAGTAGGTCACACCATGGATCAACATAAATAAGTTAATCTTGCACACTAAAGTTATCTAGTTGGCACTGATTATGTGTTGAGATTGTTGAAACATGAAGATGGTTGTTGGTGGAACCAAAGAGTTGGTTTCCTTTGTGATCCGGGAGTGATCACCGTATTGATGGTGTTGGTTACAAGGTAACCCATATGGTAAGGGAGTCCGAGGGACTCGATGCACGAGCATGTTCACTTCATGAGTAGTATGTTATAGCCTTGCATTTAACCTGCTTAATTGTCATGTTATTGTTTGTCATTATGATTTTACTTGTTGTGAGCTTGCAAGTAGATTCAATGTACTAACCTGGCATCTCGTGCCATCTTTCAGGAAAGTCCTACCGGATCGGAGTGCTTCCTGTATCTAGGCCGTGTCCACATCGGTGTCCCTGTGCTATGGTGTTCCGCTTCATCATCGTTCTGCTGTCGTGTAGTTGTCGTGATCGAGCCCCCCCCCCCTTCATGTTCATTAAATAATATACATATTGTTCCGCTGCACTGTGTGTGCCACTTGGCCTCGCTACCTGATGTAATATCGAACCTATGTTTCCACCAGCATCAATAAAGCGATTGTTTTCTGTACCAAGTTGTTGTGTGTTGCTAGAAGACTAGATCTCTGGGCTGGCAATGTAAGGTAAACCGGTTGCTCTGAGTCGGGGTGCCACACCTAAGCACTTCCGCAAAAAAAACAAAGGTCGAAGCCTAAGCAAGGCATTGGAGTTACATCTAACTGCTGGCATTCTTCTTCAATCCCTCGTCTTCTTCCTCCAGTGCTGCTAGGACCGCCTGCTCCAGCTTCCAGCATCTAGCGGCGCTGTTTCGCATGCCTCGCAGCAAAACGCTACCCGACCGACGAGAATGACAACCATCCACTCCTCTGCACCTCCTGTTATTCTGTGCCGAGTATAGGCCCACCCTACACCCGAACCAGTCAAGTTTCCCACTCCTCTCCGTCTACGACTCCACTGCCGCGTCTTCCCCATTTTTGGGTCGCTCCAGTCTGGGGCCACGCCATTGTCCACCAGCCTTGGTCCGCTCGACATGGTGTGGTCAACGTGGTAGACAAACGAGATTCATCGGAAGATGACTGTACATGGAGAGGCTGACAATGGGGACGTGATGTCTACTATGCAACTTTATTCTGTAGACTTGTGTTGGGCTTCCAAGCGCAGAGTTTTGTAGGACAGTAGCAATTTTCCCTCAAGTGGATGACCTAAGGTTTATCAATCCATGGGAGGCGTAGGATGAAGATGGTCTCTCTCAAACAATCTTGCAACCAAATAACAAAGAGTCTCTTGTGTCCCCAACACACCAAATACAATGGTAAATTGTGTAGGTGCACTAGTTTGACGAAGAGATGGTGAAGTGTAATATGGATAGTAGATATTGATTTTTGTAGTAGTAACAATAAAAAACAGCAAGGTAGCAATTGATAAAACAGAGAACAAATGGTATTGCAATGCTTGAAAATGAGGCCTAGGGTCCGTACTTTCGCTAGTGTAATCTCTCAACAACGCTAATCTAATTAGATCATATAACCATCCCTTAGCATGAGATGAAGAATCACTCAAAAGTTCTTATCTAGCGAAGAACATAAGAAGAAATTGTTTGTAGGGTATGAAACCACATAAAGTTATTCTTTCCGTTTGATCTATTCTAGTGTTCATACTAAAATAACACGAAGTTATTCCTTCTGTTCGATCTATCCAAGAGTTCGTACTAAAATAAC
Organism: Triticum timopheevii; assembly: GCA_963921465.1. NCBI lineage: Eukaryota > Viridiplantae > Streptophyta > Magnoliopsida > Poales > Poaceae > Triticum > Triticum timopheevii. Next base: position 370,921,805 of record OY997266.1, read on the forward strand.
ACCATATGATACGCATCAACCAACTCTAATGCCACCTAGATACTCCAATGTCACCACAAGTATCCATGAGTTAATTATACGATACACACCAAACAATTTCATATTCATAATACTCGATCCAACACAAAGAACCTCAAAGAGTGCCCCAAGATTTCTACCAGAGAAACAAGGAAGAAAACATGCATCAACCTCTATGCATAGATTACCCCAATGTCACCTCAAGAATCCGTGAGTTGAGTGCCAAAACATATATCAAGTGAATCAATATAATACCCCATTGTCACCACGGGTATTCATATGCAAGACATATATCAAGTGCTCTCAAATCCATAAAAGTATTCAATCTGATAAAATGAAATCTCAAAGGGAAAACTCAATTCAAAACAAGATAGAGAGGGGAAAACACCATATGATCCAATTATATTAACAAAGCTCAAAATACATCAAGATCGTAACATCTCAAGAACACGAGAGAGGGAGAGATTAAACATATAGCTACTGGTACAAACCCTCAGCCCCGAGGGTGGACTCCTCCCTCCTCATCATGGTGGCCGTCGGGGAGATGAAGATGGCCACCGGTGATGATTTCCCCTCCAGTGGGTAGTGGCGGAGCCAGGATTTTCAACATGGGTATGCGGAGTAAAAAAATTGTAACTCTTGATCACCCTTTTGGAAAGCGAGAAATGATGGTGTTTTTCTTTACTTGTGTGAAGAATTTACGCTCAAAGAATATAACCAAACAATCATTTATATATTGTTCCCCCAGAGTGGAAAATCTTCCAAATTTGAATGTTTATAATCCAGAAATTAGATGCATAAAATTCACCTTGATTTCCTTGCACTTCTTCACAAGTTTTACGGCAAGCCAATGCAAACCACGCTCAAAATTGCGTAGATGCTACAATAGATTAATCAAAACAAAATTAGGGAATGAATATAACCCTCTATATATTCTCGAGTAACAATTCGAATAAATCAAAATTAAGCACTCACAAAATCAGACGGTGGACGAACTGCGCACGCCGCCGTTGCGGACTTGTCTGGAGTAGATGGCAGATGTGTCGTGCGCGGGTGCGCGCCATGACGCTGCCGAGTGCGTACTGCCGTATTGCGAAGCAGCAGCGAAGGGCGTGCGCTGGCAAAGGAGATTGATCGGCAAGATGGGGCGATCCGCGATGGCCGACAGATGAGATGATGCGGCGGCGACGGTTGCTTTCGATGGCCGATGCCGGCATTTGATGTGCCCCAGTTTCACGACGCGGTGGTTCTAATCCAGCCTGAAGGATAAGGTCCGGTAGCACTATACTATAGCAAAGTAGCAACCCAACATAGGCCCAATTGGCGCTGAATCCTTGTTTTCTTTGTTTCTCCTGCCATGCACGTACAAGTAGACTGCCATACGTTTTATAAAGGCATATAGAAGCTTATATATTGAAAAATTTCTGCAAAAAACATTGGGTATGCATTGTATACCCTTGCATTAGCCTAGCTCCGCCCCTGCCGATGGGGTGCCGGAACGGCGTCTAGATTGTTTTTTCATGGCTACAGAGGCTTGCGGCGGTGGAACTTCTGATCAAGGGTTACCCCGAGGGTTTTTGGAATATTTGGCAATTTATACGGCGAAGAGGCGGTGCGGGAGGTCACCGAGGGGGCACAACCCCCCTGGGCGCGCCCAGGTGGGTCGTGCCCACCTCGGGCCTCCCCTCTGGTACTTTTTTAGCCCATCCTGGGTCTTCTGGTCCAAAACATTTCGCTGCGTTTGGACTCCGTTTGATATTGATTTCCCGCGAAGTAAAAAAAAGCAAAAAACAGCAACTGGCACTAGGCACTATGTCAATAGGTTAGTCCCAAAAAATGATATAAAGTTGCTATAAAATGATTGTAAAACATCCAAGAATGATAATATAACAACATGAATACTTCATAAATTATAGATACGTTTGGAGACGTATCAGCATCCCCAAGCTTAATTCCTACTCGTCCTCGAGTAGGTAAATGATAAAAGAAATAATTTATGAAGTGTGAATGCTATCAAAGTTCATAAGTTTGATCAATGATAATTTCAATCACTTTTCCTAGCATCATAACAACAATTCTTTCTCGTAAAACTTCCTGTGTTAAATTAGCGACCAATTCACATGTAAAGGTTCAAACAATGAATTCTCTTGAAACTCAACAACCTATATTCTTAGTCACCAAACAATTGCAGTTCAACTTATTCAACAGACCCTAAGTAAGAGCTCCACATATTCAATCAATGTATAGTCTTCTCATTGTATAGTATTCTATGATTGCTAGTACTCAAAGCATATACTTAGAACAAATGGCACCCATCGAACACAGAGAAAGATAGGGGCTTAATATTTCAATCCCAACTCACTTATCATAGAGTTAATTGTCAACAGTAATAAATCATGATCAAATATATTTGACTGGTCATATATGCCTAGATCTTTCCCCGCCACATGATGCTTTCCAACTAGAGAATAATTGAGGTTGAAATGAGAATGCATTGTATTGACTCTTGCATAAAAGTAAGTACTGAAGATAAAAAGATAGGCCCTTCGCAGAGGGAAGAAGAGGTTGTCATGCGCTTTTTATTTGGATGCCCAAATTCTTAATGCAAAGGAACGTCACGTTATATTGCCCCTTATGATATCATCCTTTATTATGTAGTCCGTCACTTTTATTACTTTGCCATCACAAGTTCATACAATGCTCAATTTTCCCTTACAATAAACATCACACATATTTAGTAGCAATTTTCACTGCTTTATGCGCCGATGATAACTTACTTGAGTGATCTTATTCAATCCATAGGTAGGTATGGTGGACACTCATGGTAAGAAACTGGGTTTAAGAGTTTTTGAATGCACAAGTAGTATCTCTACTTAGTACGGATTTTGGCTAGCAAAAGATCCTAGGCAAACACCACATGTTGGAGGATCCGTGACAATATAACTTCTATGCAAATATACACAAGCATAACTCATTACGTTGTCTTCCTTGTCCAACTTCAACTAATTTTCTCAAGTTTTAAAATAATTAATGGGTATTCACAATCATAAAATATTTCCAAGATAATATATTTGCATGTGAAAGTTCTCTTCCTTATACTAATCATTCATGAATTGCTTGTATGACCAGTAGTGTGATTGTCAAGCTTCAAAATATTTCACTTTATAAACCCAATGTGAAGCTGCCACTAGGAATGATATGAACAAATAATTTCAACCTCATGATATTCAATTTATTAGACAATTTACTCATAGGATATAAGTGAAGCACAAGAGTGAAAGACAAACTACTCCAAAAAGATATAAGTGAAATATTGTCTTGGGACGCCTTGGGCATCCCCAAGCTTTAGCTTTTGCGTCTCCTTAATTCCTTTTATATCATGGTTTCCCTAAATCTTTAAAACTTCATCCACACAATACTAAACAAGAACTCGTGAGATAAGTTAGTATAAATCAATGCAAAACATTGTCATTCTCTACTATAGCAAATCACTAGAATTATTATTCAACATTACATACTAAATGTCTACATATTTAATACTCCTATCCTCAAATAGAATTATTAAACAAGCAAACATATGAAAACAATGCAAACATAACAGCAATCTATGAAAAAAGGGCAGTATGTAATGGACGAAGAAGTATCCATACTTATTTAACACTAAAAAATCCTGAAAATTTACCACACTGTAGAAAATTTATCATATCTTATTGTGCAAAAGAATTCAACATTTTATCACAATCTGACTTTTCTCTGGAATTTTTGCAACAGCGACAAACTTTCTATTTTGAATTATTATAAATAGCAGCAAGCAAATCAAAACAAACTAAAATGACGCTCCAAGCAGAACTCCTATCATGTGACAAATAAAAATATAGCCTCAAGTAAGGTTACCGATATTGTTGGAGACGAAAGAGAGGATGCCTTCCGAGGCATTCCCAAGCTTAGTTCCTTGGATATTCCTTGAATATCACTTTAGGGTGATTTGGGAATCCCCAAGCTTAGGGTATTTTCACTCCTTATTCTCCTTGCTATCTCACCCAAAAGTTGAAAACTTCAATCACACAAAACTTAACGGAACTTCGTGAGACAGGTTAGTATTATAAAGAAAAATCATTCACTTTGGTACTGTCAAGATAAGATTCATAATTGTTTCCACACAATTCCTACTGTAGCATATTATTTCTACAATTTATATTGATCAATATAAGCCATAGAAACTACAAAACAAGCAAACTATGCCTTGAAAAAAGTATCTGTCAAAAACAGAATAGTCTGTAATGATCTGGACAACTACCATACTTCAGCTACTCCAAAAATTGTGAAAAAAATAGAAAACGTAGGTAATTGTTATATCTATCTCCTATATAAAATTTATATCAAAAACACGTTCTAGTGAATTTTCAAAATTCCTCGACTGAGCACAAAAGTTTCTGTTTTTGCACAGAATCAAGTCAACTATCATCCACACTATCCCAAAGGCTTTACTTGGTACTTTATTGAAACAAAAGCTATGAAACATGATTACTACAGTAGCTTAATCATGTGAACACACAAAAATAGTAGGTAAAAGTGTTGGGTTGTCTCCCAACAAGGGATTTTCTTTAATGCCTTTTAGCTAGGCGTGATGTTTTCAATGATGCTCACATAAAAGATAAGAATTGAAACATAAAGAGGGCATCATGAATCATAAGTTCCTCTCTGATAATAATTTTAAGTAGCATCATGAATGGATTCATCAATACAACTATCACACAAAGCGTTCCTTTCATGATCCACAAGCATAGTATTTTTATTACTCTCCACATAAGCAATTTTATTCTCATTCATAATAGTGGGAGAATCATAGGATACTTGAATACTATAAATTGTTTCCAAATTAAAAGAGTAATGTTCAGTAAAAGGATATTCAAAATTATGACAATAATTATCACTACTTTTTATAACATAAGTATCATCACAATAATCATCATAAGTAACAACTTTGTTCTCATCATAGATAGGGGGCATGCAATCATCATATCAAATTTGATCATTCAAAGTAGGGGGACTAAAAAGATCATATTCATTAAGCATAGCATCCCAAGCTTGGGACAAACATTAATTGCATAAAAAATTCTCAAACATGTCATTCTCATCAAACATAGCATCCCCAAGCTTGTGGCTTGGCAAATCATAAGCATAATCACTCTCATCATTAATCATATGAATAGCACCAACGGTATAACAATTGTTATCATCATAATTTCCCAAGTTGGTGCCAAAAAGATTTCCAAGATTATAAGAAGTATCATTATCTTCCCAATCATAATCATCACAACAAGCAATAGGCATAACAAAATCATCATGAAGTGCATCACCTTCTAAAATTATTTTTGATTCATTTTCATGTGGTACAACAACACAGGAGCAGCATCATTTGGGAGGGATACCTTTTTGCCTCTACTCTTTCTTCTTTTCTTCTTCTTCACCACATCATCTGTGGGTTTAATTAAAAAAATTTGAGCTTCTTATTGATGATATGAGTTGAATAGGGAGCTGCTTCTCATCACCTATTTCATCATGAGAGACAATAGGAGGGTAAGTAGAAATCTTTACCCTTTCATTAGTATTCCTTTTATATTCTATTGGTTTTCCCGCCTTCCTATAGTTGGCAATATAAGCATTTTTATTGCAATTTACCGTGCAAAACATATGGATTTCTTTCAAATTAGTTTCTGCATGGTCCGTGAATATGAATGCTTCAAACCAACAATTTTTATGTGACAATTCTTCACACCCCAAAAAAACAAAGTTCATTATAAAGTTCAAGGGTGATCAAGTTATTGCAATATTTGGACACGATTCGATCATGAAAAAGCATGCATTGGAAATTAAGGTGACCAACTTTACTACAAAGTTCACAAGTAATAGGATAAAGAGAACATAATTTTGTAACGAATCCATCTATCACTTTGAGCAAAAAATTGGTTCTATCATGTTTTTGCTTTTTACAAAATCTATCATCCCTATACGGCATGTCTTCACAAAGTCTTTCCGCTCCACAAAAATTGACATGTTTAGAAGAAACATTTTTGTCATGACTTGTGCAATCATCATTAGCATTTTGGATATTCATAGAATTCATACTAACAACATTGCAATCATGCTCATCATTCATGCCAATCATTTTATTGAATTCTTCTATCAATTGAGCACAATTTTCTGCTCCATCATTTTCAAGAATGACATGATAAAGATGAATAATATGAGGCCACCTGAATTACATTTTTTACGAACCAAACTAGTGATAAAACAAGAAACTAAAAGATTCAATTGCAAGATCTAAAGATATACCTTCAAGCACTCACCACCCCGGCAACTGCGCGAGAAAAGAGTTTGATGTCTACTATGCAACTTTATTCTTGTAGACTCGTGTTGGGCCTCCAAGCGCAGAGTTTTGTAGGACAGAAGCAATTTTCCCTCAAGTGGATGACCTAAGGTTTATCAATCTATGGGAGGCATAGGATGAAGATGGTCTCTCTCAAACAACCCTGCAACCAAATAACAAAGAGTCTCTTGTGTCCCCAACACACCAAATACAATGGTAAATTGTATAGGTGCACTAGTTCAGCAAAGAGATGGTGATACAGGTGTAATGGATAGTAGATATTGAACAGCAAGGTAGCAATGATAAGACCGAGCACAAACGGTATTCCAATGCTTGAAAATGAGGCCTAGTGTCCATACTTTCGCTAATGCAATCTCTAAACAATGCTAATCTAATTGGATCATATAACCAATCCTCAACGTGTGATGAAGTATCACTCCAAAGTTCTTATCTAGCGGAGAACATAAGAAGAAATTGTTTGTAGGGTACGAAACCACATTAAAGTTATTCTTTCCGTTCGATCTATTCAAGAGTTCGTACTAAAATAACTCAAAGTTATTCTTTTCGTTCGATCTATCCAAGAGTTCATACTAAAATAACACCATATGATACGCAGCAACCAACTCTAATGTCACCTAGATACTCCAGTGTCACCACAAGTATCCATGACTTGATCATATATTCATATATTCATAATACTCGATCCAACACAAGGAACCTCAAAGAGTACCCCAGGATTTCTACCAGAGAAACAAGGACGAAAATGTGCATCAACCCCTATGTATAGATTACACTAATGTCACCTCGGGAATCCGCGAGTTGAGTGCCAAAACATATATCAAGTGAATCATTAATACCCCATTGTCACCACGGGTATTCATATGCAAGAAATACATCGAGTGCTCTCAAATCCATAAGAGTATTCAATCTGATAAAATGAAATCTCAAAGGGAACACTCAATTCACAACAAGATAGAGAGGGGAAAACACCATATGATCCAACTATATTAACAAAGCACGCGATACATCAAGATCTTAACATCTCAAGAACACAAGAGAGAGATTAAACACATAGCTACTGGTACAAACCCTCAGCCTCGAGGGTGGACTACTCCCTCCTCATCATGGTGGCCGCCGGGTTGATGAAGATGGCCATCGGTGATGATTTCACCCTCTGGTGGGGTGCCGGAACAGGGTCTAGATCGGTTTTTCGTGGCTACAGTGGCTTGCGGCGGCGGAAATTTTGATCTAGGGTTACCCTGAGGGTTTTTGGAATATTTGGCAATTTATAGGGCGAAGAGGCGGTGCAGGAGATCACCGAGGGGGTGCACAACCCCCCTGGGGGCCCCTGGGCTCTTGGGTGCGCCCAGGTGGGTTGTGTCCACTTCGGGCCTCCCCTCTGGTACTTTTTAGCCCATCCTGGGTCTTCTAGTCCAAAAAATTTCGTTGCGTTTGGACTCCGTTTGATATTGATTTCATGCGAAGTAAAAAAAACAAGCAAAAAACAGCAACCGACACTGGGCACTATGTCAATAGGTTAGTCCCTAAAAATGATATAAAGTTGCTATAAAATGATTGTAAAACATCCAAGAACGATAATATAACAGCATGAATACTTCATAAATTATAGATGCGTTCGAGACGTATCAGGATGCACCACGCCCATGGACGCATGCATGCAACTGCATCCTTTTTACACAGAAAAATAATGTTTTCTCCCCCTGACAGTTGACCCACTAGCTACATCTTCGCACGAAAGGAAATGTGTCCCTACTACGGGCAGAAAAAATGATTCCTTCCTCTGAAAGCTGGGACCCATCAGTTATATCTTCGCACGCAAGGAAGTGCGTCCTTATTATGGGCCAAAAATGATTTCTCCCCCAGACAGCTGGGACCCATCAGCTATATCTTCGCACACAAGGAAGTGCATCATTATCCTCCCTGATAGCTGGGACCCACCCGGTCGAACCGTACATAGGATTGTCTCTCTGATCGCGAACGTTTACGTACATACTGGTCAATTGGTCTCTCTGCAAGGATGAATCATGGCCGAGCAAGGAGCAGCACGTGTGATGTAGCAGTTGAGGCAGTCCTGTCTAAATCATGTACACATATGTATAGCCACACTGCAAGAAAGTAAATACGGCTACGTATGTACATACGGGCAGGGTCTCGAACGTGTGCGATGGCGTCCTATTCATCGGCAGCCAACCGGCTGGTTCAGAGGAAACCGCGTCGTGTTCATCGGGAGGCAAGCGACTGGATCAGAATGCATCCTATTCATCGGGAGCCAACCGACTTCTTCCAGCCTCCACCAGCCACTATTCATCTAGCCTCCACAGGGTCCTCTTCATCCACCCCAACTGGTTGGGTGTGTGGAGGCCACCTTGGGGTCCTATTCGTCCAACACAACCGCGTACTACCACGGGGTCCTGTTCATCCAGCGGCAATCGCGTACTACCACAGGGTCCTGTTCATCTAGCGGCAACTGTGTGCACACGGTCGGGGTCCTATTCATCCAACCCCCACCGGGAATTGTTCATCCACAGCCAACCCAACCGGCTCGATGCACTGTGTCTCGACCCGTTCTATGTATTGCGCGTGCGGCAGCGACATGCACTATTCAACCAGAGGTAACCCAACTGGCTAGCTATGTCTCGCATGGTGGGTTCGATTGGCTTCAGTATGTAGTAGCAGCGATCGATCGGGTTTAGTTAGCAGCGAAGGGATCGATCGATCGGCTTCAGTACATAGCAACACGCAATCTCTCGGGGTTCAGTAAGTGAACGCCTCTCTCCCGAGTTCACTTATAGCGACATGGCTCGCACCACGCGTGCGTACGAGAGACAAGTGCAAAGCACAGTGCATCGCTCGGCCCACCGTAACTGGGAACTCCGCGAATATTTCCTCGCCCTCACTTCTACCGCGATTTTTTATGTCATGGAAGGCCCAAAGAATGTCATGCAGGTGTGTCCCCGGCCCGCCTAGGACGAAAAGCCCATTTTCTGTCATGATTTTTGTCATAGAAATATGATCCCACCACATCTATGATGGTACATGGTTTTGTCACAATTATCGTCATAGAAGTGTCATAACCATGACAGAATTTTTTTTCTTTTGGGGCAAAGTGTCACGGATGTGTCTTTTTCTGTAGTGAGTAATGATGCAAATTTAGTAATGGATAAAAATAAAAATCAATATGAAGTGCAACACTAAGATTAGAAGCAATCTATATTCTTTTGTAAATCAAAGTAGTACAGTCTCATCATAAGAATCTACATCTTGCAAACCATATTGAAGCAGAGATATAATGGGTGAAAAATCAACTCTTGGCTACTAGTATTATTTATTTGTTCTCCAACAGATAAAGGTAAACACTCAATAATCAGTATGTCAACATGGATGATCAAGTTTTAAAGGAAATCCAACCTACACATGCAGGCACCGATGGTGTAGCAAATGAGCATACTGCTAAGCTCTAACGTCCTTGTACATGCTACACTCTTAGCCTCCAAATTAGTCACCTCCTTCTCAAGACCAAGCATCTTGGATTCCGACCGCGGAGGCTGCAAGAAGTCAGTTCTCTGATCACTTCATGCTCCTCTTTGTGATGCCTCCTGATCTTGCTTTGTTCGCATCTTAAGATCCTAAATATCAATTTGAGCATTGCAAGAATTTTTGTCGGATGTCAACCTGCACCTAATTTGAGCATCAACAAATCTCCATTGCAGAAAGGCCTTGTATAGTCTCTCACATAAAATGGGGAGTAATAGACAATACAATGGCCATAGTACATAGATATATGTTCGTTTCATGTTGTTATTATACATTTTACAATAAAATGCATGTTATTATAATCATGTCCACCTTGCTAATGATCTTGTTTACCAAAATGAGTTACATATACATGTAAAACATGTTGTATGTTGTTCCTCTTTTGGAATGCTGACAGAATATTGGAGAAGACCACCCCATTATGCAATGGTAAAGCAAACAATGTAGGTTCAAGAAAGGGAGACAACCCCATTTGTCTACAGTAAAGCTGATAATGCAGATAATTAAGGGAAACTATCACGAGGATAGTGAGACAACCCAAAGTAATTTCTTGATGTAGTGTTCGATATCCTAGCCACTACTACTGGCACAAGCTCTATGAACTTGCCACATGAATCAATTTATCTTCTTGAGTATCAAATCCAAGATGAAAGATATCGTTCAGTTGTGCTTCAAAAAGAAGGTGAATCACCGAGGAAGGCCCTGAGAAATCTAATGCATACTTTGTAGTGCAATGGCAAGCGTTGGAGGATTTAGTGCCAAACAAGTGAAGTTCATCATCTTGCTAAGATGATTTCCAGCATGGTGGATACCCGGGATAACATTTATTAAGTTATGTTGAAGTGGTTTTAGCTCTTGACTTATTTTGTTACTACATTTATTTACACTCGTGGTCAACTTTGATGCCTAGTTTATGTAATCCGTCATTTTGTTGTTGCGTTTATTTGCACTAGTGGCAGATAGTGATGTCCAGTGGATGTAATCTGTGTAATAACTATAATAGCATAGCGTAAAGTGCTTGTTTATTTATTTGTTTATTTACTACAGTTTGGTTTCCATGGTCCGCTAATGGATTGAACATCCCATCGGCATTAACGAGCCGTCATAACCATGGGCCATATACGGGACATAGTAGCCATGTGCCACGTATGGGCCGTAGTAGCCATGGGCCACAAATGGGTCGAATAACCCCATACATCAAAAGGCACAAAACATAGCATGGGTCAAAAACGGGCTAAAAGCACAATGGCCCGTTAATGGGCCCAAACCAATAACAGGACGAGAGATATCACATGATTAATACATACCATAGGCATAATATTGGGGAACGTAGCATGCAATTTCAAAAAAAAATCCTGCGATCACACAAGATCTATCTAGAAGATGCATAGCAACGAGAGGGGAGAGTGTGTCCACGTACCCTCGTAGACCGAAAGCGGAAGCCTTAGGTTAACGCGGTTGACATAGTCGAGCGTCTTCACGATCCAACTAATCTAGTACCAAACGTACGGCACCTCCGAGTTCAGCACACGTTCAGCTCGATGACGTCCCTCAAACTCTTGATCCAGCAAAGGGTCGAGGGAGTGTTTCGTCAGCACGACAGCGTGATGATGGTGATGGTGATCCGATCCGCGCAGGGCTTCACCTAAGCACTATGATGCTATGATCAGAGGTATAAACTGTGGAGGGGGGCACCGCACACGGCTAAGAGAACAATTGATGTGCCTTTGGGGTGGCCCCCGCCCCCGTATATAAAGGAGAGGAGGAGGAGGCCGGCGGCCAGGAGGGGCGCACCATGGGGGGAGTCCTACTAGGGCTCCACTCCTAGTAGGATTCGCCCCCCCCCCCCCCCTTTCCTTTCTTTCACCGGAGGGAAAAGGAAGGAGAGGGAGAGGGAGAGGGAAAGGGGGGCGCCACCCCCTCCCCTAGTCCGATTCGTACTGCCATGTGGGGGTGTGCGGCCACCCCTTGCGGCCCTCCTCTCTCTCCGCTAAGGCCCATGTAGGCCCAATACTTCCCCGGGGGGTTCCGGTAACCCCTATGTACTCCGGTAAAATACCCAAAACACTCGAAACAATTCCATGTCTAAATACTACCTTCTAATATATGAATCTTTACCTCTCGACCATTTCAAGACTCCTTGACATGTCCGTGATCTCATCCGGGACTCCGAACAACCTTCGGTCACCAAAACACATAACTCATATAATACCTATCGTCAGCGAACGTTAAGCGTGGGGACCCTACGGGTTCGAGAACTATGTAGACATGACCAATACACCTCTCCGGTCAATAACCAATAGTGGAACCTGTATGCTCATATTGGTTCCCACATATTCTACGAAGATCTTTATTGGTCGAACCACAATGCCGACATAGTTATTCCCTTTGTCATCGGTACGTTACTTGCCTGAGATTCGATCGTGGGTATCTTCATACCTAGTTCAATCTCATTACCGGCAAGTCTCTTTACTTGTTCTGTAGTGCATATGAGATGTTCCAAGAGTTGAAAATGGTTTTCCAAGCTCATGCACGGATCGAGATATATGAACTCTCCGACAAGTTCTACAGTTGTAAGATGGAGGAAAATAGTTCTGTCAGTGAGCATATACTCACTATGTCCGGGTTACACAATCGTTTGTCTCAGTTGGGAGTTAATCTCCCAGATGACTCGGTCATTGACAGGATCCTCCAGTCACTCCCACCTAGCTACAAGAGCTTTGTGATGAACTACAATATGCAAGGGATGGAGAAGTCCATTCTTGAGTTGTATTCAATGCTGAAATCAGCGGAGGTGGAAATCAAAAAGGAACATCAAGTGTTGATGGTGAATAAGACCACTAGTTTCAAGAAAGGCAAGGGTAAAAAGAACTTCAAGAAGGACGGCAAGGGAGTTACCGCACCCGGTAAATCAGTTGCCGGGAAGAAGCCAAACAATGGACCCAAGCCCGAGACTCAGTGCTTTTATTGCAAGGGAAATGGTCACTGGAAGAGGAACCGCCCCAAGTACTTAGCGGATAAGAAGGCCGGCAACACCAAAGGTATATGTGATATACATGTTATTAATGTGTACCTTACCAGTACTCATAGTAGCTCCTGGGTATTTGATACCGGTGCGGTTGCTCATATTTGTAACTCAAAATAGGAGCTGCGGAATAAAGCAGAGACTGGCGAAGGACGAGGTGACGATGCGTGTCGGGAATGGTTCCAAGGTCGATGTGATCACCGTCGGCACGTTGCTCATATTTGTAACTCAAAATAGGATCTGCGGAATAAAGCGGAGACTGGCGAAGGACGAGGTGACGATGCGTGTCGGGAATGGTTCCAAGGTCGATGTGACCGCCGTCGGCACGCTACCTCTACTTTTACCTACGGGATTAGTTTTAAACCTCAATAATTGTTATTTAGTGCCAGCTTTGAGCATGAACATTGTATCTAGATCTCATTTAATGCGAGATGGCTACTCATTTAAATCCGAGAATAATGGTTGTTCTATTTATTTGAGAGATATGTTTTATGGTCATGCCCCGCTGGTCAATGGTTTATTCTTATTGAATCTCGAACGTGATGTTACACATATTCATAATGTGAATACCAAAAGATGTAAGGTTAATAATGATAGTCCCACATACTTGTGGCACTGCCGCCTTGGTCACATTGGTGTCAAACGCATGAACAAGCTCCATGCAGATGGACTTTTGGAGTCTCTTGATTATGAATCATTTGACACGTGCGAACCATGCCTTATAGGCAAGATGACCAAGACTTCATTCTCCGAAACAATGGAGCGAGCAACCAACTTGTTGGAAATAATACATACTGATGTGTGCGGTCCAATGAGCGTTGAAGCTCGCGGTGGCTATCATTATGTTCTTACCCTCACTGATGACTTAAGTAGATATGGGTATGTCTACTTGATGAAACATAAGTCTGAGACCTTTGAAAAGTTCAAGGAATTTCAGAGTGAGGTGGAGAATCAACGTGACAGGAAAATAAAGTTCTTACAATCAGATCGTGGAGGAGAATATTTCAGTCACGAGTTTGGTACGCACTTAAGAAAATGTGAAATTGTTTCACAACTCACGCCGCCTGGAACACCTCGGCGTAATGGTGTGTCCGAACGTCGTAATCACACTCTGTTGGATATGGTGTGATTTATGATGTCTCTTACCGATTTACTGCTATCATTTTGAGGTTATGCTTTAGAGACAGCCACATTCACTTTAAACATGTCACCGTCTAAATCCGTTGAGACGACACCGTATGAATTATGGTTTGGGAACAAACCTAAGCTGTCGTTTCTAAAAGCTTGGGGATGCGATGCTTATGTCAAGAAACTTCAACCTGAAAAGCTCGAACCCAAGTCAGAAAAATGTGTCTTCATAGGATACCCTAAGGAAACCATTGGGTATACCTTCTACCTCAGGTCCGAAGGCAATATCTTTGTTGCCAAGAACAGATCCTTTCTGGAGAAAGAGTTTCTCGCGAAAGAAGTAAGTGGGAGGAAAGTAGAACTTGATGAAGTACTGCCTCTTGAACCGGAAAGTAGTGCAGCTCAGGAAAATGTTTCTGTGGTGCCTGCATCGACTAGAGAGGAAGTTAATGATGATGATCAAGGAACTTCGGACAAGTTGCTACTGAACTTCGTAGGTCCACAAGGGCACGTTCCGCACTAGAGTGGTATGGCAACCCTGTCCTGGAAATCATGTTGTTAGACAACGGTGAACCTTCGAACTATGAAGAAGTGATGGCGGGCCCAGATTCCAACAAATGGCTTGAAGCCATGAAATCCGAGATAGGATCCATGTATCATAACAAAGTATGGACTTTGACAGACTTGCCCGATGATCGGCGAGCCATAGAAAATAAATGGATCTTTAAGAAGAAGATTGACGCGGATGGTAATGTGACCATCTATAAAGCTCGGCTTGTTGCTAAGGGTTATCGACAAGTTCAAGGGGTTGACTACGATGAGATCTTCTCACCCGTAGCGAAGCTAAAGCCTGTCTGAATCATGTTAGCAATTGCCGCATTCTATTATTATGAGATATGGAAAATGGACGTCAAAATGGCATTCCTTAATGGTTTCCTTAAGGAAGAATTGTATATGATGCAGCCGAAAGGTTTTGTCGATCCTAAGAATGCTAACAAGGTATACAAGCTCCAACGCTCCATCTATGGGCTGGTGCAAGCATCTCGGAGTTGGAACATTCGCTTTGATGAAATGATCAAAGCGTTTGGTTTTATGCAGACTTATGGAGAAGCCTGCGTTTAGTGAGTGGGAGCTCCATAGCATTTCTCATATTATATGTGGATGACATACTATTGATGGGAAATGATATAGAACTTTTGGAAAGCATAAAGGCCTACTTGAATAAGTGTTTTTCAATGAAGGACCTTGGAGAAGCTTCTTACATATTAGGCATCAAGATCTATAGAGATAGATCGAGACGCCTCGTCGGTCTTTCAGAAAGCACATACCTTGATAAGATATTGAAGATGTTCAGTATGGATCAGTCCAAGAAGGGGTTCTTGCCTGTATTGCAAGGTGTCAAATTGAGCACGGCTCAATGCCCGACCTCGGCAGAAAATAGAGAAAAGATGAGTGTCATCCCCTATGCCTCAGCCATATGGTCTATTATGTATGTCATGCTGTGTACCAGACCTGATGTAAACCATTCCGTAAGTTTGGTGGGAAGGTACCAAAGTAATCCCGGCATGGAACACTGGAAGCAGTCAAGAATATCCTAAAGTTCCTGAAAAATACTAAGGATATGTTTCTCATTTATGGAGGTGACAACGAGCTCGTCGTAAAGGGTTACATCAATGCTAGCTTCAACACAGATCTAGATGACTCCAAGTCACAAACCGGATACGTGTATATTTTGAATGGTGGGGCAGTCAGCTCGTGCAGTTGCAAGCAAAGCGTTGTGGCGGGATCTACATGTGAAGTGGAGTACATGGCAGCCTCAGAGGCAGCACATGAAGCAATCTGGGTGAAGGAGTTCATTACCGACCTAGGAGTTATTCCCATTGCGTCGGGCCCGATGACTCTCTTCTGTGACAACACTGGAGCTATTACCCTTGCCAAGGAGCCCAAGTTTCAGAAGAAGACCAGGCATATCAAGCGTCGCTTCAACTCCATTTGTGAAAACGTTCAAGATGGAGACATAGATATTTGTAAAGTGCATACGGATCTGAATGTCGCAGATCCATTGACTAAACCTCTTCCACGAGCAAAACATGATCAACACCAGAACTCTATGGGTGTTCAATTCATCACAATGTAACTAGATTATTGACTCTAGTGCAAGTGGGAGACTATTGGAAATATGCCCTAGAGGCAATAATAAATTGTCTATTGTTCGTGTTATAATTGTATTAACCGGAAACCGTAATACATGTGTGAATACATAGACCACAACATGTCCCTAGTCAGCCTCTAGTTGACTAGCTCGTTGATCAATAGATGGTTATGGTTTCCTGACCATGGACATTAGATGTCACTGATAACGGGATGACATCATTAGGAGAATGATGTGATGGACAAGACCCAATCCTAAGCATAACGCAAGATCGTGTAGTTCGTTTGCTAAGAGCTTTTCTAAATGCCAAGTATCATTTCCTTAGACCATGAGATTGTGCAACTCCCAGATACCATAGGAATGCTTTGGGTGTACCAAACGTCACAACATAACCGGGTGGCTATAAAGGTGCACTACAGGCATCTCCAAAAGTATCTATTGGGTTGGCACGAATCGAGGCAGGGATTTGTCACTCCGTATGATGGAGAGGTATCTCTAGGCCCACTCGGTGATGCATCATCATAATGAGCTCAATGTGACTAAGTAGTTAGTCACGGGATCATGCATTATGGAATGAGTAAAGAGACTTGCTGGTAACAAGATTGAACGAGGTATTGGGATACCGACGATCGAATCTCGGGCAAGTAACATACCGATTGACAAAGGGAATTGTACACGGGATTGATTGAATCCCCGACATCGTGGTTCACCCGATGAGATCATCGTGGAACATGTGGTAACCAACATGGGTATCCAGATCCCGCTGTTGGTTATTGGCCGGAGAGATGTCTCGGTCATGTCTGCATGATTCCCGAACCCGTAGGGTCTACACACTTAAGGTTCGGTGACGCTAGAGTTGTTATCGGAAATAGTATGTGGTTACTGAATGTTGTTCGGAGTCCCGGATGAGATACCGGATGCCACGTGGAGTTCCGGAATGGTCCGGAGATAAAGATTTATATATGGGAAGTCCTTGTTCGGTCACCGGAAGTGTTCGGTGGTTTATCGGTATTGTACCGGGACCACCGAAAGGGTTCCGGGGGTCCACTGGGAGGGTCCACCTGCCCTGGAGGGCCCTATGGGCTGAATATGGAGGGGAACCAGCCCCTAGGTGGGCTGGGCGCCAAAGCCCCCTAGGGCCCATGCTCCTAGGGTTGGGGGAACCCTAAAGGCGGCGCCCCCCTTGGCTTGGGGGGCAAGCCTTCCCCCCTTGGCCGCCCCCCCCCCCTCTAGATCCATCTGGAGGGGGCCGTCCCCCCTCTCCCTTGCCCCTATAAATAGATGGGAGGTGGGAGGGCTACCGCACCCTCCCCCTGGCGAAGCCCTCCCGCTCTCCAACAACACCTCCTCCTCCGTAGTGCTTGGCAAAGCCCTGCCGGAGAACTGCAAGCTCCTCCACCATGCCGTCGTGCTGTCGGAGCTCACCCTCAACTTCCCCTCTCCCCTTGCTGGATCAAGAAGGAGGAGACATCCCCGGGCTGTACATGTGTTGAACATGGAGGCGTCGTCTGTTCGGTGCTAGATCGGACCTTGCGCGATTTGAATCGCCGCGAGTACGACTCCGTCATCCACGTTCTAGTAACGTTTCCGCTTAGCAATCTTCAAAGGTATGAAGATGCACATCGTAGCTCTCTCTTGTTGCTAGAATCTCCTAGATTGATCTTGGTGATACGTAGGAAAATTTTGAATTATTTCTACGTTCCCCAACAGTTGGTGGTAAGCAGTATGACTATTATCGCCCACAACTCTTTGTGTTCTACTCGTGCATATCATCTATGCATAGACCTGGCTCGGATGCCACTGTTGGGGAATGTAGCATGCAATTTCAAAAAAATTCCTACAATCACACAAGATGTATCTAGGAGATGCATATCAATAAGAGGGGAGAGTGTGTCCATGTACCCTCGTAGATCGAAAGCGGAAGCCTTAGGTTCGCACGGTTGATGTAGTCGAATGTCTTCACGATCCAACCGATCTAGTACCGAACATACGACACCTCCGAGTTCAGAACACGTTCAGCTCGATGACGTCCCTCGAACTCTTGATCCAGCCGAGGGTCAAGGGAGAGTTTCATCAGCATGACGGCGTGATGACGATGATGGTGATGTGATCCGCACAGGGCTTCGTCTAGTACTCCACTCCTAGTAGGATTCGGGCCCCCCTTTTCCTTTCTTCCACCGGAGGGAAAAGGAAGGAGAGGGAGGAGAGGGAAAGGGGGGCCCGTCCCCTAGTCCAATTCGTACTGCCTTGGGGGGGGGCACGCGGCCACCCCTTGCAGCCCTCCTCTCTCTCCACTAAGGCCCATGTAGGCCCAATACTTCCCTGGGGGGTTCCGGTAACCCCACGGTACTCCGGTAAAATACCCGAACCACTCGAGACCATTCCGATGTCCGAATACTACCTTCCAATATATGAATCTTTACCTCTCGACCATTTCGAGAGTCCTCGTCATGTCCATGATCTCATTTGGGACTCCGAACAACCTTCGGTCACCAAAACACATAAGTCATATAATACCTATCATCATCGAACGTTAAGCATGCGGACCCTACGGGTTCGAGCACTATGTAGACATGACTGAGGCACCTCTGGTCAATAACCAATAGTGGAACCTAGATGCTGATATTGGTTCCCACATATTCTACGAAGATGTTTATCGGTCGAACTGCAATGCCAACATAGTTATTCCCTTTGTCATTTGTATGTTACTTGCCCGAGATTCGATCGTCGGTATCTTCATACCTAGTTTAATATCGTTACCGGCAAGTCTCTTTACTCGTTCCGTAGTGCATCATCCCGTAACCAACTCATTAGTCACATTACTTGCAAGGCTTAATATGATGTGCATTACCGAGAGGGCCCAGAGATACCTCTCCGATACTTGGAGTGACAAATCCTAATCTCGATCTATGCCAACCCAACAAACACCTTCAGAGATACCTGTAGAGCATCTTTATAATCACCCAGTTATGTTGTGAGGTTTTATAGCACAAAAGGCATTCCTCCGGTGTCCGGGAGTTGCATAATCTCATAGTCGAAGGAATATATATTTGACATGAAGAAAGCAGTAGCAATAAAACTGAATGATCATTATGCTAAGCTAACGGATGGGTCTTGTCCATCACATCATTCTCCTAATGATGTGATCCCTTTCATCAAATGACAACACATGTCCATGACTAGGAAACTTAACCATCTTTGATCAACGAGCTAGTCAAGTAGAGGCATACTAGGGACATGGTGTTTTGTCTATGTATTCACACATGTATCAAGTTTCCGGTTAATACAATTCTAGCATGAATAATAAATATTTATCATGAAATAAGGAAGTATAAAATAACAACTTTATTATTGCCTCTAGGACATACTTTCTTCACATAACAGGCCGAAATTCAGTACATGCATGAAAATGACCCAAAAGGCTTCATGGGCCTTTAATGGTCCGAATGGAACCACATGCTGAAAATGCCTAGTGGCAGAATAAGCTGTTACTGGGTCAGAAGTTCTCAAGGGTTGGGAGTGGGCCCAAGATGACATGAGCTCTTAACGGGCCGAAAGATGCCATAGGCCTAAAACAGCAAAAATAGAGCATGGGTTGTTAATGGATCGAAAGCTATTACGGGTTCTAGATGGTCCAGAAGCACCACGGGCCATTAAAAGCTGAGAGATAGAACTGGCCACATATGGGTCGAAAGATGTCACACACAACACATGGGCCAAAGTATCAACAGCTTGGAACCGTATTGGATGGCCCACATGCCCCTAATGGGATGAGTCCAGACAGGTCCTAATGGGACATGCGAACTCGGACCGTAAATGGGCTATATGCAAGCAGGCCATTAACATGCCTATAATGGGCCAACCCGCCAACTTTTGACTAAGTCAAGTGTGTCGGCGTTTTGGGAATGGGGGTCCCTAGACTTGCCTGCCTGCGGCCTGCGGCATGGCTCAAGTGGTGGCCCAGTACGGCCCATCTTCATCAGCACAAGACTCAAGACCCTCACGAGGGGCCAAGCCTCGTGGGGAGGACGATGCAAGACTTCCTCAGGAACGGCCTCGCCAGGCAGGCTCGCGGGGAGGCGGAGAGATCAAGGCAGGGTACCTCGTGAGGTGCTCATGACGCAAGCCATGACGATCGAGATCAGGCGGGCGCTAGGCGGGCATCGGCCTGCGCAGTGTCCTTATTTCCTCTTTGGTGCAAAGGGGGCAAGCACAGACGTGGAGTACTGAGGCGTCAAGCAAAGGTTGCCATTTCAGTGCAATGAGACCAAGACCAGCAGAGCGGCAGGATGGAGGTCACCGTGGAGCCCAAGGCGACGTCATCGCCAATACCTTTGGCAGCCGAAGACCAACTTTAGTCAGGATAACTTGTACTAGATGTTCCCCTTCAAAATGGCCGTTGTTGGCGCCCTTCCTGCTCAATATTTGGGAAGAGGACCAGGGCCTATATAAATAGAGCTAGCCACCACAGAGTAGGCACGATCGGAGAGAGCCCTAGCCAGAGAGAGAGGCGATCGAACTCATCCAAGCAGTTCATCGCACCAGCTCAAGAACACCTCTCGCGAGGCTGTTCATCCTTGTACTGTTCATCATCAGCCCTAGAGGTAATCCACCACACCACACACTGGAGTAGGGTATTACACCACAACGGTGGCCCGAACTAGTATAAATTTTGTGTTCCTCGTGTTGTTCATCGTTAGCTAGATTCTCGCGAGGCGATCGGACGTAGATCGGTAGGGGAAAGATCTTCGTGCGCACCCTAGAGTTTGAACCTTAAGGGTCTGCCGGAACCCAATATCCGACATTTGGCGCCAGGTAGGGGTGTGCTGGAGCTCTCCCTTCCGTCGATCCATTCTCCATCAGCACCATGCTTCGCCCTCATGGCAGCCAACGCACCGCCTGCTCCGGCAGTCGACGCCGGCACGGGAACTAGAGGGCTCCAAGCCCTGGCCCCTACCCTGCGGCAGGTGCGGTGGCCGAACAAGTTCAAGCCGGATCTTCCGCCATGCTACGATGGTGCACCGATCCGCTGGCCTTCCTGCTAGCGTATGAAGAAGTCGTCCTCAAGGCCGGAGGCGACAACAAGGTCATGGCTAACTAGCTGCCCATGGCCCTCACCGGTGTCCCGCGCATGTGGCTGCTCCACCTGCCAGCAGCTTCTGGGGCCTCCAGGGAGGAGTTGCGCAACCTCTTCCTCACCCATCATGCCGCGCCGGCACCCCTAGTCATCGCAGCCCTCCTGGGTGGATCGCAGGCGCCACCTTCGAGTCGCCACGTCAAGCCATTCGTCCACCAGATCGGCGCCGTCCTCAAGCGCTGTGAAGTCCGCCTCGGGCTGGGTGGCACCCAAGGCTGATTTGACCTTCAGCTCAGACGATCACCCCTCCAACACTGCCTGTTCGGGCGTTCTCCCGATGCTATGCACCCCCACCATCTGCCAAGTGGCCGTCACATGGACCCTCATCGACGGTGGTGCCCGCCTCAACGTGCTCTCGGTGGAGGTCTTCAGCCTCCTCCACGTGCCGCTAGAGCGGCTCCAACCCAGCAGGCCCTTCTCGGGCGTTGGAGGCAGTTCCACCGGCTCCCTGGGGCAGATCCGCCTCCCGGTGACCTTCGGCACCCACGACAACTTCCGCATGGAGCTGGTCGACTTCGACATCGCCCCCATCGGCCTCCCATACAACGCCATCCTCGGCTACCCAGCCTTGGCCCAGTTCATGGCGGTGACTCACCCGGCTTACAACCTCATGAAGATGCCTGGGAGCAGTGGCGTCCTTACCGTGTCCGGAGACACAAGGGATGCGCTGCAGGCGCTCAGGCTCGCTTTCAAGACGGCTGCAGTGGTGCAGCCCGCCAGCGTAGATGCCCTTGAGCCCAAGGGGGCTGCGCCAGCCAAAAAGAAGCAACTATTGACCCAAGGCGGAGACCAAGCAAGTACCAGTCGATGAGGATGGATCCTCTGGCGCCACCTTCACCATAGGCGCCAATCTCGACCATGAGCAGGAGGAGGCCTTGGTGAAATTTCTGCGCGCAAATAAGGAGGTGTTTGTGTGGGAACCTGATCAGCTGGCAGGGGTCCCGAGGGACGTGATTGAACACCATCTCAATGTATGCCCCAACGTGCGCCCCGTGAAGCAGAAAGCAAGGCGACAGTCCACTGAGAAGCAGGCCTTCATCGTCCAAAAAACCCGCAAGTTAGAGGCAGCAGGCGTCATTCGTGAAGTTCGCTACCCTGAATGGCTGGCCAACCCTGTTGTTGTGCCAAAAAAGGGAGGAAAGGAACGCATGTGTGTCGACTTCACCAACCTCAACAAGGCCTGCCCACAGGATCCATTCCCGCTCCCTCGCATCGACCAGATCGTCGATTCTACCGCCGAGTGTGACCTGTTGTGCTTCCTGGATGCCTTCTCGGGCTACCACCAGATCAAGATGGTGGTGGAAGACGTGGAGAAAACGGCCTTCCTGACCCCGTGTGGAGTATACTCCTATACCTGCATGCCGTCCAGGTTGCACAACGCGGGTGCAACCTTTCAGCGACTGATGCACATTGCCTTGGGCCGCCAGCTCGGGAGGAACGCCGAGGCCTACGTCGATGACATCGTGGTGAAGTCTCGGGAGGCGAGAACCCTGATACAGGACCTAGAAGAAACCTTCGCGAGCCTCCGTGAAGTGGATCTGCGGCTCAACCCGGAGAAATGCGTATTCGGAGTCCCCTCGGGCAAGCTCTTGGGTTTCCTCGTGTCCCATAGGGGCATCGAGGCTAACCCAGAGAAGGTCAAGGTAGTAGAAGACATGAGTCCGCCGAAGACCCTCAGAGAAATGCAGAAGCTCACCGGGCGAGTAACCACATTGGGACGATTCATCTCCAAGCTGGGGGAGCGAGCACTACCCTTCTTCAAGCTGATGAAGAGGAAGGGCCCGTTTGAATAGACTGAAGAGGCCGACAAGGCATTCCAAGATCTCAAGAAGTACCTTACCAGCCCTCTGGTGATGGTAGCTCCGCGCCCTCAGGAGCCCTTGGTGCTCTACCTTGCAGCCACACCCTACTCCGCCAGCACAACCTTGGTGGCAGTTAGGGAGGAGCGCTGGGCCAAGGCCGCGCCAGCCGCGGCCCCAGCCGAAGCAGAGCAAAGCCAAGAAAGCCTCACGAAGACCAAGATCGCAACAGATGGGGATCAGCCTCAGCAGGAGGACGCACCCAGCGGAGGAGGCCCCGCCAGGCGACCAAGCGCTGGGGGCACCGTTGTCTCAGGAGGCACCTCAACCTCCAGAAGACGCAGGCTGCGCCAGCACCCTCAACCTCGTCGAGCATCCCGTATACTTCGTCAGCACGGTGCTACGGGACGCAAGGGCGCAATACCCCATGCCCCAAAAACTCCTCCTTGCGCTGTTAGTGGCTTCGGGCAAGCTACGGCACTACTTTTGAGGCCATCCCATCAAGGTCGTCTCAACATATCCCTTGGAAAGGGTACTCCGGAGCCCCAACTCAGCTGGAAGGGTCGCTGAATGGAACATTGAGTTGCAAGCGTTCCAGCTGGAATTCAGCACGACCAGAGTCATCAAGGGAGCCACACTTGCAGACTTCATGGTAGAGTGGACAGAGGCACCGGGGCTCGAAGCGGGCGAGGACCGGTCGCTTTCCCCAGGAAGTGAAGCGCCGGATGGCTGGGTCATGTACTTCAACGGGGCGTTCTCGCGACATGGCGCGGGGGCTGGCGCAGTGCTCATATCTCCCACTCAGGACAAGCTCTACTATGTCATGCAGCTCTGCTTCTAGCACGGAGAGAAGGTCTCCAACAAAATAGAAGAATACGAGGGCCTGATAGCAGGCTTGAAAGCTGCTGCCACCTTGGGGGTAAAGCGCCTCATTATCAAGGGCGACTCACAACTCCTCGTCAACTTCTCCAACAAGGTGTACGAGACGAAGGACGAGCACATGGAAGCATATCTTGCGGAGATCCGTAGGATGGAGAAACAGTTTTGGGGGCTGGAGTTGCAGCATGTGCCTCGCGACACCAATCAAGAGGCTGATGACATCGCCAGGAGGGCGTCCAAGCGATTGCCTCAGGAGCCTGGCGTCTTCGAGGAACGACTCTTCAAACCTTCAGCGGTACCTTCACTATCAAGCACAGTGCAGCCTCGGGAGGAGCTCCCTCAATCGCCTGCCTCAGGAGCCCTGTCCTGTGGCCCGACCTCAGGAGCGTGCCTGCTCCTGGCGCTGGAGCCTCAGGAGGGATGTTGGACCACGGAGTTCAAGGATTACTTGATGCAAGGGATTCTGCCGAAAAAGGAGGAGGACGCGGAACACGTGGCGCGGCAGGCCACGGCCTACTGCATCCAAGACGGAGAGCTTTACCAGAAGCGATTGAATGACGTTACCCTACGTTGCATCTCCAGGGAGCAGGGGAAAGAGTTACTGGCAGACATTCACGGTGGAGACTGCGGGCACCACTCGTCTTCACGGACACTCGTCGGCAAGGTGTTTCGCAGCGGGTTCTATTGGCCAACAGCACTCAACGACGCAATCGAGCTGGTGAAGGCTTGTGAAGCCTGT
Source organism: Triticum timopheevii (assembly GCA_963921465.1). Taxonomy (NCBI): domain Eukaryota; kingdom Viridiplantae; phylum Streptophyta; class Magnoliopsida; order Poales; family Poaceae; genus Triticum; species Triticum timopheevii. The sequence continues at coordinate 370,946,607 of OY997266.1, forward strand.
CAATTCCACGCCAAGCAGATTCATTAGCCAGCTCAGGGCCTTCAGACCATTCCCCTCTCATGGTCGTTCGCTGTTTGGGGGCTGGACATCCTTGGCCCATTTCCTCGAGCGCCAGGGGGCTACCGCTACCTCTACGTCGCCATTGACAAGTTCACAAAGTGGGCAGAGGTGGAAGTTGTCTGCACCATCCCGGCCGGCTCAGCGGTCAAGTTCATAAAGGGCCTCGTGAGCCGGTTCGGGGTACCTAATCGCATCATCACCGACAACGGTTCGCAGTTCACCAGCAATCTCTTCAAAACATATTGTGCTAACCTTGGAACGCAGATTTGCTATGCTTCGGTGGCGCACCCTCGGAGCAACGGCCAAGCTGAACGCGCCAACACGGAGGTCCTGAAAGGCCTCAAAACCCGGACCTTCAAGAAGAAGCTGGAGGCTTGCGGCAGGGGTTGGCACGACGAGCTGCAGTCCGTGCTGTGGTCCATCCGCACTACCGCTACCAAGTCGACCGGCGAAACCCCGTTCTTCCTCGTCTATGGTGCTGAGGGGGTCCTTCCTCACGAGGTCAGGCATCGCTCCGCGCGGGTCCTGGCTTTCGACAAAGCACATTTAGCAGGATGCCATGCGGGGGGTGGACCTCGTGCTTGGGGGAGGCTGCGCTTCGGGCTGCGAGATACCAACAGGCGTTGCGGCGGTACCACTGCCACAGCATCCTCCCCAGGACCCTTGAGGTAGGTGACCTCGTGCTCAGACGGGCGCTCTCCAGGGAGGGGCTGCACAAGCTCTCTCCCATGTGGGAGGGCCCGTTCAAGGTTGTTCATGTCTCCAGGCCTAGTGCCGCACGCTTGGAGACTCGGGAGGGGGTGCCCATCCCGAACGCATGGAACATCTAGCACCTTCAGAAGTTCTACCCTTGAAGAAAGGCCCAGCGCCCGTAAAGAAGACCCGACGCCTGTGAAGCTAGACGAACCAAGAAAGGCCCGGTGCCTGTGAAGAAGTCCAATGCCTGTGAAGCTCATCGAACCAAGAAAGGCCCGGTGCCTGTGAAGAAGGCCAATGCCTGTGAAGCTCGCCGCCCGTGACACTCTCACGTAATAATGAGTTGGGGCTGTACACGCCCCGGAGTCTCCGGAGAGCCGCCCTCGGGCCTCGGGGGCTCCCGCCCACGCCCAGTGGCAGCACTTAGCTTCGCGCTGGTGAGAAGACGTCGAAGACTAGATTAGGTGCCGGACGCGGCTTTTTCATTTGCTTTCTATAGTTGGCTTGTTCGTCCCTATTTGAAGTTTTATTGGAGTTGCTTTCAGCGTTGTTGCCATCCCTGACCTGTGACTCTTTGTCTTTGTTGCCTACTTGACTCATCTTCTCTCTCGCAAGGCTCGCGAGGGGGCTACAAGGGTGCCCTCGCGAGTGTTTTCTAACCCAGTCTTGTGAGGCTTTCCTATCCAAGTCCACTACGGGAGCACCCCTCCTGGTCCGTGCCCCACGGGCATCGCGACACGAACACAGGACCTGAGTCGGTTGCCCTCGCGACCGAGATCGAAAGTTACCTCTCCTAACCAATTCTTGCAGGCCACAAAGCGCGCGACGAGGCCCCAGCCTCAAGAAGCGAAGACGGCGGCGAGTCCCCCCGAGTTAAGTAATTCCTACACGCGAGCGAGCGGCGCCAAAACATAGTACGGGGATAATGAAGATAGCATAATAGTTAACGACGATAGTCCAGCACGCCCCTGCAGGGCCATACACTACTTTTTCTTTGCGTAGGAAAGGGAGGAAAACAAAATAGACACGGCTTGCTCGGCACCGACTCATGACGAGGGATCGCACTGCCTCCGGAGCTCAGTCGGACCCCTCCTCACGCTTCACCGAGGCGTGACGGCGGGTTGACCCGGTACCCCCCTCAAGGCGAGCGCGATGGTGCGAAGGCTGGTCGCGGCCACCACGGGAGGAGCTGCTGTCCGAAGGGGAGCTGCTGAGGCTCGGCGAGCTACGAACGCCGCCGGCCACACGCCCACCTTCATCTTCATCCCGACCACCGCCGAGGCTGGGCACCCGGCCGCCGTCATCGTCTTTGGGGCAGCACCCAACGCGGCGGCCGTCTTCTCCAAACACCCTCACGTAGAGGGCGGCGTCGCCATCGAACTTGAAATGCAGGTCGCACCGCCGGCTCAGGCCACGCGCGCGGGAAAATGTTTGCCAGTCGCGGGTCGGGGCCACGTTCCCGGCGACGGAGACCTCCAGCGAAGCCCAGGAGGCCCTGCTGCAGCAACCGTCCGCTTGAAGCCAGAGGCCGCCAGGAGCGCCGGCCGGAAGTACACCTGCAAAGAAGTGGGGAAGCTGGAACCAGGTGCTGGTTGGGTCCGCTGACCACACGATGAACTCCGGCAGCACCTCCGCCGAGTGGAAGCGCGGCCTGGGAGGCCCCGCAGCCACAGCGCACCTTCCCTCGACAACCAGGCGCCCATCGCCGCGCAGGAGATCGCAGCCGCGACCGCGGGAAGCCACTGCGGGAGACACAGGATGCTTGTGGGGCCGACCTCGGTCGTGCTTAGGCAGGGGAGAGTCAGGCCCTTCCCGACGAGCCTTTCCCTTCTCTGAGGCCGAGAACCTCTTCGGTGGCGCCATGGGAGATGGCGAGTAGCTGGGATGGGGAGAACGAAGGAAGCAAGGAGGAAGATATACAGCGGAGGCTTGCGCTCTCCCGCCTTCATAGCCGGAGGAAGCCAACCGTCGGCCTCCACGATCGCAGGTAATCATGACCTGTTTCTGCATGCAGGGACTTGTCAAGTCGAGCAGTTGCCAGGGCAGTGTGGAGAAGCGGAGACGCCCACGTCCAATCAACTGCCACGCGGCGCCCAAGGCCGCAGGCTGATGGGGCCCGCGGCACTCCGCACTTGCCCTTCGCTTCTCCTCTAAGCCAAGTCCGAGCGCGCCTTGGGCCCGGGGGCTACTGTCGGCGTTCTGGGAACGGGGGTCCCCAGACTTGCCTCCTGCGGCCTGTGGTGTGGATCAAGTGGTGGTCCAGTACGGCCCATCTTCATCAGCACAAGACTTCCTCAGGAACGGCCTCGCCAGGCAGGCTCGCGGGGAGGCGGAGAGATCAAGGCAGGGTACCTCGTGAGGTGCTCATGACGCAAGCCATGACGATCGAGATCAGGCGGGCGCTAGGCGGGCATCGGCCTGCGCAGTGTCCTTATTTCCTCTTTGGTGCAAAGGGGGCAAGCACAGACGTGGAGTACTGAGGCGTCAAGCAAAGGTTGCCATTTCAGTGCAATGAGACCAAGACCAGCAGAGCGGCAGGATGGAGGTCACCGTGGAGCCCAAGGCGACGTCATCGCCAATACCTTTGGCAGCCGAAGACCAACTTTAGTCAGGATAACTTGTACTAGATGTTCCCCTTCAAAATGGCCGTTGTTGGCGCCCTTCCTGCTCAATATTTGGGAAGAGGACCAGGGCCTATATAAATAGAGCTAGCCACCACAGAGTAGGCACGATCGGAGAGAGCCCTAGCCAGAGAGAGAGCCGATCGAACTCATCCAAGCAGTTCATCGCACCAGCTCAAGAACACCTCTCGCGAGGCTGTTCATCCTTGTACTGTTCATCATCAGCCCAGAGGCAATCCACCACACCACACACTGGAGTAGGGTATTACACCACCACTACTAGGGAAAAGCCTATACACAGAATCTTACTAGTAGCGAGGGTTAAAAACACTCGCTACTACTAAGCGGTCTCTACCGTGCCCCCCGGGACATGCCATAGTAGTAGCGCGGGTTTTTAACCCTCGCTACTACTAAGGGAGATAGCAGTAGCGCTGGTTTTTAGCCCTCGCTACTACTAAGTGGTGCCATAGTAGTAGCGAGGGTTAAAAACCCGCGCTACTACTAAAGGTCCCATTTTCAAACTCTACCCCCCGGTGGATCGCCTTTTCAGTTTAAAAAAATAAAAGAAAATGATGAAAATGTCAAAAAAATAAAAGAAAATAAGTTTTCCATGTGATATGTGGTCTAGTTGTTGGGAGAATTTGCAAATATGAATTTCGACTTTATTTGTAAAATCTCTCGAGAATTTGTAAAAATGGGCATAACTTTTGCATACTAACTCGGATGAAAAAGTTTTTATATGAAAAATCATCTACTCGAAAAGTTACATCCGAATTTAATCGGGGGAACCCCGTTAAACATTTTTAAAATCCTCAAAAACATAACAGAAAAAAAGTTACGGGGCTTTTAAGATCTGGAGGCAAAAAAATTCAAGAATATTAGTGTTACTAAATATTTTTTGTTAAATCTAGTCAAACTATGGTCAAACTAATTATTCAAGAATATTAGTTTTTTTTGAATTTTGGTCAAATCTGGTCAAACTATGGTCAAACTGTGGTCAAATCTGGTCAAACTATGGTCAAACTAATTATTCAAGAAATATTAGTGTTACTAATTTTTTAGAACAATAGTTTCAAACTCAAATAGTGAAATGTGTGACTTCATGCTCAAGCTAAATTCCTGAGGTTAATAGGATTGACATCTTACTATTATCAGGAAAACAACAAGTGCAGACTTGGAAACAAGGGAGAATAGAACCCGGAAGTTAAGCGTGCTCAGGATGGAGTAGTGAGAGCATGGGTGACCGTCCGGGAAGTTAGATGATTTGGAATGATGAGGGGTGATTAGAGATTAAATTGAGCAGCGATGAGGGGTGATTAGAGATTTGAGGTTAAAATAATTTAGAAATTTGAAAATTAGGGGAAAAAATCAAAATTATTTTTTGAAAAAATTCAAAAAAAAAATTCAGAGATTAGAGATTAGTAGTAGCGCGGGTTGGCACCAGCGCTACTGCTAAAGGACGTAGTAGTAGCGCGGGTCGCACCCACGCTACTGCTATACGTTAGCTGTAGCGCCGGCCCCCGCGCTACTAATAGGCCCAAAACCCGCGCTGCTGCTAGGCTTTTCCCTAGTAGTGTATAATGGTGGCCCGAACCAGTATAAATCTCGTGTCCCTCGTGTTGTTCATCGTTAGCTAGATTCTCGCGAGGTGATCGGACGTAGATCGGTAGGGGAAAGATCCTCGTGCGCACCCCAGAGTTCGAACCTTAAGGGTCCGCCAGAACCCAACATCCGACAAAGTGGGCTTTAAACAGGCATTTACTGGGCCGACCTTTTTTACTAAACGTGCCACTGTTGGACCGTGCCACGTATCGTCGTTTCATAGACGCATATTGTTCGTTGGATGAGCGACACTTGTCAAAAGGAAGAGCTGACGCGTGGATTCTTTGGCGAAAGGGAAGCCGACACGTAGAACATCGTCATTGATCAATGCTATTAATGGGTATCAGATCCGGAACCCGCATGCGATAGCTTAACAACGACCCATTACGGTGGCTGCCACGTGTCGGTTACCTTTGACGAAAACACTTCCATGATGCACCATTTATCATCATGGAATACATCTTAGACATCACATATATGACTATCTTGATTCTGTCATCAAACTGTCACAGATATACATGGCTAGCAGAAAACTTGACCCATTGTGAGAAACATGTATCATCATGGATGTGTCATTTTTGTAGTGTATAGGCGGTTGGTATGTTGAGTAACGCATGTGGAAAACATGGCGGTCACTAGAATTCAATGCATGGGGCTACATGCATAGGTCTGCGTGGCGTGGGAATCAGGCAAAACAGAAATTATGTCTGTGTTGTCCAGTCAATGATGGGCCCCACATAGGGAGGAATGATCAAACGAGTCTCCTTTTCGTTGTGCTTGAAGTGGCAAAGTGGTGGGTCCCACATCTGAAATGGTGAAACGAGTCTCCTTGTCATCATGATTTATGTGGCGAAGTGATGGGTCTAGAGAGTAGCAAACGAGTCAAAAAAAGGCTGGAATTCACGTAGACAAGACATGGACTTGCAACTAATTTATATGCAAGCAATAGTGCACATACTAAATTCGTGAAGTTTCAGTGGCAGTAACCAAATATCCAAATTCGGTAGCGACACAAACCGATTTTCCACGTTATTTATTGGAACGAGGGAGAGCATTGCCTCCATTTCAGAAAGAAAGAAATGTCCTTTTTTGGCACAATCTCTTGAACTTTCGAATGGCTATTTGAATATGTTCAAATGCAAAAGAGCTAAAATTTTATAGAGACTACACAGAAGGAGAGCACAACAAGAGTTGGTGCAAATTTCTGCTAACTATTCTGATCTATAAATATTCTAAAATAGAAGAGAAAATGACTAGTGTAGCACCTACGCGAGCACAACATTTTACGTGGCCCATAAAATGAGCATATTCTATGACGCATAGTTTTGCACATTATGGATGTATAATTTTCTCATTTTTCTGGAATGTGCAAGTAAAATTTCCCAAACTAGAACCCAAGAATACATGTCTATTGTGGCGCGAAATGTGGGCACAACACCCCGCACCCCCCCCCCCCCCCACCCCCACCCCCGCCCCGCGTCCTGAAGTGGGAGGGTGAAGGGGATGGGTAGTTATATTCACTTTTCATAGTTTGTTTCTGCAAAATAGTGATGTCGCCCTCCCTCACATCCTCCTCCTCCACAATGGTAGACACCACCGGCTAAAGTACTTCCTCGATGGTGAGCTAGCTTCACTTTTCCTCCATAAGGTCTCTTATCTGATGAAAGGTTGGATGGGTCTTGTGTTTTTATTCACATTAGGTCGCATCATGCCTTGTCGTCCACCCGCACCCCCCTCTTCTGGCCCGCTGGAAGCGGCGGAGGGGTTTCCTGATGCTAGGTGGATCGGGAGATCAAAGATGATCGAGGTGGATCCATCAGCAGCCGGAGTTCAAGATGATGATAATAGAAATGATATGAAGGTGCCATGACAACAATTTTTGCATTCATATCTGTTGTAGGTGGTGGTGTGCGGTGCCTCTAGCCTCGATGATGGCAAGGGCATGACCACAACATAAAATCTCGGATCTCTCTTGATTTGCATTCATGTATGTTGTTGGTCTCCTCAAATTAATTTGGAAATTACTTTCCCATAAATTTTGACTTTCTTGTCACATATTGGACTAATATTTTTGTTGCATTTTGGTTTAAATTTTATTCCAATAGTATGCTGAATTTGGTTTATCTTCAACTGTATCTTTGTTTTGCATTTGCATTTGAACTTTAATTTCTTTTCATCAAAACTATTTTTTCTATCCCAAGTAAGTTTCTTTTCACTTTACTGCAACTAGATTATAAAAATGTGCATAACACTTTTCAGAAACAAATGTAATCTACAGGCTTGGTTTAGCTTTAAACAATTTTCTTGATACACATGTACATGAATAAACATTTCTCTTAATTAATTTCTTTGCAATTGGATTCTGTTCCAAATATGTCCCTAAGTTGTTATTTAAAACCATTCCTGACACTGTGTGCTAACATTTACTAGACGATACCTAGTGCGTTGCCACGAGGATTAGATAGTTGATTTCTAAATATTGTATACAATATGAGTTCATCCTCAAGATTTAAGCTCTGCTAGTGTCTTTTCTACAAAATATAACCAGTAGACCAATTCACCAGTTTCTAGAGTCAACCAATGGATATGGAAGTTGTTTTTTTCTTAGCAATATTATGCCACTATAATAGATATATGAAGATATATCTTTTGAAATTAATGTATATGCCCCGATGCATTTTGATATCATATAATATCTCCTGGTGAAATTAATATATTTTCTTCCGAAATTACGCTGAATTTGGGTTCTCATCTTCTCTATTCTTGTCCAGAATTTGCATTTCCATTTGATATCAAGTTCATCTTGATTTTATTTTCAACCAAAGTCTATATTTTTGTCGTCCCAAATAAGTTTTTTTTTTAGTTTACTGAGAATCGATTGTGAAAAATATGCATTTTTTCAAAAACAAATGTATAAGTATCGTCCTTATTTTATTTTCCACAATTGCCTTGATAATTGCCCTCATTGCAATTGGATTTTCTTTCAAATATGTTCTAACCTATTATTAAAATCCATTCCTGAAACCTACCACATGTTAACATTTATATAACATTGTGTGCGCCTTTCTATTGGATGCACATCTGTTGGCTAGTGGCATCCATTTGTAGAAGTGTTGGAATATACATTGAAGCTTCTTAATTTAGAACATTTGTAGGGTATTTTGTACAAAGATAACCAGTGGGCCAGTTCGGCAGTTTAGAGTCAACCAGCGGATATATATGAAAGATATCTTTTTCACAGTAATATTATGTCATAATGATAGATATATGTGCCTATTATTGCATATGTCATGCTGCAATTAATGTGTGTGCCCTCGTGTAATTTGATATCATATACTCCTCCATCCATATATAAGTTATTATTATATTTAATATACTCACATATTGAACGTAATAAGATATTATATTATGAGACGGAGGGAGTATCTTGGATTATTGTACCGCATTATTAAGATTATGGGCCGGCGCCGCGAAGAAATTATTCGTCAAACTTTATATAGAGGATATAAATCTCAAAAAATTATATAGAGGATATAAATCTATCCTTTAGATACATAAAAAAAGAAGAGAAATGCAAGAAATGTATCTTGAGGATGTCTATGTACTCACTGCCATCGTATTTACCCCTGCTAGTAGAATTCGGCCTGAAGATGCTATAAAAAGGAGGGCAAATGAGATCACAAACCAGTCACTGTACGTGTCAGCTTGCAAACGTTGTAGCAACAGCAGTGTCTCGATGGCCTCGGAGCGTCAAGCACACCGTTCCATTTCCTCGTGCGTCCTCCTCGTCGCGGTCGTCCTGCTGCTCAGCGCTCCCGGGTCATCTGCTAGTTGCTACAAGCGCATCTTCGCCTTCGGCGACTCCATCATCGACACCGGCAACTTCGTGTATTCGACCGGCAGCACTCCAAACGCGTTGAAGGAGTTCCCATATGGGATGACCTTCTTCCACCACCCCACAGGCCGCGTCTGTGACGGGCGCGTCCTCCTTGATTTCTACGGTGAGTGCAGTGCACAGCACATGGATCTAGCTACCTCTTTGTGCTCACAATAGTGTCCGGCTGTGCTGACAACTGTGTCCGTACGTGTTGCAGCGCAAGCGCTGGGTCTGCCGCTGGTACAACCAAGCTTGCCCGAGCAGAGATCGGGACAATGCACATTCGGTGCCAACTTCGCAGTGTTTGCTGCCACGGCGCTTCCCCCGGAGTACTTCCAAAGATGGGGTCTTGGTATTCCCGGGTCCGCCAACCTGGGCATGCAGATGGGCTGGTTCAAAGAAGTATTACAACGGATAGCACCAGGGTCCGGTAATCAAACCAACCATGCTAAACCCGTATCAGTTTTAGTTACTACTAGCTACTAGTACTTGTAGAGGCAGGGGGATAACCTCCTTTTCGAAGAAAAAAAGCTACTAGTACTACATGATACGTACTGCTTTATTAATTGGGCTACGATGTGCCAGGTGCGAGGAGACTCCTGGGAGAGTCTCTCATCATATTGGGCGAGATCGGTGGCAACGACTACAACTTCTGGTTACTCAACAATAATAAAACTCGTGAAACAGCCTACCAGTTCATCCCAGACGTAGTCAACCGCATCATCAGTATTGCTCAGGTGCTTACACGCCATCAATTAGCCTGTACAAACAAATCATGCATACATCCATGTATCGTATTCGTGCGTGGTTTCATTTGTCATCGTATGCATGCAGGAGCTCATCGACCTCGGCGCCCAGACGATCATGATCCCGGGGAACTTCCCCATCAGGTGCGTGCCCAAGTACCTGAACGACCACCAGACGGGCAACCGTGCAGACTACGACCAGTTCGGCTGCCTCAGGTGGTACAACGACTTCTCCATGAGGCACAACACAGCGCTGTCCAACGAGGTCAACAGGCTCAGGGCGCGGCATCCATGGGTGAAGCTCATCTACGCCGACTACTTCGGCGCCGCCATGGAAATCTTCAGGAACCCACACAGATTTGGTCAGTAACCGACGCTCGGTCGCATTTCTTCTCCTAATTTAAGCGGACTACATACTCCTATGTATTTGGTCCATGCGCCGCGCTCATTGCTCGACCGTTTTGCGTTTGGGCATGCAGGTATCGGTGATCCTCTGGTGGCATGCTGTGGCGGCGGTGGCCGGTACCACGTCGGGACATGTGACAAGCACTCTGCTATTATGGGTTCCCCGGCTAACTGCGCCAATTGGGACGGCATCCACATGACTGAGAAGGCCTACAACGTCATCGCCGATGGGGTGTTGCATGGGCCGTACGCGAACCCGCCGCTGTTGCATTCTTGCTAGAGTTGTTGATTGCTCGCTGTGTTCCCGTACTTGCATTGGCCTGTTAACTGAACTAGATGACCCGTTGCGTCCATGGCGCAAGGCCGAATGTAAGCCAATTGGTGTAAAAGTGTGAATTAACATATTGTTGTTCAAAAAGAATAGCTCATATACTATATGCAGTAAGTACATAAGATTGGAAATGATACACCAGGTCATGCAGGAAAGGACCCTTGTGATCTTTTTAGATTGAATAGACAATCATGCAGAGGCCTTTGGATATGCACTTGAAGGAGCATATATTTCCTTTATCATGGTTGTTTCAAAAGCATGCGACAGAGTAGTCTAAGTAGCGGATAATCGATAGCTAAATGCACAGCACTGTCTCAGGGGATTACATAAGATTGAAAAGGAGGATAAACATAGATGTCTTTGTAGGCATTTATACTAATACTATGTTATATAGCAAAGGGCTCCTGCAGCTTGCTTATATTGAGTAGACAAACAGGCGCAATCCCTTGGAAGTGCATTTGAAGCCGAAAGCATATGCTTGCCCTTTGTTCATGTGTGTCCAGCGGAAGAAGTCGCTCCAGCCTTTAGTGATGGTGGCCCTTTTGTCAACTCCCTTGATGAAGCGGGCCGTGACAGTGGTAGTTCCGTCTCCAGTTGTGATTGGAAGTTCACCGTGGTGAGCATCCATGTGTGGGAAAAGGGAACCCATAGAAAAGTGGACATTAAAGTACTGAAAACAGTACTCCCTCCGTCCGGGTGTATAAGTCATTCGCGTAGTTCTAGGTCATCGATTTGAGGAATTAAATATGTGTTATATGTCATGAAAAGTATATCACTAGATTTCCACGCGGATGTAGTTTCTAAATATATATTTTTTGTCACATATAATACATATTTAGATAGTTAAATTATCGACCTAGAACTACGCGAATGACTTATACACCGGGACGGAGGTAGTAGTAAAGGTTAGTCACTATATCATTTTATACCATGCTATTACCATGCTATTATATGAAATGGAACAGAATAATTGCGAAGGATTACCATTCTTTTGCCTTGTGTTGCAAATGTTTCTGTCATGTGGCACACATAGTAGTTATTAGGCGTGGTGGTGCTATGGATGATTTTTTGCAGTGCACGAACATTATGGTTGTAGAGCCTAACTGTGTTGCCCCACACAACGTGGCGACTAAACTCATCTAAATAGTGCATGCAAGGGTCACCTATGTTAAATTGCACAAAATTATACTTTTCAGTAGCTGTTGCGAGAGCTGATGGAATGGGAAGAGTAATGTATTTCTTACCACGGAGAATGGACTTTCCAGGCTTTAGATGGATTTTCTTGCCTTTGAACTTTTGGATTGAGCTTGCTTTGCATGGGCGATGCATATACTCGTATCGCTTATTGTGCTTCCGACATAGTGGTTCGTCTGTGTTGAATAGGTACGGAGATCATTGTAAAAGTTTGCAACAGTAGATAGAGGATGACATAAACAAACAGAGGGGCTAATTAGCTTGTGTGTATTAGTGAAAGGCAGAAAATGGTATCCATCGTATAGCATATTCTTACTTTATGATGCTAACAAGCCCTCAAGGCTCGGGGTGACATTGGGCGCAGCATCTGGTCGATCACAATGACCATCTGAATTTCAAACACCATGTCAGCTTCCTCTGCTACAACCCCGTGGCCTGCCAGCATCGGATGCCACCAAAGCCGATCCCTGCCTACCAGGAAACCAAAATTATAATATGAGAAGATAGTATAGGAAACAGAAAAAATTGGTTAATCATCCCACAATGCTACTAAATTCCTTGGCTCGGTTAAGGTGCTTTTCAACACCATCACCGAACCCGGAGTAAACTGCGCCCATCTCAGCAGCTGCCACACACTGGTGCTAGCCACGCGACAGCAACGGCAAGGAGGCCGGCGGCATACTTGAACGTTCAAAGCTATTCAAAGCTCTTCAAGTTGTCTATCTATCTCAAATTCCTCTCTCTTTTACCAAAAGTTAGACACGGCCAAAAAGTCAAAGAAACAAAGTTCTGGTTGTGTATCTCTTAGATTCCTCTCTATTTTCTTTAAAATTAGATGCGGTCGAGAAGGAAAAGAAATTAACTTTGTGCACTGTTTATACACACCGAGAGGAGAAAATATATGGAAGAAGTAAAACCAATTAGAGTAGCATCTAGGTTTATAAATATACAAAATTGTCAAGCATGAATTTCCATTTTACACTTTGTCTAGTAGATTAAGTATATAACAAAGCAAACAGTAAATATGTGAGCTAAGTCTCCCTTGTTGGCAAGTAAATGAAAGGCAACCAAAACTGAAGATATACATGTTCTGGACAGGCAGTGGTTGCTTCTGTTTGTTGCTGGCCCTCTTCTTCCAAGGCTACCAATCATATGGTCAGCAACTAAAACAACCATGAATTAATAAATTAGTTAACCGTAATTAACAACAATAGACTTCACATATGAATCCAAAATGGTAACGAACTACCAGCAAAAAAAGCGCAATGAACGGAGGAGATATATATATTTCTTCTCTACAGATTCTTATAGCAACAAAAGCATTTGCGCATAGAAATAAGGGTCTTTCATTGAGCTTTTCAATTCAGCACACATGAGCAATTAACTTTCAAAATCCTAGAATAATAAAGGCATAGGTAGGAAACACCAACCTGCAATAGATGTTGCATAGAGAACTTTTCAGTTCAGCACACATGTGTATTTAACTTGCAAAATCCTAGAATAATAGAGGCATAGATAGCTACAGTGCGAAAGAGAGGAAACACCAACCTGCAATGATATTGGATAGAGAAAATAAACAAGAACAACCCAGCAGGAGCATATCCGCGAGCCAATGGGGATAACTAAAAGTAGCAATTTGTGAAACATAACAGAGAAAGTCCAATCACTAAGTTTCATAAGAACACATACGACAAAGGAATATTGTGAGAGATTGATCTTGGCTTACCTTCTGCTAAGGACGACGTCGACGGCACCGTTGACCACCGCTTCGCCAGCAGCGCACCAGCGCCGCGCCTGCTTCAGCAGCTGCTCCACTTATCCTCGGCGGCGCCACAAAGAGAAAAAACAAAAAAGAGGAATCAGGGGAAGAAGCAGAGCAATGAAGAGGAGAAGAAGCAGCGATGGTGAAATGATGAAACAGGAGATGCGGGGATGCAGCCCGCACAGGAGCATTTTGGCTAGGGTTTTTACCTCCTACTCTTATCCCTTGGTCAGGCAGCGCTCGATCCAGAAGTAAGGCACGCGGCGGAAACGGAGTTCTCCCTCCTCTCCTTCCTTCTCTCTCTCCCTCTTATCTTCTCTCTCTCCTGGAGATCGAATCGAGCACTCCCTCTTCTCCTTCTCTCTCTCTCTTATCTTCTCTCTTTGTTACATCTTTTGAGCATCTCCAGCCATCCAACTTACCTTTCAAGGCCATACTTCAACAGCTACGTGAAATAGGACAAAAGATAAGTATTCAAATGATGTAAACAAACTTATTCACATGTATGGAAGATTTAGAGCTCAGAACATATTTTAAAGTGCTTTTGCCTCTGGTTTAAGCACAAAAAGACATGCAATGCATTAGTCTGAGTATACTATCTCAACTGTTTCTCTAATAAAAATAAAAATAAAGAAGGTATACAGAGAGAATAATATTTAGTAAAACACATATGCGTATATAATTTGTTGATTTCATGATGGTCATGCCCCTCTCAGAAAGAATAATATGTATGAAGCAGGCGTATATTATCTAATTCTAAGCAAGAAAGCTTGGATCAAAAAAACGCTAGTAGCTTATTTTAGATGATTTGTTGTAGCGACCGCGGCACAAATAATCACTTAATCTCGGACTAACTGTAAACATAAAGTGGGATTATATAATCCTCGTCTTTTGTTTTCTTTTCTTCCCGAACGACGCAGGAGAGCTGCTTGTCATTTCATCTCTGACTAACTGTACAGACATTCATGAAGTCAGGTATATTTGTTCAGCAAGATCCCTCCTAGCCTCTCAACAGGGGTATACTTTTCAAATACAATCCAAAAAAAACTTTGCAAGCACGAAAAGAATTCATGGCCTCTGACACACTGATCAAGAAACCAGAAAAACACTACACTAAGAACAGACCCAGTGCATAGAAGCTCCCACACAAGGTGGGGTCTGGGGAGGGATTATAGGAACCTAGTCTTACCCCTGCAAAGTGCAATGCAGAGAGAAAAACACTACACTGAATAATACTTTTTGTTAGACCTCAAGTCTAGAACCGTCATCAGGTGGCCCTTTCCTTGCTGCACCCACGACCTAACCGACCATCTAAGGAAGCAACTTCTTTCTATTATTGGTCCCCACCACTAAAACAACAACCAATGTTTTAGCACGCCAATTATTTACCAAGCAAAACCACAACAGCTTAATCTCCCAAGAGCAGGATCGTAACATACTTTCAGAAAAGCGCAGTCCAGATCATACACTCATGAATAAATGTTTTGGTTTTCAACTGCCACAAAGTAATGTCATTTAAACTGAACCAACAAGTTAGCATGTCATTTATTTACAAAGTAATGCTTACCAACCTAATTCCCCAAAGGCAGGAGTCTAGATAATTTCAGAATGTGCGTTTAGATTATCTTTTCTATTACCAATTCTGAACATGGCACAACAGTGTAGCTCTTGTTATTTAAGCTCACAGTATCTAAATTGAGAATTGCTCACATGTCATGAATTTTTTTTGCAGTCGTAATCCCAGTAGGTTTACTTGCATATTAGGAATGCTAGTAGCTTATTCTTTCTGTATTCTGAAAGAAAACAGAAAAACTGACATTAGAAACGTCCAAGTAGCACCAAAAGAATAAAACAGGGGAGGTTAGAAAATACTCAAACATCAGGATGGATGGGTAATTATTAAACAGAAACAAAAGGGAAAAAGAAAAGCAAGAAGCTCCCTTCTCCCATTCTTTTTTGTTCCCTTTCACTTATATACATCACAGCAACACACACACACACACACACACACACACACACACACACACACTTTAACTATAGAAAAACATAATTCCCAATTGAGGAACAAAGTTATATTAGAGCACCACAGTTTATAAGCACTATACATCTATAAACAGGTTTAGTTAGTATCATATTTAATCGAAAAGCAAAATAATCATTTAACTATTTACATGTCTAGATCCAAGGTTTGAGAAATCAATAAAGTGCCCTTCCCAGAAATCAAAGTGGAAGCAAGTAAATAACCCAAGCTTGGAGTCGCACCACAATAAAGAGGATCATAAAGGAAAAAAATAGAGGATCATACAGAATAATCAGGAATCTGTACACACAGCTTACTACAGTTTACTCATGCTTCAGAATCAATCAACATGCTTGATGCCGCACCACAATAAGTAGCACATGGATATTCAACCAACGAAGGAAGCGGACACTGAGAGAAATGAAAAACCCAAGTAATTTATAAAGAAGCCAAGCTCATCTCTAAAACAAAGGAGGGAAGACATGCTGGCATCTGGACATCCTAAATAGTAAGCATCGCTAATATTTCAGACCATGAAAAAATTCTCTATCTGTAATTCATATCAAAGAGACAAAAAAACTAACAATGTGTGCAAACAGAAGCAACATATGCACACCAATTCCAGACATTTGGATGGACAATACGTTTCTAAGGCTGTAGCATTACCTGTTTTGTTTCCGACAAAAAAAAACATGCACCCAGCCTGAAGCTTAACACCTAATAATAAGATTTCAGAATAATCAATAGTTTTTACAAAGAAACCTGTAGCTGCAGCAAGAGGTTTATGAGTAAATTAACATGCAATTAAATGAGAAGCACACAAAAATAATAGTTTGAGGTGAGTACATCTACCTAGTTGCTGGTAGATCATTAAAATTCTCAGATATGTCAGTAGAATACTTTCAGATATGTCAATACAATAATCTTAATCCCCATCAACAACATATCAGATAGATTTACATCCTCGAACCTGCACCAATCCAGAAGTTAAATGAACATTGTTTAAAGAAGAAAACATATGTAAGACCTGAAGACAGACAGAGAGAAAGAGAGGCAGAGAATGTCACTGTGTTAGGAGATCACCTTGTTCTTCACCAAGCTCTTCCTCAAGTTCATCCTTTTCTCTTTTTTCTCAGATCTGCACATTATGTGTTTAGAAAAAATATAAATCAAGAAATCAAAATAAGATTATCAGAGAACTCTGGTAGGAAGGATGACAAGATTTACCTGGCAGAGGAAGATTAATCCTCTTCTCTCTTTTCTCATACGGGCAACCTAAACTCGGGACAGAGGACGAGCGGCCAACACCCTGCTCATACATGGCTTACGACGGGCCTGTCCGCCACGCCGCTGGTCTTCTCGCCGGCCACGGACTCCATCTCGAGCAGCTGGTGGACGATGGAGGTGCGCAAGATCACCTCCATCGCACTCGCGTCCCGCGTCATCCGCCTCGAGGCGGAGGCCGTGGGGCTCCGCGTGCAGCTCGCTCCGGGTGCCTGAGGGGGAGCCGGCCAGGGCCGACGACGACCCCGCCACCGCCGCCACGGCGGGAGGGGACCGGACCAGGGACCCGGACAGGGCCGACGACGACCCCGCCACCGCCGCCACAGCGGGAGGGGACCGGACCAGGGACCCCTTGGCGGCCCCGGGGCTCCCATGCTGCGACGAGGGCCTCCCCTTCTTGGCCGCGAAGAATTGGGGTGTTCGATATACATTTGTAGCATTAGATCATTAACTATATACATTTATTCGATCACTAATTATGTGAATGCACACACCAGGACTGGGATTCTACAAATGCCATGAAGTAGCACAAATAAAGAACACAGTAATACAATTAGTGCCTTTCTGTTAGTATCTTGCAAATGCATGCAGAAGATGTAATCACCGCATACATACATGGTTCGTGGAGTCGACGACTCTTGTTTGGTTGCAAGAGACAAAAATCAACACTAATTAAAACATAGCAAAAGTGTGGTATACCTGACTGATCTGCTTCAACATGGATCAAGATGTGAACAGCTAAAATTGTGCTGAATCCAGTGTATTATCTAAATGTTGACTGTTGAAATTAGCTAAAATAGAAAAATGGTTTGATTAAGAACAGCTAGCACACCATATAATAAAAAGTGGGCCATTCGAGACAATCTACAGTATTGTCCTTTTCCCATAATTTAGGATGTAAAAATACTTCAGTTCAAGTGGTGCTCATGGAGTAAGAGAACATGCTCTCTGGCCCCTCTTAGTAATGTCATATTTACATAGCATGTAAATAATAGTGAAACCTAAGCATGACAAAGAAATCGATTCTTGTTGGGTAAGCTGCAGGTTTCGTTGGATTCGCATTAGCTTGTTACTTGGAAGGTTCAGAATCAATGATTACCATAATGTGTGCTTATTTTCTTCTGTGTGAAAATGCAAATAAGAGGATCGATTACTTTGATACTATTAGGTACAAGCCTCTATAAACCCAGAGGTTTCCATTGTCATCGTCCTTCTTCTCTGCACACAGAAGAGAAGGCTACTAATTGGAAGAAATGGTTAAAATATCCAAGCTCGGTTTACAACGAGGGGCCTGGGTGGCCAAGCCGGACTTAGATGACTACAACGCATGTTTACAGTGTCAAAAGTAGTAACAAAGTTCACTCTTGTTTTTTAAATGCTTGTTCTGCCATAAATCTTTGCAGAACTGTTCTCATAACATTATTGGTCATCGAGTATTAGCTTCAACTTGAGAACAACGGCATGGTTTTGCATTGACAATCGATGTACTTTTAGTAAATAAAAACAAAATGACGCACTTTTCTATGGGATTAAAAATGTGGAGAGCAAATGGTATGACAACAATCACGATTATTTAACAGAACAGGGAGGCCATTGTATTTACTGATCTAAAAGTGTTGTATATGATAAAATCAAAATAGCTTGAAGCCTAAAAGTGACCCAACAATACTTTCAACAGGTTGCTGTTTATGCAAGCAGCAGTATGCTTTAATCAATATATATCACCAGAACTAACCATGCCCCAAAATTTGTCCAAAGGTTAATACCTAACCACTCTCATGGACCACAAGCCTGAGGGAAAACTATGTGTTTTAGTCCTCCTCATAAATCAAAACACAACATGTTCAGGACCAAAAACGTTGACCAAAATAAAGTGACAACAAGCCTATTTAAATTTAAGACTGGTGCAGCCTCCTAGCTTAACAAATATATAATGGCAGTTCTGACTGGTACTTACATACAACATCAACCTATAAGGAAAATGCGAACCAAACCAAACTGGCATTGCTCCAAATGATAGAGCATACCTGAAAATCCGCCTCCATATTTTTCTCTCAAATAGAGGCATGCTGAATCCCTCACGTAGGAGGCTGCCAGTACGTACGTCAGGCCAACAAAAAAGAACAGGAGAGGCCAACCTACAAAAAGAAGTGCAATTCTTTTACAACAACGAATCATAGAGCAAGCAAATGAAAAGGGACCAGAAGAGAAGCAATCATCAAGGCTCAGCATGCAATGTTACATAAAAGCTCGGCTACAGCTGCCACCCGTGCTTCTCCTGTAGACCACAACGCCGCCCCGACTCCCTCCATGCTCCGCCACAAGCAGTCCGGCGGCGACATGTCGAGCCACGGCTCCGACCCTCGCCGTCCGCGAAGCACAAACGTATGTGCATAGAATGGCCCACCAGACAAGATCAAAGCAAGGGAGTTAGGAGATAGTTGCTCATACCGACCCACTACTGCAATAACTGCATCCACTGCTGTCGTTACCAAAAAGCACAATTTCTAACCTTAATTAACATAAAAGTGTTTGTTCACAATTACTTGGTACACAAAAAACAGAGCATCACAGGTTCAGAAAACCCTGAATTGACTGATTGTTTTTTCGGTGCTGAAATCCTATCAGGGCATGGTGCTCTGCCTAGTGCAGCAGCCCCAATCTGCACACATTCAGCACTCATGATGACACATATTACTGTACCTATAATTCATCATTTTTGCGAAAAGGATATGCACATAACCTTGCAAAAAACACTGTCAAGAATTAACTCATTTTTTACACAGCCTGATTTTTTCATGCATTTCCTAAACTGGCAGTGTTTGCAACATAAACAAACCAATCACGTATATCAATTACCCATGCCAAATTCACCAAGCCTAAATTTTCTGAAACTCGATTCAAGCATACAGTTTATCTTGTGTAAGCTTGACAAGCTAATGACAGATATTCCAGTTACTACTACACTTTCTATGTATACTTTTTCACAAGTTCAAGGTAGCAGCTTAGTAGATGCTGGATAGAGAACATGAGACGTACCACGAATCCATGGCTAGGGAAGAAGAGGCGGAGAAGGGCGAGCAGCTGCGTTCTCCATGACAAACCAGAGCCGACATCTTCTTTTCTTCTGTTACTGGCTTCCTTCCTATCCCTGCAGCCCCACTCTACTGCAGCGGGAGCCCGGTCCCTACTGCTTCTTGTCCCCGACTCCGGCTCTTCTCAGCTCCCGTCTTGCTGCTCCTTCTAACAGAGAGGAGAGAAGTGAGAGATCCGCCATTTTGCTTTTATCGAACACCTTGTAGGCATAGAACAAACAAAGATGAGATTTTTGGGGATTAAATCAAAAGAATGAGAACGGAGGAAGGGGATGAGATGGTTACCTCATCTTGGCTTGACCTTCTGCCGGAGGACGACGACGACGGAGACGGAATGGACCACCGCTTCCTCCTGCGGCCGCTGCTGCTCGCATTCACCAGCACCGCACCTGAACATGGGGCGGCCACATCTGGGCCACCACGCGACACGGGCTGCTCCTCGGCTCGCGCATCTGGGCCACCACGCGACACGGGCACTCCTCGGCTCAAGCTACAGGGCAACGAGGCGGAGAACGGGGCTGGGACCCGGTGGGCGCCGGGGCTCCTAGGGAGGAGGTGGGAGGGAGCATGGCGGTGGATGAGGGAGGGAGGAAGGGATCCGGCAGGGGCTTAGGGCTTGGAGGTAGGAGGGTGGCGGCGGCGGGACGAGGGTCGCGGGGGCTAGGTCGAGGGGGAGAGAGAGGCGAGGCAGGATGGCGGCGCGAGTGCGGGAGGAGCAGCGGCTAGGTCTTCTCCATGGGAGCGGCTCCCTTTTATACGCCCGGATGCGAAATGACGAAAATGCCCCTGGCGGGGCATGAAAATAACAGGCGGTGGCAGCAGCGATTTAAAGGCGACGTGGCTGGCTTCGTTTCGACTACGAACACGTTCATCCTTTATAAGTTAGATGAAAGAAATAAAATAGTCAACTAAACAGTATAGTAGTTTGTCTTGCCCGATGCGGATTCTTCGTCTCATAAGTTTTATATCATACCCACTCTGTCCCAAAATAGTGTCGTAAACTTTATACTAACTTTAGTATAAAAAGCACTTATTTTAGGACGAAGGAAGTAAGACTGAGGGAGCACTATTTAAGCTGATTGTCTTACTCGCCTAAACACAGTACAACTTCTAAGCGCACACATATGCGTATAAATACAGTATACGTAACTTCTGAAACAACCAAAATATCAACATTTTCTTTTCCGAAAGGAGGCCCTCGGTCTCATCAAAGTAATACGCACAACCATACACCAAAATATTGAGCATGAGACGGGTCTAGCGTTTACATTGTAAATGGTTACTCTTTTTTTTTTTGCGGATGAAATGATACTCTTTATTTGTCATGCTAAGACTCTGACAATTTTCACAACTCATCTCAATGTCTCAACCAAAAGTTTGGGCTCTATAATCAATAGTGTTGACGACTAATGCATCTCGATCTACGATTTACTAGAGATCGTGGAAGACTGTAGAGGGAATGGTAGTGCCCGGAGTGATCTCATCGCCGATAATAGTGAAATGGTGGTTTTATCCTGGAGAACTGTTGTCATATTTCTAGTTTCACATGTGTCCATTATTAGATAGCTAGCTTCGTGTGCACATCCTTGTCTTTTCGAGTGCCTACTGAAACATGATTGGGTGTGGATCCTGCGGCCCATAGGCATTTGTAGGTGGACTTGATCTATGCATGCCCATAGGGTATGCCCGTGCCTATACACGGTGAAAAGCCCATGGTAATATCTGAAATGAAGTTGCAATTTTACTCAAAAGAGATGGAGTTGGGGGATTAGCGTGCAACATTGTCATCTTTGAGTCTTTTCCCATCTATCTTTTGACACAATGGGACCATCAACTCTTCCGGGGTCGTTCCCCTGGATAACATGGGGTACGCCCGTCGTTGCTCAATGAGCTTACTCGAGTTGGGACCATGGTAGAGGTAAATGTTGGATAGAGCTTGCAACCGTGAGTTTGGGTTGCAGCGAATAATGTGTTTACGCCTTTTCCCTTCTTGTGACCCAATTGGTAGGATTTAGCAGGGTCTTTTGCTCTCAATGTTGCGCAAAAACTTTGGAGTAATAAAGATTCAAGATACTATTTTTATTTGTTAATAATTGTGGCGCATGAGAGCTCTAATTTAGGAGCATGTCTAGATGGAGACACAAGATTCTACCTAGTTTTGGGCCCCCCTGAGAGAGGTAACACCATAATCATGGTATTGTGAGTCGTACTGCTCAAATGCGTCTTGAGATTAGAGCGATCACAAGATAGGTTATTGATTACAAAATATAGTCGCGGTGGCGGCAAAGAGGTGGGAGATGAAGGGAACGTTACATGACGAACCCTGAATCTCGCTAGAAAGAATGGATATTTATTGACCGATCCCGGACCAAGTGGCCCCTAGCCCACCTTACATGGCTTGGGTCGATTTACAAATTGGTTCTCCATCCAGGTCTAGTCGGACCCTGGTGTGTCAGGTGTGCTTTTCTTGTCGCCTTATACTCCAAGATGATGATACACCCCTCTATAGGAAGTGGGCTCCGAATCGTATGTCCTACCTGCCATAAGGTCACTCTAAGGTTATCGGGATGCCTTTTGTCCTCCATGACTATTCTCATGTTGCTATATAACCTTTTGTATCCTCTGAGTCCTATATGATCCGGCCGTTTATTATCCTCGTGGTGTCCTCGACTGTGCCGAGTGCTTCAACCTTATCCATTGGGAAAGGTTTTGGAGCGGTACTCACATGAGCACGTCGTCTTATTGCTTACAAGTAGATTGTGATGGACTCATAGAACTAGTTTCCAGCAGGAGGAGTCTAGAAAGTGACCCGACGTGGGGAATACCATGAATCTCAAAAGAATTCCTGATTGGTACATGTTGCAGATGTTGCTTTTACTTAAGTTCCAACAAGAATCTTGTTGGGCCTCCAAGCGTAAGAGTTTGTAGCCAGAAGAAAGTTTTCCTACCAAGGTATCAAATGTGCGAAATTCTCCTACAAGCCAATGATCAGCTATGTACTCAACTAAGAAACTTTTACATGATATCCAACACTTGTAGTGAGGTAGTCAATCTCACTAGCTTTGGTAGTTGCAAGGATTAGTGTATCGAGTGTTTGGAACTGATTTTTATGCAAATAAAGTAAAATTCAGAATGTTAAAGGACTGTAGAATGAGAAAACAAGGTTGTATTTGTGATAAAGGACCAACATCCAAAATATCACGAGTGAAATCTTTCCAAATAGCATAGGCATGGTAAAGAAATTAGTATTATGTATCGATTAAATTGTAGTTTTTATGGTTGATCATATATGCCATGATTGCATATAGGCATTACGTCCTTATATCCAAAGAAGGTTATCCAACTGCATCTATAGCTAATACTCCACTTCAAAACCAATATTCATCATGCATCCCTGATACGTCTCCAACGTATCTATAATTTTTTATTGTTCCATGCTATTATATTATCTATTTTGGATGTTCAATATACCTTTATATGCTATTTTATATTATTTTTGGGACTAACCTATTAACCGAGGCGCAGTGGCAGTTTTTGTTTTTTTGCCTGTTTTGGAGTTCCGCAGAAAATGATTACCAAACGGAGTCCAAACGAAATGAAACTTTCGCGACGATCTTTCTTGGACCAGAAGCAAACCAGGAGACTTGGAGATGAAGTCGAAGACTTAACGAGGCGACCACGAGGGTGGAGGGCGCGCCTAGGGGGTAGGGCACGCCCCCTGCCTCGTGGGCCCCGCGGAGCTCTCCTGACCTAGTTCCTTCGCCT
The DNA here is from genome assembly GCA_963921465.1 of Triticum timopheevii. Classification (NCBI taxonomy): domain Eukaryota; kingdom Viridiplantae; phylum Streptophyta; class Magnoliopsida; order Poales; family Poaceae; genus Triticum; species Triticum timopheevii. The sequence goes on from OY997266.1 coordinate 370,970,065, forward strand.
ATATATACTCGTATACCCCAAAAACATTAGGGGTAGTGACGAAACCACTTTTCCACCGCCGCAACCTGCTGTACCCATGAGATCCCATCTAGGGGCCTTTTCCGGCGTCCTGCCGGAGGGGGATTCGATCACGGGGGCTTCTACATCAACACCATTACCCTTCCGATGAAGCAGGAGTAGTTTACCTGAGACCTACGTGTCCATAGCTAGTAGCTAGATGACTTCTTCTCTCTCTTTGATTCTCAATACCATGTTCTCCTTCTTGGAGATCAATTCGATGTAATATTCTTTTGCGGTGTGTTTGCCGAGATCCGATGAATTATGGATTTATCATCAGATTATCTATGAATATTATTTGAGTCTTCTCTGAATTCTTATATGCATAATTTGATATCTTTGCAAGGCTCTTCGAATTATCGGTTTAGTTTGGCCTACTAGATTGGTTTTTATTGCAATGGGAGAAGTGCTTATCTTTTGGGTTCAATCTTGTGGTGTCCTTTCCCAGTGATAGTAGGGGTAGCAAGGCATGTATTGTATTGTTGCTATCGAGAATAAAAAGATGGGGTTTTCATCATATGGCTTGACTTAATTCCTCTATATCATGTCATCTTACTTAATGCGTTACTCCGTTCTTTATGAACTTAATACTCTAGATGCATGCTGGATAGCGGTAGATGTGTGGAGTAATAGTAGTAGATGCAGGAAGGAGTCGGTCTACTTGACACGGATGTGATTCCTATATTCATGATCATTGCCTTAGATGTCGTCATAATTATGTGCTCTTCTATCAATTGCTCGACAGTAATTTGTTCACCCACCGTAATATTTGCTATCTTGAGAGAAGCCACTAGTGAAACCTATGGCCCCTGGGTCTCTTTTCCATTATATTGAATCTATTTTACATCATGTTAGTTTCCCGTCAACTTGCTAATTTCTGTCGTCGTTCCTCAGTTTGCAATCTTTACTTTCCAATCTATAAACCAAAAGTACCCAAAATATTTACTTTACCGTTTATCTATCTCTATCATATCTCACTTTTGAAAATAACCGTGAAGGGATTGACAACCCCTTATCGTGTTGGGTGCAAGTTTGTTGATTGTTTGTGCAGGTATTCGGTGACTTGTGCGTAATCTCCTACTAGATTGATACCTTGGTTCTCAAACTGAGGGAAATACTTACTCTACTTTGCTGCATCACCCTCTCCTCTTCAAGGGAAAAACCAACGCAAGCTCAAGAGGTAGCAATCCCAAAGTATTAAGTAATAAAATACAGATCTGCATTAAGCAAGGTGACATCATGTTGTTAGGTAATCCCTTTACCTACGGTTCATCACCAAGACAACCAGGCAACGATCTTGTTATCCTTAGTGGCAATAACACAATACAAGCATTTTTTCTCCTTTTAACTAAGATAGATTACTTAAAAGGTTAAAGCCGACCAACATACATAACTGCATCTTAGAGATCATTCATCTAAACATGGTCAGTGCAATACTAATAGATCAGAGAGTATGTAGATATATAAATCATGCTTGAAAGAACCAAAACAAAACAAATAAAAATCCATATATGATCTGATCATAAAATATCAATTCATCACACTGCAGCAAACACACCAATAATTACTTCTGATTGATCACAATCATATTAGTCAGCTCATGTGTTCTTTATATTGAAGAATGGGACAGAGGAGATGCCACACATACATTGTTCTGGACCCATAGTACAAATCACACATGATTAGATTTGATGAAGAAGGCTCTGACTTCAACTTTCCTCTCAGGTAGATTACCAGAGAAAGACCAAAGATTGGACCGCCTTGGATTGGGATGAAGTCACGGTGTAAAAATTCCTCAATAAATATGTTCAAGACTAGGGGGTATATCTAAAGTGATGCGGAGCACCCTACGGTCATCCCCATGGACCTACCGTTGCCTCCTCAAGTGCCAACAGGACCGATGACACGAGCACGTGCAAGAGCTCTCGAAACTGAGGTGACATCTCTCCTTTGTGACATTCCATATGACCCGCACAAGACATGGTTACTACCTAAGTCCGGAGTGCTATGTGTAATCAGGTATCAAGAAGACTCTCTCGGTGATGCTCGTGAACACGGACAATTCCCCAAGTGCATGGATAAAGATGATCAACGGAAGGAGTCGGAGAAGTCTCCAAGACCAGGACATACGGCCCCAAGACCCGCACGTCCGGCCCCTGAAGAGTGCAGCCCCAGCCGCAGGCCAGTAGCCAAGGCTACAGGGCCCGGATATCCGGCGCCAGCCCGGAAATCCGATCCGACATGTCCAGGAAGCAACCTAAGCTGCCCGAAGACCGACCCTGGACATTCGCCCCCCCCCCCCTCGAAGGCCCGAACATCCGGCCCGATGCTCGGACATCCGGCCCTCCCTCTGCCTAAGCACAGTAACGGGCCGAGGCCCATGTATCCCTTTGCCCCCTAGACTATATATACTCCTCCTCAACCTACGTTTTAGGGCTAGCATTGTGATAGCTCATTTTGGAGATAGAGCCTTGCTCATTGATACATCTCCAACGCATCTACTTTTCTAAACACTTTTGCCCTTGTTTTGGACTCTAACTTGCATGATTTGAATGAAACTAACCCGGACTGACACTGTTTTCAGCAGAACTGCCAAGATGTTGTTTTATGTGTAGAAAAAAAAGTTCTTGGAATGTCCTGAAAATCCACGGAGGCACTTTTTTGAAAATATAAAAAATACTGGCGAAGGAATCAAGACCAGGGGGCCCACACCCTGTCCACGAGGGCGGGGGCGCGCCCACCCCCCTGGGCACGCCCCCTGTCTTGTGGGCCCCCTGAGGCTCCGCCGACCTCAACTCCAACTCCATATATTCCGTCTCACAGAGAAATAAATCAGAAAGAAAGTTTCATCACGTTTTATGATATGGAGCCGCCACCAAGCCCTAATCTCTCTCAGGAGGGCTGATCTGGAGTCCATTCGGGGCTCCGGAGAGGGGGATTCGTCGCCGTCGTCATCATCAACCATCCTCCATCACCAATTTCATGATGCTCACCGCCGTGCGTGAGTAATTCCATCGTAGGCTTGCTGGACGGTGATGGGTTGGATGAGATTTACCATGTAATCAAGTTAGTTTTGTTAGGGTTTGATCCCTAGTATCCACTATGTTCTGAGATTGATGTTGCTATGACTTTTCTATGCTTAATGCTTGTCACTAGGGCCCGAGTGCCATGATTTCAGATCTGAACCTATTATGTTTTCATGAATATATGTGTGTTCCTGATCCTATCTTGTAAGTCTATAGTCACCTATTATGTGTTATGATCCGACAACCCGAAGTGACAATAATCGGGATACTTCTTGGTGATGACCGTAGTTTGAGGAGTTCATGTATTCACTATGTGTTAATGCTTTGGTCTAGTTCTCTATTAAAAGGAGGCCTTAATATCCCTTAGTTTCCGCTAGGACCCCGCTGCCATGGGAGGGTAGGACAAAAGATTGTTGGGGAACGTTGCAGAAAATTAAAATTTTTCCTACGGCTTCACCAAGATCCATCTATGAGTTCATCTAAGCAACGAGTCATGGGAGAGAGTTTGCATCTACATACCACTTGTAGATCGCGTGCGGAAGCTTGCAAGGTGATGATGTAGTCGTACTCGAACGTGATTCAGATCACCGATGCCAAGTGCTGAACGGACAGCACCTCCGCGTTCAACACACGTACGGCACGGGTGATGTCCCCTCCGTCTTGATCCAGCAAGGAGGAAGGGGAGGTTGAGGAAGACAGCTCCACCGGCAGCACGACGGCGTGGTGATGGTGGAGAAGCAGTACTCCGACAGGGCTTCGCTGAGCACACAACGGAGGAGGAGAGGTGTTGGGGAGGGAGAAGGAGGCAACCAAAGGCCAAGGACTCAAGGTATGAAGTCCCTCCTCTCCCCCACTATATATAGGAGGGCCAAGGGGGGGGTGGCCGGCCCTAGGAGATCCAATCTCCTAGGGGGGCGGCGGCCAAGGGGGGTTTCCCTCCCCCCCAAGGCACCTAGGAGGTGCCTTCCCCTCCTAGGACTCTTCCCCCTTGAACCCTAGGCGCATGGGCCTATGTGGGGCTGGTGCCCTTGGCCCATGCAGGCCAAGGCGCACCCCCTACAGCCCATGTGGCCCCCCGGGGCAGGTGGCCCCACCCGGTGGGCCCCCGGGATCCCTCCGGTGGTCCCGGTACAATACCGATAACCCCGAAACTTGTCCCGATGCCCGAAACAGGACTTCCCATATATAAATCTTTACCTCCGGACCATTCCGGAACTCCTCGTGACGTCCGGGATCTCATCCGGGACTCCGAACAACATTCGGTAGTCACATACTTGACTTCCTACTAACCCTAGCGTCACCGAACCTTAAGTGTGTAGACCCTACGGGTTCGGGAGACACGCAGACATGACCGAGACGACTCTCGGGCAATAACCAACAGCGGGGTCTGGATATCCATGTTGGCTCCCACATGCTCCTCGATGATTTCATCGGTTGAACCACGATGTCGAGGATTCGATCAAACCCTGTATACAATTCCCTTTGTCAATCGGTACGTTACTTGCCCGAGATTCGATCGTCGGTATCCCAATACCTTGTTCAGTCTCGTTACCCGGCAAGTCACTTTACTCGTACCGTAATGCATGATCCCGTGGCCAACACCTTGGTCACATTGAGCTCATTATGATGATGCATTACCGAGTGGGCCCAGAGATACCTCTCCGTTATACGGAGTGACAAATCCCAGTCTCGATCCGTGTCAACCCAACAGATACTTTCGGAGATACCTGTAATGCACCTTTATAGTCACCCAGTTACGTTGTGACGTTTGATACACCCAAGGCACTCCTACGGTAACCGGGAGTTACACGATCTCATGGTCGAAGGAATAGATACTTGACATTGGCAAAGCTTCTAGCAAACGAACTATACGATCTTTTATGCTATGCTTATGATTGGGTCTTGTCCATCACATCATTCTCCTAATGATGTGATCCCGTTATCAACGACATCCTATGTCCATAGTCAGGAAACCATGACTATCTATTGATCATAACGAGCTAGTCAACTAGAGGCTCACTAGGGACTCATTGGGTCTAAGTGTTCACACGTGTATTACGATTTCCGGATAATACAGTTATAGCATGAACAAAAGACAATTATCATGAACATTGAAATATAATAATCCTTTTATTATTGCCTCTAGGGCATATTTCCAACAGTCTCCCACTTGCACTAGAGTCACCAATCTAGTTACATTGTGATGAATCGAACACCCATAGAGTTCTGGTGTTGATCATGTTTTGCACGCGAGAGAGGTTTAGTCAACGGATCTGCGACATTCAGATCCGTGTGCACTTTGCAAATCTCTATGTCTCCATCTTGAACATTTTCACGGATGGAGTTGAAACGACGCTTGATGTGCCTGGTATTTTTGTGAAACCTGGGCTCCTTGGCAAGGGCAATAGCTCCAGTGTTGTCACAGAAGAGTTTGATCGGCCCCGACGCATTGGGTATGACTCCTAGGTCGGTGATGAACTCCTTCATCCAAATCGCTTCATGCGCTGCCTCCGAGGCTGCCATGTACTCCGCTTCACATGTAGATCCCGCCACGACGCTCTGCTTGCAGCTGCACCAGCTTACTGCTCCACCATTCAACATATACACGTATCCGGTTTGTGACTTAGAGTCATCCAGATCTGAGTCGAAGCTAGCGTCGACGTAACCCTTTACGACGAGCTCTTCATCTCCTCCATAAACGAGAAACATGTCCTTTGTCCTTTTCAGGTACTTCAGGATATTCTTGACCGCTGTCCAGTGTTCCTTGCCGGGGTTACTTTGGTATCTTGCAACCAAACTTACGGCAAGGTTTACATCGGGTCTGGTACACAGCATGGCATACATAATAGATCCTATGGCTGAAGCATAGGGGATGACACTCATCTCTTCTTTATCTTTTGCCGTGGTCGGTGACTGAGCCGAGCTCAATCTCACACCTTGTAACATAGGCAAGAACCCCTTCTTGGACTGATCCATTTTGAACCTCTTCAAAATCTTATCAAGGTATGTGCTTTGTGAAAGACCTATGAGGCGTCTCGATCTATCTCTATAGATCTTGATGCCTAATATATAAGCAGCTTCTCCAAGGTCCTTCATTGAAAAACACTTGTTCAAGTAGGCCTTAATGCTGTCCAGGAGTTTCGTATCATTTCCCATCAAGAGTATGTCATCTACATATAATAGGAGAAATGCTACAGAGCTCCCACTCACTTTCTTGTAAACGCAGGCTTCTCCATAAGTCTGCGTAAACCCAAACGCTTTGATCATCTCATCAAAGCGAATGTTCCAACTCCGAGATGCTTGCACCAGTCCATAAATGGATCGCTGGAGCTTGCATACTTTGTTAGCGTTCTGAGGAACGACAAAACCTTCCGGCTGCATCATATACAGCTCTTCCTTAAGATGTCCATTAAGGAATGCCGTTTTGACGTCCATCTGCCATATCTCATAATCATAGTATGCGGCAATTGCTAACATGATTCGGACGGACTTAAGCTTCGCCACGGGAGAGAATGTCTCGTCGTAGTCAATCCCTTGAACTTGTCGATAACCCTTAGCGACAAGTCGAGCTTTATAGATGGTAACATTACCATCCGCGTCCGTCTTCTTCTTAAAAATCCATTTATTTTCTATCGCTCGCCGATCATCGGGCAAGTCTGTCAAAGTCCATACTTTGTTTTCATACATGGATTCTATCTCGGATTTCATGGCCTCAAGCCATTTGTTGGAATCCGGGCCCGCCATTGCTTCTTCATAGTTCGAAGGTTCATTGTTGTCTAGCAACATGATTTCCATGACAGGGTTGCCGTACCACTCTGGTGCGGAACGTGTCCTTGTGGACCTTCGAAGTTCAGTAGCAACTAGATCTGAAGTACCTTGATCATCATCAACATTTTCCTCTTCAGTTGGTGTGGGCATTACAGGAATGGTTTCCTGCGCTGCACCACTTTCCCGTTCGAGAGGTAGTACTTCATCGAGTTCTACTTTCCTCCCACTTACTTCTTTCGAGAGAAACTCTTTCTCCAGAAAGCATCCGTTCTTGGCAACAAAGATCTTGCCTTCGGATCTTAAGTAGAAGGTATACCCGACAGTTTCCTTAGGGTATCCTACGAATACGCATTTTTCCGACTTGGGTTCGAGCTTTTCAGGTTGAAGTTTCTTGACATAAGCATCGCATCCCCAAACTTTTAGAAACGACAGCTTAGGTTTCTTCCCAAACCATAATTCATACGGTGTCGTCTCAACGGATTTAGACGGTGCCCTATTTAAAGTGAATGTAGCTGTCTCTAGAGCGTATCCCCAAAATGATAGCGGTAAATTGGTAAGAGACATCATAGACCGCACCATATCCAATAGAGTGCGATTACGACGTTCGGACACACCGTTTCGCTGAGGTGTTCCAGGCGGCGTGAGTTGTGAAACGATTCCACATTTTCTTAAGTGTGTACCAAATTCGTGACTTAAGTATTCGCCCCCACGATCTGATCGTAGGAACTTTATCTTACGGTCACGTTGATTCTCTACCTCACTCTGAAATTCCTTGAACTTTTCAAAGGTCTCAGACTTGTGTTTCATTAAGTAGACATACCCATATCTACTCAAGTCGTCAGTGAGAGTGAGAACATAACGATATCCTCCGCGAGCCTCAACGCTCATTGGACCGCACACATCGGTATGTATGATTTCCAACAAGTTGGTTGCTCGCTCCATTGTTCCGGAGAACGGAGTCTTGGTCATTTTGCCTAAGAGGCAAGGTTCGCATGTGTCAAATGATTCATAATCAAGAGACTCTAAAAGTCCATCAGCATGGAGCTTCTTCATGCGCTTGACACCAATGTGACCAAGGCGGCAGTGCCACAAGTATGTGGGACTATCGTTATCAACTTTACATCTTTTGGCATTCACACTATGAACATGTGTAATATTACGCTCGAGATTCATCAAGAATAAACCATTGACCATCGGAGCATGACCATAAAACATATCTCTCATATAAATCGAACAACCATTATTCTCAGACTTAAATGAGTAGCCATCTCGTATTAAACGAGATCCAGATACAATGTTCATGCTCAAACTTGGCACTAAATAACAATTATTGAGGTTTAAAACTAATCCCGTAGGTAAATGTAGAGGCAGCGTGCCGACGGCGATCACATCGACCCTGGAACCATTCCCGACGCGCATCGTCACCTCGTCCTTCGCCAGTCTCCGTTTATTCCGCAGCTCCTGCTGTGAGTTACATATGTGAGCAACGGCACCGGTATCAAATACCCAGGAGTTACTTCGAGTACTGGTAAGGTACACATCAATTACATGTATATCAAATATACCTTTGGTGTTGCCGGCCTTCTTATCCGCTAAGTATTTGGGGCAGTTCCGCTTCCAGTGCCCCTTCCCCTTGCAATAAAAGCACTCAGTCTCAGGCTTGGGTCCATTCTTTGACTTCTTCCCGGCAACAGGCTTACCGGGCGCGGCAACATCTTTGCCGTCCTTCTTGAAGTTCTTCTTACCCTTGCCCTTCTTGAACTTAGTGGTCTTATTGACCATCAACACTTGATGTTCTTTCTTGATTTCAGCCTCTGCTGACTTCAGCATCGAGAACACTTCAGGAATGGTCTTTACCATCCCCTGCATGTTGTAGTTCATCACAAAGCTCTTGTAGCTTGGTGGGAGCGACTGGAGGATTCTGTCAATGACCGCCTCATCTGGGAGGTTAATGTTCAACTGGGTCATACGTGCGTGCAACCCAGACATCTTCAGGATGTGTTCACTGACAGAACTGTTCTCCTCCATCTTACAACTGTAGAACTTGTCGGAGACATCATATCTCTCGACCCGGGCATGAGCTTGGAAAACTAGTTTCAGCTCTTCGAACATCTCATATGCTCCGTGATGCTCAAAACGCTTTTGGAGCCCCGGTTCTAAGCTGTAAAGCATGCCGCACTGAACGAGGGAGTAATCATCAGCACGAGTTTGCCAAGCGTTCATAACGTCTTGGTTCTCTGGGACGGGAGCGGCACCTAGCGGTCCTTCTAGGACATATTGCTTCCTGGCAGCTATGAGGATGATCCTCAGGTTTCGGACCCAGTCCGTATAGTTGCTGCCATCATCTTTCAGCTTGGTTTTCTCTAGGAACGCGTTGAAGTTCATGTTGACATTAGCGTTGGCCATTGATCTACAATACATATTTGCAAAGGTTTTAGACTAAGTTCATGATAATAAAGTTCTTAATCAAAATTATGAACTCCCACTTAGATTAGACATCCCTCTAGTCATCTAAGTGTTACACGATCCGAGTCGACTAGCCCGTGTCCGATCATCACGTGAGACGGACTAGTCATCGTCGGTGAACATCTTTATGTTGATCGTATCTTCCATACGACTCGTGTTCGACCTTTCGGTCTCCGTGTTCCGAGGCCATGTCTGCACATGCTAGGCTCGTCAAGTTAACCCTAAGTGTTTTCGCTGTGTAAAACTGTCTTACACCCGTTGTATGTGAACGTAAGGATCCATCACACCCGATCATCACGTGGTGCTTAGAAACGACGAACTGTAGCAACGGTGCACAGTTAGGGGAGAACACTTCTTGAAATTTTGTAAGGGATCATCTTATTTACTACCGTCGTCCTAAGTAAACAAGATGCATAAACATAATAAACATCACATGCAATTATATGGTTGTGACATGATATGGCCAATATCATCAAGCTCCATTGATCTCCATCTTCGGGGCTCCATGATCATCTTGTCACCGGCTTGACACCATGATCTCCATCATCATGATCTCCATCATCGTGTCTTCATGAAGTTGTCACGCCAACGACTACTTCTACTTCTATGACTAACGCGTTTAGTAATGAAGTAAAGTAGTTTACATGGCGTTCTTCAATGACACGCAGGTCATACAAAAAATAAAGACAACTCCTATGGCTCCTGCCGGTTGTCATACTCATCGACATGCAAGTCGTGAATCCTATTACAAGAACATGATCTCATACATCACAATTCAACATTCATCACAACTTCTGGCCATATCACATCACATGATCAATCGCTGCAAAAACAAGTTAGACGTCCTCTAGTTGTTGTTGCATCTTTTACGTGGCTGCGATTGGGTTCTAGCAAGAACGTTTTCTTACCTACGAATCACCACAACGTGATTTTGTCAACTTCTATTTACCCTTCATAAGGGCCCTGTTCATCGATTCCGCTCCAACTAAAGTGGGAGAGACAGACACCCGCCAGCCACCTTATGCAACTAGTGCATGTCAGTCGGTGGAACCGGTCTCACGTAAGCGTACGTGTAAGGTTGGTCCGGGCCGCTTCATCCCACAATACCGTTGAGCAAGAAAAGACTAGTAGAGGCAAGTAAGATGACAAGATCAACGCCCACAACAAATTGTGTTCTACTCGTGCATTAGAGAACTACGCATAGACCTAGCTCATGATGCCACTGTTGGGGAACGTTGCAGAAAATTAAAATTTTTCCTACGGCTTCACCAAGATCCATCTATGAGTTCATCTAAGCAACGAGTCATGGGAGAGAGTTTGCATCTACATACCACTTGTAGATCGCGTGCGGAAGCTTGCAAGGTGATGATGTAGTCGTACTCGAACGTGATTCAGATCACCGATGCCAAGTGCTGAACGGACAGCACCTCCGCGTTCAACACACGTACGGCACGGGTGACGTCCCCTCCGTCTTGATCCAGCAAGGAGGAAGGGGAGGTTGAGGAAGACAGCTCCACCGGCAGCACGACGGCGTGGTGATGGTGGAGAAGCAGTACTCCGACAGGGCTTCGCTGAGCACACAACGGAGGAGGAGAGGTGTTGGGGAGGGAGAAGGAGGCAACCAAAGGCCAAGGACTCAAGGTATGAAGTCCCTCCTCTCCCCCACTATATATAGGAGGGCCAAGGGGGGGGGGGGGTGGCCGGCCCTAGGAGATCCAATCTCCTAGGGGGGCGGCGGCCAAGGGGGGTTTCCCTCCCCCCCAAGGCACCTAGGAGGTGCCTTCCCCTCCTAGGACTCTTCCCCCTTGAACCCTAGGCGCATGGGCCTATGTGGGGCTGGTGCCCTTGGCCCATGCAGGCCAAGGCGCACCCCCTACAGCCCATGTGGCCCCCCGGGGCAGGTGGCCCCACCCGGTGGGCCCCCGGGACCCCTCCGGTGGTCCCGGTACAATACCGATAACCCCGAAACTTGTCCCGATGCCCGAAACAGGACTTCCCATATATAAATCTTTACCTCCGGACCATTCCGGAACTCCTCGTGACGTCCGGGATCTCATCCGGGACTCCGAACAACATTCGGTAGTCACATACTTGACTTCCTACTAACCCTAGCGTCACCGAACCTTAAGTGTGTAGACCCTACGGGTTCGGGAGACACGCAGACATGACCGAGACGACTCTCGGGCAATAACCAACAGCGGGGTCTGGATATCCATGTTGGCTCCCACATGCTCCTCGATGATTTCATCGGTTGAACCACGATGTCGAGGATTCGATCAAACCCTGTATACAATTCCCTTTGTCAATCGGTACGTTACTTGCCCGAGATTCGATCGTCGGTATCCCAATACCTTGTTCAGTCTCGTTACCCGGCAAGTCACTTTACTCGTACCGTAATGCATGATCCCGTGGCCAACACCTTGGTCACATTGAGCTCATTATGATGATGCATTACCGAGTGGGCCCAGAGATACCTCTCCGTTATACGGAGTGACAAATCCCAGTCTCGATCCGTGTCAACCCAACAGATACTTTCGGAGATACCTGTAATGCACCTTTATAGTCACCCAGTTACGTTGTGACGTTTGATACACCCAAGGCACTCCTACGGTAACCGGGAGTTACACGATCTCATGGTCGAAGGAATAGATACTTGACATTGGCAAAGCTTCTAGCAAACGAACTATACGATCTTTTATGCTATGCTTATGATTGGGTCTTGTCCATCACATCATTCTCCTAATGATGTGATCCCGTTATCAACGACATCCTATGTCCATAGTCAGGAAACCATGACTATCTATTGATCATAACGAGCTAGTCAACTAGAGGCTCACTAGGGACTCATTGGGTCTAAGTGTTCACACGTGTATTACGATTTCCGGATAATACAGTTATAGCATGAACAAAAGACAATTATCATGAACATTGAAATATAATAATCCTTTTATTATTGCCTCTAGGGCATATTTCCAACAAAGATGTCATGCAAGTTCTTTTCCATAAGCATGTATGACTATTTACGGAATACATACCTACATTACATTGATGAATTGGAGTTATTCTGTGTCACCCTATGTTATAGCTATTACATGAGGAATCACATCCGACATAATTATCCATCACTGATCCATTGCCTACGAGCTTTTCACATATTGTTCTTCGCTTATTTACTTTTCTGTTGCTATTGTTACAATCACTACAAAACCCCAAAACATTATTTTTGCTATCGTTACCTTTATTATCATACTACTTTGCTACTAAATACTTTGCTGCAGATACTAAGTTATCCAGGTGTGGTTGAATTGACAACTCAACTGCTAATACTCAAGAATATTCTTTGGCTCCCTTGTGTCGAATCAATAAATTTGGGTTGAATACTTTACCCTCGAAAGCTGTTGCGATCCCCTACACTTGTGGGTTATCAAGACTAATTTCTGGCGCCGTTGCCGGGTAGCATAGTTCTATTCTCTGAGTCAGTTGGGATTTATATCTGTTGATCACTATGAAGAACTGGAAAGACGACGTAACCAAGATTTTGTCCTCAACTACGAGGGGAGGTAAAGAACTGCCATCTAGCTCTGCACTAGATTCTCCTTCTGTTATTAGTAAACTTGCGACACCTAAACCTGCTACTGCTTTGAACTCTGATATGTCGCATGTTATTGATGATGCCACTTCTGCTATGCATGATACTTATGATGAAACTACTTCTATGCGTGATACTACTTTGCCATTAGGTGAATTTCTTGATGAACAACTTGCTAGGGCTAGAGAGAATGAAATTATTGAAGATGCTATTATTGATGATAGTGATGATGAAAATTCTCCCAATGATTATGAATTTCCTATTGTTCCTGAGGGTTATGTTATGAATGAAGAAGCTGCTAGAGCTATCTTTGCTTGCAATGATACATATGATCTTAAGAAATTATTAGCTAAATGGAAGCACTAGTCTCTTAATGCTAGAATGAAACCTGACCCTGCTTTTGCTACTTCACCTATCTGCGTTACTAATAAGGATTATGAATTCTCTGTTGATCCTGAAATTATTACTTTAGTTGAATCTGATCCTTTTTATGGCCTTGAATCTGAAACTGTTGTGGCACATCTTACCAAGTTGAACGATATAGCCACCCTGTTTACTCATGATGATAAATCTCGCTATTATTATATCCTTAAGATATTTCCGTTCTCATTACAGGGTGATGCTAAGACTTGGTATAATTCTCTTGCTCCTGGTTGTGTGCGTAGTCCCCAGGATATGATCTATTACTTCTCTGCTAAATATTTCCCTGCTCATAAGAAACAACCTGCCTTGCGGGAAATATATAATTTTGTGCAAATCGAAGAAGAGAGTCTCCCACAAGCTTGGGGGAGGCTTCTCCGATTACTTAATGCTTTGTATGATCATCCTCTTAAGAAGAATAAAATACTTGATGTCTTTTATAATGGACTAATCGATGCTTCCAAGGACTACTTGGATAATTGTGCTGGTTGTGTATTTAGGGAAAGAACAGTCGACAAAGCTGAATTACTATTGAATAATACGTTGACTAATGAAAATAATTGGACTCTTCCTGAGCCAATTCCCGAGGCAATTCCTGAACCAATTAAGCCGACTCCCGAGCCTATTCCTAAACCCACTCCATAGAAGAGAGGTGTTTTATTTCTCAGTCCTAAAGATATGCAAGAGGCAAAGAAATCAATGAAAGAAAAAGGTATTAAAGCTGAAGATGTTAAAAATTTACCACCTATTGAAGAAATACATGGTTTTAATATACCGCATGTTGAAGAACCACATTGTCTTGATAACCCGACACAGGTAGTAAAGGTAAATTCTCTCTATAGATATGATAAAGTTGAAATCCCCTCTACTAAATTTCATAGCCCATGCTTAGATGAATTTGATGATTTTATGGCTAGACAAGAAAGTTTTAATGCTTATGTTGGTAGAGAGTTAACGAATAATGCTTTTGAGATAGGATACGTGAGCGATAATATGGCTAGAGTTAAAGGTGAACTCAAACTCATTAGCAAATATGCTTCGATGGTCGCTACTCAACCTGAGCAAGTACTTAAAGCTAAAAATGATTTGCTTGATGAATTAAATAATAAAAATGACTTTGCTGTTAGAGTGGCTACTAGAACTGGTAGAATGACTCAGGAACCTTTGTATCCTGAAGGCCACCCTAAGAGAATCGAGCAAGATTCTCAGAGAAACAATTTAGAGGCACCTAGTTCTTCTAAAAAGAAGAAAAGGAAAAACAATAGGACTTTGCATGCTTCTAGTGAACCTACTGTAGACACACCTGAGAATCCCAATGATATTTCTATTTCTGATACTGAAACACAATCAGGTGATGAACATGAACCTAGTGATAATGTTAATGATAGTGTTCATGTTGATGCTCAACCTAGCAAAAACAATGAAGTAGAGATTGAACCTGCTGTTGATCTTGATAATCCACAATCAAAGAGTCAATGTTATGATAAGAGAGATTTTGTTGCTAGGAAACATGGTAGAGAAAGAGAACCATGGGTTCAGAAACCCATGCCCTTTCCTCGTAAACCATCCAAGACAAAGGATGACAAGGATTTTGAGCGCTTTGCTGAAATGATTAGACCTATCTTCTTACGTATGCGCTTAACCGATATGCTTAAAGTAAATCCTTATGCTAAGTATATGAAGGATATCATTACAAATAAAAGAAAGATACCGGAAGCTGAAATTTCCACCATGCTTGCTAATTACACTTTTAAAGGTGGAATACCAAAGAAACTTGGAGATCCGGGGGTACCAACTATACCATGCTCCATTAAAATAAATTATGTTAGAACTGCTTTATGTGATCTTGGAGCCGGTGTTAGTGTTATGCCTCTCTCTTTATATCATAGACTTGAATTGAATAAGTTGACATCTACTGAAATATCTTTGCAAATGGCTGATAAATCAACTGCTATACCTGTCGGTATTTGTGAGGATGTGCCTGTTGTGGTTGCAAATGTCACTATCTTAACAGACTTTGTTATTGTTGATATTCCCGAGGACGATAGTATGTCGATTTTCCTTGGTAGACCCTTTTTGAATACTGCAGGGGCTGTTATTGATTGCAACAAAGGCAATGTCACTTTTCATGTTAATGGTAATGAGCATACGGTACACTTTCCGAGGAAACAATCTCAAGTTCATAGCATCAATTCTATTGGAAATATTCCAGCTATCATTATTGGAGGTTTTGAATTTCCTCTCCCTACTGTCAAGAAAAAGTATGATATTCTTATTGTTGGGGATTTTTATATCCCCGTTGAGGTAACTTAGTGTTATTCGAAATTTCTTCGGTTTCGTGTTATACAGAATGAGTTTGTTAACAAGACTTGATCAACCTTGTTAGTGGATTCATTTTGATGATCATGAGATGGATGAAACTAGAAGGCACAACCTTCTGTACCCTCTTTTTACTTTCTGTTATTTAGAATAAATAAAGCAAAAATAGTATTATCTGTCTGCTTTCTGAATTATCTGTGCAATAAAAAATATCCCGAAAATAAAAGTGCTCCAAATGCCCTGCAAATTTAGTATGATTTTTTATGGAATATTTGAGGATTTTAGGCACTGAAATCACTGCAGGAGGGGCAAGCACGAGGCCACGAGAGTGGAGGGCGCGCCCACCTACCCTGGGCGCGCCCCCCTGTCTCATGGCCCCTGGTGGCCCCCCCTCCACTTATGCCAGCACCCACACACTCCATCTTCTTCCCAAAAAAAATCCCCATCCAGCTCAAGCACGAGTTCTAGCTCATTTTGCTGCGATTTTTGATCTCCTTGTTCAAAGCTCCATTCACAAAACTGCTTTGAGAGATTGTTGCTTGGTATGTGACTCCTCCATTGGTCCAATTAGTTTTTGTTCTAGTGCTTTATTCATTGCAAATTTTTGCTGTATAGGTGACCATGTTCTTGAGCTTGCATGTTGAATTTATGAGGTCCCAAGCAATTCTAATGCATGATATAGGCTCTACGCACTTGTAGGAATAGTTGCTATCAATCTTGTTTAGTTTTATTCACTTTATTTTGAAGTTATTAAAATTTCAGAAATTTTTCAGAAAAAGAATTATGTCTAGGAGAACGTACCAAGGTGGTTCCTCGGTGAAGAAAGGGCCCAGGATTGCGATACGTGAGCAAGACGTTGAATTACCGAGGGATGCAGATGTTCGAGCTTGTGAGTGGCCATCCGATGATTTTATGGTCGAAGCAGGCTTTAAGGAGGAATTTGACGCGTATGTGCGTAATGCTGATCTGGAGGACTTCTTACAAGATAAGTGTCCTCAGTACTATCAATTGACTGATTCTTTGTGCGGAGGTTTAAATATAACTGCACACGTAATTCTCCTAGTGTCCTATTTGATATTTATGATACATCTTATACCATGGACTTAGAGGATTTTACAACTGCTTGCAAACTTCCGCAGTGGGGTAATATAAATGATCCCCACAAATCTGAATTTAGAGACTTCCTTTCTAGTATTACTGTGGTAGAATCTAGGGACATAGCACAAGCTACCATAGGGAGCATTCATTTTCCTGCTATACATTATTTTGCTCTCTTTATTGGTAGATGCATTAACGGTAAAGACGAAGCATGTCATATGTGTGTCCCTGATCTTTGTGTCCTCAAGAGTGCTGTTCTAGGTTATAAAGGTTATAACTTGGGGGCAATAGTTGCACGTAGGTTGCAGAATAATGGTAGAGCTGGAGATTTATTTGGAGGAATTTATGCAACTCGTGTGGCTAATTATCTTGGTATAGCCCCACGATAGGGGGATATGATGTTACCTTCTGCTTATTTAGATTATGACGCTATGGTCAACCATCATTTTCTTAGGAGGAATGAACAATTCCTCCAATATCGACTAATCTATGACAGACGCAACATCGTTCATGTTACTCTTCCTGCTCCTCGCCTTTTTGATTACCAGGCAAAAGGAAGATATGTTGTTACTAGGGAGGAAGCAGCTGAACACGAGGGGAGAGCGGAGGCTGCTCACCAACATGCCGCAGCTCAGGAGGCAATTGTTGCTGCATCTCAGTACGACCCCAGCTACAACTACGGATATCAGCTAGGTGGTCCTTGGTATTAGACCAACTTAGGCCAAAAGCCTAAGCTTGGGGGAGCACGTATTTCTCACCGACTTTACATCCATGTTCACACACTAGTCGTCGGTGTTCATACTCTTTCATTGTATTATCCATGCTAGTTTCATTTCCTTTTTCTCGCTTTCTTCTCGTGTGTTTGATAAACCTTAAGAAAAAACCAAAAAAATTAGTTAGTTTAATTTCCATGCTTGTGGTAGAAATTAAAATGGAAACCCAAAAAAGATTTCTCCTTCTTCTTTTACTTGTTGGGAGCTTTCCCGTGTAAATAGTTTTATTTTCTTTTCTTTCCTTTGGGGGTCGAGAAGACCATATTGAAAATGTTTAGTGGCTCTCATATTCATGATTGTTTATTTAATTTAGAGCCCATATTACCCTGTCTTCTCTCTTGAGTTGAATGCTTGTAGATTCCAGCTTAGTCCAATGCACGTGCACTATTATTATTATACACATCGTTCGGTCGTGCAAGTGAAAGGCAATAATGACGATATATGATGGACTTATTGAGATGAGAAAAGCTGGTATGAACTCGACCTCTCTTGTTTTTGTAAATATGATGAGTTCATCATTTCTGATTCAGCTTATTATGAGGTAAACATATTTGCAATGACATTTAGAGATTATAGTTGCTTGTGCCATGCTTGATTAGCTATGAGTTATAATGGTTTACCTTGCGTGCCAACATGCTATTAGAATGATTATGATGTAGTATGACGGGATGGTATGTGACTCGACTTGGCACATGTTCACGCATGTAGTTGAAACAAATCAACATAGCCTTCATGATATTTATGTTCATGGTGGATTATATCCTACTCATGCTTATATTCGGTGTGAATTAATTTTAATGCATGTTCATGACTGTTGTCGCTCTCTCAGTTGGTCGCTTCCCAGTCTTTTGTTAGCCTTCACCTGTACTAAGCGGGAATACTGCTTGTGCATCCAAACTCCTTAAACCCCAAAGTTATTCCATAAGAGTCCACCATACCTACCTATATGCGGTATTTACCTGTTGTTCCTAGTAAATTTGTATGTGCCAAACTCTAAACCTTCAAATGAAATTCTGTTTTGTATGCTTGAGCAGCTCATGTTTCAACTAGGGCTGCCTATATCTTCCATGCTAGGTGGGTTATTCTCAAGAGGAGTGGACTCCGCTCCTCATTCATGAGAAAGGGCCGGTAACTGGGATGCCCAGTCCCATGATCCAAAAAGATCAAAGCAAATCAAAATAATTAAACAAAACTCCCCCAGGACTGTTGTTAGTTGGAGGCACTCGTTGTTTCGAGTAAGCCATGGATTGATGCTTGTTGGTGGTTGGGGGAGTATAAACCTTTACCATTCTATTTGGGAACTGCCTATAATGCATGTAGTATGGAAGGTACAGCCATCTCATAGTTGTTGCGTTGACAGCGAAAGTATGCCGCTCAAAATGTTATTCAATCTCTATTTTAAAATCGAGCTCTAGCACCTCTACAAATCCCTGCTTCCCTCTGTGATGGGCCTATCTATTTACTTTTATGTTGAGTCATCACCCTTCTTATTAAAAAGCACCCACTGAAGAGCACATTGTCATTTGCATTCATTATTATTGGTTTATATTGGGTATGACTTGACTGGATCTCTTTTACCATGAATTACAATGTTTAGTCAGTCCTTGATCTTTAAATGTGCTCTGCATTTATGTTTTGCGGTCTCAAAAAGGGCTAGCGAGATACCATTTTGTTATATCATGTTATGATTGTTTTGAGAAAGTGTTGTCATCCGAGCTTTATTATTATGGCTCGCTAGCTGATTATGTTATTGATATGAGTAATTGTGAGACCTAGGTGTTATTATGAGTATGGTTAGTTCATAATATTTGCTGAAACCTGAACGCCGGCTTTGCATGTTTACAACAACAAGAGCAAACAGAGTTTGTAAAAGTTTTTCTTTATCACTTCAGTTTATCAACT
Source organism: Triticum timopheevii (assembly GCA_963921465.1). Classification (NCBI taxonomy): domain Eukaryota; kingdom Viridiplantae; phylum Streptophyta; class Magnoliopsida; order Poales; family Poaceae; genus Triticum; species Triticum timopheevii. The sequence goes on from OY997266.1 coordinate 370,989,483, forward strand.
GAATTGCTTGAGGACAAGAAAAGGTTTAAGCTTGGGGGATTTGATACGTCTCCAACGTATCTACTTTTCCAAACACTTTTGCCCTTGTTTTGGACTCTAACTTGCATGATTTGAATGAAACTAACCCGGACTGACGTTGTTTTCAGCAGAACTGCCATGATGTTGTTTTATGTGTAGAAAACAAAAGTTCTCAGAATGTCCTGATAATCCATGGAGGCACTTTTTGGAAAATATAAAAAATACCAGCGAAAGAATCAAGACCATGGGGCCCACACCCTGTCCACGAGGATGGGGGGCGCACCCCTGTCTCGTGGGCCCCCTGAGGCTTCGCTGACCTCAACTCCAACTCCGTATATTCCGTCTCACGGAGAAAAAATCAGAGAAACGTTTCATCGCGTTTTACGATACGGAGCCGCCACCAAGCCCTAATCTCTCTCGAGAGGGCTGATCTGGAGTCCGTTCGGGGCTCCGGAGAGGGGGATTCGTCGCCGTCGTCATCATCAACCATCCTCCATCACCAATTTCATGATGCTCACCGCCGTGCATGAGTAATTCCATCGTAGGCTTCCTGGACAGTGATGGGTTGGATGAGATTTACCATGTAATCAAGTTAGTTTTGTTAGGGTTTGATCCCTAGTATCCACTATGTTTTGAGATTGATGTTGCTATGACTTTGCTATGCTTAATGCTTGTCACTAGGGCCCGAGTGCCATGATTTCAGATCTGAACCTATTATGTTTTCATGAATATATGTGTGTTCTTGATCCTATCTTGCAAGTCTATAGTCACCTATTATGTGTTATGATCCGACAACCCCAAAGTGACAATAAACGAGATACTTCTCGGTGATGACCGTAGTTTGAGGAGTTCATGTATTCACTATGTGTTAATGCTTTGGTCCGGTTCTCTATTAAAAGGAGGCCTTAATATCCCTTAGTTTCCGCTAGGACCCCGCTGCCACGGGAGGGTAGGACAAAAGATGTCACGAAAGTTCTTTTCCATAAGCACGTATGACTATTTATGGAATACGTGCCTACGTTACATTGATGAATTGGTGCTAGTTCTGTGTCACCCTATGTTATAGCTATTACATGAGGAATCGCATCCGACATAATTATCCATCACTGATCCATTGCCTACGAGCTTTTCACATATTGTTCTTCGCTTATTTACTTTTCCATTGCTATTGTTACAATCACTACAAAACCCAAAAACATTACTTTTGCTATCGTTACCTTTATTATCATACTACTTTGCTACTAAATACTTTGCTGCAGATACTAAGTTATCCAGGTGTGGTTGAATTGACAACTCAACTACTAATACTCAGGAATATTCTTTGGCTCCCCTTGTGTCGAATCAATAAATTTGGGTTGAATACTTTACCCTCGAAAGCTGTTGCAATCCCCTACACTTGTGGGTTATCACTCATCCACTTGTACCCCTACTCCTTTGGAGATCAAGTCCTCCTAGGAGAAGATCCCCCAAGCGGATTGAAGACCCCCCCTGTGGGCAGATCCATCTCGGATTCAAGACCTCAACTCCTCACAGATTGGGCTGAACTAGCTACCCTTTGTATCCCCCTTTGTTGTATTTGGACCCTTGTCACCTGTTTATGTACGTGGATCTAGCATATGTGTGACTAGATCTTATCTCTTTGAGTGATTTCTCTCGTGTTTCCCTCTCATGTTTTCCGTATTCTTCACGGGATCCCCTCCAAACAGCCCCACTCCACATCATAAAGGCATCCAGGCGGAGCTACCAGGTCACTGTGGGCCCCATGTGTGCATGTGATGCGGCCTGGCCAGCCGCTCTGGCCCATTTTGGCCGAGGTCATTTCCTAGTGATTCCTTTGGGTAGCATACTTTACTTTATTGGTTTTGTCCCCAAAAATATTTATTTACGTCATACAAAAACAACAACTAGCTTGTCACTGGGTTGATATGTTAGTCCAATAAAATCATAGAAATTATGCCAAAACTATGTATAAATAATAATTATATCATGAGCATAACAGATTTATAGACGTTTGAGACATATCAATACCTGGTTTCCTGAGTGGTTCTGGTCCAGCTAGTGTCCCTCTGGGGAGTACACTCAGGATTTGTGTTATAAATAGGACATAGACTATGATGCTTTATTCCCCAGTAGTTGGACAACCGACTAGTAGCCTACTGGAGGCGCGTCACAACTTCCCATCACTCAGGTGTATCTGAGTGGACTCGTCTCCTGTGAGTCAACCATCAAAACCCTTAGTTGGTAGTACCGAGACTCGAATGACTCGGTTCCTGGCTAGCGGCACACTAGAAGCATACTGTAGTTGCATCGATTGGAGTGTGTCCCAACATCCATGAGATCCACTGAAGTTCAGTGGCCAGGACAACACATCAAACATGCACTTGAGTGCAAATGGTCTCATAGTCCAGGAAGTCTTTGATCAAAAGTTTGTTAGGAAGCAATCATCCTGTATTTTTTATGCATTTAATTAATTGGATGCCGTAAGTGAAATGACACACCACTTAGCCCATCTGGGGCCCTCGCAAAGAGGCCATACTAAATGTGTGTTCATGACATCTTCTCCTGGGCGCTAATCCAGTGGGATCATGGCCTTAGTGACTTCCCATCCAAGATCAACAATGTTCTAACAATGAAGCAACATGCGGCTACGATCATATGCCCTAAAGGATGAAGATAATTGACTTGTAGATACGCAGTGCAAACTTGGCCAAACGGGTCATGCTTTGTGGGCTGGCCTAGAAGCACGTGTGCCCGACATGGCACGTGCCCAACCCATCATGCAGCACGCCAGGAGTTGTGCATAGGCCACAAGGCGAGGCACGTGTGTCGTCCTGGCATGACACGGTTAGTAGGTGGGTCGTCCCATGAATGACATGGCTGACATGACCCACCAGGCACACCACCACATGTGCGAGACATTAGAGGAGCGGGGACACATGGCACACGGGTAGGAGAGGGTTATTTGAGCCATTGGGGGAGCGGAGTGGGGGAGCATGGCACATTTATGTTGGGGCTTTTAGGGGTAGTTTTGACCTGTTTAAGCAGATTTTTTTAGTTGTTGGAGGGGTAAATAGGTCAAAAATTTGCCATTGTTTTGCTATAAACAGGGTTTCCCAAGCCTCCCCTTTCCCACACCCAAACATGTCTGCAGTTTGATACCTTCCAAGCAAGTGATTTGAGATTGACATACCCGAGTTTATCGATCCCAATCCTCACAATACTGCTTATTCTCCTCTCGGTGATAATACACCATGTTCACAATCTGGTGCACATTCCATTAGTGCCAACACTTCCTCCACCACCACCGGTGCAAAAATGTCTCGTCATGAATCCTCCAAGGTGTGGGATCATGTATCCACGCGCGGGGGGGGGGGGGGGGGTTGAGTAAAGGAGGAATCAGTCACATGTATGGGCACATCAATGCCCACACCAAGAAGGATGGAGAGTCCGCAGCGAGACAGAGCACACTTAAGCTTAACCCTAACGGCTCGGTACGTAATTTTAGCTATGATGCTAATTTTCTAATATAAGCTCTTTCTCGTTTAATTGTTGCTTTTATGATTTACCATTAGGTTTTGGCATGTCTGGCGATTTTGCCAAATATCTTCAAACTGCTCATACTCGTAATTTCAAACTAGTTTCTTGATAAACTACCACTAGGGGTATGAAAAAATATGCAAAAGGTGTTCTTATGAAAATAAAAGAAAACTTTACTACATGCAAATTTTCAGTCTCTTTAACATTTGATATCTAGAGTAGTCGGGCAAAGCAAGAGTACAATAATATGGTCGCTCATTATGTTTTTGAAAAGTGGGAACTGCAAAAAAGAATCATAGGATTTGAATTAATTGATGTAGCACATACTAGTGAGAAAATTGTTGAAGTTGTAATTAAAGTTGTGAATAATTTTTTCTCGCCAACAAGATTTTTGCAGTAACTTTGGATAATGCTTCGACAACTACTAGTGCAATGAATGTGCTCCTCTATTTTTCATATATGTTGCATCTTTTTTTACTGTATCAACATTGTGCTTTCCATATAATTATTGCTAAATGTTTTTTAGAGAGATGTGAAACACACATTAACACTTTGTGCAACTGCCATACCTTTTCTTGGTGCTTCTAATCAACGACTTGCAAATCACGCCAATATTGCATTGCTATAGGAACAAGTCCTCATAAGTTAAGTGTAGATTATTCTTCTTATTTTGCTGATGTTTGTGATAAGCTTCCTGAAGTTTATGGTAAGTACAAACAACAGTATGTCGGAGTCTGGATGCAACAACCTCCACCGACACCAACTGTAGGAAAAAGGAAAGGAGCTTGAAGCAAGACATTTGGCTATTCCTCCTCTCATCAAGCTCTTCCATAGCTGCAGCAACACATGTGCTTATAGGTGACAGTGAGTCAGTAAAGTACCTCGACAACGACAAAATCAGCTTTACTAATGATGATGATGAGGAGTTCAACATACTACAATGGTGGCATGACCACAAGCTTACATATTCGGTGCTTTCCATATTAGCACGGGATGTCTTATCAGTACCCGTCTCAACGGTATCATCGGAGTATGCTTCCAGTCTAGCTGGAAAAATACTCGAGGAGAGAAAAACTAGTCTCACCCTGGATATGGTGGAAACACTAATGACTGTGAGCCCAAACACACTGCATTCCACATTCCAAAATCTCGCCGTTCACGAAGAAGAACAGAAGAATAATTGTAATCTTTGTATGTTTTTTCTTTTTATTTTGTAATTAAGATCATAGCTATATACTTTTTTGTAATTTCTTTTCCTTTTGTAATTCAGAGCGTGGCTTTGTACTTCCTCCGTCCCTAAATATAAGTTCTTTTAGAGATTTTAATATAGACTACATACGGAGCAAAATAAGTGAATCTACTCTAAAATATGTCTATATACATCCATATGTAGTTCATACTGAAATATCTAAAAAGACTTATAGTTAGGAACGAATGGGGTACTTTTTCTTCCGAAGGCTGAAATGTTTTAATGAAGCAACCACTAATAAAGCTCAAGATTTATCCCACATGACACTTTGCCTAAATTTTTTGTTTTTCTTTATTTTTTAAAACTCTTTAGATTTTTCTATTTTTTCTGAAGTAATTAGGCCAGAAAAGGAATAATGTGCCGGATGGCCCATTGGATTTTTCTATAGCAAAACGGTCCATTAGATGGTAAACATGCTGCGGGCTGACACAATTACTTCCTGAGAAATGACTAGGCGTGCACATTTTACGTGAGAAAATGCTACATATTACTCTAGATCGAGATATAGCATTCATGTACTTCATGTGACGTCCTTGAGCCTTTAGATGAGGCATGCGTGCCGGCACGGCTGGGCCCCTTTATAAATGTGTCCTGCCAGGCATGTTTAAGGGTGGCCCAGGTATGCTCCGGTGTAACTATTTTATTTTTAGACTCTTTGTATGTACTCCCTTGGTTTTACTTACTTTGCATTGCCTAAAAAAGGTTTATTTACTTTGCATATTAGTTTTGTATCGAGTCAAACTTTGACATACTATATTTAAAAGTATATTAAGGCTGCAATACCAAATCAATACCATTAGAATCACCAGTTAATATTTTTTATATCATATACTCCCTCTGTAAACAAATATAATAATATAGTGGTCTCCTGTCTGGGGCCTCCTAACTACTCATGGTCGTCGGGGGTCTCCATGTAGTAGTAGGCTCCATTGGTGTAGTAGTAGTCATCGACGGGATCAGTAGGCCCTTGGCTCCATCATCTTATCGCAGCAATCGGGTAAAGGAAAAAAGGTAGCAATGCAACCATGAGTACTCATCCAAAGTATTCGCAAGACTTACATCAGATCTAAGCTAAGTATGCATCGGTACCAATGGGAAGGGGTTGTATCTGTGGACTATATTGGAGAATGCCAGAGTAGAGGGATAATGCCTAGCCTATCGAAGACTAGCACCTTGCAACATCTTCCAGCAACAGAGGAGACTAGACTAATCTAACATATAGTAACAAGTACTCCCTCTGTCCGGAAAATCTTGTCCCAAACTTGTCCCTCAAATGGATGTATCTAGCACCAAGTTAGTGCTAGATACATCCATTTAAGGGACAAGCTTTTTTGGATGGAGGGAATGTATAATAGCAACGCCCAGAGATCCTTCCTCGTCTACATCGTGAGGAAGCAATCCTGGAGCCATATCAGTTTAGTGTACCAAGTATCCAGTTCTAGTTGTAGTAGATCGGGATACAACTCTGAGCGTCTGTTACCGTGGACACAACCATTCGAATAGATTACTTCCCTGCAGGGGTGTACCAACTTACCCAACACGCTCGATTAACTCCAGCCGGACACACTTTAACGGGTCATGCCTGGCCACAGCTGATCGACACATTGTAGTCCTACCTAGGCTCAACAGAGAGCTCAACACGCCGGTCTACATCCTAAGTGCGAACGAGTCATGGGCCCATCATCCTAAGCAAACCTCGAGACTCATGTCATGTCCGTGATCTCATTCGGGACTCTGAACAACATTCGGTCACCAAATCACATAACTCATATAATATTATATCGTCATCGAACGTTAAGCATGCAGACCCTATGGGTTCGAGAACTATGTAGACATGACCGATACACCTCTCTGGTCAATAACCAATAGCGGAACCTGGATGCTCATATTGTCTCCTACATATTCTACAAAGATCTTTATCGGTCGAACCGTTATGACAACATACATTATTCCCTTTGTCATCGGTATATTACTTGCCCGAGATTTGATTGTTTCGGTATCTTCATACCTAGTTCAATCTCGTTACCGACAAGTCTCTTTACTCGTTCCGTAATACATCATCCTGCAACTAACTCATTAGTCATTTTTCTTGCAAGGCTTCTTAGGATGTGTATCACCGAGAGGGCCCAGAGATACCTCTCCGATACTCGGAGTGACAAATCCTAATCTCGATCTATGCCAACCCAACAAACACCTTCGGAGATACCTGTAGAGCATCTTTATAATCACCCAGTTACGTTGTGACGTTCGATAGCACACAATGCATTCCTCCGATATCCGGAATTGCATAATCTCATAGTCGAAAGAATATGTATTTGACATGACGAAAGCAATAGCAATAAAACTGAACGATCAATATGCTATGCTAACGTATGGGTCTTGTCCATCATATCATTCTCCTAATGATGTGATCACGTTCATCAAATGGCAACACATGTCTATGGTTAGGAAACTTAACCATCTTTGATGAACGAGCTAGTCTAGTAGAGGCTTACTAGGGACACGGTGTTTTGTCTATGTATCCACACATGTATCAAGTTTCCAGCTAGCACAATTCTAGCATGAATAATAAACATTTATCATGATATAAGGAGATATAAAATAATAACTTTATTATTGCCTCTAGGGCATATTTCCTTCAGAAGGTTCCATGTTTGCAGTGTTGGAGGCATGTGACAAGTATGTGGAAGGCATAAACAGATTCGTCTGAGTTACAGTTGAATTTATATGAATTTTCAAAGTTTTAAATAATTTCTAAAATTATTTTTATTTCGAAATTAATAGAAAAATGCTATGAGCACACATTGAGGTGTACACAGCAGCGGGCTACAGAGTTTGACATGTGGGGCCAGTTGTCCGGTTCAACTACCCAGCCAGCAGGTCCGGTCAGAAGTAAATAGTCAAAGTTGGATGGTCAAAGGGTCCAGTGGGACCCACATGTCACAGTCTATATCTTATCCAATTAGTTAATTTATTGGGCAGTGGGGCCCGCCTATTAGTGTCTATTAGCTAGACTAATTAGGCAATTAAATTAACCTAACTAGTGGCAGGCCAGGGGGGTCTGCACACGCGCGCGAATCCAGTGGTCGGCCACGGCGCGTCCAGGACGCTATGAGCGAGGAGGCTGGCGGCAAAGGCGTGGCTACAGCGAGCCGCGACCCAACGGCAAGCAGCTGCGCAAGAGCAGCACGCACGGCAACGGCAGCAGCAGCAAGCAACAGTACCAGACAGCACGCACATGCAAAGGTAGGGTGTCGGCGGCCGAGTGCGGGGGCTCGCCGGGAGCCACGGGGCGCGGGTGCGCACGCACGTGTGCGCGGGGGGCGTGGATGCTCACGGGCTTGGCTGGACGTAGGGCAGGGAGGTTGGGCGCGCGGACAGAGCTTCAGCGCGACCATGGAGACCGAGCTCGCGGAGACGGTGGCTACGGGCACGAATTGAGCTGGGAAAGAGGGGGAATCGGATGAGAAGCTCACAGTGGAGCTCGGTGGCATGCTCGGGGAAGCCGAAGGTCGGCGGGGCAGCGCGAATCATCGGTGGGGAGCGGTGGATGCCGTCAATGGGGGTGGGCCCCTGGCGTCGGTGTAGCAGCTCCTCGGTTCACTCCAGCGTTCTTGGATGATGTAGATAGAGGTGCCACACCTTTTGATCATGGTGGGGAGTCTAGAGGTGGGCAATGGCCATGGTAGCGACAGCGGCCAGGGCGATGCAGTGATGGGCACGGCTCGGTCCATAGCGGGAGGGGGAAAGGGGAATTGAGCTAGGGTTCGAGGGAAGGGCGCTGATATCTTGTAGGTGGCTAGGGGGTCGCCGGATGGCCGGAACGTGGCCAGGCGCGGCCATGGCGCCGGTGGATGCCTGCCAACACTGCCCACCTCCTGTAGCAGGAGGTAGATGAAGGTGGAGGTGGGTTGGGCCATTTTCTGTCTCCACATGGGGCAAAGGGCATAGTGAGGTTTTGCCATTTTCTTGTACTCCCCGTTTCTATTTATTAGCTCATGTTTTTATTTAGTTTTAGATATCAAATGAATTTTGTTGATCATGTAAATTTGTACATAAATCAAGCACTATATTTTGGGGTTGCACAAAAAGTTTCACAGCATTTGCAAATAGTCAATTTTTGGTTTGTATTTAAATGTCTCAACTAAGTGTTGGAGGTCCATCTTAAATATTCTTAGGTTCAATTTAAAAATCCATTTGATGTTGGTTACTGCATGTTAGTTTCTTAGTGAATATTTTCCACCCAACGAACATTTTTGTTTTAACTTTTGAAGAACTAATAATTTGACTTGCAAATTAAATTGGACTTTGACTTCGACTTTGATTTCTTTATCAAGTGCCAATTTGTCTTAGTAAAGCATCATGACATGGCATAATTAGCATGGGTTCAGTGTAGCATGACACTGGGGGTGTTACAAATCTCCTCCACTACAAGAAATCTCGTCCCGAGATTTAAGAGGTAGTGTTAAGGTGAAGGAATTGGTTACAAAATTCTAACAAGGGTAGTACTAGGCGCCGGCGCACTGGCCCAAATTTGGGCCGGTCACGCGCTAGCCACCGGATGCCAATAATCCTGGCCGTCGGATTTAGCAAAAAAAAAAAAAAACGGTCCGCCCCAGAGACCTTCCTCACGCGTCTTGCCCTCACGCACCTTCCCTGCGTCTCCTGTCTCGCAGCTCCCGTCGTTGACTCCCCCCACCCAACCGCTCCCCTGTTGCATCCATGGATGCTCCCTCTTCGGCGTCGGCAGCAAAACACAGGTCCTCGCTGGTGTTGCCGTCGCTCTGGTTGCAACATTAATGCGGCCACGGCGTCGCTCGCAAGCCGAGCTATTGGAAGCAAAAAAAGACACTAGTTCCAGCAAAAAACCAAGATGGTGGTAGCAAAAAATCGTTGTCCCAGCAAAACCCAAAAGACAGTAGTAAAAAAATGGGTGTTCATTCCAGCAAAACACAAAGCCGGTAGTAGCAAAAAAAAGAGGGGATGGTTTCCAGCAAAAATCGGAAATGGTTCGAGCAAAAATCAAATATAGTTCCAACAAAAAAACAAATTGTAGCAAAAATCATGGTGGGGACGGTAACATCTTCTCAATTGTAGCAAAATAGAAAAGGGGTTCCAGCAAAACACTGAAGTGGTTCCAGCAAAAATAAAATGCGGCGGGCACCGCAGTCACCGCCCACCACCATCTTCACCTAATGCAGCAAAAACAAGAGATGGTTCCAGCAAAAGTTGGGAGTGGTTCCAGCAAAAAACAAATTGATGCAGGAAAAAATCACGGCGACGACGGCACCACCATCCTCAATTGCAGCAAAATTGAGAGAAGGTTCCAGCAAAAGTAAGAAGCGATTCCAGCAAAATATTCATGGCGGCCACCTCGGTCGCTGCGCACCAGCATCCTCCCAGTTGAAGCAAACCCCCGGCCGGTCCCCGGCACCGCACCTCATCGGCGTCCCTGGCCATGTATTCCCTCTCTTGCCTCGCGCGATGGTGGGTGGCCCTCCCAAAGTAGCGCCCATTTGCAGGGGAGGTTGATGCGTGGATGGAGCCGGATTCGCGCAGGATCGTACTGGATCGGCGGCCGGCGAGAAAGATGCAGATGGAGGCAGTAGGGGAAGAAGATGCGTGAGGGATAAGGAAAGCTACGTTGGAATGAATGGCTAGGGGCGGTCCAGGAGAAGGGATAAGGAAAGGCTTAAGCGGTGTGTGTGGGGGCCCGTCGCCAGCTTGGATCTGACCGGCGGAGTTTCAGCCGGTCGACCGGCTCCAAGTGTTTTCCTTCTAACAAGTCTTCTTATTCTTGGTTGTTCTTCTTGAAGAAGTTCATCCCTTTCGTTGATGTCTTGATTTCCCTGATTCAGGTCTTCATGATGAAGTCATCATGCTTTCTTCAGGAACTCCATCGTACTTATGAATAGGTAAGAGGCAGCTCGACAATGATAGAATGCTATAAGGGGTAATCATATATATGGGGTTATCCCATGAATCAACACATGAGTATCTCTCGAGCTGGAACTCATGAAATACATCGAGAGAAATAAAAGTAGGCACAAGAAGTTTCAAGCGGGCAGGCAATCATTTAATGCCCAACCCAGAGTATGAATGGGGTTCAGAGCAGCGGGAATAAGTATTGCATCTGATACTAGAATATATCATCTCAGGAAGGTGGCTCGAGAATTACGTACGAAACCAAGCCCAAGGATTAACTTTGGAAACAGGGATGTACATGAAAGTCAGGTTCAGATCTTGTGGAACTGGGGTTAGTGTGGGTTAAAAGTAGGGAGGACGGTGACATCTTGCATGGTCAGATAGCAAGGCATGTCAGAGGATAGTTTGTCGACTATGTTGGCAACAGCGTTGGTACCAAGGGCGGGGAACGAAAGAGAACCAGTTTCTTGCTCGTTGAAACAAGGCGGACCATTGAGCGAAGTTCTCATCCACCACTGGTACAGTGAGGTGCTATACAAATGGGTTTTAACCCCTTTCCACAATGGCATTTTGAACCGTCGCCTAGTGAGTGTGTGCGATAGGGGGTCCATCCCACATGACCCATAAACCGCCGAGGATAGGCCCTCAGTTAAACACACGCTCCGCAAAATGAGGTCATGTGCGACGGGCGAGCGATCAAATACGATTATTCATACAATTGTGCTAAAAATACAATTATATAGGTCAAATTGTTTCTAGTCGTAAGTACATCCCACAAAGTCAGTCCCGGCTAAACATTTCCGTTCGTATGTACATTCCACACAGTCAATCCAAGGAATATGTTTCTGTTAGTATGTACATCCCACACAGTCAATCCAAGAAGTACATTTTCGTTCGTATATATATCCCACACAGTCACTCCAAGGAAAACGTTTCCGCTCGCAGGTACATCACACACAATTTTCCCCATTAAATCGTTTGTGATAGTGTTGCCATTGCAGACGATATTAACAATTTTATCGTTTGCGCTATTGAATGCATCACACACACGGTGCATAGAAGAAACTGTGTGGCATAGGCTATCCATCACACACACTTTTTATGTGGTAAATGTCTGCGCAAGGTGGCCTAACGCAAACAGTTTTCAAGAGGAAGTCGTGTGTGATTGTTCATTGATCCAACATGTTTTATTCCTAAAAACTGTGTGCGTTGTCTGAGGTCATCGACCACGGTGTTTTCTCAATAACCGTTTGCAATAGAAAAACCCGATTAGCAGGCTAATTGACCATTAGTAAGCTAATTGTCTTATTATTAATAATCCATATATTAATCCAATTGACATTCCATATTAAGCACACAATATATTTCATTTTCGTATTAAGGAAGCAGGATTTCATAATTGAAATACATCAGAGTACAACATCATATAGCTTCAGCACTCAGCTAACCCGTTACACAACTGCACCAGCACCAAGTTTCACATGTAACATCTATAACTTTTCAAAGTTAGCATCATAGACGGTATATAGACAGATGAATCTCATCTAGAAAACTGCTGAAGCGGAAGGCGAATATTGAGTCTTCATTGATGGTGAAGGTCTCTGAAACTTTAGGCCAGTGCCTATGGATGATTGACCATCCATCCTTCGTCCTCTTCAGGAAGACTTCAATATTAAATCGTGGGTGTTGTATGAATACCTTCCTCGCCTCCTAACCATACAGGTGGTTTGAGAGGTAATCATCAGTGAACTGCTTTGGAAAGGCCTGAAAACAAGGATGTGCATAAATATCTTCTCTAGATTGGAAATGGGGCAAAGGAATAAAAAAGCCAAGGTATAATAGTTAGTAGCATTCTGTAGTGAACGTATGTCTTCATTGTGCAGACAAAGATCTTGTTGTTTTTTGTCGCTAATTTCTTTGTCCTAACAATCTTTCTGAGTTTCTTGACTTGACTGATGTTCACGGACAACTCATTTCCCCATATGAAAAATGGGTCAAACAGTGGGGCAAAACCTCTGACAACAGGACCTACATGTGCAAGACCAAATTGTTAAAAACCTAAATATTAGAATGGTTCCTGCAATTGCCTAATAATGTGCTATTAGACAAAGAACCATGCATGTGCAAACCTCGATTGTAAACCTCAGTGCTTCCCATTATTTCACTTCAACACATATAAGGTAGTTAGTGATTAGGTTAAGTGAGGGTTGGCATGCTATCAGTAAAATATGTTGATGAAAAATAAGCACATTGCATATTCATCAAATTAATTCGAGCCACATGGAAAACCCATTTATCCAAACCAAGCATGATTAAGAACTAGGAAATATAGCGATTGTATATATTTCTCATGTATTAAGCGCAGCTAAATTCGATATTCCTCACATGCACAATAATACAAAATTCTACCCACGACAATTGGATACCGCATTACAGAATTGAACCAAGCAGTTAACTAAACACCACAAGAAATGAACCAAACATTAACTGAGCACCACCTTGCACAATAAAACATACTCCTAATACAAGATCATATGGTTAACCAAACAAGAATGCTTAACAACTTCGAAGTATAGCAATTGTATTTGTTTCTATGTATTTAGTACAACCAAATTCAATTTATTACTCACATGGTATACAATAACAAAATGCACCCACAACAGTTGAACATTGCATTGCAGAATTGAACCAAAACAGTTAACTAAACAACACAGAAAATGAACCAAAAGTTAATTGAGCACCACATTGCACAATATATAACATACTAGAAGATCAGACAGTTAACCAAACCAAGCATGCTTGACAACTTGGAAATATAGCAATTGTATTTATTTCTCATGTATTTTGTACAGATAAATTCGATTTATTTCTCACATGGAAGACAATACAAAATTGCACCCTCAAGAATTGAACATCACATTTGCAGAATTGAACCAAACAGTTAACTAAACACGACAACTAATTAACCAAACAACTAACAAGTGAGCACCACATTGCATGACATATAGATAATATACACTAGAGCAACAGATTGCATGGTAAAAGTAGAAAGGACAATTCACTAGAGTCTGTTAAGGAAAGGCAGAAGAAGCACATGCAGTGGGTAAACCGAGCATGCTTAACTGGCATAGCTAGCAAACTGAACATAGGTCCTCACAATGAGCTAATAAAACAAGCTATCGTCGGAGATATCGATGATGATTGGCTCCTTGGACATGGAAGAGGGTGAGGACTCCACATCATGAGTGCCCTCATCGTAGTGGTGAGTTTCCTCAGCCGCTCCAGGCACCAACCTGAGGGCTCTCGAATTGAGGTAATCACGGGCACACTAAGAAAACACCTCGTAGTCTTCATCTAAGGCACCAATGGTGGCCTCGAGAAAACGCCACGTACTGTCGTTTAAAGCAGCCAACCGCGTCGTGGTGTCAACGTGCGAGGCGTCGACAGTGGCCTCGATAGCAATGTCCTCTTCCAAGATATGGGGTTCAGCATGAATGGCAGCCATCGCGACCTCATCCGAGCATGCGGCCGCGATTTGCTTCTCCACTTCCAAATGCTCCTTGAGCTCTTGGCTATACTGCGTGCACCATGGCTTAGGGCGACGGTTATTTTGGGGAGGGGTCAATAATTTGGGTGGAAGGTGTCGTGCCGGTAGTCGGGGCATGTGGGATGTGGAAGGAGGAGGATGGGGGTTAGGTGTGGATTACCTGCCTGGATCGATGAGGCCGAGCAGCATGAAGGAGGGTCGCTGGCGAGGAGGTGGCGCTACAAGCAAGGAGTGAAGGTTTCAACTTGGGAAGGAAGGCGGAAACAGGGGAAATGTGGTCTTTGGTAAGGGGGAGGGGGCGGGTAGGTAGATATTTCCGTGCAAGCTGAAAATTTTGGATCGGTGCAGCGAAAAAACTAGCGCGCAAAGTGTCATCAGACACGGCCCCTTATTCAGCACTGTGTAGGATATGTGAACATCATAAATGATTCATATAGACTACCCCATGTGTGATGAGTTTGAATGTGCAAATTTTTGTCCGAATATCCCTGGTTAAGTGGTCGTCCACGTTATTGCATAATTTGGGTACACAAAGGAGCCTACAACACACCCACACTTCTTAATCGAGCAAGTTTAGCAATTAAACAAAGCTAGTTGACCTAAACATTAACCAAACAAATTAAAGACCGGCGGTCTAAATTAAATAAAGAGTACTACTCTGGTTGGCGCTCGTCGATCTCTGCCGCTTCCTCCATTTCCAGCTCGCGCCCGACGATCTCCTGCGGATGGGGCTCCATGGCATCAATCGCACCATACCCGGCAAGCATCTCGCCATCCGTGTCTGCCATCTCTTTGGAAAAGGCCGCCATGGGTGGCTGCTATCTGTGCTTAGATGGGCTTTGTCGTGGCAAGGTATACCGCGAAGGAACGGACGGCTGCTTGAATGCTCTCGGCAATTGCCAACTCTTTGACCGTGGGTTGTCGACCGTTTTCAGAGAAGCTTTGTTCGATTTGTGCGGTGACCGCCACGGGCTAGGTGTGGGCTGCCTTGACATAGTCGTGGGCGGCATCCATCAAGGCTAAGGCCACCGCTGCGGAACGGACATCTGATGTGCCGCTCTAGCCAGTTGCTATCCCCGAGGCATATGTTGCTGCCGCCACCTAAGAAGCAACAGCGGCCGTTTGGGCTGCCTTAGCTGCCCGGTCGCAGACTGTAGTCGTACTCACGCAGCTTGTTGGCACGAGCATGGCAGCTGCGGCCACGCACTCACGGGAGTGGGTGCCAAAGTTGCCCTAAGGATGCAGGTCCACATCCCCATCTTTCACCGGTGACGATTGAACAGTGAAATGATATTTGGGGAGCGAGCTAGTGTGCTTGACAAGCTGGCTGTGGACTGCAGCTGACGCACCATCTTGCATAAGCCATATGCGTACTATACTCCGATGGTGCTCCAAGATATTTTTTACTGCATCTCACATGGTTGGTGATAATAAACTGTGTGCGATCTACTTGATTTTTTTGTCTTGATTTGAAATATACAATGGGGTCACCGCGGCAAAGGAGGGTGTTTGAATTGCTAGAACTTTTACCTGCAACTATAGGTGTGTCGTCAAAAAAACTGGAATTATTCGGGGTTCGTTTGGACATTAACTTGGTTTTCTTGGCGTTTCAGGTGCACAATTCAAAAATTAAACTGCATGCACATGCTCCGGTGCACCAAAATGGTTGTAAAATCATATATGTGTCCATGGGTTGATGCGTATGTCCCATGCAAGAAATGCGGATGAATTTCAAACACCACGACACCGTGGCTCTCTGGCAAACGTTGAGATACTTGCTTTTGCAATTCTAGTAAATTCAAAACTCGTCTGAAATACATGAACCTTGGCATGCTATCATGGAATGGCATCAACATGTTGGGGTCAAAAATATTGTCCCATTTGGGGCAGGTTATGGTATAAGCTTCTCACAAACCAGAGCTTCTCAAAGAAGCCTCATGGTTCCGGTAGGGAAACGTGCCACCTTTGTGGACAAAATGATATTCATCGCCTCTTCTTGCTTTCAATATTTTTCTGGTGTCAGCATAGAACAACAGGAGTGGTGTATTATATTTTGGAATTTTTCAGGGCTTGTTTGGACATTTTTATACGTTAAATGAGTTTTTTAGGCATTTATGTGAATAATTTAAATTTGAACTACATGCACATGCTCCAGTGCATAAAAATGGGTTGAAAAATCAAATGTGTGTCCTTGGTTGCATGCTTAGGTCACATGCAAGAAATGAGAATAAATGTCAAACACCTCAACATTGTCGCTCGACCGCTAACATTGAGATACATGGTTTTAAAATTCTAGTAAATCAAAAACCCGTCTGAAATGAATGAAACTTGACATGATATCACGGAACGGCATCAACATGCCCTGGTAAAAATATTGTCCCATTTGGAGCAGGTTTGGGTATAAGCTTCTCACAAACCAGAGCTTCTCACAACAAGCCTAATGGTTTAGGTAGGGAACGTGCCACCTTTGTGGATGAAACGATATTTGTTGCCTCTTCTTGATTTCAAAAAATTTCTAGTGTCAACATAGAACAACAGGAGTGTTGTATCGACTTTTGGGATTTTTTGGGGTTCACTTGGATATTTTTATACATTAACTGAGTTTACTATGCATTTATGTGCATAATTCAAATTTGAACTACATGCACATGCTCCAGCGCATATAAATGGGTTCAAAATTCAAATGTGTGTCCTTGGTTGCATGCTTAGGTCCCATGCAAGAAATGGGAATGAATGTCAAACACCTTGCCACCGTTGCTCAGCCGCTAACATTGAGATACATGGTTTTTAAATTCTAGTAAATCGAGAACGCGTCTGAAATTTATGAAACTTGACATGCTATCATGGAATGACATCAACATGTTGTGGTAAAAATATTGTCCCGTTTGGGGCAGGTTGGGGTATAAGCTTCTCACAAACCAGAGATTCTCATCATGGTCACGGTAGGGAACGTTTCACCTTTTTGGATGAAACAATATCCGTTGCCTCTTTTGCTTTCAATATTTTTATAGTGTCAACACAGAACAACAGGAGTGTTGTGTTAAATTTTGGAAATTTTCAGGGTTCGTTTGGACATTTTTTGTATTAACTGAGTTTTCTATGCATATATGTGCATAATTCAAATTTGAACTATAGGCACATGCTCCAGTGCATATAAATTGGTTGAAAAACAAATATGTGTCCTTGGTTGAATGCTTAGATGCCATGCAAGAATTGGGAATGAATGTCAAACACCTTGCCACCGTCGCTCGGCCGCAAACATTGAGGTACATGATTTTTAAATTCTACTAAATCCAAAACTCGTCTGAAATTCATGAAACTTGGCATGCTATCATGGAATGGCATCAACATGTTGTGGTAAATTTTTTTCCCATTTAGGGCAGGTTTGGGTATAAGTTTCTCACATACCAGAGCTTCTGACAACAAGCCTCATGGTTTCGGTAGGGAATGTGCCTCCTTGGTGGATGAAATGATATTTGTTGCCTCTTCATGTTTCCAATTTTTCCCAGTGGCAACATAGAGCGACAGGAGTGTCGTGTTAAAATTTGCAATTTCAGGGTTCGTTTGGACATTTTAATATATTAACTGAGTTTTCTAGGCATTTATGTGCATAATTCAAATTTGAACTACATGCCCATGCTCCAGTGCAGAAAAGTGGGTTGACATATCAAATGTGTGTCCTTGGGTGCATGCTTAGGTCCCATGCAAGAAATGGGAATGAATTTCAAACACCAGGGCATTGTTGATTATCGGCAAAATATTGAGATACTTATAATGTATAGTCAAACCAAAACTCGTCTGAAATTCATGAAACTGGCATGCTATCATGGAATGTCACCCGACATGTTGTGGTATTTTTTGTGTCCATTTTGAGAGAAGACGCACTCGAATAACATCCAACAACGGCATTTTGAAACAAATAGCTCCCACTTTAACATCTCAAACATTTGTATAATTTAAATCATGTGCATTTTGTTAACCATTCACGTGACGCCACGTGTCACACTTTTAATGGCTAGGAGGTGTTGTGAGGACAGCTGCTTGACTGAACGGGAGGCGTGCCAGTGCAGTCCGCTGTGCAGGCGGACCAAGAGGCGTGCAGGTTGTCCTCCAATGCGTAGGCTCATCGGGAAGCGTGCAAGCTGTACGCTGCGCAGGCTCACTAGGAAGCGAGCCCTTTGACTTCCATGGCCGCCCGCCTTGCTCACTCCCTCTCCATTAATGGCGCCCAAGCCGCTGTTTAATATAGGCGGCCTTACTGTTTTCCTCCCTTTCACCTCCCGCAGACCTCCACCAACGCCATGGCGAAGAAGGATCATCTGCCACTGGTCTTCTAGTTTGGTGAAGTTGACTCCGAGCCGGACGAGATAGACAATAAGGAGGAATGGGGCCTCATGGACATGGCCCTGAACGAGCTGGCCACAGCGGCTGCTGCCCCTGCACCCATCCCAGCTCCCATCCCCGCGCCTGCGCCAGCGACCATCCCCGTAGCATTGACGGACTGGTCGCCGAGCACTATCGCAAAGCTAGAAGCCACGGGTGTCAGAGAGGTCTCAGCGGACCCGCACGAGCTCGTGTACATGTCTGCGCCAGCGCTGATGACCCACAGGTATAGGGGATCTATCGTAGTCCTTTTGATAAGTAAGAGTGTCGAACCCAACGAGGAGCAGAAGGAAATGATAAGCGGTTTTCAGTAAGGTTTTCTCTGCAAGCACTGAAATAGTAGGTGATAGATAAGCAAAAAGTAAATAAAGTAAATAAAGTGCAGCAAGGTGGCCTAATCCTTTATGTAGCAAAGGATAAGCCTGGACAAACTCTAATAATGAAGAAGGAGCTCCCGAGGACACATTGGGAATTATCATCAAGCTAGTTTTCATCACGTTCATAAGATTCACGTTCGGTACTTTGATAATTTGATATGTGGGTGGACCGGTACTTGGGTACTGCCCTAACATGGACAAGCATCCCACTTATGATTAACCCCTATTGCAAGCATCCGCAACTACAAAAAGGAGTATTAAGGTAAACCTAACCACAACATTAAACATATGGGTCCATATCAACCCCTAACGAAGCAACGCATAAACTAGGGTTTAAGCTTCTGTCACTCTAGCAACCCATCATCCACTTATTACTTCCCTATGCCTTCCTCTAGGCCCAAATAATGGTGAAGTGTCATGTAGTTGACGTTCACATAACACCACTAGAGGAGAGATAACATATATCTCATCAAAATATCGAACGAATACCAAATTCACATGACTACTAATAGCAAGACTTCACCCATGTCCTCAGGAACAAACGTAACTACTCACAAAGCATATTCATGTTCATAATCAGAGGGGTAATAATATGCATAAAGGATCTGAACATATGATCTTCCACCAAGTAAACCAAATAACATCAACTACAAGGAGTAATCAACACTACTAGCAACCCACAGGTACCAATTTGTGGTTTTGATACAAGATTGGATACAAGAGATGAACTAGGGTTTTGAGAGGAGATGGTGCTGGTGAAGATGTTGATGGAGATTGACCCCCTCCCGATGAGAGGATCGTTGGTGATGACATTGGTGATGATTCCCCCCCCCCCCGGAGGGAAGTGTCCCCAGCAGAACAGCTCCGCCAGAGCCCTAGATTGATTCCGCCAAGGTTCCGCCTCGTGGCGGCGGAGTTTCGTCCCGTAAGCTTGCCCACGATTTTTTCCAGGACAAAACCCTTCATATAGTATAAGATGGACGCCGGAAGCCCACCAGGGGGCCTAGGAGATAGGGGCGCGCCCTACAGGGGGGCACCCCCTGTCTCCTGGACAGGGTGTGGGCCCCCTGGCCTATTTCTTTTGCCCAAAAATTCTTATTAAATCTGAAAAGTTGTTTCGTGGACTCTCAGGTCTTTTGGAGTTGTGCAGAATAGGTTTCCAACGTTTGCCCCTTTTCCAGCCAGAATTCCAGCTGCCGGCATTCCCCCTCTTCATGGTAAACCTTGTAAAATAAGAGGGAATAGCCATAAGTATTGAGATATAATGTGTAATAACAGCCCATGATGCAATAAATATTGATATAAAAGCATTATGCAAAATGGACGTATCAACTCCCCCAATCTTAGACCTCACTTGTCCTCAAGCGGAAGCCGAAATCGGAACATATGTCCACATGTTTAGAGATAGAGGTGTCGATAAAAATAAAATACGGACATGAGGGCATCATGCTCATTCTAATAAGCAACATATATGGATTTTGTCATATGATTTCTTACGTTCAAGTAATAAGCAATTCACAATGTCAAGTATGGTTCAAAAACTTTATTGGGAACTAACAAACTATAATCTCAGTCATTGAAGCAATTGCAATTTATCGTAACACCAGAAACAGTCAATAATAGAGCTTTTCAACAAGCTCACGTACTCAACTATCTCGTAGTCCCCTATAATTGTTAACACTCACGCAATACTTGTGGTTATAGAGTTTCAGCCGGACACTGAGAAAAATAGGGGCTTATTGTGTTGCCTCCCAACATATTCACCTTTAGGTGATGTCAACGATAATAGCCTATGCCAATTTACATCCAATTGGATATATGTATCATGATCTTTCAAACATGAGGAGCTTGCCAAAGGATAAAAATAAAAAGGGAAAGGTGAGCATCACCTTGACTCAAGCATAAAGTAAAAACATAAAGTAAAAGATAGGCCCTTCGCAGAGGGAAGCAGAGGTTGTCATGCGCGTTTAGGGTTGATGCACGAAGTCTTAATGTAAAAGAACGTCACTTTATATTTCCCCCTGTATGTGGACCTTTATTATGCAATCCGTCGCTTTTATTACTTCCACAACAAATTCGTACAAAGCTTATTTTCTCTGCACTAATAAGTCATACATATTTAGAGAGCAATTTTTATTGCTTGCACCGATGACAACTTACTTGAAGGATCTTACTCAATCCATAGGTAGGTATGGTGGACTCTCATGGCAAAACTGGGTTTGAGGATATTTGGAAGCACAAGTAGTATCTCTACTTGGTGCAAAGAATTTGGCTAGCATGAGGGGGAAAGGCAAGCTCAACAAGTTTGGAAGGTCAATGACAATATACTTTAACTGAGATGTCGGAAAACATAAACCATTATGTTGTCTTCCTTGTCCAACGTCAACTCTTTTAGCATGTCATACTTAATGAGTGCTTCACAATCATAAAAGATGTCCAAGATAATATATTTATATGTGAACCCCTCTTTCCTTATTACTTCCTATTAATTGCAACGATGACCAAGGCTACGTTCATCAACTCTCAACAATTTTTATGCCTCATACTTTCTATGTGTGAAGTTATCACTATCCATAAGATCAATATGAACTCTTTTGTTCTTTCTACTTTCTCAAGACCATAGCAACATAGCAAAGCCCTTGACTCAACACTAATCTTTATTATAGATAGCACACGGACTCAATTACATAAAGAGATCACAAAGCAAAACTCAAAACTACTTGATATCAAAACTTCGAACTAATAGATCGAGATACTACTAAAAGGATCGAACTAAATAAAGCGGTAAAGATAGGAGTGTGATGGTGATACGATACCGGGGCACCTCCCCCAAGCTTGGCAGTTGCCAAGGGGAGTGCCCGTACCCATGTGATTATTTCTTCGGGGGTGATGGAGGTGGTGATGATGACGGTGGATAATCGCACATCGAGCGTAAAAGCTCCTCCAACTTGCGGATGATGCCCTTGAGCCCAGCAATATGATCTTTCAACAAAATATTCTCCTCTGTGAGGTACTTGTTCTGTATGCGGGCTAACTCAATCATCTTGAAAGCTTCAATCTCTGTTGGAGTGAAAAGGTTAGGTAAAGGTTGAGGGGTGTCTTCTTCTTTCACCACCGGAGCTTGAGCCTCCATGGCCTTCTTGATCCCTTCATCCTTGTTGATCTCTTCTGGTTCCTCCCTTTTCAACTTTATCTTCAATAGCCAAGCATCCTTGTCTTCGTTGTTTGAAGAGGGAGAAGTCATGCCGCTCTAAATCTGCAACAGAAACAGCTCGAAACGAAAACAGAGGATATTTGCGTGATACGGTGGTCAAAACCTTCGGGAGTATATATAATGAATTTTTACCGACCAAAATACGCAACATACAAGAAAACGGAGTCCGGGAGGCACACGAGGTGCCCACAAGACAGGGGGCACGCCCTACAGGGGGGGCGCCCTCCTCTCTCGTGGGAGCCTCGTGCCCCTTTCGGACTACTTCTTTCTTCCTAAAATCCTTAAATAATCCAAAACTGATAAAAATTGCCATTAGAGTTGTTTTGGAGTCGGTTTACTTACCGTACCACGTACCTATGCCTTTTCGGAGTCTGGAACATTCTGGAAGGTGTCTCTTATGTATTCCTCAGGGGTTATGGTTTCAATAATATTAATTTCAACATTGATAGGATTACCTGAAATATAATGTTTAATTCTTTGGCCATTTACCACCCTCGGGTTTGTGCCTTTGAAGTTGTTTATTTTTATAGCACCAGAACGATAGACCTCCTCGATAACGTAGGGACCTTCCCATTTTGAGAGAAGTTTTCCTGCAAAAAATCTTAAACGAGAGTTGAACAATAACACATAATCTCCTACGTTAAACTCACGCTTTTGTATCCTCTTATCATGCCAGCGTTTGACTTTTTCTTTGAAAATCTTGGCATTCTCATATGCTTGGGTTCTCCATTCATCAAGTGAGCTAATATCAAACAACCTCTTCTCACCGGCAAGTTTGAAGTCATAATTGAGCTCTTTAATAGCCCAATATGCTTTATGTTCAAGTTCAAGAGGTAAATGACATGCTTTTCCATAAACCATCTTATATGGAGACATACCAATAGGATTTTTGTATGTAGTTCTATAGGCCCATAATGCATCATCAAGTTTTTTGGACCAATTCTTTCTAGATCTATTCACAGTCTTTTGCAAAATTAATTTGAGCTCTCTATTGCTCAACTCTACTTGACCACTAGATTGCGGATGATAAGGAGATGCGATTCTATGATTGACATCATACTTAGCAAGCATCTTACGGAAAGCACCATGAATAAAGTGTGAACCACCATCAGTCATAAGATATCTAGGGACTCCAAACCTCGGAAAAATAACTTCTTTAAGCATTTTAATAGAAGTGTTATGATCAGCACTACTAGTTGGAATAGCTTCTACCCACTTAGTAACGTAATCAACAGCAACTAAAATATGTGTATAACCATTAGAGGCAGGAAAAGGTCCCATATAATCAAATCCCCAAACATCAAATGGTTCAATAACAAGAGAATAATTCATAGGCATTTCTTGACGTCTACTAATGTTACCTATTCTTTGACATTCATCACAAGATACGACAAACTTACGAGCATCTTTGAAAAGAGTAGGCCAATAAAAACCAGATTGTAGTACCTTGTGTGCAGTTCTATCTCCAGCGTGGTGTCCTCCATAGGATTCAGAGTGACACTTGCATAGGATCTGTTCCTGTTCATGCTCAGGCACACAACGTCTAATAATACCATCTACTCCTTCTTTATAAAGGTGTGGATCATCCCAGAAGTAATGTCTTAAATCATAAAAGAACTTTTTCTTTTGCTGGTATGTGAAACTAGGCGGTATATATTTAGCAACAATGTAATTAGCATAATCAGCATACCAAGGAGCAGTACGAGAAGCATTGACAATCGCTAATTGTTCATCAGGAAAACTATCATTAATAGGCAGTGGGTCATCAAGAACATTCTCTAACCTAGACAAGTTGTCTGCAACGGGGTTCTCAACTCCCTTTCTATCACTAATATGCAAGTCAAATTCTTGGAGCAAGAGAACCCATCTAATGAGTCTAGGCTTCACATCTTTCTTTTCCATAAGATATTCAATAGCAGCATGATCAGTGTGAATAGTAACTTTGGAATCAACAATATAAGGTCTAAACTTATCACATGCAAACACAACTGCTAAGAATTCTTTTTCAGTAGTAGCATAATTTCTCTGGGCAGTATCAAGTGTCTTGCTAGCATAATGGATAACATTCAATTTCTTATCAACTCTTTGCCCTAAAACAGCACCTACAGCATAATCACTAGAATCACACATAATTTCAAAAGGTAAATTCCAATCAGGTGGCTGAACAATAGGTGCAGTGATCAAATCCTTCTTAAGTGTTTTGAATGCTTCTACACAATCATCATCAAAGACAAAAGGAATATCTTTTTGCAATAAATTATTCAGAGGCCTAGAGATTTTTGAAAAGTCCTTAATGAACCTCCTATAAAAACTGGCATGACCCAGGAAACTTCTTATACCTTTTATGTCCTTGGGACATGGCATCTTTTCAATAGCATCAACTTTGGCTTTATCAACTTCAATACCTCTCTCGAAGATCTTGTGCCCCAAGACAATGCCTTCATTAACCATAAAGTGACACTTTTCCCAATTCAGGACGAGACTAGTGTCTTCGCATCTCTGCAAAACTCGGTCAAGGTTGCTCAAACAATCATCAAAAGAGGATCCATAGACGGAGAATTCATCCATGAATACCTCACAAATCTTTTCAAAAATCAGAAAATATAGCCATCATGCATCTTTGAAAGGTAGCAGGTGCATTACATAAACCAAAAGGCATACGTCTATAAGCAAAAGTACCAAAAGGGCAAGTAAAAGTAGTTTTAGATTGATCCCCCGCTGATACAGGTATCTGAGAGAAACCATAATAACCATCTAGAAAGCAAAAATGTGTGTGTTTGGATAGCCTTTCTAGCATTTGATCAATAAAAGGTAAAGGGTAATGATCTTTCTTAATAGCTTTATTTAACTTACGGAAATCAATTACCATCCTATAACCCGTAGTAATTCTTTGTGGGATCAATTCATCTTTATCATTAGGGACAACGGTAATACCTCCCTTTTAGGGACACAATGGACAAGGCTTACCCATTCACTATCAGCAACGGGATAAATAATACCTGCCTCAAGGAGCTTTAGTATCTCCTTTCTTACCACTTCCTTCATTTTGGGATTTGATCATCTTTGAGGATCTCTAACTGGTTTGGCATCTTTCTCCACTGAAATTTTGTGTTGACATAATGTGGAACTAATGCCCTTAAGATCATCCAGAGTATATCCAATAGCAGCTCGGTGCTTCTTCAGAGTTTTCAATAATCTTTCTTCTTCTTTCTCTGAAAGATTAGCACTAATAATAACAGGATATATTTCTTTTTCATCAAGATAAGCATACTTAAGATTATCAGGTAAGGGTTTGAGTTCAAACACGGGATCACCCTTGGGTGGAGGGGGATCCCCAAGAATTTCAACGGGAAGGTTATGTTTCAACATAGGTTCTTGTTTAAGGAACACTTCATCTATTTCTTCCCTTTCCTTCATAAACATATCGTTTTCATGGTCTAGCAAATATTGTTCTAATGGATCAGTTGGTGGAACAGCAATGGAAGCAAGGCCAATAATTTCTTCCTTACTAGGTGGTTCCCTTTCACGAGGTTGTCTACTAAACTTAGCAAAATTAAACTCATGAGACATACCATCTATGCCAACAGTGACAATATTCTTTTCACAATTAATCTTAGCACTAGCAGTATTCAAGAAGGGTCTACCAAAAATAACGGGACAAAAATCATCTTGTGGGGAACCAAGAACAAGAAAATCAGCAGGGTATTTAATCTTCCCACACAAGACTTCAACATCTCTAACAACCCCAATAGGTTTAATGGTGTCCCTATTAGCAAGCTTAATAGTAACATCAATGTCTTCTAATTCAACATGTGCAATATCGTGCATAATTTCTTTATAAAGATCATAAGGTATCGCATTAGCACTAGCACCCATATCACATAAAACATGATAACAATGATCTCCTATTTTAACAGAAATAACAGGCGTGCCTACAATAGGTCTACGTGTCTTAGTATCGGGTCTAGCAATATTAGCAGTTTCACCACAAAAAGAGATACATGCCCATCTAAGTCCTCATCCAAAAGATCTTTAATCATAGCAATACCATGTTCAACATTAGTTTGCTCACGAGGTGTATAGGTCCTAGTATTACTCTTACGGACAACAATCGAAGCTTTGACATGATCTTTTATCCTAACAGGAAAAGGAGGTTTTTCAACATAAGCAGTAGGAATAATGGGATCACTATATGTAATAGTCTTCTCTTCGACTGTAATAGGTGAAACTACTTTAACTTCAACAGGAGGATTATATTTAAACCACTTCTCTTTAGGGAGATCAACGTGAGTAGCAAAAGTTTCACAAAAAGTGGCTACTATCTCAGAGTCTAGTCCATAATTAGAGCTAAATCCCCAGAAAGCATCGGTATCCATAAAAGATTTAACACAATCAAACTTAGGTGTCATACCTGACTCCTTACCATCGTCGGAACCCCAATATTCAGAGTTGCGTTTAATTCTTTCCAATAAGTCCCATTTGAAATCAATAGTCTTCAGCATATAGGAACCCGCACAGGAAGTATCGAGCAGGTTGCGATTATCAAGAGAAAGCCGAGCATAAAAATTCTGAATAATCATTTCCCGAGAGAGCTCATGATTGGGGCATGAATATAACATTGACTTAAGCCTCCCCCAAGCTTGAGCGATGCTTTCTCCTTCGCGAGGCCAGAAACTATATATGTAATTACGATCACGATGAACAAGATGCATAGGATAGAACTTCTGGTGAAATTCCAACTTCAATCGCTTATAGTTCCAATATCTCGTATCATCACATAGCCTATACCATGTCATTGCATCTCCCTTCAAAGATAAAGGAAAGACCTTCCTTTTGACAACATCATCGGGATTACGTGCAAGCTTAAATAATCCACAAACTTCATCCACAAAGATAAGGTGTAAGTCGGGATGCAATGTTCCGTCTCCTGCAAAAGGATTAGCTAGCAGTTTCTCTATCATACCCGAAGGAATCTCGAAGTGAATATTTTCATAAGGTTCAGTAGGTTGAGGATCATCTATTGTCTCTTCTGGTTGGGGTGAAGATACCCCAAACAAGCCCCTCAAAGGGTTAGTTTCCATAGTGACAAGTAACAGAAAATTTCAGCACACTATATAAATGTTTCCTTACCAAGTTCCACTCACCAAGAGTGCTACGCTCCCCGGCAATGTCGCCAGAAAAGAGTCTTGATGACCCACAAGTATAGGGGATCTATCGTAGTCCTTTCGATAAGTAAGAGTGTCGAACCCAACGAGGAGCAGAAGGAAATGATAGGCGGTTTTCAGTAAGGTTTTCTCTGCAAGCACTGAAATAGTAGGTGATAGATAGTTTTGTGATAAGATAAATAGTAACGAGCAAAAAGTAAATAAAGTAAATAAAGTGCAGCAAGGTGGCCCAATCCTTTATGTAGCAAAGGATAAGCCTGGACAAACTCTTATAATGAAGAAGGAGCTCCCGAGGACACATTGGGAATTATCATCAAGCTAGTTTTCATCACGTTTATAAGATTCGCGTTCGGTACTTTGATAATTTGATATGTGGGTGGACCGGTACTTGGGTACTGCCCTAACATGGAAAAGCATCCCACTTATGATTAACCCCTATTGCAAGCATCCGCAACTACAAAAAGGAGTATTAAGGTAAACCTAACCACAGCATTAAACATATGGGTCCATATCAACCCCTAACGAAGCAACGCATAAACTAGGGTTTAAGCTTCTGTCACTCTAGCAACCCATCATCTACTTATTACTTCCCTATGCCTTCCTCTAGGCCCAAATAATGGTGAAGTGTCATGTAGTCGACGTTCACATAACACCACTAGAGGAGAGACAACATACATCTCATCAAAATATCGAACGAATACCAAATTCACATGACTACTAATAGCAAGACTTCACCCATGTCCTCAGGAACAAACGTAACTACTCACAAAGCATATTCATGTTCATAATCAGAGGGGTAATAATATGCATAAAGGATCTGAACATATAATCTTCCACCAAGTAAACCAAATAGCATCAACTACAAGGAGTAATCAACACTACTAGCAACCCACGGGTACCAATTTGTGGTTTTGATACAAGATTGGATACAAGAGATGAACTAGGGTTTTGAGAGGTGATGGTGCTGGTGAAGATGTTGATGGAGATTGACCCGCTCCCAATGAGAGGATCGTTGGTGATGACGTTGGTGATGATTTCCCCCTCCCGGAGGGAAGTGTCCCCGGCAGAACAGCTCCGCCAGAGCCCTAGATTGATTCCACCAAGGTTTCGCCTCGTGGCGGCGGAGTTTCGTCCTGTTAGCTTGCCCACGATTTTTTCCAGGACAAAACCCTTCATATAGCAGAAGATGGATGCTGGAAGCCCACCAGGGGGCCCAGGAGATAGGGGTCGCGCCCTACAGGGGGGCGCCCCCTATCTCCTGTACAGTGTGTGGGCCCTCTGGCCTATTTCTTTTGCCCAAAAATTCTTATTAAATCTGAAAAGTTGTTTCGTGAGGTCTCAGGTCTTTTGGAGTTGTGCAGAATAGGTTTCCAATGTTTGCTCCTTTTCCAGCCAGAATTCCAGCTGCCGGCATTCCCCCTCTTCATGGTAAACCTTGTAAAATAAGAGGGAATAGCCATAAGTATTGAGATATAATGTGTAATAACAGCCCATAATGCAAAAAATATTGATATAAAAGCATGATGCAAAATGGACGTATCAAGCGCCCGTGCCCATGCCCGTGCGCGCTCCTGCACCCACCGAGGCGCCGGTCCCCATGCGTTTGCCTGCACCCGCCGCGCCCATGCCCGTGCGCGCGCCCTCCTTAGTGGCATGAGACGTCGTTGTCGACCACTACCTCGCAGCGCCGTGAGTTGCCGTCCTCCCGCGCCCCGCCCGTCGATCGCGCGACGACATGATGTTTGATTTCCAAGTGAAGAACATTCTGTGCTACCTTGAAGACTTCAACAACGCCATCCTGGAGGACGATAATGAAGATGCCGGCGCGGCACGCCCCCTCCTCCGCCGCCGGAGTTAGTTTTTTTGGGTTTAATATTGTATCTCGATCATATGCATATAAATTCACAGTGTGACTGAATGAAAGATATGGTATGAACAAACTTGCGTTTTTCTCTCTGAATGTACAGACTTCTCAAACGATTTTCTTTAAAAACATCAATGGTATTTAAATATAAAACACACATTGCAAACATTTCAGATAGAATACCCATATGCAAGCCGACAACTTCCCCAGGAAACCAAAGGAAAATGTGTCGAGCAGGATTTGTGCAGCTCTTGATCGCAAACGTTTTAGATAAAACACCCGTATGCAAACCGACAACTTCCCCAGTAAGCCAAGGGAAAATGTGCCGAGCATGATTTGTGCAGCTCTTCATCGCAAGCATTTTAGATAGAACACTCATATGTAAAGTGAGAGCTATGGTCTTCACCAGTAAGCCAAGGGAAACTTCGCCGTGAGGATTTGTGCATCTCTTCAACGCAAATGGTTCAGATTGAATACGCTATGCAAAGCAAAACTTCGCCGCTAAGCCAAGAGAAAATCTGGCAAGCAGGATTTGTACATCCCTTCAACGCAAACGTATTTTTCGGATGATCCGTATGCAACCATGTACAGACTATTTGACAGATTTGCATCTGTCGTATTGGGTATATTGCCATTTGTCAAACTGGAAAGATTGACATTTGTTGATCTAGTAACATTGCCCTTTGTTAACCTTGTAACCCTGCCATTTGTCAAAATATGCAGCTAAAAATCACTAGCATTATCTAATCTTGCAACTGAAATTCAGTAAGCATAGATTTCATTCATAGATTAAGCAGTCGTTCTTTATACAAATAGTTCAACTTGACAGCTGAACTGACCAAACTTTTCCCCAATTTTTGCCAACCACGTACTGAAATAGCTAGTTCAACTATATATACTAGCTAATTTTAAGTACGTAGTACAGTTCAACCACATATATAGTCAGATGAGCTGAACAAATAGCCCCTAAATACTAGTACTACAGTGGGGCTTTGTACTAATTCCGGCAGCCTCTCCTCTATCGAGCGTTCTTAGTAAGAGGCAGAGGAGGAGGAGCCTATCAACGAGCTGGACAACTGCAACACGGTGCCTTCCGCTGCTGCACCTTCAGCGACGCTCACCTCGAACACCCTCTGCCTCTCCAGACGACCCCTCTCAAAGCGTAAGGCTCTTTGCATGCTACATGAGGCGCTCCTCCTCCTCCCGCAGGAACTCAATGTAGCGCGTAAGGTTGCTGACGCACGTGCGGGCCTTCACCTCCGCCTCTCGCCTTCGAGTGGTGGTGGCGGAGTGGGTGATGACCTCGGCAGTCAACGGTGGGCTGGCGGCCACGGTAGCCGACGATTTGGTGGCGTCCATGACCACCACCTCCCACCTTCAGGCCGCGGTGGTGGAGCGGGTGATGGCCATGGTGGCCGATGGTGGGGTGGCATGCACGACGACCACCTTCCGCCTTTGGGTCGCGGCGACGAAACGGGCGATGGCCTTTGCTTTTGAAGGTGGTGTGGTGGCCACGACGGCAGATGGTGGGGTGGTGGCAATGGCAGCCGGCAACAGCTACCAATAGGCAGCGTGTGGTGGGTGTTTCGCGCACACCCAACAGGGACGCCACGAGCACTACACTACGTCGGGGACTACGCAGCCGCCATGGTGTAGCCTCCCAGCTGGAGCTGTCCTCTGATGACGACAGAGTGGCTGAGCGATAATGACAGACCGGTGCCATTGGCGGTTGTGGGAGAAGTAGGTGAGATAAGCTATAGGGAGGAAGGGGAAGATGTGATGCAAGACTCGCGAGCCGTGAGGGTTTATATAGCAGGCCAGTAAGCATTGAGATTTTGGGGGATTTCACAGAGTCGGGCGGGAAGCTTGTGCGGGAACCTGCGCGGTTGTGTGGGAATGGGATCAATGATGATTCATTGGTGCCACTTCGAGACATCGTTTGGCCAAAAGAACGGCCCCGCTCATTGCTAAAGCTTGAGCTCGAAGCCGTCTACGGTAGTGGAGTGACAAGACGTGTGAGAGGAGGATGAAAGGACACGTACACATACAATTAATAAAAACAAAACATTTGCAATTTAATTACCTACTACCCCTGTCCTGGTTTATAAGTCATCTTTGTATTTTTGTGCCAAATTTTGACTAGAGATTTAACTATTAAAATACGAATGCATGTCGCCAAATATTTTATCGTTGGATTCGTATTTGAATATAGTTTCCAATTATATAATTTTTATAACATGCAATAACATTTTGTTAGATAAATTTAAGGTCAAAATATGGCACAGTATATAAAGGGGACTAATAGACCAAGATGGAGGTAGTAGCACATGACCGCTCTCTATGCAGCGTCGCAACTGCTGGCCGGCCTGTAGACGACCATTCCCTGCATGTTCAACTGCTCTATGCGTGTGGTTGCTTGTAGTTGAGGTGGCTACGGCGCGCTCTGCTCGCGTCCCTCCAAGCGCTCTGCCCTCCTCCCTTCATGCGTGCTGCCAGAGTTTGGGGCCGGCGCACGATCACATACATTTGTGCTGCCATTATGCATGCGGTTGTGCCGGGCGCAGCGCCATGATGCAGTTACCCGCTGCAAAAACTGCCATGCGAATGCGCCAAGAATCTAGGCTGCCCGACCCCCATTTATTCCTACGTCCATTTACCTTCATCTCTCGCACCACACGATACAATAGGCACACCCATGATGACACATACAGAGAGGATATCCAGCGGTTCCAATGGCGTTCCCCGTGGCTTGATGACCCACATGTATAGGAGATCTATTGTAGTCCTTCCGATAAGTAAGAGGTCGAACCCAATGAGGAGCAGAAGGAAATGACAAGCGGTTTTCAGCAAGGTATTCTCTTCAAGCACTGAAATTATCGGTAACAGATAGTTTTGTGATAAGATAATTCATAACGAGTAACAAGTAACAAAAGTAACTAAGGTGCCGCAAGGTGGCTCATTCCTTTTTGTAGCAAAGTACAAGCTTGGACGAACTCTTATATAAAGCAAAGCGCTCCCGAGGACACATGGGAATTATTGTCAAGCTAGTTTTCATCATGCTCATAAGATTTGTGTTCGTTACTTTGATAATTTGGTATGTGGGCGGACCGGCGCTTGGGTGTTGTCCTTCCTTGGACAAGTCTCCCACTTATGATTAAACCCTCTCGCAAGCATCCGCAACTACGAAAGAAGAATTAAGATAAATCTAACCATAGCATGAAACATAGGGATCCGAATCAGCCCCTTACGAAGCAATGCATAAACTAGGGTTTAAGCTTCTGTTACTCTAGCAACCCGTCATCTACTTATTACCTCCCAATTCCTTACCCTAGGCCCAATTCATGGTGAAGTGTTATGTAGTCGACATTCACATAACACCACTAGAGGAGAGACAACATACATCTCATCAAAATATCGAACGAATATCAAATTCACATGATTACTTATAATAAGACTTCTCCCATGTCCTCAGGAACAAACATAACTACTCACAAAGCATATTCATGTTCATAATCAGAGGAGTATTAATTATCATTAAGGATCTGAACATATGATCTTCCATCGAATAAACCAACTAGCATCAACTACAAGGAGTAATCAACACTACTAGCAACCCACAGGTACCAATCTGATGTTTTGAGACAGAGATCGGATACAAGAGATGAACTAGGGTTTGACAGGAGATGGTGCTAGTGAAAATATTTATGGAGATTGACTCCCTCTCGATGAGAGGATCATTGGTGATGACGATGGCTTCGATTTCCCCCTCCCGGAGGGAAATTTCCCCGGCAGAACAGCTCTGCCGGAGCCCTAGATTGGTTCTACCCAGGTTCCTCCTCAAGACGGCGGTGCTTCATCCCAAAATCTTCCTTATTATTTTTTCAAGGTCAAAACACACCATATAGCAGAAGATGGGCACCGGAGGCCTAACAGGGGGCCCACAAGGCAGGGGGCATGCCCAAGGGGTAGGGCACACCCTCCACCCTTATGGATGGCTGGTGGCCCCCCTCTAGTGCTTTCTTCACCCAATAATTTTTATTAATTCCAAAATGACTCTCCGTGAAGTTTCAGGACTTTTGGAGTTGTGCAGAATAGGTCTCTAATATTTTCTCCTTTTCCAGCCTAGAATTCCAGCTGCTGGCATTGTCCCTCTTCATGTAAACCTTGTAAAATAAGAGAGAAAAGGCATAAGTATTGTGTTGGAATGTGTAATAACAGCCCATAATGCAATAAATATCGATATAAAAGCATGATGCGAAATGGACGTATCAACTCCCCTGTAGCGACCAGACCTCAAATAGTCTGATCTCTGTGCATCAGTGTCATCCCTGGATCGGTAATGCTGACACACACAGTACTCGAGGATTTATAACAGAGTAGCAATCACACACTTATTACATTGAATGTATCAAAAGAGAACTTATTACAATAATATGGCTTAAGGCCATCTAAACCGATAACAGTGGAAGGCTTGGAAGATAAAGTGAGTCCATCAACTCCAACGGCATAGCTGAGTGAAAGACAACGACCTATGGCACCTTACTAGTCGTTTGAAAAGTCTGCAACATGAAACGTTGCAGCCCGAAACGGGTCAACACATGGAATCTGCTGGCAATGTAACACATAGAGTAATGAACAGAATGAATGCTATCACTACATGCATATATGGCTGGTGGAAAGCTCTATGGTTACAGTTTTGCATAAAGCCAATTTTTCCCTACAACAAAGGAATAAATTTTATTTAACTCTAATGGTGGTTGTTAAACATTGAGAAGGTTCCTCCAACTCAATCCCAATTAAGCATCATCATTAACCCAATCAAATTAATTTAGAGTGACGAGATCAACATGATAATCCAAGAACCAGATACTCAAGATGTCCATAACCAGGGACACGGCTAACCATGATTAGTTTGTACACTCTGCAGAGGTTTGCGCACTGCCCCACAAGACTCGATCTCCTCCATTGAATTTCTCGCACTACATGGTGTTTGAGAAACGGATGACCGAGACACAGTCTTTCAAAAACATTAACTCTTTACTCTAGATGGACAGTTACACCTACTTTCCCCTACATCTGCTAGCCCACCACTGAAAGAGGTCATGCAACCTACTCAACTATGCTAGAGCCCATAATAGCTTGTGGCTGCACACGGAAGTTTCTAGCATGAAATATCTTATGATCCCTTTGAGCCTGGGTGGCTAACCGTAGGATGATCACACGGGTACTCCGGGATATCCTAGGACAACACTAGATTCTCCAGGTGCCCTAACAACCATTGGGTACTCCAGGGTGCCTCAAGCAATCCACCCAGATGTATGTTAAAGTAGCCACCTTAAGTTAACCATTAATGAACAATTCTCACATCTGTCATGGATACACTCACCCAATCCACGTCTACGAGCATAGCATAGCAATCCTGAGCATAACGTAGAAGTAACTCCCAAAGTTTTGATATTAAACAGGGCAATAGGTTCTACCTCATCATCTACTTCCCAAAACCCACATGTTAATCAAATCCTAACCATGCAATGTTTGAGGATTGATCTAATGCAATAAAACTGGGTAGTAAAGAGGTATGATCAAAGTGTTACTTGCCTTGTTGATGATCCGCAAAACCTAGATACTCGTAGTAGCACGCTTTGCACTCCGGATACTCTATCGCAAACAAAAAATATACAATAAGCACTCAACTAGAAGCATGGGTAAAACTCAAATAAGAGATCTAACCAGAAAGTTCAACTTAAGAACTCCGGTTTGCAAAAAGAATCAAATTAAACGAAGCAACGAAACTCAAACTGCGAAAGAAACAAGACCCGATTACTAATCTAGACTAAAGTCAAATTTTATAGTACCAAAATCTTCTTTAAGTTGTTTAAACAGAAAGAGGGCTTCAAGACGAAGATCTAGGCGCTTGAATCGCCTGATTCCGATAAACGAGCGAAATTTTAAAATAAAACAAAAATCAGGGCAGAAATCGCGATCGAAAATAATCGCGGAAAAACCCTGGAAAAAGAAAAGATGACGAACAGGCTAACAAATGAACATTCATTGTCTGCGGCTAACAGGTGAACACCGTTCGTTAAAACGAACTTACGGACGAACGTCCGCAATTTAACTAAATCGAGAAAAAATAAAACCGAGCTAAATAAAAAAACCTAGGGCCTTCGAAAAAACCATACGGTTTTCTAACGAAAACCAGCGGCGGCAGCGGGCTACCTCAGCGAGGTCCGGCGGGGTTGGCGGTGGCTCCGGCGGGGCTGGCGGCGGTGGGCTACCTCAGCGAGGTCCAGCGGTGGCTCCAGCGGGGCTGGCGGCGGCAGCGGCGAGAATCGAGGCGGCGGGTCTCGCGGCTGGCTAGGGTTTCGGCCGGGTTGGGCCCTCGGCTTATAAAGGCCGGCCGGGTTAGGTCGGTTCAATTTTTTTTAATATTCTAATGCGCAGAAAAATGATTAAAAGAAATACTAAACGGACTCCAAAAATACTAAAATAAGTTTTCCCCGTCCTCTAAAAATATAGCGGACAGAGTGAACATTTATTTGGGCCTCTAATGCAATTTTGAAAAACACATTTTTTTCCTAATTCAAATAAAATAGCAATAAAACTCCGAACAAAATTCTTATTTGATTTTAATATTTAACCTCCAATATTTCTTTATTTTGGGAAAGTCATTTTATCCCCTCTCTTTTATTTTCATATTAGAAATATTAGGAGAGAAAAATAATTAAAACCAAATGATCATCTTTTAAAAATTTGAGAAAACTCAAATATGAAAATAACAAATCCCCAATTCTCTCCGTGGGTCCTTGAGTTGCGTAGAATTTCTAGGATCAACCCAAAATGCAATAAAATATGATATGCAATGATGATCTAATGTATAACATACCAAATTGGAAATTTGGGATGTTACATCCCCCAAGCTTAGACCTCGCTTGTCCTCAAGCGAAAGCTGAAATCAAAAAATATGTCCACATGTTTAGAAATAGAGGTGTCGATAAAATAAAATACGAACATGAGGGCATCATGATCATCTTTAGAACAACAACATATAATGTCATATAATTTCTTATGCTAAAGTAACAATTCATTCACAAGGTAAAGTGTGAACCAAAAACTTCGCTGAAAACTAACAAACTATGATCTCAGTCATTGAAGCAATTGCAATTTATCATAACATCGGAAAGAGTCAATTCAAGAGATTTTCAGCAAGTCCACATACTCAACTATCATTTAGTCTTTCACAATTGCTAACACTCACGCGATACTTATGGGCTCAAAGCTTCAATCGGACACAGAGAAAGATAGAGCCTTATAGTTTCGCCTCCCGACCTTTTACCACAAGGGTAATGTCAACTATCTGGATCTTTCTCCAACACATAGTGCTTGCCAAAAGGAAAAAAGTGTAAAAAGGAAAGGTGAAGATCACCATGACTCTTGTATAAGGGTAAAAGATAAAAGTAAAAGATAGGCCATTCGCAGAGGAAAGCAGAGGTTTTCATGCGCTTTTATGGTTGGATGCAAGAACGTCACTTTATATTGCCACTCGTGATAAAGAACTTTATTATGAAGTTTGTCGCTTATATTTCTTCCATATCACAAGTTCGTATAAAGCTTATTTTCTTCACACTAATACATCATATATATTAGAGAGCAATTTTTATTGCTTGCACCGATGACAACTTACTTGAAGGATCTTACTCAATCCATCGGTAGGTATGGTGGACTCTCATGTCAAAACTGGGTCTAAGGGATGTTTGGAAGCACAAGTAGTATCTCTACTTGGTGCAAAGAATTGGGCTGGCATAAGAGGGAAAAGCAAGCTCAACATGTTGGAGGATCCATGACAATATAACTTCTATTTGGATATAATAAAATACAACCCATTATGTTGTCTTCCTTGTCTAACATCAATTTTTTAGCATGTCATATTTAAATGAGTGCTTACAATTACAAAAGATGTCCAAGATAGTATATTTATATGTGAAGCCTCTCTTTCTTTATTACTTCCTATTAATTGCAACAATGACCAAAACTATGTTTGTCAACTCTCAACATTTTTTATTCATCATACTCTTTATATGTGAAGTCATTACTCTCCATAAGATCAATATATGATCTTTTTTATTCCTTTTTATTCTTTTCTCTCCTTTTATTCACTCAAGATCACAACAAGAAAGCAAAGCCCTCAACTCAAAACTACTCTTTATTATATAACTCACGGACTCGATTACATACATACAGATCAAAACAAAACTCAAAGCTAGATCATACTAAAACTTTATTCTCCTAGATCAAGATATAACCGAAAGGATCAAACTAGGAAAAACGATAAAACTAAAGTTGTGATGGTGATACGATACCGGGGCACCACCCCAAGCTTGGTAGTTGCCAAGGGGAGTGCCCATTCCCATGTATTTATGTTTCTTTCTTTGGTGGGGGTCATGATGGAGTTGTTGTTAGCTTGATTAAGCTACCCTTCAGATCCTGCAATTCTCAGATTACATGTTGAAGCATAATTGCATTCTTCTAAATCTCTTCTAAAAGATGCTTGTTTTCTGGCCACCATGAGCTTTTCCCTACATCACTTTCACTTGGACGGGATATGTCCCAATTCGAAGGTATGTGTGCGCAAGGTGTATTCTCCACTCCATAATTATGAACTAGATTATGAAAGTTGTTTCGATGTAACCTGTGTAAGGGCCTCCTAGGAGGAATCCCTCCTTGTATTTGTTGGCCTTCATGGTTACTCGTAGTCTCTACAGCTTGATGGGGATTGGGAATAGTGGAGATGCCAGCCAGAGTATCTCTCTTCGAAGCCCGAGGGTGGACCTCAAGCGAATCCCCTTGATCTTCTTCCATTGTGGCTTCCTCGGTCTCCGCCCTCCTGAGTTCCATCCACGTCAACCAAGCATCGTCGTCCACATTGTTCGAGGCGGAGGAAGACATGATGCCTGGCCTTGAAAACTCTGGCAGAAAACAGCTCAAAACGAAAACTGGAGATATTGCCGTGGTACGGTGGTCACAACTTTCGGGAGATTATATAATGAATTTTTACCGACCAAAAGAAGTAATGTGCAAGAAAACGGAATCCAGAGGGCGCAGGAGGTGGCCACAAGGCATGGGGCACGCCCAGGGGGGTAGGGTGTGCCGTCCACCCTTGTGGTCTCCTCGTGCATCTTTCAGACTAATTTTAATTTTCCTAAATTTTAAATATTCTAAAACGGAGAAAAATTGCCATTGGAAACGTTTTGGAGTCGATTTACTTACCGTACCACATACCTATGCCTTTTTGAAGTCTAAAACATTCTGGAAAGTATACCTTATGTACTCTTCCGGTGTTATGGTATTAATTATATTGGTTTCAACATTTATGGGAGTACCTGAAATGTAATGTTTGATTCTTTGACCATTTACCACCTTCGGATTTGTGCCTTCGGCGTTGTTTGTCTTTGATGGCACTGGAATAATAGACCTCCTCGATAATGTAAGGACCTTCCCATTTAGAGAGAAGCTTTCCTGCAAAAAAATCTTAAATGTGAGTTGTATAGAAAAACATGATCACCTACATTAAACTCATGCTTTTGTATCCTTTTGTCATGCCATCTTTTAACCTTTTAGTTAAACAACTTCACATTCTCATAGGCTTGGGTTCTCCATTCATCAAGCGAGCTAATGTCAAATAACCTCTTCTCACAGACAAGTTTGAAATCATAGTTGAGCTCTTTGATTGCCCAATAAGCTTTATGCTCTAATTCGAGAGGTAAGTAACATGCTTTTCCATAAACCACTTTATATGGAGACATACCCATAGGATTTTTAGAAGCAGTTCTATCAGCCCATAATGCATCATCAAGTTTCTTAGACCAATTCTTTCTAGATCTATTAACAACCTTTTGCAAAATCCATTTAATCTCTCTATTGCTCAATTCTACATGACCGCTAGACTGAGGGTGATATGGAGATGCAATTCTATGGTTGACATTATATTTAGCAAGCATTTTATGGAAAGCACCACGAATAAAATGTGAACCACCATCAGTCACTAAATATCCACGGACTCCAAACCTCGGAAAAATAACTTCTTTAAGCATTTTAATAGAGGTGTTATGATCAGCACTACTAGTTGGAATAGCTTATGCCCACTTAGTAACGTAATCAACAACAACTAAAATATGTGTATACCCATTAGAGGAAGGAAAAGGTCCCATATAATCAAAACCCCAAACATCAAATGGTTCAATAACAAGTGAATAATTCATAGGCATTTTCTGACGTCTACTAATATTGCCAATTCTTTCACATTCGTCGCAAGACAAGACAAACTTACGAGCATCCTTGAAGAGAGTAGGCCAATAAAAACTAGATTGCAATACCTTGTGCGCAGTTTTATCTCCAACATGGTGTCCTCCGTAAGCCTCGGAGTGGCACTTGCGTAGGATTTGTTCCTGTTCATGCTCAGGTACACAACATCTAATAATACCATCTACTCCTTCTTTATAAAGATGTGGGTCGTCCCAAAAGTAATGTCTTAAACCATAGAAAAACTTTTTATTTTGCTGGTATGTGAAACTAGGTGGTATAAATTTAGCAACAATGTAATTAGCATAATCAGCATACCAAGGAGTATTACAAGAAGCATTTATGACAGCTAATTGCTCATCAGGAAAAGTATCATCGATAGGCATTGGGTCATCAAGAACATTCTCTAACCTAGACAAGTTGTCCGCAACGGGGTTCTCAGCTCCCTTTCTATCGATAATATGAAAATCAAATTCTTGCAACAAGGGAACCCATCTAATAAGTCTAGGTTTAGCATGTTTCTTCTCCATAATATATTTAATAGAAGCATGATCAATGTGAACAGTTACTTTAGAATCAACAATATAAGATCTGAACTTATCACAAGCAAACACAACAGCTAAAAATTCCTTTTCAGTAGTAGCATAATTTCTCTGGGAATTGTCTAGAGTTTTACTAGCATAATGAATGGCATTCAATTTCTTATCAACTCTTTGTCCTAGAACAGCACCAGCAGCATAATCACTAGCATCACACATAATTTCAAAGGGTAAATTCCAATCAGGTGGTTGAACAATAGGTGCAGAAATCAAGGCTTTCTTAAGTATTTCAAATGGTTCTACACAATCATCTTCCAAAACAAAAGGAACACCTTTTTGCAAGAGATTAGTGAGAGGTCAAGAAATTTTAGAGAAGTCTTTAATAAACCTCCTATAGAAACCAGCATGACCAAGGAAACTTCTTATACCTTTGATATCTTTAGGACACGGCATATTTCCAATAGCAACTACTTTAGCATTATCAACTTCAATACCTCTTTTAAAAAATTTATGCCCCAAGACAATACCTTCATTAACCATAAAGTGGCACTTCTCCCAATTCAAGACAAGATTAGTTTCTTCACATCTCTGCAAAACTCGATCAAGGTTGCTTAAGCAATCATCAAAATAAGTTCCATAAACGGGGAAATCATCCATGGAAACCTCAACAATCTTTTCACAGAAGTCAGAAAATATAGCAGTCATACATCTTTTAAAGGTAGCAGGTGCATTGCATAAACCAAAAGGCATACATCTATAAGCAAAAGTATCGAAAGGGAAAGTAAAAGTGGTATTTTATTGGTCCTCTTTTGACACAGGTATTTGAGAGAAACCAGAATAACCATCTAGAAAGCAGAAATGTGTATGTTTGCATGGTCTTTCTAGCATTTGATCAATAAAAGGTAGAGGGTGATGATCTTTTCTAGTAGCTTTGTTTAATTTGCAAAAATCAATTACCATTCTATAACCTGTAGCAATTCTTTGAGGGATCAATTAATTCTTATCATTAGGGACAATAGTAATACCTCCCTTCTTGGGGACACAATGCACGGGACTTACCCATCTACTATCAGCAATAGGATAAATTACACCTGCTTCCAGAATCTTTAGTATTTCATTTCTTACCACTTCTTTCATCTTAGGATTTATCCATCGTTGGTGATCAACAACTGGTTTAGCATCAGGCTCCAAATTAATTTTGTGCTGACATAGAGTGGGACTAATGCCCTTAAGATCATCAAGAGTATATCCAATAGCAGCACGTTGCTTTTTCGGAGTTTTCAATAATTTCTTTTCTTCATGCTCTGAAAGGTTAGCACTAATAATAACAGGATATATCTTCTTTTCATCAAGATAAGCATATTTCAAAGTATCAGGTAATTGTTTAAGCTCTAACACGGGATCACCCATGGGTGGAGGAGGATCCTCAAGGATTTCAACAAGCAAATTGTGTTTCAAAATAGGCCCTTCATTAAAGAATATTTCATCTAATTCCTTTCTTTCATTCATAAACATATCACTTTCATGGTCTAGCAAATATTGTTCTAAAGGATTAGTAGGAGGCACGGCAATAGAAGCAAGACCAATAATTTCATCCTTACTAGGCAGTTCTTTATCATGGGACTATCTATGA
Source organism: Triticum timopheevii (assembly GCA_963921465.1). Lineage (NCBI taxonomy): Eukaryota > Viridiplantae > Streptophyta > Magnoliopsida > Poales > Poaceae > Triticum > Triticum timopheevii. The sequence continues at coordinate 371,031,233 of OY997266.1, forward strand.
AATTTAGAAAAATTAAAATCATGAGACATATCCCCTAAACCTATAGCAACAATATCTTTCTCACAGTCTATCTTAGCATTTACCGTGTTCAAGAAAGGTCTACCAAATATAATGGGACAAAAATCATCTTGTGGGGAACCAAGAACAAGAAAAACAGTAGGGCATTTTCTTTTCCCACACAAGACTTCAACATCTCTAATTATCCCAATTGTTGATATAGTATCTCTATTGGCAAGCTTAATAGTAATATCAATATCTTCTATCTCAGCAAGTGCAATATCATTTATAATTTCTTGATATAAGGTAAAAGGAATTGCACTCAACTAGCACCCACATCACATAAGCCATGATAACAATGATATCCTATTTTAACAGAAAAACAGGCATGCCAACAACAGGTCTATGTTTCTCTTTAATATCAAGTTTAGCAATCCTAGTAGCTTCATCATAGAAATAAATAACATGCCCATCAATATTATCGACCAAGAGATCTTTAACCATAGCAATACTAGGTTCAACTTTAATTTTTTCAGGGGGTGTATGTGTTCTAGTATAACTCTTACGAACCACAGTTGAATCTTTAACATGTTCCTTTATCCTAACAGGAAAAGGTGGTTTCTCAATATAAGTAGTAGGAACAATAGGATCAACATTATATGTAATAATTTCTTCTTCAACTTTCATAGGTTCTACTATTTTCACTTCAATGGGAGGATGATATTTAAACCAATTCTCCTTATGGAGATCAACATGAGTAGCAAATGATTCACAGAAAGATGCTACTATCTCAGAGTCAAGTCCATATTTAGTGCTAAAATCACGAAAGGCATTGGTATCCATAAAAGATTTAACACAATCAAACTTAAGGTTTATACCTAACTCCTTACCTTCGTCGAGTTCCCAATCTTCAGAGTTGTGTTTAATTCTTTCCAATAAGTCCCATTTGAATTCAATAGTCTTCTTCACGAAAGAACCAGTACAAGAAGTATCGAGCATGGATTGATCATTATGAGAAAGCCGAGCATAAAAATTATGTATAATAATTTCTCTTGAGAGCTCATGATTGGGGCATGAATATAACATTGAATTAAGCCTCCCCCAAGCTTGAGGGATACTTTATCCTTCACGAGGCCAAAAATTATATATATAATTCCGATCACGATGAACCAGATGCATAAGATAAAACTTCTGATGAAATACCAATTTCAATCGGTTGTAGTTCGATGATCCAATATCATCACATAGCCTATACCACTTCAATGTCTTTCCCTTCAAAGATAAAGGGAAGAACTTCTTCTTGACTTCATCCTCGGGCAAACCTGCAAGCTTAAATAATCCACATACTTCATCCACATAGATTAGGTGCATATCAGGATGTAATGTTCCATCTCTTGCATAAGGATTAGCTAGTAGTTTCTCTATCATACCTGAAGGAATTTCATAATAAATATTTTCTGTACGTTCAGTAGGTTGAGGGGCAACTCTTTGCTCTTTCGGTCGGGGTGAAGATACCCCGAACAAACCCCTCAAAGGATTATTTTCCATAGTAACAAGTGACAGTAAATTTCAGCACACTATATAAATGTTACCTTACCAAATTCCACTTACCAAAGGCGCTTCACTCCCCGACAAAGATGCTAGAAAAGAGTCTTGATGACCCACAAGTATAGGGGATCTATCATAGTCCTTTCCATAAGTAAGAGTGACGAACCCAATAAGGAGCAAAAGGAAATGACAAGCGGTTTTCTGCAAGGTATTCTCTGCAAGCACTAAAATTATAGGTAACAGATAGTTTTGTGATAAGATAATTCATAACGAGTAACAAGTAAGAAAAGTAACTAAGATGCAGAAAGGTGTCCCAATCCTTTTTCTAGCAAAGGACCAACCTAGACGAACTCTTATATAAATCAAAGCCCTCCCGAGGACACATGGGAATTACTGTCAAGCTAGTTTTCATCATGCTCATATGATTTGTGTTCGCTACTTTCATAATTTGATATATGGGTGGACCAATGCTTGGGTGATATCCTTCCTTAGAGAAGCCTCCCACTTATGATTAACCCCTCTCGCAAGCATCCGCAACTCTGAAAGAAGAATTAGGATAAATCTAACCATAGCATGAAACATAGGGGTCCGAATCAGCCCCGTACGAAGCAACCCATAAACTAGGCTTTAAGCTTCTGTCACTCTAGCAACCCATCATCAACTTATTACCTCCCAATGCCTTACCCTAGGCCCCATTCATGGTGAATTGTCATGTAGTCGACATTCACATAACACCACTAGAGGAGAGACAACATACATCTCATCAAAATATCAAACGAATACCAAATTCACATGATTACTTATAACAAGACTTCTCCCATGTCCTCAGGAACAAACATAACTACTCACAAAGAATATTCATGCTCATAATCAAAGGATTATTAATTATCATTAAGGATCTGAACATATGATCTTCCACCGAATAAACCAACTAGCATCAACTACAAGGAGTAATCAACACTACTAGCAACCCACAGGTACCAATCTGAGGTTTTGAGACAGAGATCGGATACAAGAGATGAACCAGGGATTGAGAGGAGATGGTGCTGCTGAAGGTGTTTATGGAGATTGACCCCCTCTCGATGAGAGGATCATTGGTGATGACGATGGCTTCGATTTCCCCCTCCCGGAGGGAAGTTTCCTCGGCAGAAAAGCTCCGTCGGAGCCCTAGATTGGTTCTGCCCAGGTTCCGCCTCGAGACGGTGGTGCTTCGTCCCAAAAGCTTCCTTGTTATTTTTTCCAATCAAAACACACCATATAGCAGAAGATGGGCATCAGAGGCCTGGCAGGGGGCCCACAAGGCAGCGGGGCGCGTCTAGGGGGGTAGGACACGCCCTCCACCCTTGTGGATGGTTGGTGGGCCCCCTTTGGTGCTTTTTTCACCCAATATTTTTTATTAATTCCAAAATGACTCTCCATGAAGTTTCAGAACTTTTGGAGTTGTGCAGAATAGGTCTCTAATATTTGCTCCCTTTCAAGCCCACAATTTCAGCTGTCGGCATTCTCCCTCTTCAGGTAAACCTTGTAAAATAAGAGAGAATGTAACATCCCAAAATTCTAAATTTTGGAATGTTATAATAAATAGATAGTTTTGATTGATTGTTTGATTGATTGACTGAAAGTGAGTGAATTTGAAACTTTTTGAAAGTTAAATGAGAGGGAATAAAAGGACTTTCCCAAACTTTCATTTTTCATTCGTGATCTCCGTGAATTCAAATGCTTTTCACCACAAAATCCTGGAGAGAAGATGGCATGACTTCTTCCATTTATTTAAATGACAAGGGGTGTTGAAAATATTTGAATTTCATTTGGAAAATATTTCCAACCCAGGAACTTTATGCAACTCAATGATTTTCACGAGCGAAGATAAAATGACTTCTTCAAAACATATGAAATATGAGTTGGGAGTTTCAAAGAATTAAATTCAAAGTTCTTTTGAATTTATTTTTCAATTTGGAGTTATTTGAGTTTAATTCAAATTATTTTTCTCCAAAAATAAAATATACAGAAATTACGGTAACATGATTCCCTACAATAGAAAATGGGAGAGAAATAAATTTGAGTTCATTTTGGTATTTTTAAAATGATTTTCTTTGGATTTTATTAGAGCAGCAGCAGTGTTTGATTTATATAAATTTTTTTGGATTTTATTTGACTCTAGAAAAATGTTCAACTTGTAGGAAATCCTTTTCTGAAATTTTGATATATTATATGCCTATATAATATTCATATTTTATTTTGTTTTAAGTTTGTTTGGAAAGATGTTTTTGTTTTTTTAAAAAAATCTTTTCTCCTCCGCGGCCGAACTGGGCCGGCACGGCCCAGCCCAGCCAGTGCGCCGCCGCCTTCCTCCTCGCGTGCCCCAGCAGGACTCGCCGGAGTCCGCCGCCCCCACGGCGCCTGTCGCCCCCTTCCCCACGCCTTGCGCCTCCCCTCCCCTCCTATAAGGGGCGCCGCCCCGGGCCCCTCTCTCTCTACTCGCGCCGCCGCCTCTCCTGCATCTCACCGCGCCGTCGCCGTCGGCGAGATCTGCCGCTGCCGCTTTGCTCCACCGCGCCACCGAGACGACGCCGTCGCCGCGCCTCGCCACCGCGCCACCTCATCGTTGTCCGCACTTGCCGGAAGCCGCCGCCGTCTCAATGCCCGCGCCGGAGTTCATCGCCGGCCGGATCCGTCCGCCGCTGGTTTATTTCACCCGAACCGGTATAACCCAATAAAACCGACCCGGTTTTTCTTTTAAATCGGTTTTTCTTTAAAACCCTAGACTAGATCTGTTTTCTTCTGGTTTTATTAAACAGCGAACGTCTACTGTTTAGATCTTATAAACGAACGTTCAACATTTAGTTCTTTTCTTTTTCTGTTATTTCGGCCAGGGACGCATCCGTGAATATTTTATTCACAGATTAGTCCCTAATTTTCAAACGCTCACAACTTTTTGTCCGTTTATCCAAATCCAACGAAACCAACGCCCACTTCTTCATTATGATCCCCTATATCCAGTAATCCAACTCAAAAATGTTTTTGAAAGTTTAAAATTTGAATTAGACCAGATTTGGATTTGAACTTCGTTTGATCGTAACTTGAGTCTTATAACTCCGTTTGAGTTGATTCTCTTTGCACATCAAAGCTCTTGACTTAAACTTTCTGATAAGGCCAAATTCACATAATTTTGGTACTGTTAGAAATAGTTTTATGTTGCAAGAGTTATTCGCTTGGTTTTGATGTTTTCTGAATCGTACTTCTTCGTTCTTTTCGATCTTTTGAGTGATTGCTTATGTGTGGTTACTATTGTTTGCTTACGATAGATTGAACGGAGTGAGACGAATAGAACTATCCAGAGTTGAGTGCGAATCATCTTCATCAACATTGCAGGCAAGTTCACACTTTGATCATACCTTCTTATTACCCAGTTTTATTGCATTAGTTCAATCCTACAAACAATTGCATGATTAGGATCTGAATTAAATTGTGGGTTTTGGGAAGTAGATGAGGTAGTACCTATTACCTGTTTTATTATTCAAACCTTTGGGAGTTACTTCTACGTGTGCTTATTATGCCATGCTATGCTAGTTGACGTGGATTGGGTGAGTGTATCCATGACAAATGTGAGTTTGTTAATTAATGGTTTATTTAAGGTGGCAACTTAAACACACATCTGGGTGGATTGAGGCACCTGGTTTCCAGGACTTGCCTGTTTTTCTTCGGACCGCCACCCAGGCTCAAAGGGATCATGAGATTATTTAAACTAGAAACTTACGTGTGCAGCCACAAGCCATTATGGGCTCTGGCATAGTTGATTAAGTGGTGCGAACTCTTACGGGTAGACTAGCAGATGTAGGGGAAAGTAGGTGTACCGGTCTACCCTTTATGTAAGGTGCTAGCGCTTCCGAAAGACTATGTCTCGGTCATCCGTTTCTCAAACATCATGTAGTGCGAGAAATCCAACAGAGGCAATCGAGTCTTGTGGGGAAAAGTGCGCAAACCTCTGCAGAGTGTATAAACTAATCATGGTTAGCCGTGTCCCCGGTTATGGACATCTTGAGTATCTAGTACTTGGATATCATGTGAATCTCAACATGTTACTCTAATTTAATATTGTTGGATTGTTAATGAGTACTTTTAATTGGGATTGAGAATGCTGTCAACCATTCTCAATGTTTAACAACCACCATGATAGTTAAATAAATTTATTCCTTTGCAGTAGTGAAAAATTGGATTTTCGCAAAAACATTATAACCATAGAGCTTTTCCACCAGCCAAATATGCATGTAGTGATAGCCTTTTATCATTGCTCTATGGTGTGAATTTGCCAGTACATTCAATGTACTGACCCTTTGTGGCTGCAACCTCTCATGTTGCAGGATCTTACGACAAGTAAGTGATACGTTAGGGTTATGATTTCTACACTCAACTTTGCCGTAGGTGTTGATGGGAATCCACAACCTTGTTACTTCTGCTATTTTGGATTGAGGTAATAGTATTTACGTTATTTTATACATGTGATTTACCTCTGTTATAAATCCTCGAGTACTGTGTGTGTTAGCATACCGATCCAGGGATGACACTTAAGCACAGAGACTTGACCCATTCGGGTCGGGTCGCTACAAGATGGTATCAGAGCACATGTTGGCTGTAGGACGTGACCCTAGAAACTGGCAAGCCCATAGGAAAGATATTCTCTACAACTTTCTTTTCAAAAAAGATCTTTTACCTCTCTTCTCTTCTGAGCTTATTCAAATATTCCCTTTAGTGAGACTATACCCTTTCCCCCTTTTGACCACAAAGATTCGGCTGATGAGACTACTCCAAGAAAGACAAGATATCGGACAACTAAGACTACTTTGGAATAAAGAGGATTTTTACCGTGCATTACACTGATGGAAACTACAACGATTGAAGACTCCGAAGACTTGGAGAATTTGAAGGCTTTGAAGAATTCCCAGATTGGTATGACCAAGGAAGGCTGCACTTATGGAACTTGAAAGCTGTCAATTCCCGAGATTAAGGTGTATCGAAGAAAGACCGGAACATGGAGCATCAGAACTCAAAGTTTTGTCAAGAAAGCCCCAAGAAAGGAGATATCAACTTTGGAATGATTGCGCATGACAGAGACATAGTCATAAACACGGCTATCCATGAGCTTATCGCCCGCTTATGCTATTGTCAACGTGCTGAGTTAAGTATGCATTTCCTCTGAAGGATTGGATGGTAGAAGGCTGATGGAACACCCATCAGCAAAGGATGCAGTTTTAACCTTAGCTGGTGTATTGCCAGGATCTGAAGTATTACATCAAGGATTTTAAGATGGACTCTAGGAAGTCATATTTGACAAGGAGGCAATTCGTGAAGAACTTAGGAACCAGAAGCTGAAGTAGCCAAACTAGAGGAACAAAATCTCGAAATACCAGAGATTTGTTAGGAGCTGAAGAATAGGAGGACATGGTTCATGCCAAGGATGTTGAAACCCAGAAGTTTGGAATGCAACCCCAGAAATATAAAAGGATGTCAAGAGAGACTTCGCGTCAACAAAGATGATTTGGCAAAAGAACTTGAGAAGGACAAGCATGATCAGAAGGAGCCATCGGAGACATGACCAAGACTTGAAGAGTTTGATGACGTTGAGATCTATAGACCATTAGAAGACCCTACCCCTGTTACATACTTATGTTAGATGCGATGATTGTGAGCCGTCATTTGTTTGTTGTTTTTCCGACAGCCACAATAAAATCTGCCTTTTCAAAACTTTTGTTTGTATTGTGTGCATCCCTCTCTATCTCTCTTATCCCACCCCAATACCCTTGGACCCAATAGAGGATGAATGGATATGAGCTCGTAATTTCTGGACCGATGAGTCAATTGGAGACGGACCGATGGATTCAGAACATGGAGGATCACATGAAGAATAACCCTGTAGTCGGAAAGGATATGACCCAGCATGCTTTTCGGTGCTTTGTAAGAGTTGCTGCTACTTGGTGGAGGATGTACCAAACCATCAGTGGATGGCAAGGAGTAACTACTTGGAAAGAATTTAAGCTGACTCTGCAAAAATCTCGGTTTGTGTCCCAGAAGTTGAAGCCTTATGGAAAGGATATGAAGAAACCTTGTGCATACAAGCTTTGTGGAGAAATAGGACACAACCATAAATAAAACAAGGACGAATACCCTCATAAGCGAGGGATTACCGAAGGAAGTTAGCCGAGGATCTCAGGGAACTTCGGTTGGAGATTGTTCCCGAAGGTTTTGTTGCAGCAATGGAAGTTCAGTCTACATTGTTGGGAAGGATTCGTGAAGCTCAGAAGTATGACAAAGAGATTGCTGAGATAAAAGAGAAGATGAGCAAAGGAAAGGCCAAATGTTTTCGTAAGGATGAGGACGACATCTTATGGTTCGAGGACCGTGTATATGTTCCCAATAATGCAAAGATCAGGAAGTAAATACTTCAAGAGGCTCATGACTCACCATACTCGATTCGCCCTGGAAACACCAAGATGTTTTGGATTTGAAGGAGTGTTTCTGGTGGACTGGTATGAAGAAGGATATTACGGAGTATGTAGTCGTAGGTGATGTATGCCAGAGAGAGTAAAAGCAGAGCATCAGAAGCCAGCAGGATTACTACAGCCTATGCCGATACCCGAATGGAAGTGGGATAAGCTTGGCATGGATTTTACCGGATTTCCTAGAAACCAATCGGGATATGATTCTATCTGGGTAGTAGTTAATTTTCTTGACCAAAGTGGCTCACTTTATCCCAGTGAAAACAACCTATACAAGTGCGAAGTTGGCCAAGATACTTTTGACCAAGATCGTATGTCTGCATGGAGTTCCGAGGACCATCGTGTCAGATAGAGGAACATGGTTTACCTCAAAGTTTTGGAATCAGCTGCGCCACACTTTGGGTACTAGGCTAGAGTTCAGTACAGCCTTTCATCCGCAGACAGATGGATAGACCGAGAAAGTCAATCAAATTCTAGAGGACATGTTGAGAGGATGTGCGCTAGATTATGGATCTAGTAGGGATGATAATTTACCTTACGCTGAGTTCTCATACAACAACAGTTACCAAGCTAGTTTGAAGATGACCCCCCTTTTTGAAGCTTTGTATGGGAGAAGGAGCCCGACACCGTTGATGTGGGATGAAGTTGGAGACCGTCAGTTGTTTGGATCAAATGTGATCAAGGATCAAGAGAATGTTAAGTTGCTTCGAGATAGACTGAAGGTAGCTCAGTCCTGGCAGAAGAGTTATGCAGACTCAAAAATGCAAGGAGGGAGTCTATGAAATTGGAGATAGAGCATGTCTTCGTGTGTCCCCTCTGCAAGGAGTTAAACTATTTGGAGTTAAGGGAAAGTTAGCCCCGAGATTTGTAGGACCATACCCAGTTTGGAGAGTATCAGAGAAGTGGCCAACAAGTTGGAGTCACCCAAAGGACTGTCAGAAGTTCATGATGTGTTTCACGTTTCCTAGTTGAAGAAGTGCCATGCAGAGATGGCCAATATTCCACTGTAAGGACGCTTGACCCTGGAAAGGATAATGATGTTCCACGAAGTGGAGTATGGACTTCATAAGTAAAGTTTTTATCTCGATATGTGGGACATCCCACGAGAATGAAGAGATGTATTACTATTGGATATAAAGGAGATATGATGTTGGAAATATGGATCAATGGAAATTCCATGATGAGTCTGAGTAATCATGTCCTAGTTTGGTGCCAATAGAAGGAAGGACGACAGTACGATTGGATGGATTTAAGAATACTAGGAAGTTGGAAGTTGGAATAACGATCAGTTGCCCAGAGGATGAGTTCAAGGTTTACAAGTGATGAGATGGGCCATAACCCATAGGCCCTAGGACCTGCCAAGAAGCAAGCACACTCTTGCTGAAGGAAAAACCCTGGAAGAAGTTACGATTTTATCGACAGACGAACTTATAGGAGTTGTACGCAAAACCTGAGAGTTGTGAAGGACCAATAGATGTTTGTTTGGCTTGCAGAATCAATGGATTTATCTGAACATGGTTCGTCGACAAGAGAAAATTCTGCAATGCTTGTGAGGATGACCGAGTGTTAGAATGCGAGATTCGCTAAACCATATACAAGATAATGATTTGGGTGCGGGATGGATTGATCACCATACCGACTTACTCTTATTATTCGCCTTGCTATATGGGATGGTAAATCTGAGTGACTTACCTACAATCGAGAGACGACGATTGAAACCTTGTTTAAACCTTAGAATGGTATGAGTATTTCTTCCCTTGTACAAGGCAGTTGTTGCCAATCGTAGGTCATACGGTGAGGTTTAGCCCAGACCCATTTCCTGCAGGAGAAACCATAAATGGTTGACCACCATGAGATATCGATAGCTGTTTAGTACTGGCGCCAGACCCGTCATCTAAGAAGACCCAGTCTCGGAATAACCTTACCAAGAAGAAAGGACCCAAGAATTGAGGAAAAGTTATGCCACTACCGGAAGAGCCCAGAGAAGGAATTTTCCCGAGAACTGAGAAGATCGACACTGTCAGGATTAAGGATGGAGTATATGAGTTTTGATGGAACTGTAACGATGTTTCTAAGGGTGGTAGCACCCCAGACCCCTAAGATGATCGATGGATTTTGAGGAGACCCCCAAACCTAACCTATTTCTTTCTAGCCTCTCCGAATCTCGAGGACGAGATTCATTTTAAGGGTGGTAGGTTTGTAACATCCCAAAATTCTAAATTTTGGAATGTTATAATAAATAGATAGTTTTGATTGATTGTTTGATTGATTGACTGAAAGTGAGTGAATTTGAAACTTTTTGAAAGTTAAATGAGAGGGCATAAAAGGACTTTCCCAAACTTTCGTTTTTCATTCGTGATCTCCGTGAATTCAAATGCTTTTCACCACAAAACCCTGGAGAGAAGATGACATGACTTCTTCCATTTATTTAAATGACAAGGGGTGTTGAAAATATTTGAATTTCATTTGGAAAATATTTCCAACCCAGGAACTTTATGCAAGTCAATGATTTTCACGAGCGAAGATAAAATGACTTCTTCAAAACATATGAAATATGAGTTGGGAGTTTCAAAGAATTAAATTCAAAGTTCTTTTGAATTTGTTTTTTCAATTTGGAGTTATTTGAGTTTTATTCAAATTATTTTTATCCAAAAATAAAATATACAAAAATTAGGGTAACATGATTCCCTACAACAGAAATTTGGAGAGAAATAAATTTGAATTCATTTTGGTATTTTTAAAATGATTTTCTTTGGATTTTATTAGAGAAGCAGCAGTGTTTGATTTATATAAATTTGTGTGGATTTTATTTGACTCTAGAAAAATGTTCAGCTTGTAGGAAATCCTTTTCTGAAAATTTTGATATATTATATGCCTATATAATATTCATATTTTATTTTGTTTTAAGTTTGTTTGGAAAGATGTTTTTGTTTTAAAAAAAACTTTTCTCCTCCGCGGCCGAACTAGGCCGGCCCAACAGGCCACGGCCCAGCCCAGCTAGTGCGCCGCCGCCTTCCTCCTCGCGTGCCCCAGCAGGACTCGCCGGAGTCCGCCGCCCCCACGGCGCCCGTCGCCCCCTTCCCCACGCCTTGCGCCTCCCCTCCCCTCCTATAAAGGGCACCGCCCCGGGCCCCTCTCTCTCTGCTCGCGCCGCCGCCTCTCCCGCATCTCGCCGCACCGCCGCGTCTCGCCTGCCGCCGCCGTCGGCGAGATCCGTCGCTGCTGCTTTGCTCCACTGCGCCACCGAGACGACGCCGTCGCCGCGCCTCGCCACTGCGCCACCTCGTCGTCTTCCGCACTTGCCGGACGCCGTCGCCGTCCCAACGCCTGCGCTGGAGTTCGTCGCCGGCCGGATCCGTCCGCCGCTGGTTTATTTCACCCGAACCGGTATAACCCGAGAAAACCGATCCGGTCTTTCTTTTAAATCGGTTTTTCTTAAAAACCCTAGACTAGATCTGTTTTCTTCTGGGTTTATTAAATAGCAAACGTCCACTGTTTAGATCTTATAAATGAACGTTCATCATTTAGTTCTTTTCATTTTCTGTTATTTCAGCCAGGGACGCATCCGTGAATATTTTATTCATAGATTAGTCCCTAATTTTCAAACGCTCACAACTTTTTGTCCGTTTATCCAAATCCAACGAAACCAACACCCACTTCTTCATTATGATCCCCTCTATCCAGTAATCCAACTCAAACATGTTTTTGAAAGTTTAAAATTTGAATTAGACCAGATTTGGATTTGAACTTCGTTTGATCGTAACTTGAGTTTTATAACTCCGTTTGAGTTGATTCTTTTTGCACATCAAAGCTCTTGACCTGAACTTTCTGATAAGGCCAAATTCACATAATTTTGGTACTGTTAGAAATTGTTTTATGTTGCAAGAGTTATTCGCTTGGTTTTGATGTTTTCCAAATCGTACTTCTTCGTTCTTTCCGATCTTTTGTGTGATTGCTTATGTGTGGTTACTATTGTTTGCTTACAATAGATTGAATGGAGTGAGACGAATAGAACTATCCGGAGTTGAGTGCGAATCATCTTCATCAACATTGCAGGCAAGTTCACACTTTGATCATACCTTCTTATTACCCAGTTTTATTGCATTAGTTCAATCCTCCAAACAATTGCATGATTAGGATCTGAATTAAATTGTGGGTTTTGGGAAGTAGATGAGGTAGTACCTATTACCTGTTTTATTATTCAAACCTTTGGCAGTTACTTCTACGTGTGCTTATTATGCCATGCTATGCTAGTAGACGTGGATTGGGTGAGTGTATCCATGACAGATGTGATTTTGTTAATTAATGGTTTATTTAAGGTGGTAACTTAAACACACATCTGGGTGGATTGAGGCACCTGGTTTCCAGGACTTGCCTGTTTTTCTTCGGACCACCACCCAGGCTCAAAGGGATCATGAGATTATTCAAACTAGAAACTTACGTGTGCAGCCACAAGCCATTATGGGCTCTAGCATAGTTGATTAAGTGGTGCGAACTCTTACGGGTAGACTAGCAGATGTAGGGGAAAGTAGGTGTACCGGTCTACCCTTTATGTAAGGTGCTAGCGCTTCCGAAATACTATGTCTCGGTCATCCGTTTCTCAAACATCATGTAGTGCGAGAAATCCAACGGAGGCAATCGAGTCTTGTGGGGAAAAGTGCGCAAACCTCTGCAGAGTGTATAAACTAATCATGGTTAGCCGTGTCCCCGGTTATGGACATCTTGAGTATCTAGTACTTGGATATCATGTGAATCTCAACATGTTACTCTAATTTAATATTGTTGGGTTGTTAATGAGTACTTTTAATTGGGATTGAGAATGCTGTCAACCATTCTCAATGTTTAACAACCACCATGATAGTTAAATAAATTTATTCCTTTGCAGTAGGGAAAAATTGGCTTTTCACAAAAACATTATAACCATAGAGCTTTTCCACCAGCCAAATAGGCATGTAGTGATAGCCTTTTTCATCATTGCTCTATGGTGTGAATTTGCCAGTACATTCAATGTACTAACCCTTTGTGGCTGCAACGTCTCATGTTGCAGGATCTTACGACGAGTAAGTGATACGTTAGGGTTATGATTTCTACACTCAACTTTGCCGTTGGTGTTGATGGGAATCCACAACCTTGTTACTTCCGCTATTTTGGATTGAGGTAATAGTATTTACGCTATTTTATACATGTGATTTACCTCTGTTATAAATCCTCGAGTACTGTGTGTGTCAGCATACCGATCCAGGGATGACACTTAAGCACAGAGACTTGACCCATTCGGGTCGGGTCGCTATAGAGAAAGGAATAAGTATTGTGCTAGAATGTGTAATAACAGCCCATAATGCAATAAATATCGATATAAAAGCATGATGCAATATGGACGTATCATGGCTCAAATGGCGCTCCCAGCGGCCGACGACGACAACGGGGGCAGTTCACCATGCGTCATGTAGTGGACAGCCACATGAGGGGGGAGGACCTCTTGGTGGTGTACACGAATGAGCTGGTCTTGGTGGAGAGCTCCATCCAAACTATGGAGCACTTGCTTGCTGAGGACATGTACCAAGTGGTTGGCTTTGACCTCGAGTTCACCAGAGGTCGTGCCGGGCACGTTCAGAAGGTTGTCATCACCCAATTGTGCGTGCGACATGACGTCCTCATCTACCACTACCACCTGGCCACAAGGCCTTGCAAGTGTTTCTCTAGGTTTATCAATAGCTCCCACTACAATTTCGCTATGGTGGACACCACCAACGATCTAAAAGCGCTCAAGTTTTTGGGCTTGACCTGCCAGAATCTTTTCAACATCCGTGACCACTATAAGGTCTGGGGCAGCGACGACAACAAACAGAACTCCTGGTTGACCTCGCCTCGGCCATCATTGACCCCTACTACATGAAGATGTAGGATGAGAGCAAGAAGAACAAGAATGCCTGGCAACTGCCTGGCATCAGAGACTGGATGAATAACACGTCAAGGACGCGGCCAAGGATGCGTACACAAGCTACGAGATGTACAGGCGGATTGTTGACATGAGGAAGTGTCTTCGTCCTGCCCCAGACGAGGGATCGAGCCACAGAGCAGTGGCGGGAGCATCATAAGAAGTAGATGACTAGACGATCATTTCTCCTAGTTTAGAATGCATGCAATTGTTTATTGAGGTGTGTGCGAATGATCTGTATAGTCACTTATGTAATTGGATGTTTATTTCAGTTATATATATATATATATATATATATATATATATGTGTGTGTGTGTGTGTGTGTGTGTGTGTGTGTGTGTGTGTGTGTGTGTGTGTGTGTGTTTGTGTTATTCTTCTATAGATAGAGCAAATCACACGGCTTATTAGCAGCAATCCTTAGTGTTATTATTGGTCTTCGCACACATTTCTGATTATGGACTTGTTTGTCGCATATCACACACATCTTGTTCAGTTGAACTGTTTCTGTTGTCTTGGCTTATCGCAAATAGTTCATCCTAGTGAACTGTATGCCCTCCATCACACACACCTTGATCTGGCTGACCGTTTCTATTGTGTTGCCTAATCACACATAGTTCATCCTAGTGAACTTTATGTCGTATATCGCACACACCCTCATCTGGCTGCCAATTTCTATTGTTCTGCCTCATCGCAAGTAGTTCTGCTGGATTAACCGTATGCCACGCATCGCACATGCAACTCTAATCTAAATCGTGTTTGATGTCTCTGCCATCGCAAAGTTTTGTATCTTTTTGATGGTTTAATTACGTCACTGTTTGTGATTAACGCATCGCACACAGTCTCGTCGAAGGGTCCCTGATTGGACTGTCGCGTTTGGACCAACCTGCAGTAGTGCACCACCATAATGTCATCAACAATAATAACAAGGTCTTACTGACAAAGTTGTACACCGAGGTGTTTACATATGTAGGGAAGTATTAGTGCTTAGATCATATAAATCACAAGAAAAGTTAAAGAAACCAATGGAAAGGAAAATGTGATTATCATATTAAACAGACCATGGAAAGGAAAATGTGTTTATACACAAGTTTAGGAGTATATCCTTCACAAGAACAAGCAAAGCATGATATACATAACATGACAGCAAGTAGATAGCCATTTAGGTAAAGGGGCGAGAAAACTCCTGATGTTACCCATACAATGGTGTTTGGATAATTGATCAAGAAACATTTAGCATTACGCTACCGGTGTTTTTCTTGATGTTTGAGTACCACGGTCATGCTTTGAAGTAGCAATTATATGGTGTTTCAAGTAAGGGTTGGGTCTAAAGATCAGAAGAAATACACAAGGAACAATTTCAAGAATAGCAAGGAAAACAAGGTATAAGAAAAGCATGACCAAGTCTGTGTTGGAGGGGAAAACAAGGATGTTGCCAATACAAACCCAAATTATTGATGGGCAAGGATGGTATTTCTCACCATGAATTCAATTGACATCAAAGAAGAAGTCAAAATGTTTACAATGACCATGACACATTATGTCGAGAGGTTTCAAGAGGATGCAATCGAACAATGACGACATGAAGCAAGGGGATGACGAAGTGGAAAGTTAAGGGATTAACAGATAAGATGCAAGCTTGGAATCAGGGTTGCTTTTCATGAAAACAAAATGATGTTGAAAACTTGACGTAAGCCTTGCTCATGGACTGAAGAATTTGTGCACCAAAGAAGGACGAGGTAGCACAGTCGAAGGTAGCATGATAAGGATGTAGCCGGTAGTTGAGGAATGACAAGTTTGAGTTTAAATTTCCCAGCAACAAGAATCGTTAGGGGTGTTGAATTATAATGTGGATTCGATTCACTAATCGATGTTCTCGGTTGACAATAGCCCAGAACCCATAGAATGACTAACACAGGGAAAGGTATTACTTCATCAAAAAATTCATAAGATGCAGTGTAATGGAGTGATATCCTTGAGATACCAGGGGTAATACCCGAAGGTAGAACATATTAGAAGCTAAACTGGGTCATTGACCTGCGACAACAGTTACTTTAACCTTGTCGAAAAAATGACGAGGCACTGGAATGGATTCCTTTCAGATATATTAAATAAGGATAGCATGGTCGGAACCATAACTACAAGGGGTTTAATTTAATGATACCGGAAGAATTATTCAAATGATTAACTATTTTACATGAAGCTTTTGTGACAGTCTACATCGTTTTCATGGGCATGAACGCAAAGTTCAAGGTTGACTCCCACTTCATCAATGCATAACACTTCATTCACTTCTCGCTTCGATGAAGTTGTAGTGTTGAAAATATATCTGTCGAAACACTAGAAGGGTATGACTCATGAAAACTTCCGAGTTCACAGATATTAGGGAAGGTATAGGTTCAACCCGTCGGGGCATTTTAGGAATCTATACAATACACTTATGGAAGTAACGGATACAGGTTCGAGAGAAGAGCATGGTTGAAAAAGTAGAGGATACAATTTACCAAAGGCATTATGTATCAGGGGAGGAACTCACAACAGTTTTGAATGTGAAAGACACTGTTGGTTAATAATCCAACAAAGGATTTGGCAGTCCACAAAGGTTCTGGTGTGAGTATCGGTACTCAACGAGAAGAAGAAAAAGAATGGAATATCATCGGATTATCGAAACATCTGAATAATTCAATGTTTAAATACAAACAAATTATGATTTCCAGGTCGATGTGTCAGAATCAGATGCTCAGATCAAATATGAGTAAGTTGGATAAACTTAGAGGCACAATCGGTCAAGGTTTGATTGGCTGAAAACCAACTCATATCCGAATGACGACTGAGCCGGAAAGATAATTTCTAAGGGTCAACTAATGATTGCGTGCATTCTCACACATTAAATCATTAGGCTCAAAATGGCAATGACAAGGGATGTCAACAAAGACTACTAGACATATGGAATTAACCATAATGCAAGTAGGCAAGAATTTCAAGAGTAATAGGCCGTAGAGGATTTTCGGAAGCTTGAAGAGCGATATGTCTCCTAAATATCTATAATTTATGAAGTATTCATGCCATGTTTGCAACAATTTTATATGGTTCTGGTATGATTTTATTAGAACTAACCCGGACTGACGATGTTTCAGTAGAACTACCGTGGTGTCGTTTTTTGTGCAGAAATAATAGTTCTCGGAATGGGCTAAAAATTTACGATGATTTTTTTGGACCAAAAGAGACCCTCGAAGCACCGGAGCTGGACCAAGAGGTGATCGAGGAGGCCACAAGCCAAGTGGGCACGCCCTACCTCCCAGGATGCTAGCTCCCAGCTTGTGGGCCCCTCGGGCACCCCCTTGACGTGAGACCGGTGCCAAAATTCTCATAAATACCAAAAAAACCCGAAAAGAACCCAGATGAAAATTTCCACCGCCGCAAGCCTCTATAGCCACGAAAAACCAATTGGGACCCTGTTTCGGCACCCTGCCGAGGGAGAAATCATCACCGGAGGCCATCTTCATCATCTTGGCGTTCTCCATGACAAGGAGGGATTAGTTCCCTCTGGGATGAGGGTATGTACTAGTAGCTATGTGTTTGATCCCTCTCTCTCGTGTTCTTGATTTGGCACGATCTTGATGTACCGCGAGGTTTGTTAATATATTAGGATCTTATGGTGTTCTTTCCTCTTTACCTTCTTGTGATGAATTGAGTCTTGCTCTATCAGGTTACATTATGTTGGATTGAGTATTGGATTTTAGAAGACTTGATGTATGTCTTGCAATGGGATATCCGTGGTGACAATGGGGTGTTCTATTGATTCACTTGATGTATTTTTTGGTACTCAACTTGCGGATCCTGAGGTGACATTGGTGTCATCTATGCATAGGGGTTGATGCACTTTTTGTCCTACATTCTCCGGTAGAAACTTTGTAGTGATTCTTTGTTGCATGTTGAGGGATTGTTATATGATCCGATTATGTCATCATTGTTGAGAGAATTTGCACTAGTGGAAGTATGAACCCTAGGCCTTGTTTTCAAGCATTGAAATACCATTTTTGCTCACTTTTGTTACTAGCTACCATGTTGTTTTTATATTTTTAGATTACACAAACCTATATGTACTATCCATACTACACTTGTATCACCATATCTTCGCCAGACTAGTGCACCTATACAATTTACCATTGTATTGGGTGTGTGCTACGTCTTGAGCTTGCGTTGGTTTTCCTTGAAGAGGAAAGGGTGATGCAGCAATAGTAGCGTAAGTATTTCCCTCAGTTTTTGACAACCAAGGTATCAATCAAGTAGGAGGATCCTCAAAAGTCCCACGCACCTACACAAACAAACAAAGAACTCGCAACCAACGCAATAAAGGGGTCGTCAATCCCTTCATGGCCACTTGTGAAAGTGAGATCTAATAGAGATAGTATGATAAGATAAATATATTTTTGGTATTTTATAATATAGATGCAAAAAGTAAAGATGCAAATAAAAGTAGATTAGAAGCAAATATGATAAAGGATAGACCCGGGGGCCATAGGTTTCACTAGAGGCTTCTCTCAAGATAGCATAAGTATTACGGTGGGTGAACAAATTACTGTCGAGCAATTGATAGAAAAGCAAATAATTATGAGATTATCTAGGCAAGATCATGTATATAGGCATCACATCCGCAACAAGTAGACCGACTCCTGCCTGCATCTACTACTATTACTCCACACATCGACCACACTGCAAAAATTATAGATACGTTGGAGATGTATCAAGCATCCCCAAGCTTAATTCCTGCTCATCCTCGAGTAGGTAAATGATAAAAACATAATTTTTGATGTGGAATGCTACCTAGCATAATTCTCAATGTAATTTTCTTTAATGGGGCATGAATGTTCAGATCCAAATGATACAAAATAAAAGTTCATATTGACATAAAAATAGTGATACTTCAAGCATACAAATCAAAGTAATCATGTCTTCTCAAAATAACATGGCCAAAGAAAGTTATCCCTACAAAATCATATAGTCTGGCTGTTGCTCTATCTTCATCACACAAAGTATTTAATCATGCACAACCCCGATGACAAGCCAAGCAATTGTTTCATACTTTAATAATCTCAAACCTTTTCAACTTTCACACAATACATGAGCGTGAGCCATGGACATAACACTATATGTGGAATTGAATGGTGGTTGTGGAGAAGACAAAAAAAGGAGAAGATAGTATCACATCAACTAGGCGTATCAACGGGCTATGGAGATGCCCATTAATAGATATCAATGTGAGTGAGTAGTGATTGCCATGCAACGGATGCACAAGAGCTATAAATATATGAAAGCTCAACAAAAGAAACTAAGTGGGTGTGCATCCAACTTGCTTGCTCACGAAGACCTAGCGCATTTTGAGGAAGCCCATCATTGGAATATACAAGCCAAGTTCTATAATGAAAAATTCCCACTAGTATATGAAAGTGACAACATATGAGACTCTCTAACATGAAGATCATGGTGCTACTTTGAAGCACAAGTGTGGAAAAAGAGATAGTAGCATTGTCCCTTCTCTCTTTTTCTCTCATTTTTTTTTCTTTTTTTCTTCTTTTCCCTTTTTTCGTTGGCCTTCCTTTTTTTCTTTTTGGCCTTTCTCTTTTTTTTCTTTTTTTTTCTTTTTGTAAAGTCCGAAGTCTCATCCCGACTTGTGGGGAAATCATAGTCTTCATCATCCTTTCCTCACTAGGACAATGCTCTAATAATGAAGATCATCACACTTTTATAGATTTACAACTCAAGAATTACAACTCAAAGCTAGAACAAGATATGACTCTATATGAATGCCTCCGGCGGTGTACCGGGATATGCAATGAATCAAGAGCGACATGTATAAAAATTATGAAGGTGGCCTTGCCACAAATACAATGTCAACTACATGATCATGCAAAGAGCAATATGACAAAAGTAATGAGTGTCATATGAACAAAACGGTGGAAAGTTGCATGGAAATATATCTCTGAATGGCTATGGAAATGCCATAATAGGTAGGTATGGTGGCTGTTTTGAGGAAGGTAAATGGTGGGTGTATGGTACCGGCGAAAGTTGCGCGACACAAGAAAGGCTAGCAATGGTGGAAGGGTGAGGGTGCGTATAATCCATGGACTCAACATTAGTCAAAAGAACTCATACACTTATTGCAAAAATCTAGAAGTCATCAAAAACAAAGTACTACGCGCATGCTCCTAGGGGCATATATTGGTAGGAAAAGACCTCGCTCGTCCCCAACCGCCACTCATAAGGAAGACAATCAATAAATAAATTGTGCTCCAACTTCATCACAAAGCGGTTCACCATAGGTGCATGCTACAGGAAGCACAAACCTCAACACAAGTATTTTTCATAATCACCTCAACTAGCATGACTTTAATATCACTACCTCCATATCTCAAAACAATTATCAAGCATCAAATTGATCATAGCATCCAATTCACTTTCTATGATAGTTTTTATTATACCCAACTTGGATGCTCATCATTCTAGGACCAAATTTGTAACCAAAGCAAATACCATGCTGTTCTAAAAGACTCTCAAAATAATATAAGTGAAGCATGATAGACTAGCAATTTCTTCAAAATTAATCCACCGCCGTGCTCTAAAAGATATAAGTGAAGCACTAGAGCAAAAACTATCAAGCTCAAAAGATATAAGTGAAGCACACAGAGTATTCTAGCAAATTATAATCAAGTAGGCTTCTCCCAAAAGGTGTGTACATCAAGGATGATAGTGGTAAACTAAAAAGCAAAGACTAATATAATACACGACGCTCCAAGAAAAACACATATCATGTGGCGAATAAAAATATAGCTCCAAGTAAAGTTACCAATGAACGAAGACGAAAGAGGGGATGCCTTCCCGGGGCATCCCCAAGCTTAGGCTTTTGGCTATCCTTGAATATCTTGGGGTGCCATGGGCATCCCCAAGCTTAGGCTCCTGCCACTCCTTATCCCATAGTCCATAAAAGCTTTACCCAAAATTTGAAAACTTCACAACACAAAACTCAACAGGAAATCTTATAAGCTCCGTTAGTGAAAGAAAACAAAACCACCACATAAGGTACTGTAATGAACTCATTCTTTATTTATTTTGGTGTTAAACCTACTGTATTCCAACTTCTCTATGGTTTATAAACTATTTTACTAGCCATAGATGCATCAAAATAAGCAAACAACACACAAAAACAGAATCTGTCAAAAACAGAACAGTCTGTAGCAATCAGTAAATAACGCAAACTTCTGGAACTCTAAAAATCCTACCAAAATAGGAAGTCCTGGACAATTTGTCTATTGATCAGGATAAAAAAGAACCAACGCAAAATCACGTTTCTGTGATTTAACAAAACTAAATTCATGCGCGCAAAGTTTTTGTTTTTCAGCAGAATCAAATCAACTATCATCATAGGTTATCCTATAGGTTCTACTTGGCACAAACACTAATTAGAAGATAAAAACACATCTGAACAGAAGGTAGATGCAAGATTTATTACTAAACAGGAACAAAAACAAAAAACATAAAGAAAATTGGATTGCCTCCCACCTAGCGCTATCGTTTAACGCCCCTAGCTAGGCATAAAAGCGAAGATAGATCTAAGTGGTGCCATCTTTGGCACTAAATTCATAAGTAGCCCGCATGATAGATTCATAAGGTAATTTGACTTTGTTTCTTGGAAAGTGATCCATGCCTTTCTTTAATGGAAATTGGAATCTAATATTCCCTTCCTTCATATCAATAATCGCGCCAATCGTTCTAAGGAAAGGTCTACCAAGAATAATAGGGCAAGAAAGATTGCAATCTATGTCAAGAACGATAAAATCTACGGGCACCAAATTTCTATTTGCAACAATGAGAACATAATTGATCCTTTCCATTGGCTTTTTAATGGTGGAATCCGCAAGGTGCAAATTTAAAGAGCAATCGTCAAGATCATGGAAACCTAGAATATCACATAAAGTTTTCAGAATCGTGGAAACACTAGCACCCAAATCACACAAAGCAAAACACTCATGATCTTTAATTCTAATCTTTATAGTAGGTTCCCACTCATCATTAAGTTTTCTAGGTATAGAAACTTCCAAATTAAGTTTTTCATCATAAGATTGCATCAAGGCATCAACGATATGTTTGGTAAAAGCTTTACTTTGACTATAAGCATGAGGAGAATTAACAACGGATTGCAACAAGGAAATACAAACTTCTAAAGAACAATTATCATAATCAAATTCCTTGAAATCCGAGATAGTGGGTTCAATGCTATTTAAAGTCACGACCTCTCCAATCCCACTTTTCCCAAATTTAGCATCAAGATCTAAAAACTCCAAATTTTTGGGATGCCTTCTAGGTACAGTTGACTCATCTTCAGTCCTATAATAATCAAGATTCATATTGCAAAACAAAGATCTAATAGGAGATGCATCAATAACTTTAAGATCTTCATCATTATTTTCATGGAAACTAGAAGAACATGCCTTTATAAAAGCAATCTTTCTTAGCACGCAATCTAGCGGTTCTTTCCTTGCACTCATCAATGGAAATTCTCATGGCTTTGAGAGACTCATTGATATCATGCTTAGGAGGAGAAGATCTAAGTTTAAGAGAGTCAACATCACGCGAAAGTCTATCAACGTTCCTAGCCAAATCATCAACTTTGAGCAATTTTTCTTCAAGCAAAGCATTAAAATTCTTTTGAGAGATCATAAATTCTTTCACACTATTCTCACAATCAGAGGGCATCTTACTAAAATTACCATAAGAATTATTGTAGGAATTTTCATAATTATTAGAGGGATTACTAGGGAACGGTCTAGCTAAGCATTATTTCCAAAACTATTCCTACCAACAAAATTCACATCCATAGATTCATTATTATTCTCAATCAAAGTAGACAAAGGCATATCATTGGGATCAAGAGGAGTATTTTTAGTAGCAAACAATATCATAAGTTCATCCACCTTTCCACTCAAAACATTGATTTCTTCTATAGCATGCACTTTTTTACTAGAAGATCTTTCGGTGTGCCATTGAGAATAATTAGCCATAATATTATTAAGAAGTTTTGTAGCATCTCCTAACGTGATTTCCATGAACGTGCCTCCCGCGGCCGAATCTAAGAGATTTCTAGAATCAAAGTTCAAAACGGCATAAAAAATTTGTATGATCATCCATAAATTCAAACCATGAGTAGGGAAATTGCGAAGCATCAATTTCATTCTTTCCCAAGATTGGGCAACATGCTCATGCTCTAGTTGTTTAAAATTCATAATATCGTTCCTAAGAGTGATGATCTTAGCGGGTGGAAAATACTTAGAGATAAAAGCATCTTTGCACTTGTTCCAAGAATCAATACTATTTTTAGGCAAAGATGAAAACCAAACTTTAGCACGATCTCTAAGTGAAAACGGAAATAACTTCAATGTAACAATATTGTTATCCGTATCTTTCTTCTTTTGCATATCACACAAATCAACAAAGTTGTTTAGATGAGTAGCGGCATCTTCACTAGGAAGGCCGGCAAATTGATCTTTCATAACAAGATTCAGCAAAGCAGTATTGATTTTACAAGACTCAACATCATTAAGAGGAGCAATCGGAGTACTAAGGAAATCATTATTATTGGTATTCGAGAAATCACACAATTTGGTATTATCTTGCGCCATGGCAACAAGTAATCCAACACACAAGAAAGCAAAAAAAGGCAAGCGGAAAGAGAGGAGGAGATTGGGAAAGAGAGGGTGAATAAAACGGCAAGGGTGAAGTGGGGGAGAGGAAAACGAGAGGCAAATGGCAAATAATGTAAATGCGAGGGCGATGAGTTTGTGATGGGTACTTGGTATGTCTTGACTTGAGCGAAGACCTCCCCGGCAACAGCGCCAGAAATCCTTCTTGCTACGTCTTGAGCTTGCGTTGGTTTTCCTTGAAGAGGAAAGTGTGATGCAACAATAGTAGCGTAAGTATTTCCCTCAGTTTTTGAGAACCAAGGTATCAATCCAGTAGGAGGCTCCTCAAAAGTCCCACGCACCTACACAAACAACCGAAGAACTCGCAACCAATGCAATAAAGGGGTTGCCAATCCCTTCACGGCCACTTGCGAAAGTGAGATCTAACAGAGATAGTATGATAAGAGAAATATATTTTTGGTATTTTATAATATAGATGCAAAAAGTAAAGATGCAAATAAAAGTAGATTAGAAGCAAATATGATAAAGGATAGACTCGGGGGCCATAGGTTTCACTAGAGGCTTCTTTCAAGATAGCATAATTATTACGGTGGGTGAACAAATTACTGTCGAGCAATTGATAGAAAAGCGAATAATTATAAGATTATCTAGGCATGATCATGTATATAGGCATCACGTCCGCAACAAGTAGACCGAGTCCTGCCTGCATCTACTACTATTACTCCACACATCGACCGACTCCTGCCTGCATCTAGAGTATTAAGTTCATAAGAACAGAGTAACGCATTAAGCAAGATGACATGATGTAGAGGGATAAACTCATGCATTACGATATAAACCCCATCTTTTTATCCTCGATGGCAACAATACAATACGTGCCTTGCAACCCCTGCTGTCACTGGGTAAGGACACCGCAAGATTGAACCCAAAGCTAAGCACTTCTCCCATGGCAAGAAAGATCAATCTAGTAGGCCAAACCAAACTGATAATTCAAAGAGACTTGCAAAGATAACTCAATCATACACAAAAGAATTCAGAGGAGATTCAAATATTTCTCATAGATAAACTTGATCATAAACCCACAATTCATCGGATCTCGACAAACACACCGCAAAAAGAGTTTACATCGAATAGATCTCCACAAGAGAGGGGGAGAACATTGTATTGAGATCCAAAAAGAGAGAAGAAGCCATCTAGCTAATAACTATGGACCCGAAGGTATGTGGTAAACTACTCACAACTCATCAGAGGGGCTATGGTGTTGGTGTAGAAGCCCTCCGTGGTCGATTCCACCTCCGGTGGAGCGTCGGCGAAGGCTCCAAGATGGGATCTCGCGGATACAGAAGGTTACGGTGGTGGAAATTGTGTTTCGTTGGTTCCCTGGATGTTTTCAGGGTACGTAGGCTTATATAGGAGGAAGAAGTACGTCGGTGGCTGCTCGAGGGGCCCACGAGACAGGGGGCGCGCCCTATAGGGGGGCGCGCCCTACCCTCTCGTGGCCGCCTCGGCTGATTCTTGACTTGCACTCCAAGTCCTCTGGATCATGTTCGTTCCAAAAATCACGCTCCCGAAGGTTTCATTCCGTTTGGACTCAGTTTGATATTGCTTTTCTTCGAAATACTGAAATAGGCAAAAAACAGCAAATACGGGCTGGGCCTCTGGTTAGTAGGTTAGTCCCAAAAATGATATAAATGTGTAAAATAAATCCCATAAACATCCAAAAGGTGCAATATAATATCATGAAACAATAAAAAATTATAGATACGTTGGAGACGTATCAGTGTGTTGGGGACAGAAGAGACTCTTTGTTATTTTGTTGCAGGGTTGTTTGAGAGAGACCATCTTCGTCCTACACCTCTCACAGATTGATAAACCTTAGGTCACCCGCTTGAGGGACAATTGCTACTGTCCTACAAAACTCTGCGCTTGGAGGCCCAAAACGAGTCTACAAGAAGAGGGTTGCGTAGTAGATATCAAGCTCTTTTTTGGCATTGTTGCCGGGGAGGTGAGTTATATATTTACTCTTGCAATTGAATCTTTTAATTTCTTGTTTTATCACTAGTTTGGTTAATAAAATAAAACTACAAAAAATTGGAATTGAGGTTGCCACATATAATTCATCTTTATAATGTATTTCTTGAAAACGATGGATAGGAAAATTGTGCCAAAGTGTTAGAAGAAGAAGTCAATAAAATGTTTGGCACTATATCTTTGAATGATGAGCATGATTGGAATGTTGTTAGTATGAATTCTTTGAATATCCATGATTCTAATGATATGCAAAGCCATATGCTTGGGGATGCTATGTTTGATGAAGATGATATTTTTAGTCCCCCAAGTTTTGGTGAGAATATTTCTTATGATGATAGTATGCCTCCTATTTATGATGATTATATTAATGAAAGTGGGTTTGGAAGAGTTTAAACTCTAGGTAGTATTGATCCCACTATTTTGGAGGGTGTTGAATCTTTTCACAATATTGATAAAAGTGGACTTGGAGAGGTCATGACTTTATTTCATGATGAATCCACTATTTTGGAAGAGGTTCCAAATTATTATGAGAACAAAGTTGCTATCTATGATGATTATTGTGATGACATGTATGCTATAAAGAATAATTATAACCATGAAACTTGTCGTCATAATTTTATTTTTCAATTGGATTATGCCTCACATGATAGTTACTTTGTTGAGTTTGCTCCCACTACTATTCATGAGAATAAATTTGCTTATGTGGAGAGTAATAAAATTTCTATGCTTGTGTCTCATGAAAAGAATGCTTTATGTGATAGTTATATTGTTGAATTCATTCATAATACTACTGAAAATTATTATGAGAGAGGAACAAATGCTTTTACATATATCAATAATATCAAGTTTCCTTTCTATGTGTTGAAAATCTTGAAGTTATGCTTGTTTTGCCTTCCTATGCTAGTTCATTCTTGCTCCCATAAATTGTTTGCTCACAAAATCCCTATGCATAGGAAGTGTGTTAGACTTAAATTTGTTAGTAATTATGTTTCAATTCTTATCTTTTATGTGAGCATGATTGAAATCGTCATGCCTAGCTAGAAAGGCATTAAAGAAAAGCGCTTGTTGGGAGACAAACCAAGATTTATCCCTACTATTTTTGTGTGTTCACATGATTATGCTACTGTATTAATCATGTTTTATAGATTTTTTCAATAATGTGCCAAGTAAGACCTTTGAGATGATCTATGGTGATAGTTGATTTGATCTTGCTGAAAAACAGAAACTTTTGCGCTCATTGCCAGAATTTTAAAAAATCACAGAAGCGTGCTTTTAGTCTGATTTTTTTACACATGATTAATATACAAATTGCCCAGGTTGTCCTAATTTTTCAGGATGTTTAGAGTGACATAAGTATATGAAGTTTTCAGATTAATACAGACTATTCTATTTTTGACTGATTCTATTTTCTATGCATTGTTCTCTTATTTTGATGAATCTATGGGTAGTATCAGGGGGTATGAACCATAGAGAAGTTGGAATACAGTATATATAATGCTAATATGAATTTATAATGAGTTCATAACAGTACCTAAAGTGGTGGTTTGCTTTTATTATACTAACAGAGCTCACGAGTTTTTTTTGTTAAGTTTTGTGTTGTGAAGTTTTCAAGTTTTGGGTAAAATTTTGATGGACTATGAAATAAGGAGTGGCAAGAGCCTAATCTTGGGGATGCCCAAGGCACCCCAAGGTAATATTCAAGGAGAACCAAGCATCTAAGCTTGGGGATGCCCCGGATGCATCTTCTCTTTTGTCTTCAATCCATCGGTAAAGTTACTTGAGGCTATATTTTTATTCACCACATGATATGTGTTTTGCTTGGAGCGTCTAGTATTATATGAGTATTTGCTTTTTAGTTTGCCACAATCATCCTTGTCGTACACACCTTTTGAGAGGGACACAGATGAATCGTGAATTTATTAGAATACTCTGTGTGCTTCACTTATACCTTTTGAGCTAGGCAATTTGCTCTAGTGCTTCACTTATATATTTTAGAGCACGGCGGTGGCTTTATTTTATAGAAATTGATGAACTCTCATGATCCACTTATATTATCTTGAGATTCTTTAAACAGCATGATAATTTGCTTAGGTTATTAATTTAGTCCTATTATGGTGGTTATCCAAGAGGGATATAATAAAAACTTTCATATAAGAGCATTGAATAATATGAGAAGTTTGATTCCTTGCAGTTATTTTGAGATATGAAGATGGTGATATTAGAGTCATGCTAGTGAGTAATTGTGGATTGGTAGAAATACCTGTGTTAAAGTTTGTGATTCCCGAAGCATGCACGTATGGTGAACCGCTATGTGATGAAGTCAAAGCATGGTTTATTTTTGGATTGTCTTCCTTATGAGTGGTTGTCGGGGACGAGCGATGGTCATTTCCTACCAATCTATTCCCCTGATGGTTAATGAATTTCTGCAATAAGTATGTGAGTTCTTTATGACTAATGTTGAGTCCATGGATTATACGCACTCTCACCCTTCCACCATTGCTAGCCTCTCTAGTACTGCGCAACTTTCACCGGTGCATTAAACCCACCATATACCCTTCCTCAAAACAACCATCATACCTACCTATTATGGCATTTCCATAGCCATTCTGAGATATATTGCCATGCAACTTCCACCGTTCCATTTATTATGACACATACCATCACTGTCATGTTGCTTTGCATGATCATGTAGTTAGCATAGTATTTGTGGCTTGTGTTGGGAAACGTAGCATGCAATTTCAAAAAATTCCTATGCTCACGCAAGATCTATCTAGGATATGCATAGCAACGAGAGGGGGAGAGTGTGTCCACGTACCCTCGTAGACCAAAAGCAGAAGCGTTTGTTAACACGGTTGATGTAGTCAAACTTCTTCTCGTTCCGACCGTTCAAGTACCGAACGTACGACACCTTCGAGTTCTACACACATTCAGCTTGATGACGTCCCTCAAACTCTTGATCCAGCAAAGTGTCGAGGGAGAGTTGCGTCAGCATGATGGTGTGGTGATGGTGACGGTGAAGTGATCCATGAAGGGCTTCGCCTAAGCACTACGTGAATATGACCAGAGGCCTAAATTGTGGAGGGGGGCACCGCACATGGCTAGGAATCAATCTTGTGTGTTCTAGCGGTGCCCCCCCCCCACATATATATATATAGGTGGGAGAGGGAGAGGGGCAGCAAGGGGCGCCCCAAGTAGGAATGATCCTACTTGGGCGCCTCCCACAAGTCGCCCTCCCCCTTCCATATGTGTCAGAGGGGGAAGGAAAGAGAGGGGGAGAGAAGGAAAATGGGAGGCCGAATCCTCCCCTTTCCTTCTCTCTTCCCCTACTTCCTTCTCCTCCTATTTCGGCCTATATGGGGGTGCACCAGCCCACCAGGGGCTATGTAAGACCCCAAGAATCATGCTACAGTAATCCCCTGTTAATGGTACCAGGTCACCATGCTTACTGAGCTAATTATCACTTGATGAAAAATCCAAGTCAAATTCAAATTCAAATTATGAGTGAAATTCAAAATTTCTCAAACATGAAAACTAAATTTTCTTCATATGCAAAATAATCCATAACTAATATTGGAAGTGAACCAACATTTTTGCAAATGCCCAAGTGCCCTAAACCACTTTAAAACAGTGGCTAAAACTATAGTTTAAATGCCTTTTTAAATTACGAAGGTTGCAAACTATTTCAAAAGCCTCACAATTAATTTTGTGGCATTGCACAATAATTCTTTGGAATTGTTTTAGCCAGTGGCATAATTTTGCAAAGTCATTAGTGGCTAAAAGAAAAGGCAAAAGCTGCTGGAAAAGAAAAACAAAAAAAAGAGATAAAAGGAAAGAAGAAGGGGTGGGAGAGCCCCTGGCCTCCCCTTAGGCTTCGACCCATCCCCCTGGGCCTCGGTCCACTCCCACCCATCCAGCCCAATCCCCCCCCCCCCGCACCGGTTGCCCCTCTCCCTGCTTCCTGTTCCTCGGTCTCAGACCGCAACAGGGACGTGCTCCCGCTCGACCACCTCGCCGGCCACGCCGGCGAGGGGATAAGGTCGCCGACGCAGCGCCCCCTCGGGTTCCCCTCCCCACCTCATCCACTCCCCCCTTTCCCTTTCTCTCTCTCCCTCTCCTTCGTTTTGGAGAGGAGGCCGACACGGTCGCCGCCGTGCCATGCCCGTCCTCGCGGCCACCGAGCCCTGTTCACCTCGCCTTCGTGCCCATCGTCTCTGTCGTTGTTGTCTACCCCGTCTCGTCCGTGAGCGCGAGTTTGGAGCTACTGCGGGGAGAAGATCAAGCCACCCCCCTTTCGCCTCTGTCGCTAGTGACCGCAGTCGTCTTCGGCCACCTCTGCGCTCCTAAGCTGTCGCAGGCTTTTAATAGCCACTCGGTGAGCTCCTCCCTTCCTCCATTCTTCTCCTCGCACCGCGTGGTTCTCCCTAGCTAGCTCGTCGCCGTTGTCGTGAGCTCGCCACCGCAGATCACCTCACCGTCGTGGCCACCGTGGCCTGAGCTCACGTCCGAGCTCGTAGCCGAGCTCCTGGGGCTCGTAGGAGCCCAACTATGCTCTTCGCATTGCTTGTCGTGCCCCACATCGCCGTAGCCACCAACGCCCGATTCGGGCGTCCGCCGCCAACGACCTAGCGCTCGACTCCATCTTTTTTAGCTCGCGCTAAGGCCACATATTGACGCGGGACGTTGTTCCCGTTCGAACGCGACCAACCGCTGTTGATTTGGTCGCCGAACGACGAAACACGAGCCCCTCCCACACGCGCCGCTGCGTTTTGGGTCGCCGGAGCTGTCTCCGGCGCCGTCGCCAACGTGGCCTGGCAGATGGGCCATCTGTGCCATTGACTCTGGGCCCCACGGGTCCCCGTTGACTAGTTTGACCAGTCAACGTGATGACCGGGCTTCTCTGTGACGCTGACGTGCGGGCCCCACCGTGTAATTAGTTTAACTAAACTGGTTTTATAATTAAAATTAATTAGTTAGTTAGTTAAGACACTGACAGGTGGGGTCCAAGTGCTAATTAACCGTGTTTAGTATTAGTTAACTTTGTTTAGCCCTCTGACTATGACATGTGGGTCCCACTGGACCCACAGGTCAGTTTTGACCTGGTCAGCGAGTCTGTTGACTGCTGACATCATCCCCACGCAATGCTGACATATAATTCCTTTTCTGTTAATATTAATAATTCCAGAATTTTGTTTAAACTTTGAAAATTCATAGAAATTAAACCGTAACTCCGATGAAAATGTTTTCCATATGAAAGTTGCTTAGAAAAATTCAACGAATCCGAATATGCAGTCCAATCATCTGTCACATGCCCCTAGCATGCTGAACATGGAACTTTCCCCCTCCAGTCATCTGTCTGACATAGGTCTGGAACCGGTAAAACATTCCCGGTTGACTTCCCCCTTCGGCGGTATCGTGTAGCACCGCGTTAGAACACGTCTAGCTCTGCCCATTGTCCTGTTATGCACTTGCTTGCTATGTATTTACAGTTTCTCCCCCCCCCCCCCTCTTCTCTTTGGTAGACCCCGTGACGATGTTAATGCCCCTGTGATCGACTACGTCGATGACGACCCCTCCTTGCCAGAGCAACCAGGCAAGCCCCCCTTTTGATCATCCCGATATTGCCCATTCCATTCTCTCATGCTTGCATTAGATTTTGCTATTGTTATTGTTTGCTCCTATTCTGATGCATAGACTGCTTTTGTATCTGCTGTTGTACCTTACCTGCTTATTCTAAACTGCTTAGTATAGGTTGGTTAGTGATCCATCAGTGACCCCACCTTGTCCTTGTTGCCCCTGCTTCATCATCGAAGACCCGATCAACGGGATCGAAGACCAGGCCCCGGCACCTCACATCACTTTCCCCTTAGTTGCTCGACGCTGCTGGGTTACTATCGAGTGCCGAGGGTGAGACCTCTACAGCACTTCTGATGTTAACCCTGTAGTGTAGCTATTCGGTCATGGTCATCGAGGGTGATTGCGCCTTAACCACTTCCAATACGACTCTGTCGTGCAACCCCTCAAGTCTGAACCTCGGGGGTGATTCCTCTTACATTCATCTTGATGATTACATCGAGTGGAATTCACCAGGGGTGATTCCTTGGGTTTTCACCTTGATGTTTGGACACACGGATACTTGGACTTTACCACTGTTACTTGGAAAGGCGGGTCAACCCTGAGGGGTACCCGCAAGTGATGTGGAGACGGATTGACCTGGAGGGTGCCCGAGAAATAATTACGAGGCGTGGTCGGGCATTCTTAGCCCTTGCCGCAAGTCCTCGATACGGGCCAACGGGGTCACATATTTCATGAGTCTCTGCTTGTTACTGCGCATTCCTAATCCACTATGATTTGGATATTTGATCCGAGGGGCCTCTGGCCTGATAGCACTAACCATCACGTGGGCATAGTATGGGCGTTCCGTGTCGTATGCATCAACCGAAGCTTAATAGACGTCAGCGACTGAGCGGCGTGCGCTGGGTTGGACTGCGTAAGCACCTGCCTTGTTGAAGGAGGTAGCTAGGTCTGCCCACCGGCCGCGTACGCAACGTGCAAGAGTTTCCGGGGAGATGGCCCATGACCCCTGGGGGCATAGGTTTAGTCCGGCGTGCTGGCCTCTCTATTAAGCCTAGGTCGGGTTGCGGCGTATTGTTTGGCCGAGGCCGGGCATGACCTAGGAAAGTGTGTCCGACCGGAGTTAATCGAGCGTGGTGGGTAAGTTGGTGCACCCCTGCAGGGAAGAAAACATCTATCGATAGCCTGTCCTACGGTAACAGACACTTGGAGTTGTATCTCGATCGATACCACTAGAACTAGATACTTGTGATGAGAATTGGATTGTGATGATAACTGGATAGTATGGCTCTGGGATTGCTTTCTCATGGGGAGTCGAGAAAGGATCTCTGGCCGAGGTTGACAACACTACTACTATTTTACTTTATGCTACTCTACTCCCTCCTGTTTGCTGCAAGATGGTGGTTTCCAGAAGATGCTAGTCTTCGATAGGACTAGGCCTTCTCTCTATTCTGGCATTTCTGCAGTGCAGTCCACATATACAGCCTTCCTTTGATAATGTTGCATATGTAGTGTAGATCCTTGCTTGCGAGTACTTTGGATGAGTACTCATGGTTGCTTTGCTTCCCCTTTCCCCCCTTCTTTCTTCTTTCTGGTATTTGCAGCCAGATGTCGGAGTCCAGGAGCCAGATGCCACCGCCGATGCCTACTACTACGTGGAGACCGTCGACGACCAGGAGTAGTTAGGAGGCTCCCAGGCAGGAGGCCTTGCCTTTTCTATCGATGTTGTTTTTGTGCTAGCCTTCTTAAGGCAAACTTGTCTAACTTATGTCTATACTCAGATATTGTTGCTTCCGCTGACTCTTGTGTATTCGAGCTTATGTATTCGAGCCCTCGAGGCCCCTGGCTTGTAATATAAAGCTTGTATTATTTTAATTTGTGTCTAGAGTTGTGTTGTGATATCTTCCCGTGAGTCCTTGGTCTTGATCGTACACATTTACGTGTATGATTATGTATGATTGAATCGGGGGCGTCACAAGTTGGTATCAGAGCCGACTGCCTGTAGGTAGCCCCCTTTCCAACTCCTTGGCCGAAGTTTAGTCTAGTCACTGAAAAACTTTTACTAACATTGGCTGTGTGTCTTACGGGCCCACATTGCCATTGGGTGGTATTATGATCTTTTACTCCTCGTCTATACTCTGGGATTCTGATCTCTCTTCTATTCGGGTTAAACATTTTACTAACTCTAACATTAGGTTCTCATAACCATTTCCTCCCGTAGATCCCCGACATTACCGATGATCGCTTGCTTCGCCAGAAGATTCTGCGGATACTCCTCGATGTTTCCCGAGACCCTGTTCCCACTGCTTCACAGTCCTAACCATCGATAAGTCCCCATGGATACCATCCTTGCCGTTTGTACCTTCATCCCCAATTGCTCTTGTTGTTACAAGTTACCCCTAACACTCTCCGTTGTTCTGAGAATCCTTTGTGTCTTATGCTTTGCAGCTTCTTTTCGCACTATGGATAATTCACTTACCCGGGGTCCGTTCCTCCCCAGTTGTTCACATGCTTTCCAAAATACTTTGAAATGCTATCTGATCTCCCCAAAATCCTCTGCGGCCTTTTACTTTTGATTCCCCTTGCCTGCTTGTATTATGGTTAATTCCATATGTCTAGCGATATTTATTAAAATCCTTTGTGATTGTCATTCTGTTCCTACGGATTCAACGTATGTGCGACTACTCACAATCATCAATTAATCCATAGGAATTTCCTTTCCAGCTCAGACATCATTCCAGATATGAGCTGGTCCTTGCCCAATCAAGATTCGATCGGTGTGCCTCTAAGTCTGTTCAACCTATCCATCTTCGATCGGAGCATCTGATCTGATACACCGATCTAGAAATCCAATTTCTTTGTATTTAAGCATCGAATTATTCAGATGTTTCCATAAACCAATGCCCTTGCATTTCTTCTTCTTCTGGTTGGATACTAGTACTCACATCAACTCCGTCATGAATCGCCAGATCCATTGTTGGATTGTATCCGACAGTGTCCATCGCATTCAAAAACCTCGAGAGTTCTTCCCCTTATACATGATGCCTTTGGCAAATTGTATCCTCTCCTTATATTCGAGTTTGTGTTATTTACTCCTGAAGACTGCGGTGTAGGTTCCTAAGATGCCCCGATGGGTTGAACCTATGCCTTTCCTAATCCATGTGAACTCGAAAGTTACGCGAGTCATACTCTTCTGGTGCTTCACCAGATAAATCTTTAACACTACAACTTCATCAAAAGCGAGAAGTGAATGAAAGGTTATGCACTGAAGAAGTGGGAGTCGACCTTGAACTTAGTGTTCATGCCCATGGACCCGATGTGGAACTTGTCATGGAAGCTTCTTATGATAATAATAATCCCCTTGTTATAAGTTCATCTGGTATCTATGTTTGGTCCTTTGCAACCGTGGTTCTGACCATGATTGTTCCCCTTTGATTCCATCTCTTGGACTAGTTAAAGTACTTGTCTTCTGCAGATGAATACACATGTCCAAACTCTATTATGCCCTATCTTCGAGTATTAACCCTCTAGTATCTCGAGGATATCATGCATTTCACTACATCTAATGAACTTTTGATGAAGTACTACCTTACCCTGTCTTAGTCACTTCATGGGTTCTGGGTTGTCTTCAACCGAGACCACCGAACAATGAATCTATTCCGCTCAGTGATTCAGCACTCCTAGTACTTTGTTGCTGGGGAGTTGGATACTCCA
Organism: Triticum timopheevii; assembly: GCA_963921465.1. NCBI lineage: Eukaryota > Viridiplantae > Streptophyta > Magnoliopsida > Poales > Poaceae > Triticum > Triticum timopheevii. The sequence continues at coordinate 371,066,222 of OY997266.1, forward strand.
TCACATCATTCCTAGCCTGATCGGCTATATTTTTATCGTGTCAACTTTTAACTATGCTACCTGGTCCTTATGCCCGGAGCAACTTCCGACGACGAGCTAAGCTTACATCGATCTTTCTCGTCATATCATTTCACCTTGAACAGCAAGTTTGATTTCGACTTTGTGTCGTACTCATGGTTCCAATAGCTTTTCGCTTCGTCCTTCCTGTTGCTTGATGGCATCTTCATAGAGCCTCTCGACAAAGGCGTCGTGATCAGCATCAACATTTTGACTTTTGTTGAAATGGCAATTGAAGAGAAATACCATCCTTGACCTATGATGATTGAGTTATCATCAACTACCCCCCTTGTCATCTTTCCTACACATGATTGATCATGTCTTGGTTATACCTTGGAATCCTTACTATTCCTGCAATTGTTCTTTGAGTATTTCTTGTGATCTTCAACTCCAACCCCTACTTGGAACACCATGTTAATGCTACCTAGATGCATGACTGAGGTTTTCCGAATATCAACAAGAACGTTGGAAGCACATTGTCGAATGTTTCTTGATCTATTATCCAAACACCGTTGTATGGGTAATATCATGATTCTTCCCTCGCCCCCTTTATGTAAATGCTTTTGAACTTATTGTTATATCATGTATATCCTGCTCCGCTTCCCATTGGGAAGGATATACTCCTAAATCTCGTGTATAAACACATTTTCCTTTCCATTGTTTGCTTAACCTTTCTTGTGATCTATATGTGTTATAAGTAGAAATAATTCCCTGCTTATGAAAACACCTCGGTCTACAACTCTGTCAGTGTGACCTTGTTATTATTGTTGATGACATTCCGGTAACCGTCGATGGACGAGAATTTTGCCTAATGGCCCGCCTCGTTCCAACGAGCAGCAAAATGGTTCTCTTTGTCCCTCACCCTTGGTACCAACATTCATGTCAACATAACTAACAGACTATCCTCTAACATGCCTTGCTATCAGGACCGTACAAGATGTCACCACCCTTCCTACTTTTTAACCCACATGGTGGGCCCATAACCCACAGTTCCACAGGATCAGAACCTGACTCTCCTGTACAACCTTGATTCCGAAATATTCTTGGCACTCGGCTTCGTATGTAATACATGAGCTAACTTCCTCACCATGTTTCTTTTCGGTATCAGAGGCAACATTATTCTTCTTTGCTCTGGACCTCTTCATCACCTATTTTAGGCATCAGCTGGATGCCTACCTGGTTAAAACTAGTTGAATCTCTGTATAGCACTCTCGATACGTCCTGGTGCTTCTAAAATCTCCTTCCTTGAGATAACTACCGCGTGCTGATCCTTTCAGACATTCGTCCTTATAGCTTCCCCCTTACTACACCTCTTAAATCTCGGGACGAGATTTCTTGTAGTGGAGGAGATTTGTAACGCCCTGAGAATCATGCTACAGTAATCCCCTGTTAATGGTGCCAGATCATCATGCTTACTAAGCTAATTATCACTTGATAAAAATCCAAGTCAAATTCAAATTCAAATTATGAGTGAAATTCAAAATTTCTCAAACATGAAAACTAAAATGTTCTTCATGTGCCAAATAATCCATAACTAATATTGGTAGTGAACCAACATTTTTGCAAATGTCCAAGTTCCCTAAACCACTTTAAAACAGTGGCTAAAACTATAGTTTAAATGCCTTTTTAAATTACGAAGGTTGCAAACTATTTCAAAAGCCTCACAATTCATTTTGTAGCATTGCACAATAATTCTTTGGAATTGTTTTAGCCAGTGGCATAATTTTGCAAAGTCATTAGTGGCTAAAAGAAAAGGCAAAAGCTCCTGGAAAAGAAAAACAAAAAAAAGAGAAAAGGAAAGAATATGGGGTGGGAGAGCCCCTGGCCTCCCCTTAGGCTTCGGCCCATCCCCCTGGGCCTCAGCCCACTCCCACCCATCCATCCCAATCCCCCCGCACCGGTTGCCCCTCTCCCTGCTTCCTGTTCCTCGGTCTCAGACCGCAACAGGGACGTGCTCCCACTCGACCACCTCGCCGGCCACGCTGACGAGGGGATAAGGACGCCGACGCAGCGCCCCCTCGGGTTCCCCTCCCCATCTCATCCACTCCCCCTTTCCCTTTCTCTCTCTCCTTCTCCTTCGTTTTGGAGAGGAGGCCGACGCGGTCGCCGCTGTGCCTCGCCCGTCCCCGCGGCCATCAAGCCCCTTCACCTCGCCTTCGTGCCCATCGTCTTTGTCGTCATCGTCTACCCCGTCCCGTTCGTGAGCGCGAGCTGGGAGCCACTGCGGGGAGCGCATCGAGCCACCCCCCTTTCGCCTCTGTCGCCGGTGACCGCCGTCGTCTTCGGCCACTGCGCTCCTAAGCTGTCGCAGGCTTTTCATAGCCGCTCGGTAAGCTCCTCCCTCCCTCCATTCTTCTCCTCGCACCGCGTGGTTCTCCCTAGCTAGCTCGTCGCCGTTGCTGTGAGCTCGCCGCCGCAGATCACCTTACCGTAGTGGCCACCGTGGCCCGAGCTCGCGTCGGAGCTTGTAGCCGAGCTCCTGGGGCTCGTAGGAGCCCAACTATGCTCTTCGCATCGCTTGTCGTGCCCCACATCGCCATAGCCACCAACGCCCGATTCCGGCGTCGGCCACCGACGACCTAGCGCTCGACTCCATCTGTTTTAGATCACACTAAGGCCACATATCGACACGGGACGTTGTTCCCGTTCGAACACGACCAACCGCCGTCGATTTGGTCGCCGAACGACGAAACACGAGCCCCTCCCGGACGCACCGCCGCGTTTTGGGTCGCTGGAGCTGTCTCCGGCGCCGGCGCCGACGTGGCCTGGCAGATGGGCCATCTGTGCCATTGATGCTGGGCCCCACGGGTCCCCGTTGTCAACGTGCTGACTGGGCTTCTCTGTGATGCTGACATGCGTGCCCCACCACGTAATTAGTTTAACTAAACCGGTTTTATAATTAAAATCAATTAGTTAGTTAGTTCAGACACTGACAGGTGGGGTCCAAGTGCTAATTAACCCTGTTTAGTTTTAGTTAACTTTGTTTAGCCCTCTGACTATGAAATGTGGGTCCCACTGGACCCACAGGTCAGTTTTGACCTGGTCAGCGAGTCTGTTGACTGCTGACATCTTCCCCACGCAATGCTGACATCATAATTCCTTTTTTGTTAATATTAATAATTTCAGAATTTTGTTTAAACTTTGAAAAATCATAGAAATTAAACCGTAACTCCAATGAAAATGTTTTCTATATGAAATTTGCTTGGAAAAATTCAACGAATCCGAATATGCGGTCCGTTCATCTGCCACATGCCCCTAGCATGCTGAACATAGAACTTTCCCCCTCCGGTCCTCTGTCTGACACAGGTCCGGAACCGGGAAAACATTCTCGGTTGACTTCCCCCTTCGGCGGTATTGTGTAGCACCGCGTTAGAACACGTCTAGCTCTGCCCATCTCCTGTTATGCACTTGCTTGCTATGTATTTACTGTTTCTCCCCCTCTCTTCTCTTTGGTAGACCTCGTGACGATGCTAATGCCCTTGCGATCGACTACGTCGACGACGACCCCTCCTTGCCAGAGCAACCAGGCAAGCCCCCCTTTTGATCATCCCGATATCACCCATTCCATTCTCTCATGCTTGCATTAGATTTTGCTATTGTTGTTGTTTGCTCCTATTCTGATGCATAGACTGCTTTTGTATCTGCTGTTGTACCTTACCTGCTTATTCTAAACTGCTTAGTATAGGTTGGTTAGTGATCCATCAATAACCCCACCTTGTCCTTGTTGCCCCTGCTTCATCATCGAAGACCCGATCAATGGGATCGAAGACCAGGCCCCGACACCGCACATCACTTTCCCCTTAGTTGCTCGACACTGCTGGGTTACTATCGAGTGCCGAGGGTGAGACCTCTACAACACTTTTGATATTAACCCTGTAGTGTAGCTATTCGGTCGTGGTCATCAAGGGTGATTCCGCCTTAACCACTTTCGATACGACTCTGTCGTGCAACCCCTCAAGTGTGAACCTCGGGGGTGATTCCTCTTACGTTCATCTTGATGAGTACATCGAGTGGAATTCAGCGGGGGTGATTCCTTGGGTTTTCCCCTTGATGTTTGGACACACGGATACTTGGACTTTACCACTGCTACTTGGAAAGGCGGGTCGACCCTGAGGGGTACCCGCGAGTGATGTGGAGACGGGTTGACCTGGAGGTTGCCCGAGAAATAATTACGAGGCGTGGCCGGGCATTCTTAGCCCTTGCCGCAAGTCCTCGAGACGGGGCAACGGGGTCACATCTTCCGTGAGTCTCTGCTTGTTACCGCGCGTTCCTAATCCACTACGATTTTGATATTTGATCTGAGGGGCCTCTGGCCTGATAGCACTAATCATCACGTGGGCATAGTATGGGCGTTCTGAGTTGCATGCATCAGCCGAAGCTTAATAGACGTCAGCGACTGAGCGGTGCGCGTCGGGTTGGACTGCGTAAGCACCTTCCTTGTTGAAGGAGGTAGCTAGGTCTGCTCACCGGCCGCGTACGCAACGTGCAGGAGTTTCCGGGGAGATGGCCCATGACCCCTGGGGGCATAGGTTTAGTCCGGCGTGCTGGCCTCTCTACTAAGCCTAGGTCAGGTTGCGGCGTATTGTTTGGCCGAGGCCGGGCATGACCTAGGAAAGTGTGTCCAGCCGGAGTTAATCGAGCGTTGTGGGTAAGTTGGTGCACCCCTGCAGGGAAGAAAACATCTATCGAAAGCCTGTCCTACGGTAACGGACACATGGAGTTGTATCCCGGTCGATACCACTAGAACTGGATACTTGTGATGAGAATTGGATTGTGATGATAACTGGATAGTATGGATCTGGGATTGCTTTCTCGCAGGGAGTCGAGAAAGGATCTCTAGCCGAGGTTGATAACACTACTACTATTATACTTTATGCTACTCTACTCCCTCCTGTTTGCTGCAAGATGGTGGTTTCTAGAAGATGCTAGTCTTCGATAGGACTAGGCCTTCTCTCTATTCTGGCATTTCTGCAGCCCAGTCCACATATACAGCCTTCCTTTGATAATGTTGCATATGTAGTGTAGATCCTTGCTTGCGAGTACTTTGGATGAGTTCTCATGGTTGCTTTGCTCCCCCTTTCCCCCCTTCTTTCTTCTTTCCGGTATTTGCAACCAGATGTCGGAGTCCAGGAGCCAGATGCCACTGCTGATGCCTACTACTACGTGAAGACCGCCGACGACCAGGAGTAGTTAGGAGGCTCTCGGGCAGGAGGCCTTGCCTTTTCGATCGATTTTGTTTTTGTGCTAGCCTTCTTAAGGCAAACTTGTCTAACTTATGTCTGTACTCAGATATTGTTGCTTCCGCTGACTCTTGTGTATTCGAGCTTATGTATTCGAGCCCTCGAGGCCCCTGGCTTGTAATATAAAGCTTGTATTATTTTAATTTGTGTCTAGAGTTGTGTTGTGATATCTTCCCGTGAGTCCTTGATCTTGATCGTACACATTTGCATGTAGGATTAGTGTACGATTGAATCGGGGGCGTCACAGGCTGGTCCGTCCCTCTCTTGGCCCATATCTTTGTCGGGGCTGCCCGGAACCCCTTTCCGGTGACCCGATACGTACCCGGTACCCCCCGGAACACTTCCAGTGTCCGAATACTATAGTCCTATATATGATTTTTTACCTCTCGACCATTTAGAGACTCCTCATCATGCTCGTGATCTCATCTAGGACTCCGAACAACATTCGGTCACCAAATCACATAACTCATATAATACAAATCGTCATTGAACGTTAAGCCTGCGGTCCCTACGGGTTTGAGCACTATGTAGACATGACCAAGACACCTCTCTGGTCAATAACCAATAGTGAAACCTGGATGCTCATATTGGCTCCCACATATTCTATGAAGATTTTTATCGGTCGAACCATTATGACAACATACATTATTCCCTTTGTCATCGGTATGTTACTTGCCCGAGATTCGATGGTCGGTATCTTCATACCTAATTCAATCTCGTTATCGGCAAGTCTCTTTACTCGTTCTGTAATGCATCATCCCGCAATTAACTCATTAGTCACATTGCTTGCAAGGCTTCTTATGATGTGCATTACCGAGAGGGCCCGGAGATACCTCTCCAATACTCTGAGTGACAAATCCTAATCTCGATCTATGCCAACCCAACAAACACCTTCGGAGATACCCGTCGAGCATCTTTATAATCACCTAGTTACGTTGTGACGTTTGATAGCACATAAGGCATTCCTCCAGTATGGCATTTCCATAGCCATTCTGAGATATATTGCCACGCAACTTCCACCGTTCCATTTATTATGACACATACCATCACTGTCATATTGCTTTGCATGATCATGTAGTTAGCATAGTATTTGTGGCTTGTGTTGGGAAACATAGCATGCAATTTCAAAACAATTCCTACGCTCACGCAAGATCTAACTAGGAGATGCATAGCAACGAGAGGGGGAGAGTGTGTCCACGTACCCTCGTAGACCGAAAGCGGAAGCGTTTGTGAACATGGTTGATGTACGCAAACTTCTTCTCATTCCGACCAATCAAGTACCGAACGTACGGCACCTACGAGTTCTACACACGTTCAGCTTGATGAAGTCCCTTGAACTCTTGATCCAACAAAGTGTCGAGGGAGAGTTGCGTCAGCACGACGGTGTGGTGACGGTGATGGTGAAGTGATCCACACAGGGCTTCACCTAAGCATTACGTGAATATGACCGGAGGCGTAAACTGTGGAGGGGGGCACCGCACACGGCTAGGAATCAATCTTGTGTGTTCTAGCGGTGCTCCCCCCACATATGTGTAGGTTGGAGAGGCAGAGGGGCAGCAAGGGGCGCCCCAAGTAGGAGTAATCCTACTTGGGCGCTCCCACAAGTCGGCCTCCCCCCATCCATATGTGTCGGAGAGGGAAGGAAACATAGGGGGGAGAGAAGGAAAGGGGGAGGCCGAACCCTCCCCTTTCCTTCTCCCTTCCCCTACTTCCTTCTCCTCCTATGTAGGCCTATATGGGGAAGCACCAGCCCACCAGGGGCTGGTCTGTCCCTTTCTTGGCCCATAAGGCCCATATCTTTGCCGGGGGTGCCCGGAACCCCTTTCCGGTGACGCGATACGTACCCGGTACCCCCCGGAACACTTCTGGTGTCCGAATACTATCATCCTATATATGAATCTTTACCTATCGACCATTTAGAGACTCATCGTCATGTCCGTGATCTCATCCAGGACTCTGAACAACATTCGGTCATCAAATCACATAACTCATATAATACAAATTGTCATCAAACGTTAAGCGTGCGGACCCTACGGGTTCGAGAACTATGTAGACATCACCAAGACACCTCTCTGGTTAATAACAACAGCGTAACCTGGATGCTCGTATTGGCTCCCACATATTCTACGAAGATCTTTATCGATTGAACCGTTATGACAACATACGTTATTCCCTTTATCATCGGTATGTTACTTGCCCGAGATTTGATCGTCGGTATCTTCATACCTAGTTCAATCTCGTTACCAGCAAGTCTCTTTACTCGTTCCGTAATGCGTCATCCCGCAACTAACTCATTAGTCACATTGCTTGCAAGGCTTCTTATGATGTGCATTACCGAGAGGGCCCAGAGATACCTCTCCGATACTCAGAGTGACAAATCCGAATCTCGATCTATGCCAACAAAACAAACACCTTCGGAGATACCTATAGAGCATATTTATAATCACCCGGTTACATTGTGACGTTTAAAATAGCACACAAGGCATTCCTCCGGTATCCGGGAATTGCGTAATCTCATAGTCAGAGGAATATGTATTTGACATGAAGAAAGCGGTAGCAATAAAACTGAACGCTCATAATGCTAAGCTAACGAATGGGTCTTGTCCATCACATCATTCTCCTAATGATGTGATCTCGTTCATCAAATGAAAACACATGTCTGTGGTTAGGAAACTTAACCATCTTTGATTAACAAGCTAGTCAAGTAGAGGCATACTAGGGACATGGTGTTTTGTCTATGTATCCACACATGTATCAAGTTTCTGGTTAATACAATTCTAGCATGAATAATAGACATTTATCATGATATAAGGAAATATAAAATAACAACTTTATTATTTCCTCTAGGGCATATTTCCTTCAGCTTGGCCACTGTTCATATTTTTTTATACATGTCACTCTTGATCATTGCACATCCCGGTACACCGCCGGAGGCATTCATATATAGTCATATTATCGAGTTGTAAAAATAAAAGTGTGATGATCATTATTATTAGAGCATTGTCCATATGAGGAAAGGATGATGGAAGCTATGATTCCCTCACAAGTTGGGATTAGACTCCGGACTTAAAAAATAAAAAGAGGCCAAAGAGCCCAAACAAAGAGAGAAAAAGAGAGAAGGGACAATGTTACTATCCTTTTTCCACACTTATGCTTCAAAGTAGCACCATGTTCTTCATAATAGAGAGTCTCCTATTTTATCACTTTATACTAGTGGGAATTTTTCATTATAGAACTTGGCTTGTATATTCCAATGATGGGCTTCCTCAAATAGCCCTAGGTCTTCGTGAGCAAGCAAGTTGGATGCACACCCACTTAGTTTTCATTTAGAGCTTTCATACACTTATAGATCTAGTGCATCCGTTGCATGGCAATCCCTACTCACTTGCATCAGTATCAATTGATGGGCATCTCCATAGCCCATTAATTTGCCTAGTTGATGTGAGACTTTCTCCTTTTAGTCTTCTCCACACAACCTCCACCATACTCTATTCCACCTATAGTATATCCATGGCTCACGCTCATGTATTGCGTGAAGTTGAAAAAGCTTGAGAACATTAAAAGTATGAAGCAATTGCTTGGCTTGTCATCGGGGTTGTGCATGATGAAATATTTTGTGTGATGAAGATAGAGCATAGCCAGACTCTATGGTTTTGTAGGGATAACTTTCTTTGGCCATGATATTTTGAGAAGACATGATTGCTTTGTTAGTATGCTTGAAGTATTATTGTTTTTATGTCAATATTAAACTTTTTTTTCGAATCTTACGGATCTGAACATTCATGCCATAATAAAGAAGATTACATTGATAAATATGTTTTGTAGCATTCATACTTCATAAATTCTTTCTTTTATCATTTACCTACTCGAGGATGAGCGTGAATTAAGCTTGGGGATGTTGATACGTCTCCAACGTATCTATAATTTATGAAGTATTCATGCCATGTTTGCAACAATTTTATATGGTTTTGGTATGATTTTATTTGAACTAACCCAGACTGATGCTGTTTTCAGCAGAACTACCGTGGTGTCGTTTTTTGTGCAGAAATAAAAGTTCTCGGAATGGGCTGAAAATTTACGACGATTTTCTATGGACCAAAAAAGGCCCCTGAAGCACTGGAACTGGACCAGGAGGTGACCGAGGAGGCCACAAGCCAGGGGGCTCGCCCTACCCCCCCCCCCCCCCAAGGCGCTAGCTCCCGGCTGGTGAGCTCCTCGAGCACCCCCTTGACGTGAGACCGACGCCAAAAATTCTCATAAATACCAAAACCCCCAAAAAGAACCCTAGATGAGAAGTTCCACCGTCACAAGCCTCTATAGCCATGAAAAAACAATCGGGACCTCATTCCAGCACCCTGTCGGAGGGGGAAATCATCACCGGAGGCCATCTTCATGATCCCGGCGGTCTCCATGGCAAGGAGGGAGTAGTTCACCCTCATGGCTGATGGTATGTACTAGTAGCTAGTGTTTGATCCCTCTCTCTCGTGTTCTTGATTTGGCACGATCTTGATGTATCGCAAGCTTTGTTAATATATTTGGATCTCATGGTGTTGTTCCCTCTTTACCTTCTTGTGATGAATTGAGTCTTGCTCTTTGAGGTTTTGTTATGTTGGAATGAGTATTGGATTTGAGAACACTTGATGTATGTCTTGCGATGGGATATCCGTGGTGACAATGGGATGAGCTATTGATTCACTTGATGTATGTTTTGGTACTCAACTCGCATATTCCCGAGGTGACATTGGGGTAATCTATGCATTGGGGTTGATGCATCTTTTGGTCCTACGTTCTCTGATAGAAACTTCGGAGTGATTCTTTGTTGCATGTTGAGGGATTGTTATATGATCCAATTATGTCATCATTTTGAGAGAATTTGCACTGGTGAAAGTATGAACACTAGGCCTTGTTTTCAAGCATTGCAATGCCGTTTTTGCTCACTTTTGTTACTAGCTACCTTGCTGGTTTTATATTTTTATATTACAAAAACTTGTATGTATTTCCATACTACACTTGTATCGCCATCTCTTCACTGAACTACTGCACCTATACAATTTACCATTACATTGGGTGTGTTGGGGACACAAGAGACTCTTTCTTATTTGGTTGTAGGGTTGTTTGAGAGAGACCATCTTAATCCTATGCCTCCCACAGACTGATAAACCTTAGGCCATCCACTTGAGGGAAAATTACTATTGTCCTGCAAAACTCTACGCTTGGAGGCCCAACACGAGTCTACAAGAAGAAGGTTGCATAGTAGACATCAAATGGCATTATGAAGTATTTTGCAAAACACATGAACAACTAGTGGTGAATGAATCCCCAGTAAGTGTGAGGAATTATTTGTAGATGTATTCATGCGGAAATGGAGCTGCAAAGTAGTAGGCACAATGGATTCTAAGAATATAGGAAAATGTTTCGGGGTATCTTGTAATAACAAGAGCAACTGGGAATGACTATGCACTACAAAAAAATGACACATCCGTGACATTTTGGGCCAAACGAATTTTTTTTCTGTCATACATATGACACTTCTATGACGATAATTGTGACAAAATTCGGTATCATCATAGATGTGGTGGGCTCCTACTTCTATGACAAAAAATCATGACAGAAAATGGGCTTTTCGTCCTGGGCGGGCCGGAGATGTTGCTGCATGACATTCTTTGGGCCGTCCATGACGGAAAAAACCGTGGTAGAAGCGAGGGGGAGGAAAATTTCGGGGAGTTGACGGTTACGGTGGGAGGTCGGGGGCCAAGCGATGCGCATTTCTCTCGTACACATACGCGCGTGTGTGTGAGGCGTTGGCTCTAACTGAACCCGAGCGAGGTGTTGGGGCTCTAACTGAACCTGAGCGATTGCACGGCAGGCTACGCGTTACTGAACGCGAGCGATCGATCGATGGCTGTTAACTGAACCCGATCGAGCGATTCCTTCTCTACTGCTGCTAACTGAAGTCGATCGATTAGATGAACAGTGAGCGTTGCGGGGGCGGGGGGGATGGATGAACAGTGAGCGGTGGCATTGCCTCTGGATGAACAGGACCCCGTGGTGTGGAGGGCTGGATGAACAGTAGACGGTGGAGGGGTGGTCGTGGAGGGGTCGTTGAACAGGACCCCGTGGTGTGGAGGGCTGGATGAACAGTAGACGGTGGAGGGGTGCCCGTGGAGGGGTGGTTGAACAGTAGCCAGTGGAGTAGCGCACGGTGGAGGCTGGATGAACAGGAGCCCGTGGAGGCTGGAGGAGGTCGACGGTAGCCCGTGGAGGCTAGAGGAGGTCGACGATGGAGATGAACAGTATCCCGTCAAGTCCCCTTGTGCGGTACGCCACACCCCTCCCGATGAACAGGACCCCCGTTTCGACCATAGCGCTCCAAAACAAGTCTGTTTCGTCCATTTTGCGGTACGCCACACCCCTCCCGATCAACAGGACCCCCGTTTCAACCGTAGGAGGTCCGTTTCCTTCGTTTTGCGGTACGCCACACCCCTCCCGATCAACAGGACCCCCGTTTCGACCGTAGGAGGTCCGTTTCCTCCGTTGTGCGGTATGCCAGGCCCCTCCCGATCAACAGGATCCCGTTTTGAACGTGGCCGGTCGAACACAAGGTCGTTTCCTCCGTTGTGCGGTACGCCAGGCCTCGTTTCCATCGCCTGTTCCGTCCAAGCCCTCCCGATGAACACGACCACGCATTCTATTCCGACCCCAGCCGGTTGGCTCCCCATGAATACGACGACGACGCTGTTTCTCCGTTCCAAACCAGCCATGTACGTATGCGCAAGTAGGCGCTCGAGACCCTGCCCGTATGTACGTACGTGGCCGTATTTTCTTTCTTGCACCCTCGCCGCTGTATGTACGTGTACATGCTACGTGCGTGCCTCTACTACGACACGTGCGCGCCTCTACATCGACCAGTATGTACGTACACGTTCGCGACCAGAATGACAACGCTACGTACGCTTCGACCAGGTGGGTCCCGACTGTCAGTCACTTCCTTGCCTGCGAAGATGTAGCTGGTGGGTCCCAGTAGTCAGGGAGGCGAATCGTTTCGTTTTTTTGCCGGACACACTTCCTTGCGTACGAAGATGTAGCTGGTGGGTCCCAGCTGTCAGGGGGGCGAATCGGTTTTTTTGCCCGAATGCACTTCCTTGCGTGCGGAGGTGTAGCTGGTGGGTCCCAGCAGTCAGGAGGGAAACATTTTTTTGTGAAATACGGTGGCCCGTCCGGTGGGTCCCTGCTGTCAGGTGGAGGAATCATTATTTTCCGTGTAATAAGGAGGCACTTCCTTGCTGCGGCCGTGGACCCAACTGTCAGCCTCTCCACGTACAGTCCACGTCCGATGGAAGTCGTTCCTTGACCACGTTGACCACGCCGCGTCGAGAGCACCAGAGCGGTGGATGACGGCGAGGCCTAGGAAGGGGACGACACGGAGCCGGTGAAGACGCGGCAGTGGAAGCCCACGCGGAGAGGAGTGCAAGGGTTCACTGGTTCGGCTGCGGTGTGAGGCTGCCGTCGCCGCAGGGCCTGGCCAGCGGTGGGAATAGTAGGGGGCGGTGAGGCCTCCGCGGCAGCACAGCCGGCCACGGGAGGCAGGAGCAGGCGGCACGACCAGCGCTGCTTTGGGCGTCTATAGCAAGAAGACCAGAGGTTGAAGAAGAACTACGGCCGTTGGATGGACATCGTACGGTCACTGGAGCTAGAATCATTCATATTGACTAAGTTGACAAAGCCCTCCGTCCCCGTCAACTTAGTAGGCCCACAAGTCAGCCTCCCACCAAGGTGGGTCCCAGCTAGCAGGGGGAGTATTCATTTTTTTGTGCGTAATAAAGTGGCACTTCCGGTGGGTCCGAGCTGACAGTGGGGGGAATGTTTTTTCACGAAATACGGTGGCCCGTCCGATGGGTCCCAGCAGTCGGGGGGGGAAATGTTTTTTTCGCGAAATAAGGTGGCCCGTCCGGTGGGTCCCTGCTATCAGGTGGAGGAATAATTATTTTCCGCGTAATAAGGAGGCACTTCCTTGCGGCCGCCGTGGACCCAGCTGTCAGCCTCTCCATGTACAGTACTTTTCCGATGGAAGTCGGTCGTTGACCACGTTGACCACGCCGCGCCGAGAGCACCAGAGTGGTGGACGACGGCGACGCCTAGGAAGGGGACGACGCGGAGCCGGGGAAGACGCGACAGTGGAAGCCCACGCGGAGAGGAGTGCAAGGGTTCACTGGTTCGGCTGCGGTGTGAGGCTGCCGTCGCCGCAGAATAACAGGGGGTGTGGGTGAGTGGAGGGATGGCCTGGCCAGTGGTGGGAGTAGTATGGGGGCGGTGAGGCCTCTGCGGCAGCACAGCCGACCACGGGAGGCAGGAGTAGACGGCACGACCGGCGCTGCTTTGGGCGGCTGGACCAAGAAGACCAGAGGTTGAAGAAGCACTACGGCCGTTGGATGGACATCATACGGTCACTGAAGCTAGAGTCATTTATATTGACCAAGCTGACAAAGCCCTTGGTACGCTCCAACTTAGTAGGCCCACAGGTCAGCCTCCAAAACGGTGCGCCCCAGATGTCAGGGGGAGGAATCATTTTTTAGGCAGCCGAAGCTAAGAATATCGGAGATTGAAGAAGAAGCACGACATCCGTTGGATAGACATCCAAGGGCCACTGCTGCTAGAACCGTGTGTTGACTATATTAAGTTGACGAAGCCTTGCATACGCGTCAACTTATTTTTTTTAGGGGACGCGTCACTTAGTAGGCCCACAAGTGTGTGGCAGAGAACTTATAGCCCATTTGCGTTTTGTAAGAATGTACAGCCCATTTTTGAATTCTAATGGAATTTACAACAGCCCATTTACAGTTTGTTAAAAGTACAACCCATTTTCTAGCTAGGACAACGATTAATAATTTCAACCAATCATTGAAGGCAGAATTCAATAAAATTTCCCACATTTTGATGGGATCCGAAATATTTTTATCCCAAAATTTCTAGTCAGATTAAATATAAATTTGTATTACGTAAAAATCCAACGAAACATTACACGCGCAACAGTGAAAATTTAAGATTTTCAAAATCCATAAATAATATTTTATAAACTAATTTCGTGTTTGGTGCATTTTTTTATAGTTACTGCCCAGTTTTTATAATTACATCCCATTTATTATTTTTTAAAGCCCATTTTCCTGTTAAGCCTAATGCATCCCTCCTAGGAAAGATTTGCAGCCCAGCGGGGTGGAGAATAACAAGTTGACCTTGCCTGGGTATTCCTCAAAAAGATGTATAGCTGGGCTAGCCATTTTCATCTTGAAAAAATTAGTATCTGGGCTGGATATCTCGCCTGGGCTAGACGGGCCACAGCCCGCCCAGTTAATACCCTACTCTCCTCTGAACAACAATGAAATCATCGCCAAGAAAAATTCTGCAGTGCTCACGCCTCAAAAACACAAATACTGCTCGAGCTGCTTGGTCCCAGCTGTCGGCCGCACCTTCTGCAGTTCTCTCGTTTATATTGACTACATAGGTTGACAATGGTGTGGGACCATGATGTCAGGAAACCAGGAGAAAGCAAAAAAAAATATAGTTGTACATAATAAGGAGGCACTTGCGTACGTACGGGTATGGCCCTAGTGGGTCCCTAGTGTCATCCAGTCAAAATAAAGTCATCTCCTGAATTCTCATGTTCGTTAGCCGTGTTAACCATGCTCGGCGCCACGGCGAGTGCAACAACTCAAAGGACAATGCAGAGGGCCTGGCAGGCCCTACGGAGGTCTGATACAGCGCCCGCTGCTCATTCAGGAAGCCAGGATCATCGGACACCTATGAGCACTGATACGTCCATTTTGCATCATGCTTTTATATCAATATTTATTGCATTATGGGTTGTTATTTCATGTTATGTCACAATACTTATGGCTATTCTATCTTATTTTACAAGGTTTACATGAAGAGGGAGAATGCTGACAGCTGGAATTCTGTGCTGGAAAAGGAGCAAATATTGGAGACCTATTCTGCGCAACTCCAAAAGTCCTAAAACTCCACGGAATATCTTAAAATAAATAAAGAAAAATCGTCGCCAAAGATGAAGGCCAGGGGGCCCACACCCTGCTCACGAGGGTGGGGGTGACCACCCCCCCTGGGGCGCGCCCCCTACCTCGTGGGCCCCCTGGTGGCTCTCCGACGCCCATCTTCTCCTATATGAAGTCTTTCTATGAGAAAAAAAGAGAAGGCAACCTTTCGGGATGAGACTCCGCCGCCACGAGGCAGAACCTTGGCAGAACCAATCTAGGGCTCCGGCAGAGCTGTTCTGCCGGGAACACTTCCCTCCGGGAGGGGGAAATCATCACCATCGTCATGACCAACGCTCCTCTCATCGGGAGAGGGCAATCTCCATCAACATATTCACCAGCACCATCTCATCTCCAAACCCTAGTTCATCTCTTGTATCCAATTCTTGTCTCCAAGTCCGGGATTGGTGCTAGTAGGTTGCTAGTAGTGTTGATTACTCCTTGTAGTTGATGCTAGTTGGTTTATTTGGTGGAAGATCATATGTTCAGATCCTTTATGCATATTATTACCCCTCTGATTATGAACATGAATACGCTTTGTGAGTAGTTACGTTTGTTCCTGAGGACAAGGGAGAAGTCTTGCTATTAGTAGTCATGTGAATTTGGTATTCGTTCGATATTTTGATGAGATGTATGTTGTCTAGCCTCTAGTGGTGTTATGTGAACGTCGACTACATAACACTTCACCATTATTTGGGCCTAGAGGAGGGCATTGGGAAGTAATAAGTAGATGATGGGTTGCTAGAGTGATAGAAGCTTAAACCCTAGTTTATGCGTTTCTTCGTAAGGGGCTGATTTGGATCCATATGTTTCTTGCTATGGTTAGGTTTACCTTAATACTTTTGTTGTAGTTGCGGATGCTTGCAATAGAGGTTAATCATAAGTGGGATATTTGTTCAAGTAAGAACAGCACACAAGCACTGGTCCACCCACATATCAAATTATCAAAGTACCGAACGCAAATCATATGAGCGTGATGAAAACTAGCTTGACGATATTCCCATGTGTCCGGGGGCGCTTTTCCTATTATAAGAGTTTGTTCAGGTTGTCCTTTGCTACAAAAAGGATTGGGACACCTTGCTGCACTTTATTTACTCTTTTTACTTGTTGCTTGTTACAATTTATCTTATCACAAAACTATCTGTTACCACTTATTTCAGTAGTTGTAGAAAATACCTTGCTGAAAACCACTTATCATTTCCTTCTGCTCCTCATTGGGTTCGACACTCTTACTTATCGAAAGGACTACGATAGATCCCCTATACTTGTGGGTCATCAAGACTCTTTTCTGGCGCCGTTGCTGGGGAGTGTAGCGCCTTTGGTAGGTGGAACTTGGTAAGGAAAAATTTATATAGTGTGCTGAAATTTTCTGTCACTTGTTACTATGGAAAGTAATTCTCTGAGGGGCTTGTTCGGGGTATCTTCACCCCGTCCAGTAGAGCAAAGAGTTGCTCCTCAACCTACTGAACCTATTGAAAATGAAACTCCTTTTGGAAGTCCTTCGGGTATGATGGAAAAACTGCCAGCTAACACTTTTACAGGAGATGGAACAAAGCATCCTGATGAACATATACTCTATGTGGATGAAGTTTGTGGACTATTTAAGCTTGCAGGTATACCCGATGATGTTGTTAAGAAGAAGGCCTTCCCTTTATCTTTGAAGGGAGACGCATTGACATGGTACAGGCTATGTGATGATGCGAGATCATGGAACTATAAAAGATTGAAATTGGAATTTCATCAAAAGTATTACCCTATGCATGTTGCTCATCGTGATCGCAATTATATATATAATTTTTGGCCTCGCGAAGGAGAAATCATCGCTCAAGCTTGGGGGAGGCTTGAATCAATATTATATTCATGCCCCAATCATGAGCTCCCAAGAGAAGTAATTATTCAAAGTTTTTATGCTCGGCTTTCTGATGACAATCGCACCATGCTCGATACTTCTTGTGATGGCTCTTTTATGATGAAGACTATTGAATTTAAATGGAATTTATTGGATAGAATTAAACGCAACTCTGAAGATTGGGACCTCGACGAAGGTAAGGAGTCAGGTATGACACCTAAGTTTGATTGTGTTAAATCTTTTATGGATACCGATATTTTCCGTAAGTTTAGCACTAAATATGGACTTGACTCTGAGATAGTAGCTTCCTTCTATGAATCTTTTGCTACCTATGTTGATCTTCCCAAGGAGAAGTGGTTTAAATATCATCCTCCCATGGAAGTAAAAGTAGCTGCACCTATTAAAGTTGAAGAAAAGACTGTCACTTATAATGATCCTATTGTTCCCACTTCTTATGTTGAGAAACCACCTTTCGGATCATACTAAAGCTTCAACTGTGGTTCGTAAGAGCAATATTAGAACTTATACACCTCCTGAGCAAGTCAAAGTAGAACCTAATATTGCTATTGTTAAAGATCTCTTGTCTGATAATACTGATGGGCATGTTATTCAATTCTGTGGTGAAACTGCTAGAATTGCTAAACCTTGTGCTAGAGATAAACATAGACTTGTGATAGGCATGACTGTTATTTCTGTTAAAATAGGAGATAATTGTTATCATGGTTTATGTGATATGGGTGCTAGTGCTAGTGTTATACCTATTACCTTGTATGAAGAAATTAAGCATGAAATTGCACCCGCTGAGATAGAAGATATTGATGTTACAATTAAACTTGCCAATAGAGATATTATATCTGCAATGGGAATTGTTAGAGATGTCGAAGTCTTGTGTGGAAAAACCAAATATCCCACTGGTTTTCTTGTTTTTGGTTCTCCACAAGATAGCTTTTGTCCCATTATATTTGGTAGACCCTTCTTGAATACTGTTAATGCTAAGATAGACTACGAAAAGAATGTTGTTACTATTGGCTTGGATGATATGGTTCATGAGTTTAATTTCTCTAAATTTACTAAACAACATCGTGAGGAAGAATTGCCTAGTAAAGATGAAATTATTGCTCTTACTTCTATTGTCGTACCTCCTAGTGATCCTTTAGAACACTATTTTCTAGACCATGAAAATGATATGTTCATGAATGAAAGAAGGGAAATAGATGAAGTATTCTTTAAACAGGAACCTATTCTGCAACACAATTTGTCTGATAATCTTAAATATGCTTATCTTGATGAAAAGAAAATATATCCTGTCATTATTAGTGCTAACCTTTCAGAGTATGAAGAAGAAATATTACTGAAAACTCTGAAGAAGCACCGTGCCGCTATTGGATATACTCTTGATGATCTTAAGGGCGTCAGTCCCACTCTATGTCAACATAAAATAAATTTGGAAGCGGATGCCAAACCAGTTCGTGATCCTCAATGATGTTTGAATCCTAAAGTGAAAGAAGTGGTAAGAAAAGAAATACTCAAGCTCCTGGAGGCAGGTATAATTTATCCCGTTGCTGATAGTCAGTGGGTAAGTCCTGTCCATTGTGTCCCTAAGAAGGGAGGTATTACTGTTGTCCCTAATGATAAAGATGAATTGATTCCGCAAAGAATTATCACAGGTTATAGGATGGTATTTGATTTCTGCAAATTAAATAAGGCTACTAAGAAAGATCATTACCCCTTACCTTTTATTGATCAAATGCTAGAAAGATTATGCAAACATACACATTATTGCTTTCCAGATGGCTATTATGGTTACTCTCAAATACCTGTGTCGGCTAGAGATCAATCAAAGACTACTTTTACATGCCCTTTTGGTACTTTTGCTTATAGACGTATGCCTTTCGGTTTATGTAATGCACCTGCTACCTTTCAAAGATGCATGATGGCTATATTCTCTGATTTTTGTGAAAAATTTTGTGAGGTTTTCATGGACGATTTTTCCGTCTATGGTTCCTCTTTTGATGATTGTCTGAGCAATCTTGATCGAGTTTTGCAGAGATGTGAAGAAACTAATCTTGTCTTGAATTCGGAAAAGTGCCACTTTATGGTTAATGAAGGTATTGTCTTGGGGCACAAAGTTTTCGAAAGAGGTATTGAAGTTGATAAAGCCAAGGTTGATGCTATTGAAAAGATGCCATGTCCCAAGGACATTAAAGGTATAAGAAGTTTCCTTGGTCACGCCGGATTTTATAGGAGGTTCATTAAGGACTTCTCAAAAATTTCTCGACCTCTGACTAAGTTACTACAAAAAGATGTACCATTTGTCTTTGATGATGATTGTGTAGAAGCATTTGAAATACTTAAGAAAGCATTAGTCTCTGCACCTATTGTTTAGCTACCTGATTGGAATTTACCCTTTGAAATTATGTGTGATGCTAGTGATTACGCTGTAGGTGCTGTTCTAGGGAAAAGAGTTGATAAGAAATTAAATGTTATCCATTATGCTAGTAAGACTCTAGACAATGCTCAGAGAAATTATGCTACTACCAAAAAGGAACTTTTATAGTTGTATTTGCTTGTGATAAATTCAGACCCTATATTGTTGATTCTAAAGTAACTATTCACACTGGTCATGCTGCTATTAAATATCTTATGGAAAAGAAAGATGCAAAACCTAGACTTATTAGATGGGTTCTCTTACTGCAAGAATTTGATTTGCATATTGTTGATAGAAAAGGAGCTGAGAACCCCATTGCAGATAACTTATCTAGGTTAGAGAATGTTCTTGATGACCCACTACCTATTGATGATAGCTTTCCTGATGAACAATTAAGTGTCATAAGCACTTCTCGTATGCTGATTATGCTAATTATATTGTTGCTAAATTTATACCACCTAGCTTCACATACCAACAAAAGAAAAAGTTTTTCTATGATTTGCAACTTTACTTTTGGGATGACCCACATATTTATAAAGAAGGAGTAGATGGTATTATTAGACGTTGTGTACCTGAGCATGAACAGGAACAAATCCTACGCAAGTGTCACTCCGAAGCTTATGGAGGACACCACGCTGGAGATAGAACTGCACATAAGGTATTGCGATCCGGTTTTTATTGGCCTACTCTCTTCAAGGATGCCCGTAAGTTTGTTTTGTCACTTGTGATGAATGTCAAAGAATTGGTAATATTAGCAGACGTCAAGAAATGCCTATGAATTATTCACTTGTTATTGAACCATTTGATGATTGGGGCTTTGATTATATGGGACCTTTTCCTGCCTCTAAAGGTTATACACATATTTTCTTTGCTGTTGATTACGTTACTAAGTGGGTAGAAGCTATTCCAACTAGTAGTGCTGATCATAACATTTCTATTAAAATGCTTAAGGAAGTTATTTTTTCGAGGTTTGGAGTTCCTAGATATCTAATGACCGATGGTGGTTCACACTTTATTCATGGTGCTTTCCGTAAAATGCTTGCTAAATATGACGTTAATCATAGAATTGCATCTCTATGTCACCCGCAGTCTAGTGGTCAAGTAGAATTGAGCAATAGAGAGCTCAAATTAATTTTGCAGAAGACTATTAATAGGTCTAGAAAGAATTGGTCCAAGAAACTTGATGATGCATTATGGGCCTATAGAACTGCATATAAGAATCCTATGGGTATGTCTCCGTATAAAATGGTTTATGGAAAAGCATGTCACTTACCTCTCGAACTAGAACATAAGGCATATTGGGCTATTAAAGAGCTCAACTATGATTTCAAACTTGCCGGTGAGAAGAGGTTATTTGATATTAGCTCACTTGATGAATGGAGAACCCAAGCTTATGAAAATGCCAAGTTGTTTAAAGAAAAAGTTAAAAGATGGCATGACAAAAGGATACAAAAGCGTGAGTTTAATGTAGGTGATTATGTATTGCTATACAACTCTCGTTTAAGATTGTTTGCAGGAAAACTTCTCTCTAAATAGGAAGGTCCCTACGTTATCGAGAAGGTCTATCGTTCTGGTGCCATAAAAATCAACAACTTTGAAGGCACAAATCCGAAGGTGGTAAACGGTTAAAGGATCAAACACTATATCTCAGGTAATCCTATAAATGTTGAAACCAATATTATTGAAACAGTAACCCTGGAGGAATACATAAGGGACACTTTCCAGACCGTTCCAGACTCCGAAAAGGAATAGGTATGTGGTACGGTAAGTAAACCGACTCCAAAACAATTTTTAAGGCAATATTTCTCCGTTTTGGAATATTTAGAAAAATAGAAAAATAAGTGGCAGTCCAGGAAGGACACGAGGCCTCCACGAGGGTGGAGGGAGCGCCCTACCCCCCTGGGCGCGCCCCCCTACCTAGTGAGCACCTCGTGTGCCCTCCGAACTCCGTTTTCTTGCACGATATGTATTTTGGTCGGTAAAAATTCATTATATATTCTCCCGAAGGTTTTGACTCTCGTATCACGCAAATCTCCCCTATTCTTGTTTCGAGCTGTTTTTCTGACAGGTCTAGATCATCATGACGACCCCATGTGCTTCCAAGGATAAGTTCTTCGAGAAGGTGATCAACCCTTACCTCGCGGAGGTGCTGCGACACCCTCAAACCATTGGGATGCGTGATGGGTTGCTGCACATCCCCGATGTTGAGGGACCAAAGGGAACCGGAAGCGTGGAGTCAAGGCTCGAAGCAATGGAGCAACAAGTTTTCAAGTGCCAGGGGATGGTGGAGCGTGGAATCAACTACGAGCCGGATGCCAAGAACACCGAGGAGGCCATCTTCAAGCTACATGAGAAGATCGAGCACCTCCAAGCCCAAATCTATGATCTGCAAAATCAAAACTGTGAGTATGAATATAGATTCAAAAGGATGAGTTTCGCTGCAGATTTGAGGATTCCGGAGACTCGATCATCCTTCTATGATGGTGAGCCTATGCCATGGATGGTGGATGACAAGCCTGCATCATCAACAACACCTCCACCGTCAACAACAAAGAAGGAGATATAATCACATGGGTATGGGCACTCCTCTTGGCAACTGCCAAGCTTGGGGGAGGTGCCCTGGTATCGTATCACCATCACAACTCCTATCTTTACCATTTTTCTTAGTTCGATCCTTTTAGTAGTATCTTGATTTAGTAGAATAAAGTCATGGCATGATCTAGTTTTGAGTTTTGCTTTATAATCCTTCTTTGTAATCGAGTCTGTGAGCTTTATATAATAAAGATTAGTGTTGAGTCAAGGGCTTGATTATTTTACCATGATCTTGGGTGAATAAAAGAAAAGAAGAAAACGAATAAAAAGAATCAAAGAGTTCATATTTATCTTATTGAAAGTAATGACTTCACATAGAAAGAGTATGATGATTAAAAGTTGTTGGGAGTTGGCAAATATAGCTTTGGTCATCGTTGCAATTAATAGGAAGTAATAAGGAAAGAGAGGTTTCACATATAGATATATTATCATTGACATCTTTTATGATTGGGAGCACTCATTAAAATATGACATGCTAAAGAGTTGAGGTTGGACAAGGAATACAACATAATGAGTTATGTTTTCTTACATCTGAGATAAAGTATGTTGTCATGGATCCTCTAATGTGTTGAGCTTGCCTTTCCCCCTCATGCTAGCCAAATTCTCAGCACCAAGTAGAAATACTACTTGTGCTTCCAAATACCCTTAAACCAGTTCAGCCATGAGAGTCCACCGTATCTACCTATGGATTGAGTAAGATCCTTCAAGTAGGTTGTCATCGGTGCAAGCAATACAAATTGCTCTCTAAATATGCATGACTTATTAGTGCAGAGAAAATAAGCTTTGTATGAACTTGTTGTGTAAGTAATAAAAGCGACGGACTGCATAATAAAGGTCCACATACAAGGGGAAATATAAAGTGACGTTCTTTTGCATTAAGATTTTGTGCATCAACCCAAAACGCGCATGACAACCTCTGCTTCCCTCTGTGAAGGGCCTATCTTTTATTATTATCCTCTACCTTATGCAAGAGTCACGGTGATCTTCACCTTTCCTTTTTCATTTTATCCTTTGGCAAGCTCAGCATGTTGGAAAGAACATGATATATATATATATATATATCTAATTGGGTGTAGGGGAGCATGAATTATTATTGTTGACATTACCCTTGAGGTAAAAGGTTGTGGGGCAAAACTATAAGCCCCTATCTTTCTCTGTGTCCGATTAAAACTCCGTAACCACAAGTATTGCGTGAGTGTTAGCAATTATGAAGGACTAAGTGATAGTTGAGTATGTGGACTTTCTTTCAAGCTCTGACATAGACTCTTTCCGATGTTATGATAAATTGCAATTGCTTCAATGACTGAGGTTATAATTTGTTGGTCCTCAATAAGGTTTCTGATTTATACTTTTGCATTGTGAAAAGATCATCACTTGAACATAAGTAATCATATGACAAAATCTATATATTTTGCTGTTATGGAAATAATCATGATGCCTTCATGTCCGTATTTTATTTTTATCGACACCTCTACCTCTAAACATGAGGACATATTTATTGTTATTGGCTTTTCGCTTGAGGACAAGCGAGGTCTAAGCTTGGGGGAGTTGATACGTCCATTTTGCATCATGCTTTTATATCAATATTTATTGCATTATGGACTGTTATTTCACGTTATGTCACAATACTTATGGCCATTCTCTCTTATTTTACAAGGTTTACATGAAGAGGGAGAATGCCGGCAGCTGGAATTCTGGGTTGGAAAAGGAGCAAATATTGCAGACATATTCTGTGCAACTCCAAAAGTACTGAAACTCCACGGAATATCTTAAAATAAATAAAGAAAAATCATCGCCAAAGATGAAGGCCAGGGGGGCCACACCCTGCTCATGAGGGTGCCCCCCTTGGGGCGTGCCCCCTACCTCATGGGCCCCCTGGTGGCTCTCCGACGCCCATCTTCTCCTATATGAAGTCTTTCAATGAGAAAAAAAGAGAAGGCAACCTTTCGGGACGAGACTCCGCCGCCACGAGGCTGAACCTTGGCAGAACCAATCTAGGGCTCCGAAAGAGCTGTTCTGCCGGGGACACTTCCCTCCGGGAGGGGGAAATCATCACCATCGTTGTCGGTGTCAAAACCGGCGGATCTCGGGTAGGGGGTCCCGAACTGTGCGTCTAGGCGGATAGTAACAGGAGACAAGGGACACGATGTTTTTACCCAGGTTCGGGCCCTCTCGATGGAGGTAAAACCCTACTCCTGCTTGATTGATATTGATGATATGGGTATTACAAGAGTGGATCTACCACGTGATCAAGGAGGCTAAACCCTAGAAGCTAGCCTATGGTATGATTGTTGTTCGTCCTATGGACTAAAACCCTCCGGTTTATATAGACACCGGAGAGTGCTAGGGTTACACAGAGTCGGTTACAATGGTAGGAGATCTACATATCCGTATTGCCAAGCTTGCCTTCCACGCCAAGGAAAGTCCCATCCGGACACGGGACGAAGTCTTCAATCTTGTATCTTCATAGTCTTGGAGTCCGGCCAATGATGATAGTTCGGCTACCTGGACACCCCCTAGTCCAGGACTCCCTCGGTAGCCCCTGAACCAGGCTTCAACGACAACGAGTCCGGCGCGCATATTGTCTTTGGCATTGCAAGGCGGGTTCCTCCTCCGAATAATTCATAGAAGATTGTGAACACCAGGATAGTGTCCGGCTCTGCAAAATAAATTCCACATACCACCATAGAGAGAATAATATTTACACAACTTCAATCTGCTGACGTATTTCGTAGCATGACGTCACGCCACGGACAAGCCTTTATTCAAATCATTTTTGTTATACCACCTCAGCGCGTTTAGCGAAGCGGTTTCCTTGGCACGTCTTATCAAAGCAGAGATCATGTCCCCTTATTCCGGGATTCCCATCAATACGGACGTGGGTAACCCAACCGCGCCATTGATTGCGGCGCTTGGGAGATAAGCGAGTTTTACCAGGCTGGTGGGGACGCATAGTTTCGTCCGCCCATATATAAGGGGATAAGGATCCACCTTTTTACCTACGCCTTCTTCCTCCTTTGCTTATCCATCTCCGCGCACTCGAGCTCCAGTGCCCAAGTCCGCACATCTCACCTCAACCTTCTCCAACCATGTCCGGAGTGGGAGGCAAGTGGATGGCCTCCTCCGTTACAGAGGGGCACATCAAGAAGCTGCGCAGCGCCGGATATTTGTCCAGCGATATCGCGCACTGGCTCCCTGACGAGGGCAGCTCATCCCCACCCCCGGGCCCCATGAGAGGGTTGTATTCCTTCCCCATTTCCTCCGCGGACTGGGCTTTCCACTCCACCCCTTTGTCCGGGGGCTCATGTTCTACTATGGCCTGGATTCCCATGATCTGGCCCCGAATTTCATCCTCAACATCTCGGCGTTTATCGTCGTGTGCGAGGCCTTCCTCTGCATCCAGCCCCACTTTGGCTTGTGGCTCAAGACCTTTAATGTCAAGCCGAAGGTCGTGAAGGGCAGCCAAGCGGAGTGCGGAGGCGCCATGGTGGGCAAGATGCCCAACATCACTTGGCTCGAGGGCGCCTTCGTGGAAACCATCAAAGGGTGGCAATCGGGGTGGTTCTACATCACCGAGCCGCATGACCCTGAATGGGCAGTGGTCCCCGAATTCAGATCTGGCATCCCCATGCGGCTCACTTCCTGGAAAGAGAAGGGCCTGCTGTGGGGTAGTTCGGAAGAGCTGACCGGACTCCAATCCTGTCTCCAAACCCTGGTGAACAAGAAGCTCAAGCTTGTCAACGTGATCCAGGTCATGCTCATCCGCCGGATTCTCCCCTGCCAACAGCGGGACTTCACTTTGTGGGAGTTTGATCCGGTACAACACCGGACCTTGAGCGGGCTCTTCGACACTACGTACGAAGATGCCTGGAAGGTGCTGTTCAAGGGCGCCGAGGCTCCCGCATCCGCTACCAAAGATCGCGGATTCAGCTCGCAGCGTCCGGCTGGCGAGGTAAGCCATGTTATCCTTTATGGGACACTCACTTTTCATAGTTTGACTCTATGTGGGATCTAAACTCCTAATACCTTTAACAGGCCAGGCAGGAGACGTCCGGACAGGTTAACTGTCCGGATCCCCTTCCAGAAGACCCAGCGGATGCCCCTTTGACAGGGCTGCTGGTCCCGGCGCCTTACATGGTGTCGGAGAAGAAGGCCAAGAAGAAGGCCACGGGAACCCGGAGGAGTTCCCGGCGCCACGTGTTATCGGATTCATCGTCCGATGAATCCGAGGCGGACTCCTCCCACGAGGACGAGGAGGAGAAGAAAGAGGCCTCTCCCCCAGCGGGGGGAGAGAAGAAGAGGAAGGCCTCCCCAACGAGGGAGGCCGAAGGGTCCAAGAAGGGAAGGACCCTTCCCCCGGACTATTCCGCCAACGTCGGCGATGGCGACGAGGAGTGGCCCTCAAGGGCCAAGCCCCTGGCAAGATCGTAAGTATCCAGACTCCTGAATAACTCATAATTTTTTCTTTTTGTCACATGGTGTCTTTCTAACGCTGCATACAACCCTGTAGTCCGCCCAAGGACGATCTTCCCGCTTCGTTGAGCGGGTCCTTGGGCACGTCGGATGTGGATAGCACTTCACTTCCGACCGCCTCCACCCCCCGCGATGCTGATGATGCCGAGGTGGGATCCCGGAAAGGGACCCACCAGGAGGAGGAGGCCCCGGAGGTGCCGCAGGGCAACCTCCCGGACTTTGGACCGGACTCCGCACCGGAACCTGCAGTGGTCCGGAGTCCGGCGGGCGGCCCCTTTGTAAGAAGGGCAAGACTGTGACGCCGGTGGTGTCCGTCCAACCGGAGGCGCCGGATAACTTGCTGGAGGCGCTCAACGGTGCTTCCATCAAAGAGGAACACCGCACTGTCATGAGTGCGGTGATTCAGAAGGTTCAGCTCGCCAAAAGCGGGCTGACCGAAGCCTGCAGCAGCCTTCTAACAGGCTTTGAGGTAAGAATTTTAATATATGTAAAATAGTACCGCATAGACAGTAGCCCCTAATGCTCGGTTCGGTGTTCGGAAAGAAAAGCCGGACTGAGGATCTAAAAAGATATACGCAGGAGTCTTAACAAAAATATGTCAATATGGGAATGCAGGCTACGCTGCTGACCTCTGCCGCACTGACTGCGAAGGTCAATGCCTTGAAGCAGAGCCTCGAGTGGTCCGAGAGAGAGCTCGGCCGTGCCAAGAAGCAGTTCGAGGACAAGGAAGGTGAGTAACACCTTATGAAAGTTGTACCTTACAGAAAAGGATTTGGTTGCAAGAGGAATAACAAGGATAACGTGGGTACTCCAGGGGCTACAAACGAGGTAGCGACCCTGAAGGAGGCGGTGTCCGCGGCCGAACGCAATGCGGCCGCGGAACGCGCCGAGCGAGAGAAGCAGGAGGCGCGGGTGGCAGAGGTACGGCAAGAGCTCCAGGCTCTCGTGGAAAAACACGAGAGTCTGGAGCGTAACTCGAAGACTCGAGAGTCCGAGCTTGCGTCGGCTCTTGAGAGTGCCAAAGCCGCGAAGGCCGAAGCCCACAAGGCCCTCCAGGAAATCGAGGCATTAAAGAAGGTAGCGGCAGGTAAGGCATTCTTCATGCAAAGCAAGCAAGTAAAAGTGAATTACCTATTACTTACCCAAATTCGGAGCTCTCCAGGAGCGTTCGCAGATATGCCCCGTAGCGTGTCCGATGTTGCCGCTTTCTACAGAGCCGAGGAGGGGAGCTCGATGGAGAAGGTGTTCTGGTCTCAGTATGCTGAGGCCAGACATCCGGTGCCCCTTAGCGACCAGCTGAAGCAGCTGGTCGAGCTCCACAAGGTGGCCAAGCAGGCCATGAAGGGCCTCATAGTTTGGCTGAGGCCCAAAGAGGCCATGCCTGGGAGCTACTTCGGCCTGGTGCGGCGGCTGGTGGATGCTTGTCCATGGGTTGAAGTCATCAAGCACTCCGCCTGCATTGAAGGTGCCCGTCGGGCCCTTGCCCGTGCTAAAGTGCACTGGGGCAGGATGGACGCTGAGAAGCTTGTGACGGACGCGCCACCGCCGGGCAAGGAGTATCGCATGCCCGAGATGTATTATAAGGGTGTCCTGAAGGGTGCCCGCATTATTGCGGGTGAGTGCTCCAAAGATGTAATATTTGAGTAGACATGCATTTTGTTATCCTGTGCGCTGAAAACTTTGTTCATATGCGCTAAGCAACGCTTGTTAATTTAAAATATTACCTTCTATGCGGCCATTTTTCAAATCTGAGAGATGGCAAGTCGTCGGCTTCAGCCCCCATGCCACGAGTGCTGGGGTGTTCGGGATAAACTTGAGCGCTCTTGTTCCCATTTTTGGGTCCATCTAGGGAGGCGCTCAACACAATGAACAAGGCAACCGGACTTATAATGCTTGAACACTCTCACTTAGCCATAGAATTCTATAATTTTAAATTTCGGCGAAGCCCCTAGTGTTCGAAAGGCCGAATTCGGGGCGCTATCCACGCCTGGGCCGGACAAAGCCGGTTCCTCGCTCTAAGCAGCATAAGTCTTTAGGGACTCGAAAAAACCTCTCGAACAGCGACCGGCTCTCGCCCCATCATGATGGTCAGTTTTAGCTTTCTCCACTGAGGTGCTCGCCCAGCTCAACTGGGGCACAATCGCAGTGGTTCTCCCAGCGCTACCTTAGCCGATATAACGGAACGTAAGGAACCAAAACATGGGAGCCGGGCAAACCCAACTATTGACCCAAGACATGATTCGGAGCCGATGCATATAATGCTATAAGTTCGGGGTGCCGCACTTGTGAAAGTGTTCGGACTTATCACACCATAAAGTGGGGAACTTAAGCCCCTGGTGTATTTAACCGTACCAAAGAGTACGGATGCAACATGTCATAGATGAACATATGTATAAGAAGGGAATGCAATTATAGGCTAAAAAGCGATGCATTGTTTATTCAAAAAGTACTGCCATGAATGCAGAATGATACAAATAGTGCGATAAGCAAGGGATGGAACTACTTAGCATGTCCCCCTCCAGGGGTAGGCTGCGGAATGGTGTATAAAACAGGTATAATGCTTGTAATGGAGACCACCTGGATATTCGGCGTGGCCTTTCTTCTTCCCTGGATGTTGCATCGTGAGTTCGGCAGGTCTACTGCCAGACAGGGCCTCTGGTAAATGGAATCCTGAGGATAAGAAAAAAAAGAAAGAAAAAAGGAAAGAAAAAGGATGACACACTTGGGAGCCCCTGGTGTGGTTGAGCCGCACTCTGGGCTTGCCGTGGTCGTGCCCCTCCCCCTATGCCCATGGTATCTCCAGAGCGTAGTGATGTACGCAGAGTACTGGTTTTGCAATTTTGCAAGGACTGGGGTTGGGGCCGCATTGCTACGCGTGCTCAGAACATGCCAGGTGGTCTTATTGTAGGTTACTCCGGGCGCGCTTGGCGGTGTCGGGTCGCTTAATGGCCAGACTCGAGAATTGCCTTAAGAGGCTGCTCTGCACTTCTGACGCGAGAGCCGCAGTATGCTCCTCCATTCGGAGAGAGCGTTCAGTGTTTCCGTTAACCACGATGACTCCTCAAGGGCCTGGCATCTTGAGCTTGAGGTATGCTTGGTGCGGCACCGCGTTGAATTTTGCAAACGCGGTTCATCCGAGAAGTGCATGATAGCCGCTGCGGAATGGAACTATAATGAAGATTAACTCCTCGCTTCGGAAGTTATCCGGGGATCCGAAGACCACTTCCAGTGTCACTGAGCCTGTACAATCGGCCTCTACACCTGGTATGACGCCTTTGAAGGTTGTCTTTGTGGGTTTAATCCTTGAGGGGTTTATGCCCATCTTGCGCACTGTATCCTGGTAAAGCAGGTTCAGGCTGCTGCCGCCGTCCATCAGGACTCTAGTGAGGTGAAACCCGTCGACGATTGGGTCTAGAACCAATGCGGCGAACCCGCCATGGCGGATGCTGGTGGGGTGGTCCCTTCGATCAAAAGTGATCGGGCAGGAGGACCATGGATTGAACTTTGGGGCGACTGGCTCCATCGCATATACGTCCCTGAGTGCACGCTTCCGCTCCATTTTGGGTATGTGGGTTGCGTATATCATGTTCACCGTCCGCACTTGTGGGGGGAAACCCTTCTGTCCTGTATTGTTCGGCGCCCGGGTTTCTTCCTCGTCATCGCTATGCAGCCCCTTGTCACTGTTTTCGGCAATTAACTTGCCTGCCTGCTTGAATACCCAACAATCCCTGTTGGTGTGATTGGCTGGCTTTTCGGGGGTGCCATGTATCTGGCACGAGCGGTCGAGTATTCGGTCCATATTGGACGGACCCGGGGTAGTTCTTTTGAATGGCTTTTTCCGCTGACCGGGTTTGGAGCCTCTGAATCCGGCATTGACTGCCGTATCCTCAGTATTATCGCCGTTAATGCGGCGTTTGTGCTTGCCGCGATGCGACCTGCCATTGCGGTCCTTGGTATCTGGACTGCCAGAATTTTTGTTGAGGTTGTTACTGCAGGCTAGCCAGTTGTCCTCTCCCGCGTAGAAGCAGGTCATGAGTGATGCGAGGGCTGCCATGGATTTCGGCTTTTCCTGTCCTAGGTGCCGGGCAAGCCACTCGTCGCGGATGTTATGCTTGAAGGCTGCGAGGGCCTCTGCATCCGGACAGTCGATGATTTGATTTTTCTTGGTTAAGAACCGTGTCCAGAATTGTCTGGCCGATTCGTCTGGCTGCTGAATTATGTGGCTTAGGTCATCAGCGTCTGGTGGTCGCACATATGTGCCCTGGAAGTTATCAAGGAATGCGGCTTCCAGGTCTTCCCAACACCCAATTGATTCTACTGGCAAGCTGTTAAGCCAATGCCGAGCTGGTCCTTTAAGCTTGAGTGGGAGATATTTGATGGCCTGAAGATCATCACCGCGGGCCATGTGGATATGAAGAAGATAGTATTCGATTCAAACTGTGGGGTCTGTTGTGCCATCATAGGATTCAATGTTCATGGGTTTGAACCCTTCGGGGAATTGATGATCCATTACTTCATCTGTGAAGCATAGTGGGTGTGCGGCGCCTCTATATTGGGCTATATCACGACGTAGCTCAAGCGAGCTTTGTCTACTGTGTCCGGCCCTGCCGGAGTTGCTGTATCCGGCGCGACAGTCATCGTCGCGCATCATGGGGCGCCCACGCGATCCGTAAATCGATCTTGATTGTCTTGCCTTATCCTCCAATATGTCTCGCAAGTCCGGCGCCTTCCCCCGTGGCTTTGTGCTTTTCGAGCGATGCCGGGGTATGGCTTTAGTGGAAGGCCTAGAGGCCTCTCTGTCGCGGCCACGAGGTGGCCGGTCGGCCGTATTGTGCGCTGGTGATGTGGGTTTATATGCTTCCTCCTCTAATCGGGGCAGCAGCTTGCGTTTAGGGTAGCTTTTGGAGGGGCGTTCGAGCTCGTACTCTTCGGCCGCAAGGACTTCAGTCCATCTGTCGGCTAGCAAATCTTGATCAGCACTAAGCTGTTGCTGCTTTTTCTTGAGGCTGCTTGCCGTGGCCATAAGCCTGCGTTTAAAATGCTCTTGTTTGACAGGATCCTCAGGCACGACGAATTCGTTGTCGTCGAGGCTTGCCTCGTCTCCGGAGGGAGGCATGTAATTATCGTCCTCTACCTCTTTGTCTACCGCTCTCTCATGAGGGCTGGCTTCTTCATACTCCTGTGCTGAATCTTGCTGGAGGGGGTTGTCTACGGCACTGTCTGGGGTGTTATTGTCTCCGGTGCCAGAATCTCCATTCTTGCTGTGGCGGGATTTAGAGCGGCGCCGCTGACGTTGGCGCTTAGGCTGTTTCTTGGAGGGGTCTTCCTCAGCTGTTCCATTGCCATTCCCATCCTTTGGGATGTCCACCATGTATATGTTGTATGACGAGGTGGCTTTCCAGTGCCCCGTAGGCGCTGGTTCTTGGTCATCCCTGGCATCGTCGTCCATACCGTCGATGTCTTCGGAGTCAAAGTCTAGCATGTCGGTTAGATCATCGACAGTGGCTACAAAGTGGGTGGTGGGTGGGCTTTGAATTTCTTCATCGTCCGCATCCCAACTGTCCTGACCGTGGTCCGGCCAGGGCTCTCCTGATAATGAGAGATACTTTAGCGAATTCAGGATGTCGACAAAGGGGGAGTGCTGAAAGATGCCCGTAGTGGTGAACTCCATGATCGGCGCCCAATCGGATTCGATTGGTAGGGGCGCGGAAGGTTCGGAGTCCGGCGAGGAGTCCGGCACCTCGGAGTCGCGAGCTTCACAAGGGACAGGGTCGGTATTCGGCTCCATCGCCGTAGAGGTAGCAGCCCCCGAGGCGGTGTCTAGCCACCCATCCTCGATCTGCACAGTCGGCTCCGAATTAAGGGTCGGAGCGGACTCTCGTGCGACCTCCAGGGCACTGTCCGGCAGCAGAGCTAAATCATGCCCATCACGATAGTGCGGCGTGCTCGGCTGTGGCTCGAATCCGTCGAAGATCAAGTCTCCGCGGACGTCGCCCGTATAGTTCAAACTTCCAAATTTGACCTGATGGCCAGGGGCGTAGCTTTCGATCTGTTCCAGATGGCCAAGCGAATTGGCCCGCAGTGCGAAGCCGACGAATACAAAGATCTGTCCGGGGAGAAAAGTCTCACCCTGGACCGCGTTGTTGTTGATGATTGAAGGAGCCATCGGGCCTATGAGCGACGACACAGAGGAACTCTCAATGAAAGCACCAATGTCGGTGTCAAAACCGGCGGATCTCGGGTAGGGGGTCCCGAACTGTGCGTCTAGGCGGATGGTAACAGGAAACAAGGGACACGATGTTTTTACCCAGGTTCGGGCCCTCTCGATGGAGGTAAAACCCTACTCCTGCTTGATTGATATTGATGTTATGGGTATTACAAGAGTGGATCTATGACGAGATCAAGGAGGCTAAAACCTAGAAGCAAGCCTATGGTGATTGTTGTTCGTCCTATGGACTAAAACCCTCCTGTTTATATAGACACCGGAGAGGGCTAGGGTTACACAGAGTCGGTTACAATGGTAGGAGATCTAAATATCCGTATTGCCAAGCTTTCCTTCAACGCCAAGGAAAGTCCCATCCGGACACGGGACAAAGTCTTCAATCTTGTATCTTCATAGTCTTGGAGTCTGGCCAATGATGATAGTTCGGCTATCCGGACACCCCCTAGTCCAGGACTCCCTCAATCGTCATCACCAACGCTCCTCTCTTGGGAGAGGGAAATCTCCATCAACATCTTCACCAGCACCATCTCATCTCCAAACCCTAGTTCATCTCTTGTATCCAATTCTTGTCTCCAAGTCCGGGATTGGTGCTAGTAGGTTGCTAGTAGTGTTGATTACTCCTTGTAGTTGATGCTAGTTGGTTTATTAGGTGGAAGATCATATGTTCAGATCCTTTATGCATATTATTACCCCTCTGATTATGAACATGAATATGCTTTGTGAGTACTTACGTTTGTTCCTGAGGACAAGGGAGAAGTCTTGCTATTAGTAGTCATGTGAATTTGGTATTCGTTCAATATTTTGATGAGATGTATGTTGTCTAGCCTCTAGTGGTGTTATGTGAACGTCGACTACATAACACTTCACCATTATTTGGGCCTAGAGGAGGGCATTGGGAAGTAATAAGTAGATGATGGGTTGCTGGAGTGACAGAAGCTTAAACCCTAGTTTATGCATTTCTTCGTAAGGGGCTGATTTGGATCCATATGTTTCATGCTATGGTTAGGTTTACCTTAATACTTTTATTGTAGTTGCGGATGCTTGCAATAGAGGTTAATCATAAGTGGGATGCTTGTTTAAGTAAGAACAGCACCCAAGCACCGGTCCACCCACATATCAAATTATCAAAGTGCCGAACGCGAATCATATGAGTGTGATCAAAACTAGCTTGACGATATTCCCATGTGTCCTCGGGAGCGCTTTTCCTATTATAAGAGTTTGTCCAGGCTTGTCCTTTGCTACAAAAAGGATTGGGCCACCTTGCTGCACTTTATTTACTCTTTTACTTGTTGCTCGTTACAATTTATCTTATCACAAAACTATCTGTTACCACTTATTTTAGTACTTGCAGAGAATACCTTGCTGAAAACCGCTTATCATTTCCTTCTACTCCTCGTTGGGTTTGACACTCTTACTTATCGAAAGGACTACGATAGATCCCCTATACTTGTGGGTCATCAAGCACCTTCGAGAAACTGAGACGGCATGAAACGGTAAGGCCGCGCTTGGGAGCTCTG
This sequence comes from Triticum timopheevii, assembly GCA_963921465.1. Lineage (NCBI taxonomy): Eukaryota > Viridiplantae > Streptophyta > Magnoliopsida > Poales > Poaceae > Triticum > Triticum timopheevii. Next base: position 371,100,644 of record OY997266.1, read on the forward strand.
GTTTATTTCAAACCTGTGTTAACATACAAGTGCAATTTACTCATCATCGGAAGCAACGCGTAAAATATAGGCGTAATGAAACCGAGGGCCCGAGGTCTGTAAGTAAAACCGGCGGGTTACGCGTGTAATTTGAGAGACCATTGTATATTTTACGAGCACTGCTATATGGATGACATTACCAGACGATACATGCACGACGTGCGTATCATGCCATCCATGGGCAAGGCTGAAACAGCAGCTAACGGCTAGATTAGCAATCGTCCAAGTGTCATTCAGCGTTTTTATCGTGTGTGAAATATTTCCGATATTTTACTAGTCGAAATCGACCAACCAAAGCGCCTTCGCCTGAGACCATCTGCTTTAATTTACAAGCGTCAGTTTTACAAGCGGTTTTGGTTGGAAAATGACGATCCAATCACGGCCTAATATCATGAGTTGGTCGGAAGATCATATGGTTTCACGTCTAACCTACCCGACATGTCGTGTAGGCTATGAATGAAACATAAGACGATGAACTTCTTACGCACGGAAACAACAGAAGAGGATGATCTTCTTAACAAGCAAATCACTGGCATTAGATCGACATGCAAAACAATACGAAGCATTATTCTCAGGAGGCATGGTGAACAGATCGTGATGCCGCATGCCACAACATTCCAAGCTCAATTTTGCAATCAAACACAAGGCCTGGCATTACATAGACAATATTCAGAACAAACTCTTAACACAGGAATATCTGAGCAGAATAACTATTTACTTCTAAACTGAACACAGGAATAGGAAAAAACACTCGACGCTACTCACAGCAAGGGCATCCCACTCAAAAATATCAAATGCACGTCTTCTAGCTAACATCAATGAGAAAATTTTGACAAGGTTTTCCAATTCCAATATATTCAACTAACGTCTTCTTGCTAACATCAATGATTAAACTTTGACAAGCGTTTCCCATTCAAAATATGTAATGCCTATGATCGTGTCCTGTCGTAGCTTCTTGTACTTGTTTGTGCACTTTTTGCCCAGGGCACTCCACGTGTTGTTAAATTGCCAATGGTCTCTGCAGACTAGTCATGTCACCGGTGTCTAATAATACTCTGTAAAGCTTCTCGGTCATTCCTTCTGTAATGTACCACAAACAGTGACTACTTCTTTCTACAAAGTGGAACGACCAACTGGACCCAGTAACACAGCAGTTTGCCTTCGACACATTGGTTCCTTTTGTGTAGTTCAACTAAAATCAAAGTCGGAAAACCGAGCTTTAATTTTGATATCCCTGTAAGCAACAATAGGTATAAGGGAAACAATTACTGAGAAATAACGGTTGATGACTTGTCTTAATGGGAAACAAAGCAGGAGAGTAGCAATTCTCCATTAGTGTGATTCATTCATATTGACTGAGACATTATCTTAACAATGCCTTGTTTCAACATGTATAAAGAACGACAAAGCAGAAAAGTACCATTCCTAAAACAATGCAACTGATTCAGTAGTTAATTAATTCTGAGAGTGGCATTGCTTAATTTTACCAGCGGCATTAGATTAACGAAAAGCATAAACAGTTCCAGGGGAGAGTGGGCGCAACAACAAGCATCATGTCTGGGTTGGTCCCATTTTTGTTCCCATTTTTGTTGTAACAAAGCAACAAGCATCATGTCTGGGTTGGTCCCATTTTTGTTCACTACTTAATGGGAAAAGACAGCAATACAATAGCTTCAATTCAACATTCATTTAAAATAGTACCAATACAAGTAGCACAACATCTCAAAGCACACTGCACAATCATGTGGATGAAGGCCTGTACTGACCTTTCATGAGAGCACCAGGATAAAATACGAATTTGCCAACACAAATAGGAAATCCAATCTCATTTTGTGCAGTTGCACTAAAATCAAGCAAAGTGTTTCGCGTAGCGAAGCAAAATGTTGCAATAGCAACAAGTTGAATAGTTATCCCTGTTTAAACAGAGGCAAAAAAGGAATCAATTACTGGCTAATAAAGGAGGATGAAACATGCGGCCACAAAAGGTAATCCCGCCAATCCCTAACAAGTGTTGCAGTTTTGAAATAAGATTCAGTAGTTAATTCTGAGAGTGGCATCAATTATTGGCTTATAAAGGGGGTGATGCTGAATTTGTTGTAACAAAGCAACAAGCATCATGTCTGGGTTGGTCCCATTTTTGTTCACTACTTAATGGTAAAAGACAGCAATACAATAGCTTCAATTCAACATTTATTTAAAACAGTACCAAAACAAGTAGCACAACATCTCAAAGCACACTGCACATCATGTGGTTGAGACCAAGATTTGAAACAACTCGCCACGAAGACTGGAAACAAATCTCGATCTCCTTTTGTGTAGTTCCACCAAAATTAAGCAAGGTCACCGGTGTGACATTCAAGTTGAACTGCACAAAACACTCTTAAAACATAAGTGTTTCGAGTAGCGAAGCAAAATGTCGCAATAGCAACAAGTTGAATCGATACCCCTGTTTTAACAAACGCAAAAAAGGAAACAATTACTTGCCGATAAAGGAGGATGAAACAAACGGTGACTGAAAGAAGCATCTAACTTATCTTGGATGGAAAACAAAGTAGGATAGTAGCATTTCTAAAATGGTTGCATTGATTCATATTAAAAGAGACATTCTCTTGAAACAACATTCGTTAAAAAATGTAATTTACTTTTAACAGTGGCGTTGCTTCAATTTTCCAGCGGCATTCTTAGATTGACAACAACAAAATAGCTGTATGGGACATGCTAGCACCATGTGCGGCCACACGTATAAATGGGTGATGCAGAGTATGTAGCCAAGCAGCATATCTGTGTTGGTCCCATATTTGTTCTCTTTGAAATTTTTTCCTAAATGAGGGCAGCAAATCTAGTCCTACACAAACTACCCGACCCCCAGTTTCTTTCCCTTTTCAACAAAGAGATTGGTTCCTTACAGATGTGTGTACTAGGTTACCCCCTTTTTCCCTTTTCGACCAACAAATTGGCTGGATAGCCAGTCTATACTACTTTTTCTCCCTACTTTCCTCATTGAACCACGTCCTAGATTCACGCTCCACCCCACCGCACTTTTCTTTCCTCTTTGAACCAAGACCTAGATTCGATTACAGATCGAAAAAGATCCACATGCAGCTAGAGCAATGACGGTTCAAAGAAACTTATACCTTAGGGTCGTCGGGGTGTGGCAAGGCGTGCGGCGGGAGGCCGGATCTACCCACACTACGTACGGCAGCGAGGAAGAAGGGGTCGGTGGCCCTCCCGCATAGGCGCTGGGTGAAAGAGAACAGCGCAGCCGGCAGTGGATTGCCTCCCTCGCCGAAGGCGATAGCGTTAACGCTGCACCTCCTCCCCTTCCCGGTGCGACGAGATACGGACGCCTCCTTCACTAGTTGTGAGGGAGGAGAGAGAGACAAGAGGCCAACGCAGTCTTCTTTAGATCCGGTGAAGAGATGGTGAGAGACTATGAATATAGCAAACCCTAGCAAATGAACGCTGAGCCTCCAGCGTGTAACATATATGTATTGCGGCGAGCATGTGGAGAGTGCAAACCCTATTGAACAAGCACTGAGGCTCCTGCTTATATATATACTAATGTAGTACGGACTGAGCTCCAGTGCCTTCACTACATCTGCTTTTGGCTGTATGACAGGTGAGCCAGCCACATTTTGGGCCCACCTGTCATAAACCCAAAGGCAGGTGCACTAAGTCAACGAAGTTGCGTCCATATAGTACTCTCGTGTGTATATGACTAATATATAGTGGAGTGGTTTTCTTATTCTCTCCATAACAATCGTTTTAAATTGTGTAAGTACGAAACAAAACTCTTTGTTTAATATTCAGTGAAGAAAACTAGTACTACTTCCGATGAACTAACAATCCATGCCCACGCGTCCTGGTCGCACTTCCTATCCTTCACGTGTGGTACAATACCCTCCCTTAAGTGAACAAAACCACATGCGCCAAATTATCAGAAACGTGTGAGAGTGTGTACAAATAAAGAATTTTAATTTCAATTACCGGAAAGGTTTGAGAGTATTACAAAGTTTGACTTCAGTCAAATCTAATATGCGGAGTAAATAAAAATGGAGGACTACTACGTCCATCCGGGTTTTTAGTCCACACAATTTTTAAATCAAAGTTAATAGCTAGACAAATAAAATTACAGGGGAGATGGAGACAAAGTTGTGAGAAGGCTTAGAAATAAATACAAAACTTATGCTCTTAGTACCAACGTCGATCCTTCTTCGAGGAAACATTTGGTTCATAGCCAATTGTGTGATAAAATTGCACCAACGTGAAAGACGACTGCGTCTCCAACGCAACCAAGGTGAACTGACGTAGGATATCATCTTTGTGCGTAACAAGCAAAGAGCACTGATGGAAGACAGCTTGTTCTTCATTGAAAATCGATCAGCTTCACCAGCCGACACAACCATGAGGCGCAACCATGAGCATCGATAGGTCATCATGGTGATGCATCATCCATTTGGCATCAAGTTTGGGTGAGGCACCTATGAAGTTCGACAAATCCTCACTGTGGTCTGTTTCTTCTCAGTAATCAAGCTCGAGGAAGGAAGAAGCACGTGGCAGAGGATAGTGAGGCGGAACAACAATGGCCATCCAATTTTGTGCAGTTCCCTAAAATTGAGGAAGACATGCCCGGGTATGGAGACACGCATCACTGTTTCCAAAAATATAAAGAAGGGTTAGCAACGACATCTCAATTGTCAATAAGAATTAATGAAAAGTACACCAACAAACAGAAGCATCATAACTATATCTTGATGGGAACTAAACCAGGATACCCGAGAAAAAAAGCATTTCTTCATTTAACCAGTGATAGTACTACCACCATATGGACAATGACCGCACAACCACCATGTACTTTTTGTCGAAACAACATGTATATCTCCACCGAGGCATAAATCAAGACAACTTTTCGAGTGTCATTTCCTCTATAATATTACTAGTAGGTGATGTTGGACCAGGCGACGAACCCTAGCTACTATGCATGGGGAGCTGGGGAGTAGTCGCATAGAAGAAAACCCGCACGCAACGACCTGGGGAGCTGGACCAGTACAAGAAGTTAGACCTCAGGTGGGCGAGATGTCGTTTAGGCGGGCGGGCGGGATCTGCCCACACGACGGTAGCGAACAAGGGCGCGGAGGAATTCGTCCGTGCTAGCGCCGGCTCTGAGAGGACGGTGCGCATCGGCTCCCTCCGTCGCCGACGGCGACAACGTCAACGCTGCTCCTCCTCACCTCCCATAGCGGACGGGATTCGGCCGGATCTCTGACGACCGGTGAGGACAGAGATAGAGTGGACACTGTCATCTTGTTTTGATATGGAGAGGGTGAGAGAGCGAGACACGAGAAACTCTATCAAACAAGAGGCTATAATGGAGTAAAAAAATCTCTCCATAGCAGTGGTTTTAAATAGAATACGCGCGTTCCCCGAAAAAAGAAATGAAAACTGGCAGACAATTTTTTAAGGGTCTGTCTAGGACACATCTAGATGTGACATAGTTATGTCACATCTAAGTTGATGTCCACTCTGTTTGTGGTCTATTTTTTGTCCTAGTTTTTTTTGTTTCTTGTTGCTACATTACATACTTGTGGGAGCTTAGATGTGATATCCTTAAATAACATCTAGATGTGAATTAGACAAACTGATTTTCTAACATACCAAGAAAGAAAACTCGATCAAAAACACGCCCCCGCTTCCAGGTCGCGAGAGTCGTCGCGCACACACACATAGACATAGACATGCATATCTGTGTTTACGTAAAATTCCATTTCCATCTCCATCTCCAATCATATTTGTCCAACTGGCACATTATTTACATTGTTAATTATATGCGCCACAATATTAACGTACAACATCTCTTGTTTGCGCACGTCCGGACCGCTGCCACGGCCGGTCCTGACCAACCTGAACCCTCTTCATCACCCGCGCGTGCTTCCCGCCCGAAACGGTCAGTGCCGCATTCATGCCCGGCCAGAGCGGACGCGTCCTCTCACTGGCGCCGGCATTGAAGCGGCGCGCCGGCCGAGAGAGCGTCGCCCGCGCCGCTTCCGGGTGCACGCGGCTACTCCGTGTTCAAAGGTCGCAATAGCCGGCTACAACATGCATATAAAAAGTTCTTGGGAGTCCGTGCTACAGCTAGCTGTCCTCCCCCAACTCGTCAATCTCTTCCAGTAGTGCTAGTAGTACTCCATGGCACGATCCATCGACAAGCAGGCGGGAAAGTTATCGTATACTCGGTTTGCGGTGAGTGGCATGCCGAGCAACCGTGTGGGGTCGAGCCGTGGAGGAGGGTGAGACACGAACACGACAGACGTGATTTAAACGTTGGTTTTTCTCGATGGCGCGATCCAACGAAACGAAACATTGGTTTCTCTCTGTTTCCATTTTTTCTCCGGAAAAACTGAAACTTTCCACTCCATTTTCATTCCTATTCCAAGGTTGCCCCGTTACAACATTCCATCAAATACAAAGGAAAACTAACACGCATGCTGATGCATCTCAATGATTCACAGATCATAGCCAATATTTACTTCACAACTAAAGAAAAAAGTTGTGAGAGCGTGTACGAAAGAAAAACTACTGATGGGGTCAATACGACTTAAACCCTAAACCCTAAACATGATTTAATTCCCTAGCCAGGTAGAACCTGTCGAAGGAAAGACGGCTGGCACCCTCGGATCATACGATGCTTTTGTGCAGTTCCACTAAAATTGACATGAGCATCCCTGATGGCAAATATATTAAAGAAGTGTGATTAGAATAATAGTACTGGCACTAGTTCATGAGACATAAACTCATCACAAGTAGAAGCCGGTAGAAGTAGAGAAAGATCGACATGGAGTTGGAGCTACGGCAGTGGAGCAAGCCGGCTCCAAAAGGAAGATGGACTACCTGGGACGTCAGGTTGTAGCTAGAAGGGCGGTTGGGACGCGGCATCGGCCCATATCGTGGTGACCCCCAGTTAGGACGCACCGACTGTGGGTTTTCTCCCTCGCAGATGTCGACCGTGTCTATGCAGAACATTGTTCCCTTGCCCCAGCTGCGGGATCAGGCCCGTCGTTCTATGCTTGTGAAAAGAGCAACCTTAGCAAGCAGGCTTGTAGCTTAGGCTCCTGCTAGTGTATATATAATGGTTTTCTTTTTCTCTCCATATCAACCATTTTATATTGCGTACGTGTCATTCAAGAGTGAAATGATGGTTGCTTCTTCCGACTAACTTACTGTGTGATTTGACTGCTCCTTAGTGGCCCCTACACATACTCCCCCTACGTGTATGCAACAGTCACACGTACACATGGACGCAAAAACGCGTGCGACGCCCTAATGCATGCATGTCCGAGCACACGACGGAACACACACGGTCACGCTAAGTGCTCAACCTACACGTGCATGCACACACATACTTAGTCAGGGTGAGCTAGTGACCGTATAAACACCGGAAAATATATATATTGAGCGCAATGAGCGTATTATGAAGTCCACTGACCATATTTTTACAAATATACAGTGACAGATAGTGTATTTATCTTGTTTGAAATTAAGCCATATTAACCGGAGAGGAGGCAGTATGGACTAGCATTACTTTGGCCTTGTTTGGATACTGTAACTCAGTTAGAGGTTAGAGTTAGATTTTAACCCTGAACTAACCGTGAACTAACTCACTACTAGGGAAAAGCCTATACACAGAATCTTAGCAGCAGCGAGGGTTAAAAACCCTCGCTACTGCTACTTACTAGCAGCGCAGGTTTTTAAACCTCGCTGTCGGTGTCAAAACCGGCGGATCTCGGGTAGGGGGTCCCGAACTGTGCGTCTAGGCAGATGGTAACAGGAGACGAGGGACACGATGTTTTTACCCAGGTTCGGGCCCTCTCGATGGAGGTAAAACCCTACGCCCTGCTTGATTAATATTGATGATATGGGTAGTACAAGAGTAGATCTACCACGAGATCAAGGAGGCTAAACCCTAGAAGCTAGCCTATGGTATGATTGTATGTTGTGTATGTTGTCCTACGGACTAAAGCCCTCCGGTTTATATAGATACCGGAGAGGGCTAGGGTTACACAGATTCGGTTACAATGGTAGGAGATCTACGTATCCGTATCGCCAAGCTTGCCTTCCACGCCAAGTAAAGTACCATCCGGACACGAGCCGGAGTCTTCAATCTTGTATCTTCGTAGTCTTGGAGTCCGGCGGACATTGATAGTCCGGCTGTCCGGACACCCCCTAGTCCAGGACTCCCTCAGTAGCCCCTGAACTAGTCTTCAATGACGATAAGTCCGGCGTGCATAATGTTCGGCATTGCAAGGCGGGTTCCTCCCTTGAATAATCCAGAGAAGATCATGAACACCAGGATAGTGTCCGGCTCTGCAAAATAAATTCCACATTCCACCGTAGAGAGAATAAAATGTACACTTAGTTCAATCTGCTGACGTATTATGCGGCGTGACATCACACCGCCAGCAGGCCTTTGTTTGAATTACTATACCACCTCAGCATGTTTAGCGAAGCGGTTTCCTTGGCACGTCTTGTCGAAGCAGAGATCGTGTTCCCCTTATTCCGGGGTTCTCATCAATACGTGCGTGGGTAACCCAACCGCGCCATCGATGGTGGCGCTTGGGAGATAAGCGAGTTTTACCAGGCTGGTGGGGGACGCATAGTTTTGTCCGCCTATATAAGGGATAAGGATTCACCTTCTCACCTACGCCTTCTTCCTCCTTTGCTTATCCATCCCCGCGAACTCAAGCTCCAACGCCCGAACTCGCGCATCTCTCCTCGACCTTCTCCGAATATGTCCGGAGCGGGAGGTAAATGGTTAGCCTCCACCGTCAAGGAGGAGGACATTACCAAGCTGCGCAGCGCCGGATACCTTTCCGGCGATATCGCGCATCGGCTGCCCGACGAGGGGCAGCTCATCCCTACCCCCAGGCCTCATGAGAGGGTCGTCTTTCTCCCCCACTTCCTCCGCGGACTGGGCTTTCCGCTCCATCCATTTGTCCGGGGGCTCATGTTTTACTACGGCCTGGATTTCCACGATCTGGCGCCGAACTTTATCCTCAACATCTCGGCGTTTATCGTCGTGTGCGAGGCCTTCCTCTGCATTTGGCCCCACTTCGGCCTGTGGCTCAAGACCTTCAACGTCAAGCCGAAGGTTATAAAGGGTACGCAAGCGGAATGCGGAGGCGCCATGTTGGGCAAATTGCCCAACGTCCCTTGGCTAGAAGGGACCTTCATGGACTCCGTCAAGGGGTGGCAATCGGGGTGGTTCTACATCACCGAGCCACGCAAATCCACATGGGCGGCGGCCCCCGAGTTTAGATCTGGCATCCCCATGCAGCTCACCTCCTGGAAAGAGAAGGGCTTGCAGTGGGGGAATCCGGTTGAGGTGACGGGACTCTGAGCATGTATCAAGAAGATGGTGAGCAATAGGCTCAGGATCGTCGACGTGGTCCAAGTCATGCTCATCCGGCGGATCCTCCCATGCCAAGAACGGGCATTTAATTTGTGGGAGTTCAATCCGGAACAGCACCAGGCGCTAAGCGGGCTCTTCGATACAACATACGAAGGCGCCTGGAGGGTGCTGTTCAAGGGCGCCGAAGCCCCCGCGTCCGTGACCGAAGACCGCGGATTCAGCTCGCAGCATCCAACTGACGAGGTAAGTGATTCGACCCCATTACGGGACACTTGAGATAATTAGATTGACTCTAGTGAGGTTTCATTCTGCCTCTTCCTTTGACAGGAATGGATGGAGAAGACCAAGCTGCTCATCAACCCGGCTCCCATGCCAGAGGACCCAGCGAACGCCCGCTTAACAGGGTTGCTGGTTCCGGCACCGCACGTGGTGCCGGAGAAGAAGGCCAAGAAGGTGGCCGCGGGGACTCGAAAGAGTTCCCGCAATCAGGCGTCTGACGACGACGAGGACTCCTCTCCCGAAGACGAGGAGGAGGAGTACTCTCTCCCGGAGGAGGGAGAGAAGAGAAGGAAGGCTTCCCCCATCGGGGGGGGGGGGGGGCGAAGGGTCCAAGAGGGGGAGAACTATCCCCCCGGACAGTTCCGCCAACATCAGCGTTGGTGAGGATGAGCGGCCTCCAAGGGCCAGGCGTCCGGCAAGATCGTAAGTATCCGGATCCTTGATGTGTAATTTTTTATGTCGCGTAGTATCCTTCTAACGCCGCATTCTGCCCGTAGTCCGGCCAATGATGATCTCCCCGACTCATCGAGCGGGTCATTGGCCGCGTCGGATGTAAATTCCATCCCGACTGCCTCCACCCCACGCGCCGACGAGGACGCCGAAGTGGGATCCCAAAGAGGGACCCATCAGGAGGAGGCTCCGGAGGCGCCGTCAGGCAGCCGCCCGGACTTCGTGCCGGACTCTACATCGGAACCCGCAGTGGTTCCAGAGTCCGGCAAGCGGCCCCTTCAAAAGAAGGGCAGGACCGTGACGCCAGCGGCCTCCGTCCAACGGCAGGCGCCGGATAACCTGCTAGAGGCGCTTAAAGGCGCTTCCATCGAGGAAGAACACCGCACTATCATGAGTGCGGTGATTGAGAAGGTTCAGCTCGCTAAAAGCGGGCTGACCGAAGCCTGCAGCAGCCTTTTAACAGGCTTTGAGGTAAAAAAGTTAAAATAATGTAATATAATACCGCATAGACAGTAGCCCCTGATGCTTGGTTCGGTGTCCGGAAAGAAAAGCCGGACTAAGGATCTATAACAAGATATACGCAGGGTTGCCTAAAATATGTCAATATGGGTTTGCAGGCTGCACTGCTGACCTCTGCCGCACTAACGGTGGAGGTTGACGTGCTAAAGAAGGATCTCGAGCGGTCCGAGCAAGAGCTCGGCCATGCAAAGAAGCAGCTCGAGGAAAAAGAAGGTGAGTAACACCTCTTTGAATAAGTACCTTACAGAAAAGGATTTCGGTTGCAAATAAAATTAACAAGGATAATATGTGTATTGCAGGGGCCACTAACGAGGTGGCAACCCTGAAGGATGCTGTGTCCGCAGCCGAACGCAATGCAGCCGCGGAACGTGCTGAGCGAGAAAAGCAAGAGGCACGTGTGGCGGAAGTTCGGCAAGAGCTCCAGGTTCTCATGGAAAAACATGAGAGTTTGGAGCGTGACTCCAAGACTCGGGAGTCCGAGCTTGCCTCGGCTCTCGAAAGTGCCAAGTCCGCCAAGGCCGAGGCCCATAAGGCCCTTCAGGAGGTTGAGGACATAAAGAAGATAGCGGCGGGTAAGGCGTTTTTCATGCAAAGCAGGCATGTTAATGTGAACTACCTGACACTTACCCGAATTCGGAGCTCTCCAGGGGCATTTGCAGATCTGCCGCGTAGTGCGTCTGATGCCGCCGCATTCTATCGTGGCGAGGAGGGGAGCTCGACGGAGAAGGTCTTCTGGTCTCAGTATGCTGAGGCCGGCCATCCGGTGCCCCCAAGCGACCAGCTGAAGCAGCTGGTCGAACTCCACAAGGTAGCTGAGGAGGCCATGAAGGGCCTCATAGTCTGGCTGTGGCCTGGACAGGCCATGCCTGGTAGCTACTTTGGCCTCGTGCGGCGGCTGGTGGATGCATGCCCTAGACTGGATGTAGTCAATCGCTCCGCTTGTATCGAAGGTGCTCGTCGGGCCCTTGCCCGCATAAAGGTGCAATGGGGCAAATTGGATGCGGAGAAGCTTCTCACGGACCCACCACCACCGGGCAAGGAGTATCGCACGCCGGAGAAGTATTATAAAATTGTCCTGAAGGGAGCCTGCAATATTGCAGATGAGTGCTCCCGAAATGTAATCTTTGAGTGAACTCGCTGTTTATTTATCCTGTGCGCTGAAAACTTCGTTCATATGCGCCATGAGCAACGCTTGTTTAATTTAAAATATTACCTTCTGTGCGGCCGTTTATAAAATCTGAGAGATGGCAAGTCGTTAGCTTCAACCCCCAAGCCACAAGTGCTGGGGTGTTCGGGATAAACTTGAGCACTCTTGTTCCCATTTTTGGGTCCATCTAGGGAGGCGCTCAACACGACGAACAAGGCACCGGACTTATAATGCTTGAACACTCTCACTTAGCCATAGAATTCTATAATTTTAAATTTCGGCGAAGCCCCTGGTATTCGGAAGACCGAATCCGGGGCGCTATCCACGCCTTCATCGGACATCATCCAGAACTTCGCTCGAAGCGGCGTGAGTCTTTAAGGACCCGAAAAAACCTCTCGAACAGCGACCAGTCTCTCGCCTTATCATGCCAGTCAGTTTTAGCTTTCTCCACTGAGGCGTTAACCTGGCTCAACCGAGGCGCAATCGCAGTGGTTCTCCCAGTGCCACCTTAGCCGACAGAACGGAACGTAAGGCACCAAAACATGGGAGCCGGGCAAACCCAACTATTGACCCAAGACATGATTCGGAGCCGATTCATATAATGCTATAAGTTCGGGGTGCCGCACTTGTGAAAGTGTTCGGACTTTATCACACCATAGAGTGGGGAACATAAGCCCCTGGTGTATTATGCCGTACCAAAATATACGGGTGCCAGATGTCATATGATGAGCATATATATATAATGTAATGCAATTGCGATCATAAAGGTGCTGCATTATTAATGAAAGAAAAGTCTGCTAGTAGAGCGGACTGATACAAATAGTGCGGTAAGCAAGGGATTTGGACTAAATAAACATGTCCCCCTTCAGGGATGAGCTGCGGATTTGGTGTATATAATCAAATTTAATGCTCGTAATTGAGACCACATGAGTGTTCGACGCGGCCTTCTTTAGTCCCTGACTGTTGCATCATGAGTTCGGCAGGTTCACTGCCGGACAGGGCTTCTGGTTAACAGAGTCCTGTGTACAAAAAAGAAGAAAAATAATAAAAAAAAGAGGAGCACATTTGTGAGCCCCTGGTGTGGTCGAACCGCACTCTGGGTCCGTTGTGATCGTGCCCCCTCCCCTGTGCCCATGGTATCTCCAAAGCGTAATGATGTACGCGGAGTATTATTCTTGCGATCATACGCGGGCGAGGGTTGGGGCCGCATTGCTACGCGTGCTCTGATCGCGCCAGGTGGTCTTGGTTGATATTGCTCCGGGCGCGCTTTGCTGTATCCGGCCGTTTAACGGCCGGACTCGAGAATTGCCTTAGAAGGCTGCTCTGTACTTCTGCCACGAGAGCCGCTGTATGTTCCTCCATTCGGAGGCAGCGTTCCGTATTCCCATTGACCGTGATGACTCCACGAGGGCCTGGCATCTTGAGCTTTAGGTATGCATAGTGCGGCACCGCGTTGAATTTGGCAAACGCGGTTCGTCCGAGCAGAGCGTGATAGCCGCTGCGAAACGGGACTATATTGAAGATTAATTCTTCGCTCCGGAAATTATCCGGGGATCCGAAGACCACTTCCAGTGTGACTGAGCCTGTACAATTGGCTTCCACTCCTGGTATGACACCTTTAAAGGTTGTCTTTGTAGGTTTAATCCTTGATGGGTCTATGCCCATTTTGAGCACTGTATCCTGATAAAGCAGGTTCAGGCTACTGCCGCCGTCCATCAGGACTCTCGTGAGGTGGAACCCATCGACGATTGGGTCTAAGACCAATGTGGCGAATCCGCCATGGCGTATGCTGGTCGGATGGTCTCTTCGATCGAAAGTGATCGGACAAGAGGACCATGGGTTGAACTTTGGGGCGACTGGCTCCATCGCATAGACGTCCCTTAGTGCGATTTTCCTCTCCCTCTTGGGTATGTGGGTCGCGTATATCATATTCACCGTCCGTACTTGTGGGGGAAAACCCTTCTGTCCTCTGTTGTTCGGTGGCCGGGTCTCTCCCTCGTCGTCGCTATTTAGCCCCTTGTCATTGTTTTCGGCAATTAACTTGCCGGCCTGCTTGAACACCCAGCAATCTCTATTGGTGTGGTTAGCTGGCTTTTCAGGGGTGCCATGTATCTGGCATGAGCCGTCGAGTATTCGGTCCAAGTTGGACGGACCCGGAATGGTTCTTTTAAATGGCTTCTTCCATTGATCGGGTTTAGAGCCTCGGAATCCGGCATTGACCGCCGTATCCTCCTTATCGTCGCCGTTAATTCGGCGCTTGTGTTTGTTTCGACGTGACCTGCCGTTGTTGTCCTTAGTATCCGGACTGCCAGAATTTTTACGGAGATTGTTGCTGCGGGCTAGCCAGCTGTCCTCTCCCGCACAAAAGCGGGTCATTAACGATGTGAGGGCTGCCATGGATTTCGGCTTTTCCTGCCCCAGGTGCCGGGCTAGCCATTCGTCCCGGATGTTATGTTTGAAGGCTGCAAGGGCCTCTGCGTCCGGACAATCGACGATTTGATTTTTCTTCGTCAAGAACCGTGTCCAGAATTGTCTGGCCGATTCGTCTGGCTGCTGAATGATGTGGCTTAGGTCATCGGCGTCTGGTGGTCGCACATATGTGCCTTGGAAGTTATCAAGGAATGCGGCCTCCAGGTCCTTCCAACACCCAATTGACTCTGCGGGCAAGCTGTTAAGCCAATGCCGAGCTGGTCCTCTAAGCTTGAGTGGGAGGTACTTGATGGCGTGGAGATCGTCGCCGCGGGCCATATGAATGTGGAGAAGATAGTCTTCGATCCACACCGCGGGGTCTGTTGTGCCATCGTAAGATTCGATGTTTACGGGTTTAAACCCTTCGGGGATCTGATGATCCATTACTTCGTCAGTGAAGCATAACGGGTGTGCGGCGCCCCTGTATTGAGCGATATCACGACGCAGCTCGAGAGAGCGCTGTCTGCTGTGTTCAGCCCGGCCGGGGTTATTGTATCCGGCACGATGGTATTCGTCGTGGGTCGTAGGGCGCCCCCATGATCCATAGATGGATCTGGATTGTCTTGATTTGTCCTCCAATATGTCTTGCAAGTCCGGTGAGTTCCCTCTTGGCTTCGTACTTTTGAAGCGATGCCGGGGTATGGTCTTGGCTGGGGGCCTGGATGCCTCTCTATCACGACCACGGGGTGGTCGGTCAGCCATATCGTGCGCTGGTGATGAATGTACGTATGCTTCCTCCTCTAATCGGGGGAGCAGCTTGTGTTTTGGGTAACTTTTGGAGGGACGTTCGAGTTTATACTCTTCGGCCGCGAGGACCTCGGTCCATCGATCGGCCAGCAGGTCCTGATCAGCGTGAAGCTGCTGCTGCTTTTTCTTTAGGCTGTTTTCTGTGGCGATAAGCCTGCGCTTAAAGCGCTCTTGTTCGACGGGATCCTCGGGTACGACGAATTCGTCATCGTTGAGGCTTGCTTCGTCTTCGGAGGGAGGCATATAATTATGATCCTCAACCTCTTCGTCTGCCGCCCCCTCATGAGGGCTTGCTTCTACATCCTCCTGCGCTGAGTCTTGCTGGAGGGGATTGTCTTCGGCACTTTCTGGAGTATTATTATCTCCTGTGCCAGAATCTCCATTCTTGCTGTGGCGAGATTTAGAGCGGCGCCGCTGACGTCGGCGCTTGGGCTGTTTCTTTAAGGGATCTGCCTCCGCTGTTTCTTCGCTGTCCCCATGTTTTGGGGTATCCACCATGTATACGTCATATGACGAGGTGGCCTTCCAGTGCCCTGTGGGCGCTGGTTCCTGTTCGTCTCCGGCATCGTCGTCCATAGCGTCGATGTCTTCGGAGTCGTAGTCTAGCATGTCGGTTAGATCGTCGACAGTGGCTACAAAGTGGGTGGTGGGTGGGCTCTGAATTTCTTCGTCGTCCGCATCCCAACCATCCTGGCCATAATCCGGCCAGGACTCTCCTGATAACGAGAGATGCTTTAGTGAATTTAAGATATCGCCGAAAGGCGAGTATTGGAAGATGTCCATGGCGGTGAATTCCATAACCGGCGCCCAATCCGGATCGATTGGTAGGGGCGCGGGAGGTTCGGAGTCCGGCGAGGAGTCCGGCGCCTCGGAATCACGAGTCTCGCAGGGGACAAGATTAGTGTTCAGCTCCATCGCCGTGGATGTTCTATCCACCGACCCTCGATCTGGGCGATCGGCTCCGGGCTAATGGCCGAAGCGGATCCGTGTGCGGCCACCAAGGCACTGTTCGGCGGCAGAGCTAGATCATGCCCATCATCACAGTGCGGCGCGCTTGGCTGTGGCTCGAGTCCGTCGAAGATCAAGTCTCCTCGGACATCGGCCGTGAAGTTTAAGCTTCCAAATTTGACCTGACGGCCAAGGGCGTAGCTTTCGATCTGCTCCATATGGCCAAGTGAATTGGCCCGCAGGGCGAAGCCGCCGAATACGAAGATCTGTCCGGGAAGAAAAGTCTCACCCTGGACAGCGTTGCAGGTTGAAGATGCCATCAAGCCTATCGGTGACGACACAGAGGAACTCTCAATGAAAGCACCAATGTCGGTGTCAAAACCGGCGGATCTCGGGTAGGGGGTCCCGAACTGTGCGTCTAGGCGGATGGTAACAGGAGACGAGGGACACGATGTTTTTACCCAGGTTCGGGCCCTCTCGATGGAGGTAAAACCCTACGTCCTGCTTGATTAATATTGATGATATGGGTAGTACAAGAGTAGATCTACCACGAGATCAAGGAGGCTAAACCCTAGAAGCTAGCCTATGGTATGATTGTATGTTGTGTATGTTGTCCTACGGACTAAAGCCCTCCGGTTTATATAGATACCGGAGAGGGCTAGGGTTACACAGAGTCGGTTACAATGGTAGGAGATCTACGTATCCGTATCGCCAAGCTTGCCTTCCACGCCAAGTAAAGTACCATCCGGACACGAGCCGGAGTCTTCAATCTTTTATCTTCGTAGTCTTGGAGTTCGGCGGACATTGATAGTCCGGCTGTCCGGACACCCCCTAGTCCAGGACTCCCTCACTCGCTACTACTAAGTTGATAGCAGCAGCGCGGGTTTATAACCCTCGCTACTACTAAGCGGTCTCTATCGTGCCCCCCGGGACATGCCATAGTAGTAGCGCGGGTTTTTAACCCTCACTACTACTAAGTTGATAGCAGTAGCGCGGGTTTTTAACCCTCTCTACTACTAAGTGGCCCCTGGACCATGCCATAGTAGTAGCGATGGTTATAAACCCGCGCTACTACTATCAACTTAGTAGTAGTGCGGGTTTTTAACCCTCGCTACTACTAATCGTCTGCCATAGTAGTAGCGCGGGGTATGGCCTATTTGCTAATTTTTCAAAGTCTACCCCCCCCCTTGTGGACCGCCTTTTCAGTTAAAAAAAATAAAAGAAAATGATAAAAATGTCAAAAAAATAAAAGAAAATAAGTTTCCCATGTGATATGTGGTCTAGTTGTTGGGAAAATTTACAAATATGAATTTTGACTTTATTTGCAAAATCTCTTTGGAAATTTTTAAAATGGCCATAACTTTTGCATACGAACTCGGATGAAAAAGTTTTTTACATGAAAAATCATCTACTCGAAAAGTTACATCCGAATTTTAGTGTTACTAACATTTTAAAATCCTCAAAAACCTAACAGAAAAAAAGTTACGGGCTTTTAAGATCTGGAGGCAAAAAAAATTAAAAAAAAATCAGTTTTTTTTAATTTTTGTTAAATCTGGTCAAACTATGGTCAAACTAATTATTCAAGAATATTAGTGTTACTAAATAATTATTTTAGTTTTTTTGAATTTTGGTCAAATCTGGTCAAACTATGGTCAAACTGTGGTCAAACTGTGGTCAAATCTGGTCAAACTATGGTCAAACTGTGGTCAAACTAATTATTCAAGAAATATTAGTGTTACTAATTTTTTAGAACAATAGTTTCAAACTCAAACAGTGAAATATGTGACTTCATGCTCAAGCTAAATTTCTGAGGTTAATAGGATTGACATCTTACTATTGTCAAGAAAACAACAAGTGCAGACTTGGAAACGAGGGAGAATAGAACCCGGAAGTTAAGCGTGCTCAGGTTGGAGTAGTGAGAGGATGGGTGACCGTCCGGGAAGTTAGATGATTTGGAATGATGAGGGGTGATTAGAGATTAAATTGAGCAGCGATGAGGGGTGATTAGAGATTTGAGGTTAAAATAATTCAGAAATTTGAAAATTAGGGGGAAAATCAAAAAAAAATTCGAAAAAATTCAAAAAAAATTCAGATATTACAGATTAGTAGTAGCGCGGGTTTTTACCCATGCTACTGCTATACGTTAGCTGTAGCGCGGGTTGCACCCGCGCTACTGCTATAAGTTAGTTGTAGCGCCTTATTAGTAGCACCGGCCCCCGCGCTACTAATAGGCCCAAAACCCGCGCTGCTGCTAGGCTTTTCCCTAGTAGTGATTCTAGCCAAAGAGGTGTTTAGATGACAGGGTTAGATGGAGTGCGGATACGGCGAGGCGCCTTCACGGGCGTTGCGAGAGGGAGGGACGAAGAGGACGAGAAGCTTCGAGGAAGTGGCGAGGGATTTGCTGCGGCGAGAGCGAGAGAAAAATGTGTTTTTTTAGTGCTCTAGAGAAGAACTAACCCTATTTGGATACTTTTGGGTTAGTTGAGTACAAACTAACCCAAACTAACTCTAACCCATGGATCCGAACAGGGCCTTTTTGTGTCCTGTCAACTTGCCGAACGAGGAGAAGGTTGCAGGACGGGAGAAGCTTGCGCGCGGTGGCTCGCAGGACAAGGAGAAACTTTTGACTAATGCAAGCTCTCCCTCGCTCAGGTGGTGGACGTGCAACAGTTAATTCGGTGTCAGATTGCCAGAAGCATACACTATAATACTAGTGCTACTATTGTTCGACTTCCCGAATAGGCGAACAGCCAAGCGCAAAGTTTACTAGTACTAGTACTACTACTATAGTCTATAAAGGTATGTACTATACTAGTACTAGGAACCAGATGGAGGAGCGTCTGCACTCTTATTATAATTTTAAAATGTCATAAAGCAATCTTCAACACATTTGGTTCTCTTCGAGGGTTCTCGCATGTGATAATGGAAGTTGATTGCATGCAACACTCGCCACAATTCTCGCTTAATTTTGGCTCATATCCTGTTACAAATAGTAGCGCTCGGTAATATTTCCTCTTTTTTGTTATTCAGCATGTAAACAGGTCAGCAAACCTTGCGGTGCATCTTCGTGTGAACCGTGCTTGCTGCACTTTGAATGTGGCCGAGAGCTGGCTTGATGAAACACCTCGCTTCCTACTTCTTTTTTTGCGGGGTACCTCGCTTCCTAGTTACCAGTGTCTTGGCTGATCGTCCTAAGAATGCTTATATATGAATAAAGCTCTCTCATTTACCCGCAAAAAAGATTAAGCCATATTAACCGGAAAGGAGGGAGTATGGACTAGCACTAATTTTTGGTGTGTCCCGTCAACTCGCAGAATAAGGAGAAGCTTGCAGGACAAGGTGAAGCTCGCTTACGCCTTTTGACTAATGCAACCTACCCTCGGTGGACATGCATCAGTCCATTCGGTGTCAGATTATCGGAGGCATACACTGTAGTACCCAACATGCGGAGTACCACCATTGTTCGACTTCACGAAGAGGCGAAGAGCCAAGCGCAGTAGTACGAGTAGTACTACTACTAGAACCGCATGGTGGAGCGTCTGTACTCTTATTTTTTTTATCTCTGATAAAGTACACGTTTATTCCGGAGAAGGGCGGAAAACAGCAGCCCAACATGTAATGAATGATATTGATCAAGCAACCATGCTCGAATATATCTTGGCCTCCATGCGAGCCCGTCTGTGTGTTCTCGCTCCTCGTCTCTCTCAAGGAACGGCGGGTTGGCTCTTTACCGTCAATTGAGATTGGTTTGCTCACACTCCTGTCCCACATGTCAGTGATATGCCAAGAGGAAGTGCGTTGACCGACTGGCCATATGCGTACTTGGTTTCGCACCTTCATACTACTCCTCCCTCCGTCACAGTTTACAGGGCGCGCTTCATTATGATGCATTTCTCTCAATGCATTTCCACCACCAAAGAGATTTTAGACGCGTTTGGTTTAATGCTCAATTAATAAGGGCGTGGTAACCGCAATCAACTCCACAATTTTCTCTCCATGTACTCTGTACTACTACGGAGTGGAGTAAGTGCAAGCATGTGTGTACCCGGGGTGGAAGCACTGCATGCATGTGTGTACGCATTATTCCCTCTAGTAGTAGACGCCGTGCTATAACTACCAATGCTATTTTTCAGGCCGATCGCTAGTCGCCTTGGTCCCACAGATCTTTTTTCTTTTTTCTGAAGCACGCTGTATAAACAGTGACGGATGGGGTAGTATGAGCGGATTCAAAGAAGAGTGTATTGATGGTTGCTTCTTCAGAGCAACTTACAGTGGGAAAGGTGGGGCTTACGATTTGACTGCTCATTACTCACTATTAATGCGGCGCAACGACCGGGCTGAGTCTCCCATACGGTTGTGCACTACCCCCTCGGTTCTTAAATATACTCCGGAGTATATTTGTCTTTCAAGAGATTTCAACGAGTGACTACTCAAATATTTATCTTTTTAGAGATTTCAAATGGACTGGCACATACGGATGTATATACATATTTTAGAGTGTAGATTCACTCATTTTGCTCCGTATGTAGTCACTCGTTGAAATCTCTAGAAAGACGAATAGAATATTTAGGAACGGAGGGAGAACACATACGAAGCAAAATGAGTGAATCTACACTCTAAAATATGCCCGTTTGAAATTTGTAAAAAGACAAATATTTAGGAACGAAGGAGTATAATTTTGTGCATGGCACATGGACCTGGATGGTGAAGAGGCTTCTGGCAATGCTATCAAGCTTCCACCATTTGTTTACATAATTGACGTACTATACAAATAATTTTCCAGCGAGACATGAAATTGTACAATGGTGTGAGCTTTCAGCTTTTGTTTCGCGTGTCTTGCCATCGATGCTCTTTCGGAAACAATAAAAAACTAACTTCCTTGCTAATGCATGTCAATTATTAGCAGATCAGAGCTAATAATTACATCACAACTGAAGACAGAGTTGTGAGAAGGTGTTAAATTAAAATTGATCCATGCTTTCATTGGCAGCAACGTCCCCCCAGCTCTGTCTAAATCAACAAGGCATGTTGGGAAAAGAAAGTAGTTGTCTGGAGCATGCGACATTCCGATCATTTTGTGCAGTTCCACTAAAATAGAGCTGAGCGTCCCTGTTCCAAAGATATTAAGTGTGATTACGATAATAGAGGACGGCTGACGAAACAATAAACACATAAATAGAAGCCGGTCACCTTTGCAGTCTCTCTTAAGACTAACTAGTTGGAGAAGATTAGGCTCGGAGTTGGATGAGGAGGATAGAGCAAAACCAAACTCCCTTTGTACAGTCGCACTGAAATGTAGAGACGTTGCCCATGTGACATTTTAGTACAACTGCACAAAACACTCTTAAGAAAAAAGTGATTTGTGCAGTTCACCAAAAGATCGCAATAGCAACGAGGTGAAATGGACAGCCCTGTTTGCAAAAAAGAGGTAGAAAGGAAACAATTACTGGCCAATAACAGTTGATGACACATGCGACAAGAAAAAAGAAGCATATTCCTTGCCCTAAGGGAAGATAACAACACAGTTGTGTTTGTCTAAAACGGTGTGAGGACGAGAATGCAATATGGAAAGTATGCTGGACGAGCTACGTTTTGGGCAAAGAACTATGGAAGATCCACATGCAGCGACGTGGGAAGACGGGCAGTGGAGCAAGGCCGGAGGGGATACCTGGAGGTCGTCGGGATGTAACTAGGTGAGCGGCGGTGGGTGGAATCTGTGAGCAGGTGGCGTAGGCCCTGCCGCGCCGGAGCTTGGTTAGAGAGAATAACGTGTACCGCAGATCGGGACGTGCTGCCTCGGTGCCGTCGAACGGAGAAACGATGCCCTTCCTCCCTTTCCCCCGGCGGACGGGATGCGGTCGGATCAGTGACCAACGGTGAGAAAGAGAGAGGCCACCGCACTCCCTTTCCCCCGGCGTACGGGATGCGGCCGGATCAGTGATCAACGGTGAGAGAGAGAGAGGCCACTGTAGCCTTGTGTGAGATACTTTGAAGAGCGACAAACCAGGCACGCAAGGCTCCATTGTATATAGTGAGCGGACTACCTTTTTCTCAATAAAAATCGTTTTATATTATGTGTACGTGCCATTGAGCGCTATAACTTTATTTAAAAATAACGCGGCAACGCGTCAAGTCGAACTTTGTTTCGTGCAGGCATGGTACACGACCTCCCTGGGTAAACAACCACTACATGCGTTCAAATTAGCACGTGGGCTGCCATTTCGTAAAGAAATGAGCTCCACCGTGTACCCGCATGGGTGTGGCTGGGCACGAAGCGTGAGTACGTGCATAGTGCAACTATTCTCTTCTTGTATACGTACACCACCTACGTGGGGTTGTGTGAGAGAGATACAAACCTAGAGAGATATAGTGTATGGGTTCTTGAGAGTTTTTTTTGGGGGGGGGGTGTCAATCAAAAAATGTAACATATGCAATGTGTGTGAAATAGAGTCCTGGATATAACATATATATAGAGGGGGAGATCCACGAGAAGAGAGTGGAGGTATCATCGGCTTGAGGTGTCCATAGAATCGAAAAGAGGGATGATGTGTGTGTGTGTGTGCGCGCGCGATTGATAAAGAGTGCCATCAAATTTGTGTGTGCCCACGTCAAAGATATAGAGTGGCTGGCCTACTAGAACATGAGAGGGGACATGTGCAGTTTGTCTCTGTGGCATGGATACCTACCTACAGCGCTCGATTATCGGTGTGTGGTGGGGGAAGAGGGAGGCCCAATTAACTATAGAGGTACAATGGCTGGTATATGAGTGGAGGAGGAGAGAGGCCTACCTCATGTATTAAGGAGATCGATCTGCCTCATGTATTAAGGGAGATCGATCGGCATCCATGCATATGTGCAGGAGAGGAATAAGGTTGGGAGAGAGACAGAGCTAGAGTGTTGGAGGGGGTGGTAGTGGAGTTGCTTCTAACAAATGGTGGGATAGGCTTGCTAGACAAACGGAGGGCACGCCCGCAATATCAATAAGAGAGGAGATGGCTGCTTGTTGTCTGTGCACGTGCGTGTGAGAGACGGGTCAGGAGGCATGCACGAATGATGAGGGGGGACGATGCGGCTATGGTAAGCAGACATAACTACATAGGAAGATCAATCGCCCTTTGTTAGATAAAGGAGAGACATAACTTGTGAGGTACGTCGATCGATGGGGGGGTAGTTAAAGTCGATCTAGGTATATGTTGGGAGATCGATCGGTATACATGCATGTGTGTGTTAGAAGCAAATGAGGCACGAGGAGAAGGATAGAGAGAGGGATGCATGTAGGAGGTGGTACGAGAGGCATACTATATCGAGTGGGGAGGAGTGTGCGAGTACGAGAAGGATGAAAAGAGTGGTGGGAGTGAGGCATGGAGGGTGACAAGAGAAGAGGGGAAGCTTGTGTTTGTGCTAGGCACACCTGGCTAGAGAGGCATATCGATCGATGTGTGCCGTAAAGAAGGAGCTGGGGGGCCTACACACACTGTGGGTGAACGACCTAAAGTGAAAAGACGAATTTGCGCGATGGAGCTAGAGAATGCTGAGGGAGGGTGAGAGGGATGCGGGCGTGTGCATGCACAAGAGAAAGTTAGCGCTAGCTATAAAGATAAGAGGGTTGTGTGGGTGTAAAAGACGAATAGAGATCATATATACTTCATTATAAAAAGCGAATTCGGATATTTGAAGAATTTATCATAGTGTTTTAAACCGACGCATGTGTGAATATATATAACGGTGATACACATGGTGTGTTTATGAACATGTTATACTACATTTAATATATTTTATCTCTACTCTTTTAAAAAACGGAGTTGTTAATCTGGTGTGCCTGCCATCCTGCATTATAGGCCGTCCGATTTATATCTGGCGGATAGCAAGGAAACTATGATGGTTGAAGTTGGCAACAATCATGATTGTAGATTCTTATTGAAATAGAGAAACAAATTCAAATTTAGTTCGAATTGCAGTGGTAGTATAGACATTTGGAATGCACTAAAACGTTCGTATGAGTAGGTTACATGCATTATACAGCGAGCAAAAAAAATTAATCGGACATAACATGGATTCATACTTCCTCCTTCCATCTATATAGGGTGTAATGAGATTTTTATGACCGCCTTTGACTATTGACAAGATTAATAGTACATGACATGCACAATGTGAAAATTATATCATTGAAAGAACCTTTCACAGACGAACTTAACGGTGTGCTTTGTGTAAGTTGCATGTCATATATCATTGCTCTAATATTTGGTCAAAGTTAGCATCAAAAAACGCATTAGGCCCTATATAGATGGAAGGAGGGAGTAGCTTTGAATAGCATTTGTATAGTAAAACGGGGCAAGACTCTCTCTTTGTGTGGTGTGAATAGTTTTATTTTTTTTTGTTTTGTTTTTGGTTGAGGGAAGTGCGAATTGATTTGGTACGTACAAGTACAATATTACTACACGTTAGGCTTGTCCCTAAAATTCAACCCGCGTCTTGTTATATCCCGAAAATTCAGATATCGTGCTCCCAAAACTGGTGCCTTCACAACCCGCGCCTTGCTATCCCGAAATTACAACATGCGCGAAAACTCCCTCCAGCTGCCAAATCCCGACACGCGAAATCCCCCTTCTAACCCTGAGCCAAAAGGGCCGCCAGTTCAAATTGGTGGGGGGTACTTTTGTAACACACCCTACATTTTGGACAAGCGCGTCCCTAAGTCATGCTTCACCCCCTCCCATCACCCCCTTTTCGCCATTCGAAATCCCAGCCGCCATAACCTATCCACTCCAGCCGCGAAACCCCACCCTCCTCCGTCCGCCACGTCACCACTGCCCATCTGGAGCCTCTTCCCCGACGACATCGTCCACCGCAACAGCTCGACGTCCCTCGTCCACCTCCCCGGATGAGGATCCATCGTCCATCTCACCGTCCCGCCGGTTCAGCCGCCCCGTCCTCCACCTCCAAGGAGCTGCTCTGACGATCGCCTCGTCTATCGCGGCTGCTCCATCCCCACAGCGCCGCCTTAACCTACTCCACCGGAACCGCAGCATCCTCACCGACTCCTCGGACGAAGCCGAGGCCTACTCGGCGCCACCAAAGAGGTTGTACACTCATCGCATCGCACCTTCTCCTTAACTCGACCTCCCGGCGCCGACGGTGCTCCATCCCGCTCCCCCATGGAGCGGCTACCTTGGAGCCGGCGCCGCGGGCGACATATCCACGGCGGCTCTCCCCCAGTGCGAGGCCCCTTCGGCGGCGGCGTCCATACCAGCCGGATCTGCTGTTGCTGCTCCCGCTCTCGCTCGCTCGCTCGCGCTGCTGCTGCTGCTCCGGCTCTCGCTCGATCGCTCTCTTGCCCAGCTGCTGCTGTTGCTCTCCCCCTCGCTTGTGCTGCTGCTCTGCTCCGATTAAGCCACACTTCAGTTGACTGAATCGACTTTTGGGTCAGTCGATTTTCGGGGGTTGGGGGGCTCACCGGAGTTAAGGAAGAACCACCCGCAACGGGGACGGGGGCTCGCCAGAGAGGTACCCCACTATCTATCTTAGGGTTCAGGGTGGGGGCGGGGGCTTAGAGGGCTGGCCGGGGCAGCGGTGGCGAGTTGTTTCGGGGTGGTTTGGCGGCGCTGGGGCCGGCAGTTCGGCCGGTGGTGGCAGGCAGCTCAAGGAGGTGCAGGTTGAAGATGAACTGCAGGCCCTCCCTAACTACATGTCAAGTGCCTCTCTGCTACCATTGCGTTCAGTTTCGACAGTAGCATTAAGATTCCACAGTAAATTTCAGTTTCGACAGTTAAGTTCAGAGTCAACAGTTTTTACCTCATCTGTTGTAGTCAGGTGGTTTTTGGTGATGTTAATTTTACATCCATTTCACATCATCTATTGGAGATGCTATTAGAATCCCACTTGAGATTGACGATGTCTGTCTTGTGCTGCTTCAGCCTTGAGGTCTTACGGCTCACCGGAGCTGCTCCAACGACAGAACGATCCATCACAACAGAGCAGTGCCCTGGACACCGTCTACAGATTCCTCAGATCTTCCTCCACACCTCCGACAGCCACCTCTGCCTCAACTGCTTCAGCGACCAACCCAATGATGCTGAGGTTGACACGGCTACGGCAAAGAGGTTGTACACTTGTTGCATCACTTATTACTATACATTCACGTCGATCTATTAGGGCTATTTTGGTTCAACGAAAAAATGTCGATCCACTGGTTTTTACCATCACTCTAAATTTCTGCATGCTCTCCTTACATAATCTCACCATATTTTTTTCGTATGCATTTCCGATATTGTACATAGTCATGCTGAACATGAGGAGAAAAAGAGAAGAGTTTTGCGCAGCAATACAATGTCATGCAAACATCGCTCCATGGTGGGTTCAATGGCAAACCCTCCCCACCCCTCTCCATATTGTAATCCAGAGGAAGATATCTGTTCTGAGGCAGATTCAGACGCCGCTGACCACTCCTATTTACCCCCCAAGGTGTTTGCTCTACCTTGGCATGATGATGTTAGTCATATCATGCATATGTTGCCTTGCAGTGCCTACTTTTGACATCATATATTCATCTGCTTAGTTTAGACATGTTCTGTAATGCCACATGTTTAGTTTCTATATCATATATGGGAATTATGCAGTCTCATGTCTTTTAGCCATCCATAATATATGTGAAATGTGCAATGCCATCCTATTTAACCAGGCATCATATATTTGAATGATATCTTGCCCATCCTTTTCTTCATTACATTTCCATTTGTCGACAATGTTTGTACATTAAACTACTCTTCCTGTGAACCAGCCATTTGGGTGGGAGATGGAAAAATCTGGAGTGAAAACAAGGCCTTCAGAGCAGACAGTGCTACCTATCGAAGCAGATCTCTTGTTGGGTCCCGATAGCTCCTCAGAGATGGATTCAGAGACAGATGACCAGTCATATTCCCCCACTGAGGTGTATGCTCTAACTTGGCACGGTTATACTGCTCATATCATGCATACGGTGTCTTGCATTGCATAGTTTAGACATCATATACACAATATTCAACACCATGTTCTTAGTTAAGATATCATATCGAATGCCCTCTGTTTAGCATATAAATCACATATGTGAATTAAATGATGCAATCCTGATTACTTAGATAACATGTAGGTGAATTATGTCATGCGATCCTGTTTAGTTATTCATCATATCTTTGAATTATGTTATGCTAAACTATCCAGTTTAGATAGACATCATATATGTGAAATTATGTCATGCTATCCATTTTAGTTAAACAATATACATGTCAACTATTTCATGCCCTCTTTTTTCCACACTATCTATTGCATCTGTCTCTCATACAATGTCTGTACATTCAACTATGTTTCCTGTTTATCAACCATTTGAATTGGAGCAGGTGATGCCAGTATCTAGCGGAATAAAAACATGGTCTTCAAATAAAACAGTGCTACCTCTTGGTGGAGATAGCACCCCGGTTGTACATGCACAAGAACCAGCCCTACCACACATAACCCAAACTCTCGCAGATTGTACCCCTACTGCGATGGACAGAGAACCAGCTTCACCCAATCTAACCCCAACCCCAGTCGATAGTAACCCAGTTCCTATTGGCACAGCACCATCTCCACCACAGAGCTCCCAAACAAGAGCAGTTAGTAAGGCACCTCCAGTGCCCAAACGGCCAGTACTATCACGGCGAACCCCAACTCCACCAGTTAGTACGCCTATTCCTGTGGAGGAAGCACAACTAGCTAGTCGTAGTTTAGCATCTATCGCATTTGATGTTGTTAAATCGTATGTGCGTATCTTCCCATCTTGGAAATATTATACTGAAGATGAAGGAAAATGCCAGTTGCAGGTGTTTGTCCAGGAGTTATGTGTAAGTAATGTTATTCATGGAAATTACTTTGCTTCGTCCCATACATCCTACCTCCATGATGGTTATAATACAGCAGATTTTCCCATTTTTCTCTATAGAGAAGGACCGATTTGGAAACACAGGATGAGGTAACCTGTGCTAATACCTCTGCTATCTTCAAGAATGCTTGGTGGCAGTATCGTAATTACCTGAAGAAAACGTACTTCACCGGCAAAGAAACTCATCAAATTCCCTTACGTTCTCCTGAGACACATTTACTGGACGATGACTGGGAACGCCTTGTTCTGTACTGGTCCCGAACCAAGAATGTGGTAAGGTCTATGAGCTCATTTTCTAGTTTTAAGTATTTTATTCTTGCGTCTTACTGTACTCTGTTCATGTAGAACAAGTGTCTAAACCTGAAGAACAACTATTCTAATTTAAGATTCCATTGCTATCATAGTTCAAAAAAGCGCTAGGCGTTAATTGTGTGTTTTGCCACCGCCTTGCGCTTTACTGACCAAAGCGCATGCTTATGCGCAGTTATGCATAGATTATGCGTAGTTATGCGCAATGCGTTTTGCCAACGCCTAGAGCCTAGGCGCGCTTAAGCGCTCGCTTAGGCACGCCTTTTTTAACTATGATTGCTTTGCTCTTGTATCACTGTATTTACTGATACAAACTTATTTTTAAATTGAAGAATCCAATCGAAACTCCAATGGCACAGCAGGTATGTTCACGCATGTTTCTTTAACAGGTTTGCTCTTGTCAATAGCTCTGTTGATTTCAATTTCAATTGTGTATACAGTTGACTTTCATATCATGCACATTACTAGCATCACAACAGAGCCAATAGTGTTGTTGTACATGTAGACCCGTGGCACCCATCTGAAATCTTGTTGTGCCACAGTTTCCCACGCTTTGTATTCTTTCACTACTGCTTTGTCTTGAACTGATATGATTTGAACCGTGTCTCTATTTTGATTTGCCAAGACAATGCAGTGACCATAGGACATAGATATATGTTTGTTTGATGCTTTTATTATGTACTAGTACTTGGCAATAGAAGACTTGGTAGTTTAATCCTATCCACCTTACTAATGAACTGGTTCACTGAAATGAGTTTCATATACTAGTACATGCTAAACTTGTTATGTGTCTGCTTCTTTCTTCTTTTAGAATGTTGGCAGAATATTGGGAAAGAGTGCCTTATTAAGCAATGGTAAAGGAAGTAATGCAGATAAGGTTCAGGATAGTAACACATCCTTGTTGGTCTCCAACAAAGCTGATAAAACAGCTAAGGAAGACTATCTTGAAGATAGCGAGACAACCCCAAAGTGCTGTCTTGGTTCAGTGTTCGAGTTACTGGCCACTACCGCTTGCACAAGCTATTCAAACTCACTGTCTGAATCAGTTCGGTTTCTTGAGTCTCAACTACAAGATGAAAGACATCGATCAGCTGTGCTGCGACAAGAAGTGGAAGGACTGCGGAAGTCCCTGGAGCATTCAGATGCATACTTTCTGGTGCAACAGCAAGCGTTGGAGGATTATAGCGCCAAACAGGACAAAGCTAATCAGCTTGCTAAGCTTATTGCCAGCATGGTGGATACCCAGGATAACGTTTCTTGAGCTCTTCCGAAGTTGTTTCAGTTATGCTCTTGTTTTGCTGCCGCGTATATTTGCACTGGTGGCCAATTTTGATGGCCAGTGTATGTAATATGCTGCTTTGTTCCCTATATTTGCACTGATGGCGAACTTTGATGCCCAGTGGATGTAATATGTGTAATAGCTGTAATATGCTAGCCTTAATTGCTTGCTTATTTATTTCCTTATTGTCTTGTTTAGTTGTTTGCTTGTAGTCACTGCAGTTTTTTTCCTGTGTTTTTCTAGTGGCCACAATAGCCTATTTTTGGTAACTAGGCCAAAATAATCATGGCAACACACGGACTGTTGTAACCATGGGCCTCCTGTAGGCCGTATGATCCATGGGTCTTCGTCCGGCCGTAGGATCCATTGGCCTTGTATACGGGCCGTAGGATCCATCAGCCTTCTATACGGGCCTTAGGGTCCATGGGCCTTCTACGGGCCGTAGGGTCCATGGACCTTCTACGGGCCGTACAATCCATGGGCCTTCTACGGGCCGTACTATCCATGGGCCTCATATGGGCCGTAGGATCCATGGGCCTTCTACGGGGCATATCATTGTTTCGCCAATCATGGGTCGTACTATTCGTGGACCATAACGGGCCGTTAATAGGCCGTATTTGATAACTCTATGAAAACAGCCCAACGGGTTTTTTTGACATGAAAACGGCCCAACGTATTAACGGTCCGCAAACAGGCCGACTGTAACGACGGGCTGAATTTGGTCCACAAGCAGAAAATGACAGTAACGGGCCGTATGTAACCGAATGCTGCAAATGAGCCCAAGAATCAATGGGCCCTAAGAAGGCCGAAAGATAACTTGGGCTGGAAACGGCCCAATGGAATAACGGGCCGTTAATGGGTATAAAGTGATACACTATTCATTACGGGCCAGTTTCACCACGGGCCGTTAATGGGCCAAGAGTTACAAAGGTCCTCATATGTGCCGAAAGAAGTCATGGGCCACACATGGGCCGGAAGTTAAAATGGGCTGAATCATATTGGACGGCCCAGATGATGCTACTGGGCCTAATTCGGATAGGGCGTAACGGGCCCTGGGTTAGCGGGCTGTAAATGGGCTATATCCGAACAGGCCGTTAACAGGCTTTCCGTGGGCCGGGCCATCACCTTTTGACCAAGTCAAACAGGCCGGCCTTTTCACAGGAATGGGCCTCTGTTGGGCCGTGCCACGTGTCGCTGTATCATAGGCGACTTCGGTCCAATGAATGGATGACATCTGTCCCAACGGTGAGCCGACACGTGTTTCCTCCAGCCAATGATGATTTTACACGTGGAAAATCCCCATTGGTCGGGGCTGTTAACGGGTTATCGGATCCAAAACCCGACCCGATAGCTTAACGGCGTTCCGTTACGGTGGATGCCACGTGTCGGTCACCCTTGACGAAAGCACTTCTGTGACACGCGATTTATCATCATGGAAGTGGACACTTCCGTGATGATAATTTTGGTAATGTCATGGAACACTTCTACGACAGCACATGTATGACTATCTTGATTCTGTCATAAATTTGTCATGGATGTATATGCATGACAAAAAATGCGACCTACTGTGACAAACACATATCATCACGGAAGTGTATTTTTTTGTAGTGATGAATGACAAGTGTATGTAGTTATCCACAGGGATTTATCAATGGCAGGGAATTGCAAAGGCGGTGGGCACAAAGGTCTGGGAAAAACATCGAAGAGCGCTCCAGAATGTCTTGATAAGTCAGGGGATGATCGGGAATGAGTGGCTCTCGGGAAAAGAAGTCGTTACGAGAACCTAGAGTTAGAGTTAGCAAAATAATTTAACCCAAATAGAAGAGAGATCTTAAACCCAGAGTAAAGGAGCGGAATAAAAGATCCTAATCCCATCCATTTTCGATGTGGTCCCGTAATCCACACAACAATGTTAGTAAAATAGTTTTCCAAAGACTAGACTCAGCTTCGGCCAAGGAGTTGGAAAGGGGCTTCCTACTGGCAGTTGACTCTAATACCAACTTGTGACGCCCCCGACTCAATCATGTACTAATCATACACACAAATGTGCATGATCAAGATCAGAGACTCACGAGAAGATATCACAACACAACTCTAGACACAAACTCAAACATAAAGCTTTATATTACAAGCCAGGGCCACGAAGGCTCGAATATAGAAGTCAGCGAAACCAACAATATCTGAGTACAGACAGAAATAAACAAGTTTTCCTTAAGAAGGCTAGCAAAACAACGAGAACTAGATAAAAAAGGCGCAAGCCTCCTGCCTGAGGCCTCCTAACTAATCCTGGTCATCGGTGGTCTCCACGTAGTAATAGGCTCCATCGATGTAGTCATAGTCATCGGCGGGATCAGTTGGCTCCTGAGCTCCATCATCTGATCACAACAATCGGGTAAAGGGAAAAAGGGTAGCAAAGCAAGCGTGAGTACCCATCCAAAGTACTCGCAAGACTTACATCATATCTAAGCTAAGTATGCATCGGTATCAATGGAAAGGGGTTGTATCTATGGACTATACAACAAAATGCTAGAGTAGAGGGGTAATGCCTAGCCTATCAAAGACTAGCACCTTGCAGCAACAAAAGAGACTGGAGCAACTTAACATATAGTAAAAAGTATAAAATAGCAACGCCCATAGATCCTTCCTCGTCTACCACGTGAGGAAGCGATCCCGGAGCCATCATATCAGTTTAGTGTAACAAGTATCCAGTTCTAGTTGTAGTAGATCAGGATACAACTCCGAGTGCCCGTTACCATGCACACGGCTATTCGAATAGATTACTTCCCTATAGGGGTGCACCAACTTACCCAACACGCTCGATTAACTCCGGCCAGACACAC
The DNA here is from genome assembly GCA_963921465.1 of Triticum timopheevii. Classification (NCBI taxonomy): domain Eukaryota; kingdom Viridiplantae; phylum Streptophyta; class Magnoliopsida; order Poales; family Poaceae; genus Triticum; species Triticum timopheevii. The sequence goes on from OY997266.1 coordinate 371,132,969, forward strand.
TTTAACGGGTCATGCTCGGCCTCGGCTGATCAACACACCATAGTCCTACCTAGGCTCAACAAAGAGGTTAGCACGTCGATCTACATCCTATGTGCGAAGGGGTCACGGGCCCATCACCCTAAGCACTCCTACGTGTTGAGTATGCGGCTGGAGCAGACCCACCTCCTTATACAAGCGCAAGCGGTTACCATCCAACTGGGCGCGTGCCGCTCAACTGCTAATGTCCGAAGAGCTTTGGGGAGAATCGTACAATGCCGAGTGCCCATACTTATTCCCATGTGGTGGTTAGTGCGAAAAGGCCAGAGGCCTACTCAAATCATATACCCAAACTGTTAGTGTATTGGGAGCTCGCGGAGATGATCAATGATCCTGTCACCCCAAAATAGCAAGGCCAGAGGCCGCGTCATTATCCTACGGGTACCCTCAGGGTCAACCCAACTTCAATAACTCTCGCAGATACCCCTTGGGTTGACCCGACTTCAACAAAGGACCGAGGTGAAGGTCAAGGTATCCATGTGTCTGTAATGACAAGGGGGAATCTAAGGAATCATCCTTGATGGATTCGTACTCAATGTAACCGTCAAGGTGACCTTGGAGGAATCACCCTCGATGGGTTCACACTTGAGGTGTTGCATAATAGAGTCATCACCGGGAGTAGTGAACGAGGAATCACCCTCTATAATCCATGACAGATTAGCTACAGTACAGAGATATCATCGGGAATGAGATACGAGGTATCACCCTCGACACTCGATAGTAGCTCTGCAGAGTCGTACAACTAAAGGGGCGGGGTGCAGGTGATTTTTTGGTCTCTGCACGTCGATCACATTGATCGTGTCATCCAGAAGCAAAGCATAGCAACACGGACAAGGATGCGGGGCCACTGATGGGTCACTAACCAACCTATACTAAGCATATAGGATAACAGGTAAAATAATAGCAGTAGGTTACAAAAGCAGGCTATGCATCAGAATAGGAGCTATTGAACAACAGTAGCAAAATCTAATGCAAGTATGTGAGAGAAAGAATGGGCAATATAGGAATGATCAAGGGGGTTTTGCTTGCCTGGAAGCTCTGTTGAAAGGGGTTGGTCGTCAGGAGTGTAGGCGTACCAGGAAGCAGCGCCGGTCTCGGGATCTACCAAAGGGAAGAGGGGGAAGAAACAATAGATATAAAGCAAAAAATGCATCACGATGCAAGACATGGCAACATGTTGTGCTAGGGGTGACCTAATGCAGTGTTACGCGTTACAGACGGAGCAGGAAAATATCTCGGAATATTTTCCCGGTTTTAGGCAGTTATCAGATAGATGATACGGAGGGGAAGGTTCCATGTTTGCAGCCTTGGAGGCATGTGACAGGTATATGGATGTAATAAATAGATTCAACTTATTTTTCTGGTCATTTTTCATATATAATTTATTTTCATCTGAGTTATGATTGAATTTTCAAAATTTTAAACAATTTCTGAATTTATTTCAAAATTAATTGCAAAAGGCTATGCGCACACACTGAAGTGTACACAGCAGCGTGCTACAGAGGCTGACATGTGGGGCCAGTTGACCAGGTTAACTGCCCAGTCAGCAGGTCCGGCCAGTAGTCAACAGTCAAAGTTGACTAGTCGAAGGGTCCAGTAGGACCCACATGTCATAGTCTATATCTTATCCATTTAGCTAGTTTAGTTTAATTTGGTGGTGAGGCCCAGTTGTTAGTGTCTACTAGCTAGATTAATTAGGCAATTAAATTAACCTAACTAAATAACAGGGTCGGCCCCATCTGGCAGGGACACAACTGGCAGGGGGTCTGCAAACGCGCGTGTAGCTAGTGGCCGGTGCTACCTCTTGAGCATGCGTTGGATTTCCCTTGAAGAGGAAAGGGTGATGCAGCAAAGTAGCGTAAGTATTTCCCTCAGTTTTTGAGAATCAAGGTATCAATCCAGTAGGAGGGTACATGCAAATCCCTCGTACCTACACAAACAAATAAGAACCTCGCGACCAACACGATAAAGGGGTTGTCAACCCCTTCACGGCCACTTGCAAAAGTGAGATCTGATAGAGATAATAGTAAGATAAATATTTTTGGTATTTTTATGATGTAGATTGGAAAGTAAAGATTGCAAAATAAAGTAGATCGAAAACTAATATGATGGAAAATAGACCCGGGGGCCATAGGTTTCACTAGTGGCTTCTCTCAAAATAGCATACGTATTACGGTGGGTGAACAAATTACTGTCGAGCAATTGATAGAAAAGTGCATAGTTATGAGAATATCTAGGCATGATCATGTATATAGGCATCACGTCCGCGACAAGTAGATCAAAACGATTCTGCATCTACTACTATTACTCCACACATCGACCGCTATCCAGCATGCATCTAGAGTATTAAGTTCATAAGAACAGGGTAATGCATTAGGCAACATGACATGATGTAGAGGGATAAACTCAAGCAATATGATATAAACCCCATCTTTTTATCCTCGATGGCAACAATACAATATGTGCCTTGCTGCCCCTGCTGTCACTGGGAAAGGACACCGCAAGATTGAATCCAAAGCTAAGCACTTCTCCCATTGCAAGAAAGATCAATCTAGTAGGCCAAACCAAACTGATAATTCGAAGAGACTTGCAAAGATAACCAATCATACATAAAAGAATTCAGAGGAGATTCAAATATTGTTCATAGATAATCTTGATCATAAACCCACAATTCATCGGATCTCGACAAACACACCGCAAAAAGAGTTACATCGAATAGATCTCCAAGAAGATCTAGGAGATATTTGTATTGAGAATCAAAGAGAGAGAAGAAGCCATCTAGCTAATAACTATGGACACGAAGGTCTGCGATAAACTACTCAAACTTCATCGAAGAGGCTATGGTGTTGATGTAGAAGCCCTCCGTGATCGATTCCCCCTCTGGCGGAGCGCCAGAAAAGTCCCCAAGATGGGATCTCATGAGTACAGAAGGTTGCGGCGGTGGAAATAGGGTTTCGTGGTGCTCCTGGATGTTTTCAGGGTATATTGATATATATAGGCGAAGGAAGTCGGTCAGGGGAGCCACGAGGGGCCCACGAGGGTGGGGGGCGCGCCCACCCTCCTAGGGCGCGCGTCCCTGCCTCGTGGCTTCCTCATTTGTTTCTTGACGTCCACTCCAAGTCTCCTAGATTGCCTTTGTTCCAATAATTACTCTCCCCAAGGTTTCATTCCGTTTGGACTCCATTTGACATTCCTTTTCTGCGAAACACTGAAATAGGCAAAAAAATAGCAATTTGGGTTGGGCCTCAGGTTAATAGGTTAGTCCCAAAAATAATATAAAAGTGTATAGTAAAGCCCATAAACATCCAAAACAGGTAATATAATAGCATGGAACAATAAAAAATTATAGATACGTTAGAGACGTATCAAGCATCCCCAAGCTTAATTCCGCTCGTCCTCGAGTAGGTAAATGATAAAAATAGAATTTTTGATGTGGAATGCTACCTAGCATATTTCTCAATGTAATTTTCTTTATTGTGGCATGAATGTTCATATCCAAATGATTCAAGATAAAAGTTTAATATTGACATAAAAATAGTAATACTTCAAGCATACTAACAAGTAATCATGTCTTATCAAAATAACATAGCCAAAGAAAGCTTATCCCTACAAAATCATATAGTTAGGCCATGCTTCATTTTCGTCACAAAAATACTCCCATCATGCACAACCCTAGTTTCAGCTAAGCAATTGGTTCATACTTTTTAAAGCGCTTCAGCTTTTTCAACTCTCACGCAATACATGAGCGTAAGCCATGGATATAGCACTATGGGTGGAATAGAATATGATGATGGAGGTTGTGTGGAGAAGACAAAAAGGGAGAAAGTCTCACATTGACGCGGCTAATCAACGGGCTATGGAGATGCCCATCAATTGATGTCAATGCGAGGAGTAAGGATTGCCATGCAACGGATGCACTAGGGCTATAAATGTATGAAAGCTCAAAAAGAAACTAAGTGGGTGTGCATCCAACTCGCTTGCTCACGAAGACCTAGGGCATTTTGAGGAAGCCCATCATTGGAATATACAAGCCAAGTTCTATAATGAAAAATTTCCACTAGTATATGAAAGTGACAACATAGGAGACTCTCAATCATGAAGATCATGGTGCTACTTTGAAGCACAAGTGTGGAAAAAGGATAGTAACATTGTCCCTTCTCTCTTTTTCTCTCATTTTTTTATTTTTTATTTTGGTGGGCTTCTTTGGCCTCTTTTTTTTATTTGGGCTTCTTTCGCCTCTTTTATTTTTCATAAAGTCTGAAGTCTCATCCCGACTTGTGGGGGAATCATAGTCTCCATCATCCTTTCCTCACTTCGAACAATGCTCTAATAATGAAGATCATCACACTTTTATTTATTTACAACTCAAGGATTACAACTCAATACTTAGAATAAAATATGACTCTATGTGAATGCCTCCGGCGGTGTACCGGGATATGCAATGAATCAAGAGCGACATGTATGAAAGAATTATGAAGGTGGCTTTGCCACAAATACGATGTCAACTACATGATCATGCAAAAGCAATATGACAATGATGGAGTGTGTGATAATAAACGGAACGGTGGAAAGTTGCATGGCAATATATCTCGGAATGGCTATGGAAATGCCATAATAGGTAGGTATGGTGGCTGTTTTGAGGAAGATATAAGCAGGTTTATGTGTGATAGAGCGTATCGTATCACAGGGTTTGGATGCACCGACGAAGTTTGCACCAACTCTGAAGGTGAGAAAGGGCAATGCACGGTACCGTAGAGGCTAGCAATGATGGAAGGGTAAGAGTGCGCATAATCCATGGACTCACATTAGGCATAAAGAACTCATATACTTATTGCAAAAGTTTATTAGCCCTCGAAGCAAAGTACTACTACGCATGCTCCTAGGGGAAGGGTTGGTAGGAGTTAACCATCACGCGATCCCGACCTCCACTCATAAGGAAGGCAATCAAAGAACACCCCATGCTACAAATTTGTCACACAACTTTTACCATACGTGCATGCTACGGGACTTGCCAACTTTAACACAAGTATCTCTCAATTTCATAATTACCAAACTAGCATGACTCTAACATTACCACCTTTATATCTCAAAACAATTATCAAGTATCAAATCTATCATAGTATTTAATGCACTTTCTATGATAGTTTTTATTATACCCAACTTGGATGCCCATCATATTAGGACTAATTTTATAACCAAAGCAAATACCATGCTGTTCTAAAAGACTCTCAAAATAATATAAGTTAAGCATGAGAGATCGATAATTTCTACAAAATAAAACCACTGTCGTTCTCTAAAAAGATATAAGTGAAGCACTAGAGCAAAACTGTCTAGCTCAAAAGATATAAGTGAAGCACATAGAGTATTCTAAACAATTCCGATTCATGTGTGTCTCTCCCAAAAGGTGTGTACAGCAAGGGTGATTGTGGTAAACTAAAAAGCAAATACTCATATCATACAAGACGCTCCAAGCAAAACACATATCATGTGGTGAATAAAAACATAGCATCATGTAAAGTTACCGATGGACGACGACGAAAGAGGGGATGCCTTCCGGGGCATCCCCAAGCTTAGGCTTTTGGTTGTCCTTGAATTTTACCTTGGGGTTCCTTGGGAATCCCCAAGCTTAGGCTCTTGCCACTCCTTATTCCATAATCCATCAAATCTTTACCCAAAACTTGAAAACTTCACAACACAAAACTCAACAGAAAACTCGTAAGCTCCGTTAGTGCAAGAAAGAAAACCACCACTTTAAGGTACTGTAATGAACTCATTCTTTATTTATATTGGTGTCAAACCTACTGTATTCCAACTTCTCTATGGTTCATACCCCCCAATACTAGCCATAGATTCATCAAAATAAGCAAACAACACACGAAAAACAGAATCTGTCAAAAACAGAACAGTCTGTGGCAATCTGTAACTTTAGACTACTTATGAACTCTAAAAATCCTACCAAAATAGGAAGTCCTAGTCAATATGTTTGTTAATCTTCTGCAAAAAGAATCAACTAAAAATCACGTTTCTGTGATTTATTTAAATTATTCTTGTGCGTGCAAAAGTTTCTGTTTTTCAGCAAGATCAAATTAACTATCACCCAAGATGATCCTATAGGTTCTACTTGGCACTTTCCAAGCACTAATTAAAACATAAAACCACATATAACCAGAGGCTAGATGAATTATTTAATACTAAACAGGAGCAAAAAGTAAAGAACAGAAATAAAATTGGGTTGCCTCCCAACAAGCGCTATCGTTTAACGCCCCTAGCTAGGCATAAAAGCGAGAATAGATCTAAGTATTGCCATAATGATAAGGTAAATCACGAAAACTCATCTCATATTCCCTACGTTCAGCAGCAAGTTTTCTTTGTGGCAAGCAAAAGTAATCAAATGGGCTAAATTTAATGGGCCAGAAGTCCCCAAGATCAAGCTCGGGAGGTATGGGTTCCTCCTTTGGCCCCTCATATTGCACAACCAATTCATCATTATAAGCATTCTTTTGGCAAAAAGTCATGAGCCTTTGCTCAAGAGAAAATCCTAACCCATTGTTTTGAATAGAAAAATCATCATTAAGTTCGGAGATTCTATCAACTAGAACATCGGTAGGAACCTTTTTTCTAAGGTTTTCATTAAAAGCAACATGGTCTAAAGATTGTAAACGCATTATGTCTTCTTGATTAAACAGAATCGCCTCTATGGGAGGACGACCACCGTCCACCCTATACTGCGCAAAAATTTCTTTTGCTTCTTTCATTATAAATCTGAACTCATGTGCCAAAAAGATAGTAGTTGCACGCTTAACAGAAGAATGCTCAATATTGGAAAATTTTAGGAAAATCCTTTGTATGCAAGGATGCATATGCATAAACTGTCTTTCAAGTTCAACTATAAGCAAGGATATAGCATCCTCAAGACTACTAGTTCTATGAAGAATAGATCCACCCATAGCGGGCAAAGCACCGGCACAAGTAAAGAAATCTTGAATAACCACTTTTCCAATAATATTACCACTACAAATTCGAAACTTTTTAGTATGCAAGATGGTGGGTTCTTCAACAGGATCATAAAAAGCATCAAAGTTTGCCACGCTATTACTATCGTCCTTATCAATGATAACTTCCCCAGTTTCAGACATAGTGGCAGCAAATACAAGAAGCAAGCGAGAAAAGAGGCGAACAGGAAAGAGAGGGCAAATAAAACGGCAAGGGTGAAGTGGGGGAGAGGAAAACGACAGGCAAATGGCAAATAATGTAATGCGAGGGAGAAAAGTTTGTGATGTGTACTTGGTATGTCTTGACTTGTGCGTAGACCTCCCCGGCAATGGCGCCAGAAATCCTTCTTGCTACCTCTTGAGCAAGCATTGGTTTTCCCTTGAAGAGGAAAGGGTGATGCAGCAAAGTAGCATAAGTATTTCCCTCAGTTTTTGAGAACCAAGGTATCAATCCAGTAGGAGGCTACACGCAAATCCCCTGTACCTACATAAACAAATAAGAACCTCGCAACCAACGCGATAAAGGGGTTGTCAATCCCTTCACGGCCACTTGCAAAAGTGAGATCTGATAGAGATAATAGTAAGATAAATATTTTTGGTATTTTTATGATGTAGATTGGAAAGTAAAGATTGCAAAAGTAGATTGAAAACTAATATGATGGAAAATAGACCCGGGGGCATAGGTTTCACTAGTGTCTTCTCTCAAAATAACATAAGTATTACGGTGGGTGAACAAATTACTCTCGAGCAATTGATAGAAAAGTGCATAGTTATGAGAATATCTAGACATAATCATGTATATAGGCATCACGTCCGCGACAAGTAGATCGAAACGATTCTGCATCTACTACTATTACTCCACACATCGACTGCTATCTAGCATGCATCTAGAGTATTAAGTTCATAAGAACAGAGTAACGCATTAGGCAAGATGACATGATGTAGAGGGATAAAATCAAGCAATATGATATAAACCTCATCTTTTTATCCTCGATGGCAACAATACAATACGTGTCTTGCTGTCCCTGCTGTCATTGGGAAAGGACACCGCAAGATTTGAACCCAAAGCTAAGCACTTCTCCCATTGCAAGAAAGATCAATCTAGTAGGCCAAACCAAACAGATAATTCGAAGAGACTTGCAAAGATAACCAATCATACATAAAATAATTCAGAGGAGGTTCAAATATTGTTCATAGATAATCTTGATCGTAAACCCACAATTCATCAGATCTCGGCAAACACACCACAAAAAGTGTTACATCGAATAGATCTCCAAGAAGATCTAGGAGAATCAAAGAGAGAGAAGAAGCCATCTAGCTAATAACTATGGACCCGAAGGTCTGTGGTAAACTACTCACACTTCATCGGAGAGGCTATGGTGTTGATGTAGAAGCCCTCCGTGATCGATTCCCCCTCTGGCGGAGCGCCAGAAAAGTCCCCAAGATGGGATCTCATGAGTACAGAAGGTTGCGGCGGCGGAAATAGGGTTTCGTGGTGCTCCTGGATGTTTTCAGGGTATATGGATATATATAGGCGAAGGAAGTCGGTCAGGGGAGCCACGAGGGGCCCATGACGGTGGGGGGTGCACCCACCCCCCTAGGGCACGCCTCCCTGCCTTGTGGCTTCCTCGTTTGTTTCTTGATGTCCACTCCAAGTCTCCTGGATTGCGTTTGTTCCAAAAATAACTCTCCCGAAGGTTTCATTCTGTTTGTACTCCATTTGATATTCCTTTTCTGCGAAACACTGAAATAGGCAAAAAAACAGCAATTTGGGTTGGGCCTCCGGTTAATAGGTTAGTCCCAAAAATAATATAAAGTGTATAGTAAAGCCCATAAACATCCAAAACAGGTAATATAATAGCATGGAACAATAAAAAATTATAGATATGTTGGAGACGTATCAGCCGACCACGGTGCAGCCTGGACACTTGAGCGAGGAGGCTGGTGGCAGCGGGCAGGTGACAAAGGCGTAGCTGGAGCGAGCAGGGGCAGCGGCAAGGCAACAACAAGGAACAATACTAGGCAACATGCACGCGTGAAGGCAGGGTGTCGGTGTCCGAACGCGGGGGCTCGCCAGGAGCCACGGTGCGCGATGAAGGGCGCGGGTGCGCACATGTGTGTGTGCAGGGGGCGTGGATGCGCACGGGCTTGGCCAGACGCGGGGTGTCGGTGTCAAAACTGGCAGATCTCGGGTAGGGGGTCCCGGACTGTGCATATGAGGATCAAAGGTAACAGGAGACGGGGGACACGATGTTTACCCAGGTTCGAGCCCTCTTAATGGAGGTAATGTCCTACTTCCTGCTTGGTTGACCTTGATGAGTATAGGGGTTACAAGAGTTGATCTACCTCAAGATCGTAATGGCTAAACCCTAGATGTATAGCATGTATGATTTATGATTGCCTCTATGGACTAAACCCTCCGGTTTATATAGGCACCGGAGGGGACTAGGGTTGTACAAAGTCGGTTTACAGAGGAAGGAAACTGCACATCTGGACACCAAGCTTGCCATCCACGCAAAGGAGAGTGTCACCCGGACACGGGAGAAGGCCTTCTGTCTTGTATCTTCACGGCCCATCAGTCCAGCCCATGTCACATAGGCTGGTTCCCCGAGGACCCCATAATCCAGGACTCCCTCAGTAGCCCCCAAACTTGCCTTCAATGATGACGTTGTATCCGACTTTGTGTCTTCAGCTTTGCAAGGCGGGTTCTCCATTGTACTTCGTATAGTTCGGCTTTTACATTAAATACCATATCCTTCAGCTTCTGTGATGTCGTCGCCTCGGCTTCCATGTGTCAAATGAATACGAAGGGTCTAAGTATTTTTACAGGTAACCCCTTGACCACGTAGGGAAGGCGTCTATTTAAAGATATTTAATCTCAAATGCCATTCCTCACCAGGCGAAAATCCTTAGAGCTTGCCATAGGAAACCATCCAACCCTGGTTGGCACTCCTAGTTCTTCCTTGCGCCCCCACGGCCCTCAAAAAGGTTATTGGGAGAGCTGCTCGGTATCCCACACCCAGTTGGCCAAGCTTCAGACACAGGGATATCTTCCTCCCTCCGATCTAGTCCCCGTTTGGGCGGGATTAACTTCCATCAACGGCGAAGCCCTGGTGGAGAACTCCCCCAATCCTACTAAAGGGGAGCGGGTGTGCTTTGTTTCCTTCTTGCCAAGAGGCGTGGGATTTCCAATTCACCCTTTCCTCAAAGGTCTCCTGGAGTATTACGGCCTCCAACTGCACAATCTCACGTCGGGCTCCATCCTGCACATCGCGGGCTTCGTTGCTCTTTGCGAGTTGTTCCAAGGCTGCGAGGCCCATTCCGAGTTATGGAGGAAATTTTTCTGCCTCATCCCTCGCTCCCAAAAGGGATCCATATTCGAGGTGGGCAGCGCCGAAGTATGACGTATAGCCGGAACAGGATACCTGCCCAGCACTCCGAAGAAGGCATCCGAAGAGTGGCCCTCGGAATGGTTCTACATTGAAGATGTTGTTCTCCCAGACCCAATCCGGCGCGGTCTTCTCGAATTTTCCACTGCTCCTTTAAAGAAGCATGTCAGTTGGCGTCCCAAAGCTTTGAGGAAGAAGACAGTGCGGAGATTAAGAGGCTAGTGAGCAAGATCAGAATACTCGCCCACTCCGGACTGTCTATAGTCGAGGTAATGGCGATTTCAATAACACAATGCGTTCAACCATCCAGAGGGCTTCCCATGTGGCATTACAATGGGGAGGACAACGCATCACGTTGTGGGCACAAGGGTCCGGACAAGTTTTCCACTTTGGCCGTCATGTTGGCTGGTCTTTACAAAGGGGAGAAGGAAGACTTCACTCGCCTTAAATGCCGAGAAGGTTTCTCCATGTATAAACCCATTGACTGGGTGAGTTTTTGATCATAGGCCCCACTCAATCTTTTTCCTTAATTATGCTTAGTCGAACTTAATCCAACTACCTTTAACAGGAATGGAGAAAGGTCGTTGCAGGGATCTACAGCCCCGCTCCGCAGCCGGAGAACCATATTCGAGACCTAGATCCTGGATTTGAAGAGGATCCGGATATATTTATAGAATTTAAGGAGGGAGTCTTTTATCAGGTGAGCTATGACGGCACGGAAGTGGCCATCATAGCCGATTACCCTGGCCTTCTCGCCTCCTCCCATGTAAGTACCCAGGAGACATCCCCTCAAAAAGAGTTTTCCCCTTGCGACTCACCCACCGCACTGTATCATGCTCCCAAGGGGCGATGCTCGTCCCATCGTACTGCCGCAAAGGCGTCCTCTATGAAGATGATGCTTGCACAGGGCGAGTATTTGAAAAGAAAGGAAAACGATGATATTGTCGGCACATCTCCTTCATCAAAGAGGTATAATTTTTTAACACGCACTCAGTGGATAGATCGGACAGTGACGTTTCCTGTTGTGCCATATTGTAGGAGGAGCATACGCCGGACTGTATCCAAAGACCTGGCCGGCCATGCATAGGCTAATCCGGCCCCGGACCCTACCACAAGGACTAGGGTTGACGCGGAGGCAATGTCAGATTGTCATCACCCAGGGGACTCGGATAATGTATCCATCACCAACTCCGAAGTGGAGAGTGCGATGAATCATCAGCGGCGGAGAGCGGCTATGCGCGACCCAAATTTTCACCAAAGAGGCATTCAACGCTTTCATCTCAGCGGATGCATACATCCGAGCTGCTCGGGATGGACTTGCCGGAGCCACTCACCATCTTTCAAAGGATATGCGGGTAAGAACTTTTGTGCAGATTTAATAATCATATCCCAGTAGCCCCCGAGTCATGAAGCAGTTGGCCCAACCGATTTAAGGGTCGTTACGTCATCAGGTACTCACGAAGAAAAATAACACATTATCCCAGGAGCTAGAAGAATGCCGAACTAAGCTAACTGTTGCCATCGCCGAACTGGAAAATTTAAAGAAATCCAAGAAGGCACCTAATGGTAAGCACAACAGTAGCCCAGAAATAAGATTCCGTGCCTACTATTATTTTGCTTAAATATGCATCATTTTGCTGGTAGGTGAGGGAGTCCTGGATCAGGGGGTCCTCGGACGGTCGAACTATGTACTTGTGCCGGACTGTTGGACTATGAAGATACAAGATTGAAGACTTCGTCCCGTGTCCGGGTTGGACTCTCCTTTGCGTGGAAGGTAAGCTTGGCAATTCAGATATGTAGATCTCCTTCTCTGTAACCGACTCTGTGTAACCCTAGCCCCCTCTAGTGTCTATATAAACCGGAGGGTTTAGTCCATAGGACAAGGACAATCATAATCATAGGCTAGCTTCTAGGGTTTAGCCTCTACGATCTCGTGGTAGATCAACTCTTGTAATACTCATATCATCAAGATCAATCAAGCAGGAAGTAGGGTATTACCTCCATCAAGAGGGCCCGAACCTGGGTAAACATTGTGTCCCCCGCCTCCCGTTACCATTAGCCTTAGACGCACAGTTCGGGACCCCCTACCCGAGATCCGCCGGTTTTGACACCGACATTGGTGCTTTCATTGAGAGTTCCACTCTGCCGTCATGGTAAGGCTTGATGGCTCGCCTTGTTGTCAAGGACAACATCACCTCTGGGAGAGCCCTGGCTGTAGGCCAAACTCTCCGACTAGGCGGCTTCGTCATGACCGCCAGTTCGGCTGCCGCGCCGATGATGACTTCTCAGGTCATCAAAAACAGCCTTCACGTCAGCTTGGAATTCACCGAGCAGATGTATCCAATGGAGATCTCCTCCCTGAATGAGCTCTTGGATCGCATAGCCGACCTGGGAGTCGCTACAGACTATGATCGGATTGGGCTTAAACCCGACCAAAGGGAGATTAACTCTCCGCTGGTCACCGATCAGATAGCGGTGGTGGAGGAGCAATGCAGTGATTCTTCCTCTATTTTGAGGAAGAACTATGTCCGGATTCCGAAGCTCTCTGAGACGGATACCCATCTACGGGAGGACATGGCCCGAGCTTCGAACCTAGAATCGGACAGCGGGCCAGAAAAATTGGGCAACATCCCGGAGCCCGAACTGCCAAGCTCGGAAGCTCCTCTGCCCCTGGGTCTCAGATCGGGTCAGGGTTTGGACTTAAATCTACCCACCCACCCAGATACAAGTGATCTTCCCACATTAGACAAGAGCCCCAAGAGATAGTACATCACTTCTGGGCCAGTTTCCTCCTTGTAATGAGCAAGGTCAAGGACTATCGTGAGGAAGACGCAATTTCATTCTTTTGCAAAAATTGCACGGACAGGGGAATCCTCAACGCCATAAGTCACCGTGACATAGCACACTTCACTGACTTGGCGGCCATAGTACAAAAGTAATGTGCGATGGAAAGCGCCTGGAAAACCCAAACAAAATTCTGGGATCCTCCGGCTCTCACTAAAACCCTCGTCCGAACTAAAAGGGTGCACTCTCACAAGTCACCCGATCCAATTACAAAGAAACCAAAGCCCACTACAGGGCGTGGAACCATGTTGAAGGGATGGCTCAATGGGCCATGCAAAATTAACAGCACACCAGATACCATACCAACACACAGCCTTAGAGCATGTTGGATACTCCGGCAGGTGGCCAAGAGCAGCGAGGATCTCCTCACCAACGATACTGCAGAGCATCATCCCGCGGAAAATAACAATACAGTATTAACAGTCTTCGAGACTTTCGCCTCAAATAACAGGCGCAAGCGAGCACTCCGCAGCCTCGCCGAAGTCTGCCACATCGCAGCAATAAATCCATGGAACGACACGGCCATAACCTTCAATGCCAGTGACGAATCTCCATTCAGAATAGTCCGAGCACCAGCCGCTTTGGTCCTTAGTCCAATTGTGGATGGCTTCCGGCTTATAAAGTACTCATGGACGGCGGCAGCGGATTAAACCTCATCTATGAGGAAACTCTCAACAAAATGGAAATAGACAAGAGCCACATTGAGCAAAGCAGCACGACCTTTAGAGGAATCATCCCTAGTTGGGAGGCACGATGTGCGGGAAAAATCACACTAGATGTGGTATTCGGCACGCCGGAGAATTATAGGTCCGAAGAAAGCACATTCCAAGTGGCCCCGTTTAGTAGCGGATACCACACCCTTTTAGGGCGGGATGCATTCACGAGCTTCCAAGCTATACCCCATTATGGGTACATGAAGCTCAAGATGCCCGGGCCTAATGGAATCATCACGCTAGCTAGTGATCCGGACGTAGCACTCTGCACCGAAAATAAAACCACCGCACTAGCCCTTGAGGCATTATCCGAAGCCCTCGCGGCTGAAGAACTAACTGCGCTGCGCTCCATAGTGGACAGGGACGACGTGATACTCGACAAACGACCCAAGTCCACCTCTTTCAAACCAGCGGACAAAATAGTCAAATTCCAGGTCCACCCAACGGACCCTACAAAAACAGCATCCATCGGGGCACAGCTGAACCCCACAATAGACACCGCACTGTGAGAGTTCTTGCGTAAGAATTGGGACATCTTCGCCTGGCATCCTTCAGACATGCCAGTTATCCCACGCAGGTTGGCCGAGCATAGCCTAAACATACTAAAGGGATACAAGCCGGTCAAGCAGACTCTTTGGCGTTTTTCAGAACCTAAGCGACAAGCCATGGGAGAGGAGCTAGCCAAGTTACTCGAGGCCGGATTCATCAGAGAAATAAAACATCCCGACTGGCTAGCAAACCTGGTGATGGTACCAAAGAAGGACAAATCCCGGCGCCTATGTGTCGATTTCAAGGACCTCAATAAGGCTTGTCCCAAGGATCCCTCCCCCCTCCCCCGCATCGATCAAATCATCGACGCTATCGCAGGACACGACTCATTGTGCTTCCTCGACGCATACTCCGGATACCATCAAATCAAGATGGCGGACCCCAATCAAGCCGCAACGGCATTCATCACTCCATACAGCCCCTTTTGTTTTAACACCATGCCTTTCGGGCTCAAAAATGCCGGTGCAACCTATCAACGCATGATTCAGACGTGCTTGGAAAAACAAATCAGAAAAACAGTTGAGGCATACGTAGACGACGTGGTTATCAAAACCAGACACGTCTATTCTTTAATAGATGACTTGAGCTTACGTTCAACAATCTCCGAACATATGACATCAAGCTCAATCCGGAAAAATGCGTTTTCGGCGTGCCTGCCAGAAAGCTTCTGGGCTTCATCATTTCCAATAGACGAATTGAAGCAAATCCGGCTAAAATCCGAGCTCTGTCACAGTTGGCTACCCCAACAGACCTCAAGCAAATCCAGAAATTAACTGGATGTGTGGCGGCCCTAAGCCGCTTTATCTCCCGATTGGGAGAAAAGGCACTACCTCTTTATCGCCTTCTTCGACGCACCGAACACTTTGAGTGTACGGATGCAGCCACGTACGTACTGGAAGAAATAAAGGCCCTCTTGGCCAGCAATCCAATCCTGGCCGCACCAAATATCAGCGAACCCATGCTATTATATATAGCTGCAACACACCAGGTTGTAAGCGCAGTGCTCGTCGTCGAACAAGAGACGGACGGACATAATTTCCCGCTTAAAAAGCCGGTATACTACGTATCCACCGTCCTCACTCGTGCCACTCAACAATATAATAAATAACCGCTATGCCACAGGACGAATTGCTAAGTGGGCTATCGAGCTCCTCCCATTCGACATAATATACAAACCACGGTGAGCCATTAAGTTGCAAGTACTGGCTGACTTCGTCGTCAAATGGACAGAAGCTGAACTCCCTAAAGAGTGCGGCGCGTACTCCAATTGGATCATGCACTTTGATGGCTCTAAGATGCTGGCTGGTCTGGGAGCAGGCGTTGTCCTGACATCCCCCACCGGAGATACAGTCCAATACGTACTCCAAATATTATATACAGACTCCAACAATGCAGCCGAATACGAGGCTCTGTTGCATGGACTTTGGATGGCAGTCTCCATGGGCATTCAACGCCTAGAAGTGCGTGGGGATTCGAACCTTGCAATATCCCAAATAAATGGAGACTTTGACGCCAAGGACCCGAAAATGGCGGCCTACCACAAGGCCGTCCTCAAGATGTTAGCACGGTTCGAGGGGCTCGAATTCCATCATGTGGTCTAGGAAAACAATCAAGCAGTGGATATCCTCGCCCGCATCGGCACTAAGCGCGACCCCGTCCCACCTAATATCTTCTTGGAAAGGTTGTTCAAGCCATCCGTGGTGTGGGAAGGGGAGACCGGCAATACTAGTCTGGATCCGACCACAACCCCAGATCCCGAACACACTGACATAATTGGAGGATCCGCCACCGAAATAACACCATCGGCCCACGTGATCATGGATGTCATTGCCCCATGGACATAACCCTTCTTAGCCTACCTAAATAGGCAAGAACTCCCTGAGGACCAAAATGAGGCATGTTGCATTTTGTGGCGCTCTAAAGCCTACAAGGTTCACGAGGGAGAGCTTTATAAGAAGAGCACTACCGGAGTACTCCAAAGGTGCATCTACAAAGAGGAAGGACGACAGCTTTTGGCCGAAATTCATGCTGGACTCGGCGGCCACCACGTCGCAGCTCGGGCCCTTGTAAGCAAGGCCTTCTGTACAGGTTTCTACTGGCTGACAGCCTGAGCAGACGACAGGACCTTGTCCAACATTGCGTTGGTTGCTAACTTCTTGCAAATCAAAGCCATATGCCACCTACCGCTCTCCAAACAATCCCCATAACTTGGCCCTTTGCGGTCTGGGGGCTCGATATGGTTGGAACCCTTAAAGGAGGGAACCATAAGAAAAAATACTTGTTGGTCATGGTCGATAAATTCACCAAATGGATAGAAGACAAACCAGTTAAAACGGCCAAATCCGAACTAGTGATAGACTTCATATCAAGGGTCGTACACCGCTACGGTGTCCCCCACAACATCATCACCGATAATGGCTCCAACTTCACAGCCGACAAGGTGAAAACTTGGTGCGGCAACATGGGCATTAAGCTCGATTACGCCTCCGTCTATCACCCCCAAACAAACGGTCAAGTTGAACAAGCAAATGGTCTTATTATGAGCGGCATCAAACCTAGACTAGTGCGATCCTTGAAGGAATCAGATACGCACTGGGTTGAGGAGCTCGACTCCGTACTATGGGGGCTGCAGACCACGCCGAATCGCACTACCGGATACACACCATTTTTTATGGTGTACGGCGCAGAGGCGGTATTGCCCTGCGACATCATTCATGACTCACCTCGAGTGTGCATGTACAAAGAGAGAGAAGCCGAGCTTGATAGGCAGGATAGTTTAGATGCCCTGGAGGAGGAGCGTGACGTCGATAAGCCCGTTTCGCATTCTATCAGCAATAGGCTCGAAGGTATCAAAGCAGAGAAGTACGGGCCAAAACTTATAACGTTGGCGAACTCGTTCTACGCCTACCGGAGAAGAGAGAGGACAAGCTCAAGCCCAAGTGGGAGGGTCCCTTCATCATTGATAAAGTTCTCACCAGAGGAGCGTACCGTCTGCGTGATGCATCTGATAATCGACTCGAGCCAAACCCATGGAACGCGGCCAGACTCCTAAGATTCTACGCCTAGTGCCGGAATCTGTGTTCGTCTCCTTACCTCCGCCCTCTTTTTTTAAGTTATAGCTGCTTTCTTTCTTTCCTTCTTCCTTTTTCTTTATGGCCTTAAAAGCTTAAAGTGTGTCTTGACTACACAATCTTGACGCGCCCTGCACGCTCATTATACCTGGGGGCTTCTTATACAGAAGCTTAATATAATTATCTCCTGGGCTTTATGCCCATTACATATGTGTCGCTTCTCCATATGTACCTTTTTTCGCCATTATATGCATTGATATGACTTAAGTTTTGGCCAAGCTGGGTTGCATGGCTCCTGTGTTTATGCCCTACGTTCCCGTTAGTTCGGCTAGGGCATAAGGGGACCACCTCTGCGATTGTTACTGCCGGATCAGCCGGATGTGTACCTCTGGGTGAAGCCGAAAGCTAGCATTCTTAAGGGAATATTCAGTCGGTGAACAAAAGATGTTCTTACCTATTACAATGCATGCCCCCAGATGTTTATATCCTGCATCTCTTTTCGCAGTTCGGACATGCACATTAATGCATGCGTGCCCAGGGAAAGGAACCCTTAACGGAACTATTCTCCCTGGAAGATGTTTCTTACTATCCATGTAATATAACATAGCTAGTTGGGTACTTGTCTGTTCAAGCACTTATGACCCCTACGCCTGGTTTCCATGCGTACCCCGGGTTTTACATAACTGAGCGGGTATTCGGATACACTCCGGACTATCGGGTCCGGAGGTTGAAGCGAAAAGGTCTGCCATGACAAATGGTTTACAATCCGGCTAGGGACAAAATATGTCATTTGAAGTACACAGTCACTTAGACTGACTAAATTCTTCTTCTATACCATCCAACAGGCTATCTAGCCTACAATCCTGTTGGGAATACTTTGCGACTAAACCTACCTGGTCATATACCAGACTAACGGGGATCTCTTTCCCATTTGACCCTACAGGTCCGACCTCGGCCATGTGATTTGGGTCAACCTTGGCGTACCGCGTTTTCACCATGGCCCAGGCTTCCCTCGCACCTTGTCAGCAGGCCGATATCTTCCATAATCGGAAGTGCCGCCGCGCTCCCTTGAGCATCTCTACAAGCTCCTCCATGCCTCCTGGCAGGGAGGCGGATGGCCACAAGGCCTGGGCAATACCATGCATCACCTGCCGAGCTCGCTCATGCAGTTGTGAAAGCTCTTGCAGAAGATCACATGCGGATCCGGGCATCTCCTCTTTGGGGCGACCTGTCAGCATACCTACAGATATAACTCTGTTAGCCCGTTTCTTCGCCGAACTGTATAAAGGTTCAATTGAGCACATACTAAAAATGCCACGTCGAAGCCTCTTGTTCTCCTTCACGGAGTCTGCAAGCTGGGCCCGAACATCTCCCAGTTCAACGCCCAACCAGGTATGGGCATCCTGGAGATCATTTTTCTCTCGAATAACCCGTGTAAGCACACGCTCGCCAGCCTCTAGCTGTCGTTGAGCATGTTGCTCATCCCCCGGTACGGTCTCCGGATTACCTTCGGGATTGTCTGCAGAATCTATCGATAGATTTGCATGCATGCCGAATACTAACTGGTACATGTCATTACATTCTTTTCGATCAAGACAAGTATTACCAGATGAGGCCTTCTTGGGCTCCTCCATTTCGGCAACTGCGGCCCGTAGCTGCGCTTTGCACTCCTCTAGCTCTTGAGACAACTGGGTATTCTTCTCCGTAAGAACCTATGCATACAATGATCCTTAAATCAGTTGTGCCAACTGTTTCAAGTCTCAGGGGCTACTGACATACATAATTATCAGATTTTCTTACCCGTATATCCTTTACATATTGGTCCGTGGCTCTAGCGAGGCCACCTTGAGCAACTCGGATGTACGCGTCTCCTGAATTGAAGGCATTGAACGCCTCTTCGGAGAAATTAGTGTCGCAGAGTACAGCCCGTCGACGCCTGTGATTCATGGCGCTCTCCACTTCAGAATTCCTAGCGGACATTCTATCTGCATCCTCTGTAGGAGGACCATCTGGCGTTGTCCCCGCGTTAGCTTCCGCCCCTAGTCCGGCTCTGGAGTCCGGCTGGTGGAGGCGTAGCCGGCAGGCTCTCACGACACAGTCCGGCGAGCATTTTTTCTGCCAAGGACCATGGACATTATTATATTATAAAGACGATAATCATGGAGCAGGTTTTTAATCATACCTCTGCGACGGCGTCTCGGTCCTGACCGCCTTCCTTTTAAGCCTACCCGGCTTCGGTGCCTCCCTGTTGACAAGTCACCGCGGGTTCGGCACGGCGCCCTGACGGCCTTCCCTGTAAAACACAATACATGTGTGGTGGGTAAGGCGCAAAGAAGGGATCCATCTCGGAGGTTAGGACTCCGGTTTTACTTACACGTGATGTAGGGAGTAGGCCGGGATAATCAGCTATGATGGCCACTAAGGCACCGTCACAGCTTAACTGGTAAAATGTCCTGTCGACGAGCTCCACAAATATGTCCGGATCTTCTTCGAGTCCGGGGTCAAGGGCTCGGTCAGGGTCCTCTGGCTGTGGAGACGGGCTGTGCACCTCCCTCACAGCTTTTCATAGTTCCTGCTATGAATTAGCGAGGTAAATATTTGTGATGAAGAATGCAGGAATGAATGGAGTTGAGAAAAAGATAGCAGCTCACCCAGCTTGGGGGGTTGTACATGGAAAATCCATCCCGCGGCTTAATGCAGAGAAACTCCTCTTCTTCTCCTTTATACAAAATGGATAGTATTTTCGCCAGAGCGGTGGCGGAGTCCGGACCTTTACGACCGCAGCGGGTGGCATCGTCTTCTCCGTTGAAGTGCCACATGGGTTTCCCCCGATACTTAAGTGGCTGCACCCCCGGCATTATACATATTGACATAACCTCGATTATTGTCAATCCTGATTTGGCCAGCATTTTTATCCGGCCCATCAGATAAAGGACCTCTCTGTTATCTTCCTCCTGGGGGCTCCGGGGACACCAGCTACGGCGTTTCTTCAGTGGGGCATTGGCAAACTCAGGAAGGCCTACCCGGATAGGGTCCGGAAGGGGGACGTCCTCTATGTAAAACCACTCCGAAGGCCAGTCTTCGGATGTCTTTTTCGGAGTGCCGGATAGGTATCCGGTTCGGGCGATGCGCCATACTTCGGCTCCGCCAACTTGGTATATTGATCCCTCCTGATTGCAAGGGACGAGGCAGAATAGCCTCTTCCATAGCTCGAAATGAGCTTCGCAGCCCAGAAATAACTCGCAAAGGACGACATAACCTGTGATGTGCAGTATGGAAGCAGGAGTGAAGTTATGCAGCTGGAGGCCGTAGTGCTCCAGGAGCCCGCGGAGGAACGGATGGATTGGAAATCCAAGGCCCCTCAGCAAGAAAGGGACGAGGCATACTCGCTCCCCCTGGATGGGTTGGGGAAACTCTCTGCTTGCTCCCCGCCATCATAAGTGGCTAGTCCGGCTCGGACAGGGACCATATATGCAGGCGGGAGGAACCCCTGGGTCTGCAACTCCACCAATCGGCCATGGGATACAGAACACTTCTCCCAATCACCCGGCTTAGCGCTACGGGAGTGAGAGGAGGAGTTGCAGAGACCGGCCATGATGGGATGACCTTTTTCGGGCGTGCTTTGATGAATCCTTGCTTGGGGAAGATGGTGTGATTTGGATCTGAGGATCCCCGTCTCTTTAATAGACGATCTACTAACATGGTTAGGGTGGCAAATGTAAAAATACCCCGACTTCTCGCATTAGCTCGGCACGTGGAGATTGCCATTATTAAAGTACAGAAGCCGAGGAGTGCAACATTAATGGGAAGCTAGACACTACTTGTTACAACAGGTACTCTGGATTTAGAG
The DNA here is from genome assembly GCA_963921465.1 of Triticum timopheevii. NCBI lineage: Eukaryota > Viridiplantae > Streptophyta > Magnoliopsida > Poales > Poaceae > Triticum > Triticum timopheevii. The sequence goes on from OY997266.1 coordinate 371,154,413, forward strand.
AAGAACCCGCCTTGGAATGCCGAAGACAATCTGCGCGCCGGACTCATCGTCATTGAAACCTGGTTCAGGAGCTACTGAGGGAGTCCTCGATTAGGGGGTCCTCGGACGGCCGAACTATGTACTTGTGCCGGACTGTTGGACCATGAAGATACAAGATTGAAGACTTCGTCCCGTGTCCGGATGGGACTCTCCTTTGCGTGGAAGGCAAGCTTGGCAATTCGGATATGTAGATCTCCTTCTCTGTAACTGACTCTATGTAACCCTAGCCCCCTCCGGTGTCTATATAAACCGGAGGGTTTAGTCCATAGGACAAGGACAATCATAATCATAGGCTAGCTTCTAGGGTTTAGCCTCTACGATCTCGTGGTAGATCAACTCTTGTAATACTCATATCATCAAGATCAATCAAGCAGGAAGTAGGGTATTACCTCCATCGAGAGGTCCCGAACCTGGGTAAACATTGTGTCCCCCGCCTCCTGTTACCATTAGCCTTAGACGCACAGTTTGGGACCCCCTACCCAAGATCTGCCGGTTTTGACACCGACAGTAGGGTCGACAGATCAGCTGGAGGAGAGGCTAAGGGCTGCTCAAGCGGACAAACAACATGCCGAAGGGCAAGAAGCCGCTGGTCAATGTGTATTAACACGGACCATTAATGAGAAGAACAAACTACATGATGCAAACATCAAGCAAGTTGAAGAACTGAAGGACGTAAGAGCCCAACTATCGGATGCCTTGAAGGAGAACAGAAAGCTGAAAGGCGGCATATTCAGTATGCTCTTTAACCTAACTTTCGCACGGTCCCCTGATGGAAAGTTTTACGTGTTTGTTTCTGTAGGTGTGCTGACTGGGCGTCCCGAAGGAGAAGTGTATGGATTTCAAGGTGACCTACTACAAGAGCTGTCCAAAGTGCATGAGCGAGCTCGGAAAGCAATGAGGAACATGGCTAAGGCTTTATGGCCATCCGATTCTCCTCCAGGAAGTATGGAGGAGCTCGTGAATTTATTCAAGGGAGCTCGTCGCCGTTTTGGGCTATGGAAGATATCAGCATGTCGAGAAGGCGCACGAGAGGCCTGGGCCATGGTGAAAATGCGGTATACCGGACTTGATCCAAATCATATGGCCCGGGTCGGACCTTGGGGACCAGATGGACAAGAAATTCCTGTTAGCTTAGTGTACGACCAAGTAAAGATAGCCGCTAAGTTTTCTCAACAGGATTGTAAACTAGACAACCTGTTAGATGGTCTAGAGGAGGAAGAAGGTTTTGAGTCCAAGTAGCAATGTACTTTTATCGGCAAACTTATCTCCAGCCGAATTGTAAAACGATTGTCATGGCAGACTTTTTGCTTCGACCTCTGAAACCCAAGGGTTGGAGTGTTTCCGAATACTATACCATCGGTAAACACCAAAGTATGTTCGGAAACCAGGCAGTCCGGTCATAGTTGCTTAAATAGACAAGTTGTATTCAAGGAGTTATGTTATATTACATTTGATCGTAAGAAACATCTTCTAGAGAGAATAGTTCCGTTAAGGGTTCCTCTCCCTGGGCCAGCATGCGTTTTTTGTGCATGCCGAAGCTGTGATGCCAAAAATCACAGTACACGTTATATTTTGGGGGCTTATATTGCAGCTAGGGTAGTTCGTCTTTTTTCTGCCGACCAATTATTCCCTTAAGAATGTTAGCTTTCGGCTTCACCCATCTGAGGTACACGTCCGGATAACCTGGCTGTAACAATCGCAGAGGTGCTCCCTTTATGCCGTAGCCGAACAAGCGAGAACATAGGGCATAAGCGCAGGAGCCAGGCAACCCAGCTTGGCAAAAACTTAAGTCATAAAGGTGCATATAATGGCGAAGAAAAGACATATATGAGTAGACAACACATATATACGGTGAGCTTGATGCTCGAAAAATAATAATGATAATAAGCTTCTGTGAAAAGAAGCCCCCGGGTATTGTGGGGTATGTACGTTTAAGGATGTATGCCTCTCAAGTGTGCGGTTTATCCGAACACAAGCTAGAAGTCATATAAAACGAGAAAAAAAAGTGAAAGGGAGAAAAGAAAGAACGAGGAAAAAGGTATAAGTGCGGACTTAGGCGTAGAATCTTCGGAGCCGGGCAGCGTTCCATGGGTTTGGTTCCAAGAAATTATCCGAAGTATTGTGAAGGCGATAGGCTCCTCCAGTGAGAACTTCATATATAATGAAGGGACCCTCCCATTTGGGCTTGAGATTGTCCTTTTTCTTCTCTAGTAGGCATAGAACAAGTTCACCGACATTATAAGTCTTTGCCCGTACTTCCCTGCTTTGATATCGCCGAGCCTGCTGTTGGTAGAATGGGGAACGGGCCTTCGCGACGTCATGCTCCTCCTCCAGGCTGTCCAGATCGTCCTGCCGATCGAGCTTGGCTTCTCTCTCTTCATACATGCGCACTCGAGGTGAGTCATGAATAATGTCGCAAGGCAAGACTGCCTCTGTGTCGTACACCATGAAGAAAGGTGTATATTCGGTTGTGCGATTGGGCGTGGTCCGCAGCCCCAGAGTACGGAATCGAGTTCCTCAACCCGGTGCTTGTCTGATTCTTGCAGAGATCGCACTAGTCTGGGTTTGATGCCGCTCATTATCAGGCCATTAGCCCGTTCGACCTGACCGTTTGTCTGAGGGTGATATACGGAGGCGTAATCAAGCTTGATGCCCAAATTAGCGCACCAAGTTTTCACCTCATCGGCCATAAAGTTAGAGCCGTTGTCAGTAATAATACTGCGCAGGACATCATAACGGTGTACGACACCGGATATGAAGTCTATAACCGGTCCGGCTTCGGCCGTTTTGACTGGTTTGACTTCTATCCACATAATGAACTTGTCGACCATAACCAGTAAATATTTCTTCTTATGGCTTCCCCCTTTAAGGAGTCCGGCCATGTTTAGCCCCCAGACCGTAAAAGGCCATGTAATGGGGATTGTTCGTAGGGCAGTGGGCGGCATATGGCTTTGATTGGCGAAAAGCTGGCATCCAACGTAGCGCTGTACGAGGTCATGTGCGTCTGCTCGAGCCGTGGGCCAAAAGAAACCCGTACGGAAGGCTTTACTTACAAGGGCCTGAGCTACAACATGATGGCCACCAAGACCGGCGTGTATTTTAGCCAAGAGCTGTCGTCAACCTTCTTCGGAAATACATCTTTGAAGGACTCTGGTAGTACTTTTCTTATACAGTTCCCCTTCATGAACTCTGTAGGCCTTTGAGCGTCGAAAAATACGACGGGCCTCAGTCTGATCATCAGGGAGCTCATTCCTAGTAAGGTATGCGAGGAAAGGTTCAGTGCACGGGGCAATTACAGCCATGATTTCGTGGGCCGATGGTGTTATTTCGGTGCCCGAACCCCCGATGATATCGGAACTGTGTTCAGAATCTGGGGGTATGATCGGCTTCGGACCAGTGTTGCCCCTCTCGTCCTGCCACACCACGGATGGCTTGAAGAGCCTCTCCACAAAGTTGTTAGGTGGGATGGGTCGCATTTAGCGCCCATGCGAGCAAGAATGTCCACATCTTGATTACTCTCTCGAGCCACTTGATGAAACTCAAGCCCCTCAAACCGAGGTGATATTTGAGTACGGCGTTGCGGTAAGCCGCCATCTTTGGATCTTTTGCATCGAATTCTCCGTTTATTTGGGATATTGCGAGGTTTGAATCCCCGCGCACCTCGAGGGGTTGTATGCCCATGGAGATGGCCATATGGAGATCGTGCAATAGGGCCTCGTATTCGGTTGTATTGTTAGAGTCTGTATATAGTATTTGGAGAACAAAACGGACTGTGTCTCCTATGGGGGATGTCAAGACGACACCAGCCCCGAGTCCGACTAGCATTTTAGAGCCATCGAAGTGCATCACCCTGTTGGAATATGTGCCATACTCTTTAGGGAGTTCAACCTCTGTCCATTCGGCGACGAAGTCAGCCAACACCTGAGATTTAATGGCTCAGCGTGGCTTGTACGTTATTTCAAATGGAAAGAGCTCAATGGCCCATTTGGCGATCTGGCTGGTGGCGTCCCAGTTGTTTATAATATCATTGAGTGGTACTTCAGAAGCCACCGTGATCGAGCACTCTTGGAAGTAGTGTCGCAGCTTGCGGGATCCCATAAAGACCGCATATGCTATCTTTTGATAATGCGGGTATTGGGATTTGCATGGTGTAAGGACCGTCGATACATAGTATTACTGGTTTTCGGAGTGGGAATTTGTGTCCTTCTTCCTCTCGTTCGACGATGAGCACCGCACTCACCACCTGGTGAGTTACAGATATGTAGAGCAACATCTGTTCGCCGATGTTTGGTGCGGCCAGGATTGGGTTGCTCGCTAACAAAGTTTTTATTTCTTCTAGTCCGGCTATGGTAGCGTCCGTCCACGTGAAGTGGTTGGTGCGTTGGAGCAGGTGATACAATGGTAATGCCTTTTCTCCTAATCTGGAGATAAAACGGCTCAAAGCTGCCACACACCTGGCTAGTTTTTGGACCTGCTTGAGGTCTGTTGGTGTTGCCAATTGTGACAGGGCTTAGATTTTGGCTGGGTTTGCTTCGATTCCACTATGGAGACAATGAACCCAAGCAGTTTTCCGACGGGAATGCCGAAAATGCACTTTTTTGGATTGAGCCGTATGTCATATGTTCGGAGGTTGTCGAATGTAAGGCGTAAGTCATCCACCAATGATTTAACATGCTTGGTTTTGATGACTACGTCATCTACATATGCCTCCATAGTCTTACCGATTTTCTTTTCCAGGCATGTTTAATCATGTGTTGGTAAGTTGCGCCGGCGTTCTTAAGCCCGAAAGGCATAGTGTTGAAGCAGAAGGACCCATACGGGGTGATGAATGCCGTTGCGGCCTGGTCAGATTCCTTCATCTTAACTTGATGGTATCTGGAGTATGCGTTGAGGAAACACGGTGAATCGTGTCCCACAGTTGCGTCAATAATCTAGTCAAAGCGAGGTAGTGGGAAGGGGTCCTTACACTACTAGGGAAAACCCTGGCAGTAGCGCGTGTTTTGTGCCCACTAGTAGCACGGGGGCCGCGCTACTAATAAGGCGCTACAGCTATTGCTTAGCAGTAACGCGTGCCAGCACGCGCTACTGCTAGGAAAAATAGCTGCAGCATTTGTTCAGTACCACGCTACTGCTAAGGTATCTACTTGCAGCGTGTTTTCTTTCCATCGCTACTAGTATTTTTTTAGTGTATTTATGCGCCATCATACAAATATTGGTACAATACCAGCTGTTATGAGGTTTACATCATTATGTCCATAACAGTGTATTAAATGAAGGTGGATTAGGTTCAAGTGGAGGCAATATGTGGTGCATGTCAAAAGTATACTACTAATCTAAACTTGATCTAGTTTGGACTAGTATTACTTTCGATGTGCACCACATGTTGCCTCCACTTGAATCTAATCCGCCAGCACAAGCTATTTAATCATCATCATAGTCATTACCACCAACAGTATTTATTTAATCAGCACTAACACTAGCTAATAATAATCATCATAGTCATTACCACCAACACTAGCTATTTTATCATCATAGTAATAGTGTAGCACATCATCATCCTCAAACTCATTTCTAGCTAGCTAATCACTCCTGCTGCTCTCTCTTAGGTAAAATAACATAAAACATGTATAGCTCCCCTCCTCGATCAAACTAGAGCATGCAGATGAACCTGTCTCCTAATCGTGGGTAGCGCATCTGTTTGCTGACCCCTAGTACTTCTCTGCGCTCCTCCATCACATATTTGGTCCAGTCTTGCACTATTAAGCATCCGTCGCTAATCTTGAATGCACTAAAGTAATCTGTAGGATATCTTGGCCGTAAGCTGATAATACTCATGGTACCTTTAGTCTCGATCCCATAAGGCACAACATTCATCAGGAGTCCCTGTTGAAGAACATCGTACGGTAACATACTTAGCAATGAAGTTTAGCTTCAAAAATAATGTATGGAAAAGATGCACCGATGATAAATAGTAAAAATCTTACCATCCTTCCTAAATAGATGTGAACGTAGTTCATTACGAATACTATTGGTCGCACATTTTCAGTACTAACATTTCTAAATGCAGGAAGAAAATTTGTCTTGACAGTATCAAGATCCTCAAGCCATGAAACATAATGACTGAGCTCCTCGCAGTTGATTTCAGCCCCAGGACAGTATACGGTCCTGTCTACCAAGCGCTGGACATGTTTGCTTGCACCGAAATAAGCTGACAATACAAATTAGTTGTCAACTATTTTTGAATAAACAATATCAAAGACATAAATATGGTTGAGAAACTTACATAATGGTATAACTGGAGGCATTTGCACATCGACCCAGATGTCGGTATTACCTTCAATATCATCTTCCGGACAAATATCAAATGTGATAACCATATCAGGCTCAAATGCATAAGTCTTGCATAGTGCTCGCCATGTTTTGCATCCAAAATAGGTGTAGTCGTCTGAATTGTATAACTTTGCATGGAAAATATAACCATGCTCGGTCTTCAAGTAAACTTTCCTTTCCTCCATACTATGACTAAAACCTATCTTATCCAATACAAAAACTCTTGCATGGCAGGGGATACGCTAGTAGAATAGTAAAAAAAAATATAAGTTGAAGCAAATGAAGCAGATATCATGCTTAATTACGAAAAAAGACTTGTCGTTGTGACTTACTGTATCCACTTCAAAGTTCTCGTCCAGCTTGATGCTGAAGCGCCTATCATCATCTAGGAAGATTCCGTCGCACAGGCTGCGCTCGTCTTTGCAGTATTTGCAAATACCGAAATCCTTCTCGTCGTCAGACATTTCCTATGTTCATAGTTAAAACATTAATTGAAAATCGATCGAAGACAACTACCAAGATACTCAACACACAAATCCAGGGCACTCGATATTTCCTACATATTCTGGCACAAGTCATGCCAAAATTCACGGAAAAATCCGGCATGACCTTTGCTAAAATAGGACATATCGAGCGCCTGAAATTTGCCGGAACGGAAATGAATCAACACTCCGGCAAAACATAGGCCACTCGAAGGTGTAACTTGCAAACATGACGGGCCACTTGGATATTGAGCAACACAAGATATACATTTCAAAATATCTTATAGGACTCAAATTAGCATGCATTCAATAAGCAAAAGTAAATCATCTCATGCGTCAGTACATCATCGAATATTATCACTAATACATCACGAATAGTGTCATACATATAACATCACTAATACAACTAAAACTCTAGCACACGACGGGTATCGGCGCGGGCGGTGGACACCCACAGAGAAGGCACCATCACGGGATCATAGCTCCAGTGAGATCCCCGGAGAACCTGCCAGGTATTGGAGAACGGCCTGTGCTCCAACGCAAACAAGTAGCGACGAACGTGCGCGTCCTCCTCACTGACACGGTGATGCACCACCTCCGCAGAGTCCTCGAGCCTCTGGATCATCACTGGCCCACGCGACCGCCACCAAAGAAGGTTCGGGTCAACGACAGGTTGGCTCCTCACCAACCTGCGCCCCCCGGTAGGTAGCGCCTCCCAGTACCACCCCAGCGGAGCCCAGTCCCGGACATGGCCGATCTGGTCAAGCAGGTGTCGTCCTCTGCCGACTCGACGACGAGGATGCGGGATAGGCATCGTCCACGTCGAGGCGAGAAAAATTGCTTTAACTAAAAAATCACCTAATTAGTACCTAGTTCTTACTAACTAAATAGAAGAAGGTCAAATTTTACTCGTTTTATTATGCATTACACTAGTGTTTATTCATCATCTAAGAAAACATCACCTAAGAAAAAATCCCAGCCGCATCTGTATCCAATTCATTTCCACCCATAAATGAACCCTAACTATTTGATGTAACTAAAATTTGAAGAACCCTATCTAGGCAGAGGTAGGGGAGGGGGAGGAGCAGGCGTGCTCACCTCGATCGGGTGCCTGCGGCGAGAGAGGGGCAGGCGGCGTCGAGGTCGGGCTTGGGGCGGCGTCCGGGCGGCGTTGAGGTCGGGGGCGGCGTCCGGGGCGGCGTCCGGACGGCGTTGAGGTCGGGGGCAGGGGCAGCGATGAATCCGGGGTCGGGGGCGGCGTAGAGGGTGTGCGGAGAGCACGCGGCGACCGACGCGCGACGGCGGCGGCGAGAGCGGAGGAGTTCGATTTGGGGGAAGTGGCCATGGGGAAGGACGAACGCGGTGGTTAAGTCAGAAGTAGCAGTAGCGCGTTCCTGAAAGCGTGCTACTGCTACATTAGCTACAGCGCGTTCTGGGATACGCGCTACTGCTACTACTTTCTCCTTTTTTCCCTTTTTCATTTATTTTTCTTGACATTTTATTTTTTTTCCTTTCACCTTCTTCTATTTCTTTCATTTTCAATTACCTTTCTATTTGCTTTTCATTTAATTTTATATCCTTTAGTAGTAGCGAGTTTAGAGCAAAACGCGCTGCTACAAAGAAAGTAGCAGTAGCGCGGTTCCATATAGATCGCTACTACTATGTGTACCATATCGGCTAAGCCGTGAGAATTTTAGTAGTAACGTGTATGCAGCGAGACGCGCTACTGCTACGACATTATCTGCAGCGCGGTTTCGGCAGGCGCGCTGCTGCTATTTAGCACCAGCGTGCTTCTTTGACCCACGCTACTGCTAAAGTTCTGTGTATAAGGTTTTCCCTAGTAGTGTTAGGGCAAACCTTATTAAGGTCTTTGAAATCGACACATAGGCGCCAGGATTTGTCCTTCCTCGGTACCATGACCAGGTTTGCTAGCCAGTCCGGATGTTTGATCTCTCTGATAAACCCGGCTTCGAGTAGCTTGGCTAGCTCCTCCCCCATAGCCCGTCGTTTGGGTTCAGAAAATCGGCGCAACGTTTGCTTGACTGGTTTGTATCCCTTTAGTATATTGAGACTATGTTCCGCCAGCCCGCGTGGGATACCTGGCATATTTGAAGGGTGCCAGGCGAAGATGTCCCAGTTCTCGCGCAGGAACGCACGTAACACAGCATCGACCGTCGGATCCAGCTATGCCCCAATGGAAGTTGTCTTCTTGGGGTCCGTTGGGTGAATTTGAAATTTGACTATTTCATCTACTGGTTTGAAGGAAGTGGACTTAGGTCTCTTATCGAGGATTACGTCGTCCCTATCCACTGTGAAACGTAGGCTGGTTAATTCTTCGGCCACAAGGGCCTTAGATAATGCCTCGAGGGCCAGAGAGGCGGTTTTGTTTTCGGTGCGGAGTGCTATGTCCAGGTCACTGGTGATAGTGATAACTCCATTGGGCCCAGGCATTTTGAGCTTCATATACCCGTAATGGGGTATGGCTTGAAAGCGTGTGAATGCCTCGCCCCGGCAGGGCGTCATAGTCGCTGTTGAAAGGTGCCACATGGAAGAGTAACTCTTCGGACCTATAGTTCTCTGGCGTGCCGAATACCACGTCGAGTTTGATTTCCCCCGAGCATCTTGCTTCCTGACTAGGGATAATGCCTTGAAAGGTTGTGTTACTTTGCTCAATGCGACTCCTATCCATTTGCATTTTATTGAGCGTGTCTTCATAGATGAGGTTCAGTCTGCTGCCGCCGTCCATTAGCACTTTAGTGAGCCGAAAGCCATCCACGGTTGGGTTTAGGACCAAAGCAGCTGGTGCCCGGACTGAGCGGGATATTGGTTCGTCATTGTCATTGAAAGTGATCGCCGTATCATTCCAAGGATTTATTGCTGCCACTTGGCAGACTTTGGCGAGGTCGCGGAGCGCCCTTTTACGCCGATTATTTGATGAAAAGGTCTCGAAGACCGTGAATACTTTGAGATCGTCGTCCTCCAAAGAGTAGTTCTCTGGGGTAATGTTGGTGAGGATACCCTCGCCGCTCTTGGCCACTTGCCTGAGTATCCAATGTGCTCGGAGGCTGTGCGTTGGTTCGCTATTCGGCGTCATGTGAATTTGACAGGGCCTGTCGAGCCATTCCTCGAGGACAGTTCTATGTCCCATAAAGGGCTTGATTTTCTTGTCCACGGTATGATGATCAGGTGCCCCGCATGGGTGCATCCTTTTTGCCCGTTCGGGAGATGGTCTGAAGGCCCGCGGTCCCCAGCGGGCTGTCTGGGTTTTCCAGGCGCTTCCCATTACGCAGTACTTCTGTACTATGTGTGCCAAATCTGCAAAGTGCAGTACACGACGGCGGTTGAGGGCATTAAGGATTCCCTCATCCGTATAGTTGTTACAAAATACTGAGATCACGTCGTCGTCGCAGCAATCTTTGATCTTGTTTTTAACAAGGAGGAATCTGGCCCAGAAGTGATGGACTATTTCCTGAGGCTGCTACCATACGTACATTAGGTCGCATGTATCCGGAGGACCAGAATTACTTGGGGAATATTGCTTGTGGTGGGTGGGCGGGGTTAAATCCGAACCCTGACCCACTGTGAAGTCCGGAGCTTGAAGAATTTTCGAGGTTACGAGCCTAGGCTCTGGAGTGTCCGGTGATTTGTTAGGCTCAACACCCGATTCTATGTTCGGAGGACAGGGAGTGTCCTCCCGAAGATGGGTGTCCGACTCTCCGAGCTCGAAAATCCAAACATAGTTTGTTCTCAACGTAGGAGAAGAGTTATTGTCAGCTTGTTGCTCCACAACCGCCACCTGATGGGTGATCGGTGGAGATTTGATTTCTCTCTGATCGGGTTTAAGCCCAATCCGATCATAGTCAATTGCGACCCCTAGGGCGGCGATGCGATCTAGCAGTTCGTTCAAGGACGATACATCTGCCGAATCCATCTTGTCGGAGTATTCGGGGCCGACGCGAAGATGATTTTCGGTGACAAGCTGGGCTGCCTTTGGCTTAACGACCGAACGGGCGCCCATGGTGAAGCTGCCAAGCCGGAGGGTTTGCCCTGAAGCTAGGGCTCCTCCGGAAGTGACACTGTCCTTGATGACAAGGCAAGCCATCAACCCTTTTGTCGGCGACACAGATGAACTCTCAATGAAAGCACCAATGTCGGTGTCAAAACCGGCAGATCTCGGGTAGGGGGTCCCGAACTGTGTGTCTGAGGATCGAAGGTAACAGGAGACGGGGGACACGATGTTTACCCAGGTTCGGGCCCTCTTAATGGAGGTAATACCCTACTTCCTTCTTGATTGACGTTGATGAGTATAGGGGTTACAAGAGTTGATCTACCTCGAGATCGTAATGGCTAAACCCTAGATGTCTAGCCTGTATGATTTATGATTGCCTCTTCGGACTAAACCCTCCGGTTTATATAGGCACCAGAGAGAACTAGGGTTGTACAAAGTCGGTTTACAGAGGAAGGAAACTGCACATCCGGATGCCAAGCTTGCCATCCACGCAAAGGAGAGTCCCACCCGAACATGGGAGAAGGCCTTCTGTCTTGTATCTTCACGGCCCATCAGTCCGGCCCATGTCACATAGGCCGGCTCCCCGAGGACCCCATAATCCAGGACTCCCTCACGGGGCAGGGAAGTCGGGCGCGTGGACAGAGCTTCGGCACGGCCATGGAGCCCGAGCCCGTGGGGATAGTGGCTACAGGACGGATCGAGCCGGGAAAGAGGGGGAATCAGATGAGAAGCTCACAGCGGAGCTTGGGGGAGCCGAAGGTGAGCGGAGCAACGCGAATCATCGGCGGGGAGCGGCGAACACCGTCAATGGGATGGGCCCCTGGCGTCGGTGTAGCAGCTCCTCGGTTCACTTCAGTGTGAGTGGACGATGTAGACAGAGGCGTTGCACCTCTTGGACATGGTGGGGGCGTCTGGAGGTGGCCAGTGGCCATGGTAGCGATGGTGGCCAAGGGGATGCGGTGCTGGGCGTGGCTCGATCCATAGAGGGAAGGTGAAAGGGGAATCGAGATAGGGTTCGAGGGAGGGGCGACGACGTCTTGTAGGCGGTCAGGGGGCGCCGGATGGCCGGCACGTGGCCAGGCGCGACCATGGCGCCGGTGGATGCGTGCCACGGCCCCCTGCCTCCTGTAGCAGGAGGTAGATGAAGGTGGAGGTGGGCTGGGCCATTTTCTGTCTCCACATGGGCCAAAGGGCATAATGAGGTTTTGCTATTTCCTTTTATTTCCGGTTTCTATTTATTAGCTCGTATTTTTATTTAATTTCATCTATCAAATGATTTTTTTTATCGTGTCAATTTGCACATAAATCAAGCACTATATTTTGGGGCTGCACAAAAAGTTTCAGGGCATTTGCAAACAATCAATTTTTGGTTTGTATTTAAATGTCTCAACTAAGTGCTGGAAGTCCATCTTAAATATGCTTAGGTTCAATTTTAATATCCATTTGATGTTGGTTACTACATGTTAGTTTCTTAGTGAATATTTTCCACCCAACGAAACATTTTTGTTTTACCTTTTGAAGAACTAATAATTTGACTTGCAAATTAAATTTGATTTTGAATTTGATTTCTTTATCAAGTGGCAATTTGGCTTAGTAAAGCATCATGACTCCCCCTCTAAATAAATAGTGACATAAAGCATCTTACATTTTTTTTAAACAATGGCAATGCCGTCCCTCGAAAAAAAAAAGAGTAACAATATCATGCCGGCATCATGCCAGCACTACCCTTTCCGTCCACGCAGTATAGACACAAAAAGTTGAAGCGGCAGTCAAGTCGAACTGGAGCCATATGACCCCGCCGTTGCCGCCGCTCGCCGCGGCTCCCGCCTGCGCGCGCACGCTGGCCGACCTCCTAGTTGCGCTCTCAGCCGCCCGCGCGCTCCCCAAGGGCCAGCAGCTCCATGGCCACCTTCTCAAGGGCGGCCATCTCCCCGCCGTCGCCTCCTCGCATGCGCTGCTCGCCCACCACCTCCTCACCTTCTACGCCCGCTGCTCGCTCCCCGAACTTTCCCTCCGCGCCTTCCTCGACCTCCCCGCTGCCCCCTCCCCCGCCGCATGGTCCTCCCTCATATCCTCCTTCGCCCAGAACGGCCTCCCCGCCGCAGCCTTTGACGCCTTCCGCCGCATGCTCGCGGCCGGGGTCCCCGCCACCGACCGCTCCATCCCCCCCGCCGCCAAGGCTGTCGCAGCTGCCGCGGACTCCTCGCGTCCTCCGCTTGCCCCGCATGCCCTCCATGGCCTTGCCTCCAAGACGCCGTTCGCGGGCGACGTGTTCGTGGGCTCGGCGGTTCTTGACATGTATGCCAAGTGCGGGAACCTTGCGGACGCCCGCCGGGTGTTCGACGAAATGCCGGAGCGGAATGTTGTCTCGTGGTCTGCCCTCATTGGTGGCTATGCGGATGCTGGGATGCATCCTGCAGCGCTCTGCATCTTCCGCTCGGCACTGGAGGAGGCTGTGCAGGTCAATGACTTCACAGTTTCGTGCATTGTTCGTGTGTGTGCTGCAGCCACACTCTTTGAGCTTGGGGCTCAGGTGCATGCCCGGTCTATAAAGACAGCACTTGATGCATCGCCGTTCGTGGGCAGCTCGCTTGTTTCTCTGTACTCCAAGTGTGGCCTTGTGGATTGTGCTTACCGGGTGTTTAGTGCAGCACCTGAGAGAAACCTTGGGATTTGGAACGCAGTGCTCATTGCATCTGCACAGCACGGCCATACTTCCACAGCATTTGAACGTTTCACAAAGATGCAGAATGCCGGGTTCCGTCCTAACTTCATTACCTTCCTGTGTTTACTCACAGCATGTAGCCACTCTGGTCTTGTCGATGAGGGGAAGCGATATTTTTCCCTCATGAAAGAATATAGAATTGAACCGCAGGTTGAACATTATGCTGCAATGGTTGACCTACTTGGTCGTGTAGGACGTATAACTGAAGCACTGGACCTTATTGAGTCAATGCCCATGGAACCACCTGACTCTGTTTGGGGTGCACTCCTAATGGCATGTCGCATGTTCAAGGATGCAGACACTGCGGCAATTGCTGCAAAGAGACTGTTTGAGACAGGGACTCGCAGCTCTGGTGCACACATGCTCTTGTCAAGCACGTATGCAGCTGCGGGAAGGCATGTCGATGCAGCACTTGCAAGGAAGGCAATGCGTGATGCAGGTATACGGAAAGAGACTGGTCTTAGCTGGCTTGAGGCTGCAGGAGAGGTGCATACCTTTGTTTCAAATTGCAGGAGGCATCCAAGAAGCAACGAAATTTATAATGTGCTGGAGAAAGTTGGTAAGAAAATGGCGGCAGCTGGTTATGTGGCAGACACTAGTGCAGTAGTTAAGGATGTGGACAAAAATGAGAAGTGCGCATCACTGGGGTATCACAGCGAAAGGCTAGCAATAGGGTTAGGGCTCTTGATTGTTCCGGAAGGTGTGCCAATCCGAGTTATGAAGAACTTGAGAGTGTGTGATGATTGTCACAATGCAGTTAAGTATCTCAGTAAGTGTACAGGAAGAGTTGTGGTTCTCAGGGATAACCGTCGATTCCACCGGTTTGAAGATGGGTTGTGCTCTTGTGGGGATTTCTGGTGATCTACACCATTCTCTTTCCTATTGCCCTTATTGGGCAGTTTGGCTCACATGGATTCATCGATTGGATCTTTCACTTAAAGTACATTTCTTTGATAAATGGATCTATGTGAACTCAGAAGCCGATACAAGTCATAAAGTTTATTTTGGCATAATAGTGAGGTGATGGATTCAATTTTAGGGTTGCGTGGAAATTTTGCAATAAGTCTGGTCACTTAGGATGAAACAATTCTGTGGATATGGAAGATTGCCACATAGTGCTGCTATATATTCAGGATCAACATGACTCTGTGGCCTTCTTATTTGCAGTATTCATACAATGTACCATGGATCCACTTGAACATAGCATTTTTTGTTGAATAGTTAGAGAAGAACTCATGATATCATCTTATGAGTTATGGCATCATACTGTGGTGCATATTGCTTTCACATGAGTGTAACCATAGCCCCTCACAGAGCGATCGAACATTTAGTTGTGCTTGTTTATTCCATTTTATCCGGGAGAAGATCAAAATGGGCCACTAAACACACTATTGTGCATATCTCTCCACTGTTGTGAAATCGACCGCTTCATGCTTTGGCAGACCCATG
Source organism: Triticum timopheevii (assembly GCA_963921465.1). Lineage (NCBI taxonomy): Eukaryota > Viridiplantae > Streptophyta > Magnoliopsida > Poales > Poaceae > Triticum > Triticum timopheevii. Next base: position 371,169,447 of record OY997266.1, read on the forward strand.
TGTGCATGCCTTTTTCTTGGGCTTGTCTGATAATCTGCATTTAGTATGTACACTTTCATTCCAATGCCCTGCAAGTCCTAAAAGAGCTGCTTCTCCAGTTTCACCGAAACTGCAAAAGATTGATTTCTTTGGATTGGATGTTGTCACCTGTATCTGTATACTGAAACTGCTGGGCTTAGACATGCTCTTGTGAGACAGGTCCTTCAACAGGATATCCTTATGGTCAACCTCAGTTCAATGATTTGATGCTACTTCCTTCTGCACAGAAGAATGACTGAGGTATTTGACAAGCTACCTAAATTTTTTCTTTGGACTAGTTTGAGTGATCCAACGAAAGTGATGCAGCATGGTAGAGTATAATTTCTTTACGTTTTCATGATATAATCGTATCTAACACTGTGGAATGATATACTTTTTTAACTGAAAAACAGTAGGGGAGGGGGGAGGGGGAGGGGGGGGGGGGGGGGGGGCACCATATAAAATGCTTTATGTTGCTCTATTGATCCTATTTCCTCAGTAAATTTGAATTTATTCTTTATGAGGTGCTAAATCATGTTCCTTGTCTGATCATAGAACCAAAACTTAGTTTGATCAAGTTTGGAAATTCTTAATTGCTTTATTTACATATCTGTTACATAATGTGAGCTTATACGTGATTAAGTGTTGCTATTGGCTGCTGGGAATTAGTAGGCCAAGACTTGGTAGTAAGTTCTGACTACCTTAATAGATTGTACTTTCGAAGTGATAGGCAGATGCTGGGCTGTATACAGATAAGAAAACCTCTATAATTGAAAAACCTTGAGCCATCTAGACCTGTCTTAACCTAAAATGGAGGGAATCTTTAGGTGGAATAGATTTACTGTTAAGCTCACCTTATTTTTGCAATTTTCTTACCTGATTAATGTGGTTTGCCATCTTTTTCATACAGCAACTTTCCGGGAAGCATGCTCTCAATAACAGGGAAATGATGGTTGGATCCTACACTGGTGGTTATGTCTTTCCAAACATAAGTTTCAATTATTGTATGGCCAGTGTCACTATCTGTAATTCTTCTGTAAAGGAACTAGGTATCATATATATATTTATTAATCATGGGTAGTACGGGTTTTAATATCGAATCTTTTGGTTAATTGGCATGATTTGATGGATGCATCTCGTTTGGAAAATGTCTTGCAGACTGATTGTGTACACAATCACTGGTGTCATTGGTCAAAGTAAAATTTTGGGCAGAAGACACTGTTCATTGCTGGTCCCAAATGATGATTGGTGAACCCCTCTCTTTTGAACCACACAAAGATATGGTGTGTTGCACGTTATTTGTCTTCCCTACTTGTTCAGGCTAGTGCCAGTTGGTATGAATAGAATGATAGAATTATCTTTGGGTCCTTAGTTGATCCTTGCAAGCTTCTCTATGCTTTGAAATACAGGATGAATGGTTGCCAGGTGGGTGAGAGATTTGGTAGGGTTAGAGAGTGACAGGGGAGCTCATCTTCAACACGCATATCAAACTGCAGCCTGCAGGTTTCATGGGGAAGCCAGCAGCCTAGCATGTCCTATACATACAAAAGGTTTAAGTTGTGGGCTCTTGTAAGCAACACAAACAGAAGCATTTCCTGTCAAATATGAGTTCTCTAAGAGGGTTTGGAAATATCGCCAGAAGATGGAGAGAACTCAACGGTGCGAATTACTGGAAGGGGCTACTTGATCCTCTTGACGTCGACCTCCGGAAGAATATCATCAACTACGGTGAGCTCTCACAGGCAGCATACACTGGGCTCAACAGAGAGAGAAGGTCAAGGTATGCTGGGTCTTGCCTCTTCAGACGCAAGGACTTCCTCAGCAGGGTAGATGTATCAAACCCTAATCTGTATGAGATTACGAAGTTTATATATGCAATGTGTACGGTGAGCTTGCCGGATGATTTCATGATAAAGCCGCTGTCAAAGGCCGCATGGAGCAAGCAATCAAATTGGATGGGGTTTGTTGCTGTGGCCACCGATGAGGGTAAGGAAGTGCTCGGGAGGCGGGATGTGGTGGTGGCATGGCGTGGGACAATACGGGTGCTAGAGTGGATGGATGACCTTGATATTTCCTTGGTGCCTGCTTCAGAAATAGTACGACCAGGCAGTGCCAATGACCCCCGTGTTCATGGAGGATGGTTGTCTGTCTACACGAGTACTGACCCAGGGTCTCGGTACAATAAACAGAGTGCACGATATCAGGTAATTCTTGTTATTCTTGATTCAGCATTTGTGTATCACCAGAATCAGTATTATAGATTGCCTCATGTTCTGAAGCACAAACCTCTAAATTAGGATATAGTTGATCTTTGTGCGTATTAAACCCCATGATCTAATCAGTGTATAGTTTGTAATGATGCATGTGCTTGAAGTTTCAGTTTTCTTCCATTTGAAGTGAAGCAAAAGAAAAGGAAACAAAAGAGTATATCAGTTGTTTGCTTATGCTTGTCCATGCATATTAGTCTGTGGGGAAAGCAAGTCTTGCTTCCTGTTTTACACCAGCGAGTCGTTGGTGTTTCCGTGTTTAACTTTACTGCACTACGGAAACATCATGATTGTTTTTAGGCGGGGAGTGATTCCCCTTATTATCCATCTAAAGTTTAGCTTGCATAAAGACAATCATGGCACAGCACAACGTGCACTTTAAGACAGTTTGGATTGCTGGGGCCATGGTATTTGTTTAATCAAGTAGATGTTGAATTGTGTAGTCCTTGCATGCATCCCTACCTCTTACTAGTCATGCATATTTGACGTGGCTTTTTAGTTTTGCTCATCATGGGGAAATGATCCTTCGGCAAACTAATTAACAAGCTTGCATCAGGTGTTGGATGAAGTCGAAAGGCTGCAGGATCTGTACAAGCAAGAGGAGACCAGCATCACCATAACAGGTCACAGCCTTGGGGCTGCTCTTGCAACCATTAGTGCTACCGACATTGTCTCCAACGGCTACAACAAGACCTGCCCGGTCTCGGCTTTCGTGTTTGGTAGCCCCAGAGTGGGCAACTCCGACTTCCAGAAAGCATTTGACAGTGCAGAAGATCTGAGGTTGCTCCGTGTCCGGAACTCCCCTGACGTGGTACCAAACTGGCCAAAGCTGGGATACAGCGACGCCAGCACGGAGCTCATGATCGACACAGGGGAATCACCCTACATCAAGAGCCCTGGGAACCCCTTAACATGGCATGATATGGAGTGTTACATGCATGGGGTTGCCGGGACGCAGGGGAGCAACGGAGGGTTTGAGTTGGAGGTTGATCGGGACATAGCGTTGGTGAATAAACACGAAGATGCACTGAAGAAGGAGTATTCGATTCCACCGTCTTGGTGGGTGGTTCAGAACAAAGGTATGGTGAAAGGCAAGGATGGTCGGTGGCATCTGGCCGACCATGAGGATGATGATGACTGATCCTTTTACGTGATGCAATTCAGTGCGACAGCTGGGCAACAAGTTGCAACCAACGAGCTTTCCTTTAGAACATGTCGTCTTTAAACTGTTTGAGAGTAAAGAAATGCATCCTGTTATGTTCCAACTCATATTTTTCAGTGAAGTGTTATTTGCTTTCGAGACCAGTGAGTTTAGAGAACTCTGATCGATCTTGCTGTAATAAAGTCTTAAATTTGTTTAGCTGTGCCTGTGTGACATTTCCCAGCATGAACAATGTTGAGGAACTCGTGTGCTTGTGCATTATTTGATTATTTCCTCATAACAAGTAACATGCACATAGTCGCATGTTAGGTGGGTCATGCGGCGAGTAGTTAGCGTGTGAGAAACTGAGTGGAGTTGGGGTTATGTAACTTTTGTAACCGCCAATGTGGAGGGGCTTCTTTCCCCATCCTCTTTAATATATAGTATGCACATTTGTGCGTATTCGAAAAAAAAAATCCCAGTATCAAAGGTGTTTTACTCATTATTTGATAATCCACTAGATAATTATTGCCCTTGCGTTGCAACGAGGCCACAAATTTTTTGTACATAATCACCGTGATTTATCTGTCATTTTAGTATGAATGAATATGTTCGAAAATGGACTTAGCTGCCAACTAAATCAGTACTTATTGATTTACCAAAGTAAATTTGGTCACCCAATAAGTGAGGTGGTTTTCAAGTAAAACCGCCGGGAAAAATCGGCAAAACCAAAAACGGCGGTGGGTGGGGAGGGAGGGCGAAAGGAATGAATGTTTTAGGAGAGATTAAAGCACGGGGTCTTACCCACGGGACTTAACTCCACATGACGGGTCTTCGTCAAAAAGCTAACCTCATAAGTTAATTTCTCCAATACTAGAAATTCTTCAAAGAAAATAAATAATGTTTGCAAGGTAATTTTTCTCAACTTTGGATAAACCATTGGTATCAGACCCATGTTATGATGTCTCGTTCCTTGTATCAAATCTTGGGGTAAAGAGATAGAAAAACTTGGACCGTTGTCCTTATTGAAAGAAAACAACAGCCATGCCCAGCTCTGTTCCATAGTGCATCTCCAAAGAAAACACAAAACAAAGCCACCAAACCCACTTGGAAACAGTTCAAAGTATTCCTAAAAAAAGTTCAAAGTAGAAAAACCCTGTAGGATACGCTGAGATTTGTTTCTTAATCACCCAGTAAATACACCATTTATCTCTCCGGTCCACTTAGCTTCTCCGTCCCTGGTCCATATCTCTCGTGTTGCATTTCTTTCTCCACCTTCGTCGTTCTAATATTGCCACCGGTTGCACACGACACGAACAGTCAGTTTGATAGGCCACCGTACCTTGTCCTCCAATCGCAGGCGCTAAGGAAGGTTACAAAATAAAAGGTGATGTTGTGCTTCGCCTCAAGATATAGCTTATTGCTTCCATTTCATTCTATCTTTCCCGTTGCTTGAGTTGGTGTCATAGATCCAGAACCACTTTTTCATCCTGGCTTTTGGAAAGGGCATTTTTTTATTTTCTAGAAGTTGGCTTTTGGAAAAGTTGTTGATATTTTCCTTGGACAATGAAAAGTTGTTCTTTTTTAGGGCGAAAAGTTGTTCTTTTGTTTGAGATGAGCCCAGATAAGTTCTTAACTTGAAAAGGCAGGAGAAAGACCGAAGGGGTGGTCCTAGATGGTAGGGAACAAAAGCCTATCATATTTAAATTACCACGGCTAATATGCCGGTCATGCTTGAATCAAAGATAATAATTATTTCGGTCATGCTTAGGTGACTTTTTTCGCAAAAATTATAGACACCCGATCTTGTCGTCAGATTCGTGTAGATTACAGGTATCTGATTATGAAAAAAAAAAGCCTAGAGTTGTGGACTAAGGGTTCGAGCCTCACCACCTCCTATTTAATTTGAGCATAGATCCTCCTATGCTGAACTCATTATTTTATTATGAGAAAAGAACATCATAAATTCAAAAAAAAAAAATCATGGGCGAGAAGTTGATCCTTGTACTCACCGCTTCTAAAGAAAATATCTGGTGGAAACCAAATTACAATGAAGATTTCGTAGAAACCACATTTACAAATGTATTAATCTTTTCATAGTTACAAAGGTGATGTTATATGAACATGTAAAATTTAGAGAAATGATAATTTGGGAGGTTAGGAGGTCCTAGGGAACGCCCCCGCAATCATTTGATCCAAATAATGCGGATGGCAAAAAGAATTAAAGATCACCATCATTTTTTTCTGCTACATGGTAATTTTCACTTTCGATCATGGCAAGTCTTGCGGTCCAAAATTTAATGTTCAAACCAATATACATTTGGCAGGCAAAAAAAATTTATGCGTGAATAATGATGTTGTACTTTTTATCACTGTTCCCTCATGAATTCTTTTGTATCTCCCAAAAGAATTTCTCCTTTTTTGTGATGGAAATTTATTTTACTCTGAACTTGAAAATTTACATGCCTGTACAACATCACCTTTTTAACATATTGTACTTCGTGCAATTACACTCTTTTTTGTTTTGTTTTGCAATTTCACTCTCCTCTTGGGCAATTTCACATTTTTCTACAATTGCAATTTGCTAGGTTTTGTTGTTACCGAAGTGTTTTTAAATTTTGTTCTTATTTAGTAGGCATGTTCTTTTGCAATTACACTATTTTTCAAGATTGCACTTTTTGCACGCAAAATTGACATTACTTGTGTAACAACACTCTTCCATTTTACAATTGCACTTGTTGTTTATGTGGTAGTTTAATAAAATAATTATTTCTTCTTAGTATTAATAAGGGGGTTGGTAAGTGTATGCAGAAACAAAGGAAGAAAAACGAAGATAATGACTGCGCTATATCCAAATCACATTCAACTGTGGTTTTTTCTTGAAAAAATGCCACATGTCTTACACTTGTCTCATAATATTTTTTGATTTGACCTCTCTCTCTCTCTCTCTCTCTCTCTCTCTCTCTCTCTCTCTCTCTCTCTCTCTCTCTCTCTCTCTCTCTCTCTCTCTCTCTCTCTCTCTCTCTCTCTCTCTCTCTCGTCTTGTCGCTCATTTGTTTCTCCTCTTGATATCATCTCCATAGTGGCACTGCACCAAGACGGAAATCGCGATGACGTAGGCGACCCATGTTTGAGCCTAAGTCGCCGCCTCCGACACAAGCGAGATAGGAATAAGCCGAAGCCAGAGATGATGTAGCCAACCATGCCGCGAACATTGGAGGCGAGGCTGTGGTTGGAGTTCGGGTGGGAGGTGGCTATCCGGCACTTGGAAGATGTGTGAGAGGAGGAGGGGGCTTAGAATAATGTCCCGGAGATGGGTGGTGTGGTGGCGCATGCAACAACGATGCCGACCACGGATAGCTAAAGTTGGTGGTGGGGTCGGTGCTGGTGGGTACGTCGTGGAGGGGAAGGCATGGGTGGAGATGGCGAAGAAGAGTAGGAGTGATAACGTGAAGGAGAGGGGTAGGAAAGGGGCGAGCGTAGCTAGGCTTTCCTCTTCCGGGTGGTTCCGACCAAGGTAATGGCCTCTGCTAGCGCTAAAGTAGGAAGAACGAGGTGGTTAGAATCGTCCGCTTGAGACTAGCAATGTGACAGTAAGTAAATTATCATTGTCGGATATTTTGTTCCCTCCGGAAGTATAAGTATTGTTTTCTAAGATGCTCGTGTAGTGAAATTCTATATTTCGATGTTTTCATTCACAATTATAATTTACGGAAAAAAAACTACAAGCCAACACTACATTAACAACATGTAAAGAACAGGGTAGATTGATATAGTGAGATCTTTGGACTGTCAGGCTTGCTTTGGTTCACAGGTTCCTAAAGATGCATGAAAGGAAAAAAAAACACACAAGAATTGAATAGGATTGCATTTGTAAAATAGAGTATTGAAAAATGTAGGAATTTTACATGCTTGAGTGTTTGGGTTAAGGCATAGGAAAAACACAGTAATCCTAATAAACATAGTCAAATCAAAGACAAACTACATGAAAAGGTACAGTTAGCATGTTATTATGCCATCAAGGATTTGTCTCGTTCTTCGCGCATAGGAATTTGAAAAGGAGGTCTAAGTAGATTGTAAATTTTTTGCGTTTTTCTCTGAAACGGACCAAAAGAAATTTTCCTTCATTTTTCCTTTGCTATATTCCTTTGAACCAAAGGCTTAAACAATGTCATCATAGGAAACTTATTTCCTATGTGTTTTCTAAGAAGTTTAGGAAATAAGAAGTTTCCCTATGAATCAAAGGATGTCAGTCTGTCATGTAGCATGTGCGTCAAAATGCCCTCCACTTGTACCTGACCAGGTCAACTACTAAAACAAACAGGTTGGCACGACGGAGGCACAACACAACCGCACAAGGCCGAACCAGAGTTTTCAGCTCAGATCGACCACAAAGGTCAGCACGCCCTGGCGATGGTCTCCGGCGACATGGCTGAGCGGTGGAGGGAGCTGCACGGCAGCGACCACTGGGATGGCCTGCTCGACCCGCTCGACGTCGACCTCCGGCGCTGCCTCATCAACTACGGCGAGATGATCATGGCGACGTACGAGGCGTTCATCGCCGAGCGTCGGTCCCCGAACGCCGGCATGTGCCGGTACCGGCGCGCCGACCTCTTCCGGCGCGTGGAGGTGTCCCACCCGGGCTGGTACGCGGTGACCCGGTACATCTACGCCACGGCCAGCGCCGACGTGCACGGCAAGGTGCTGCTCCGGCCGCTGTGCCGGAACGGGCGCGCAAGGGAGTGCAACTGGATGGGGTACGTGGCCGTGGCCACGGACGAGGGCGCGGCCGCACTCGGGCGCCGGGACATCGTCGTGGCGTGGCGCGGCACGCAGCGGGCGCTGGAGTGGGTGGCCGACCTCAAGCTCGCCTTCGCCTCGGCGGCCGGGATCCTCGGGGCGGAGGGCGCCGACGGGTCCGAACCGTCGGTGCACCGCGGGTACCTGTCGCTGTACACGTCCGCGGACGAAGGCTCGGAGCTGAGCAAGCAGAGCGCCAGGATGCAGGTACGTGTGCGTGCTCAGCTTCTTTCTCGACAAGTACGTATATATCCGCAGTTCAGTACCGTAGTAAACTGGCTGAACAGGTATTGACAGAGATTGCAAGGCTGATGGACAAATACAAGGACGAGCAGACCAGCATCACGGTGGTCGGCCACAGCCTGGGCGCCACTCTGGCCACGCTCAACGCCGTCGACATTGCCGCAAATTACTACAACAGATCCGCCCTCTGCACGGCCGAGAGCCGGGCGCCGGTCACCGCCGTCGTCTTCGGCAGCCCTCGCACCGGTGACCGCGACTTCCGTGACATCTTCCACCGCCTCCCAGATCTCCGGATGCTCCGTGTCCGGAACCGGCCGGACCGCATCCCGCTGTACCCGCCCATGGGCTATGCCGACGTCGGCGTGGAGCTGCTGATCGACACGCGCCGCTCGCCGTTCCTTAAGCCCCACGGCAACGAGTCGCAGTCGCACGACCTCGAGTGCCACCTGCACGGCATCGCCGGGTGGCATGGGGAGCACGGGGAGTTCATGCTGGTGGTCGACCGGGACATCGCGCTGGTGAACAAGTTCGATGACTGCCTCACCGACGAGCACCCCGTGCCGGTGGGCTGGAAGGTGCACCACAACAAGAACATGGTGAAGGGGCCCGACGGGAGGTGGGTCTTGGAGGATCATGAATCTGACTACGAAGATGGAGGTGACAGCTTGTAGGAGGTTAGGGGAAAAGCATGATTTGGACGTTGGATGCTGTTTTGCCGCACCATGCCATGGCATTTCTGTTGCTACCTTAGGATCGTGATAACGTGTGCTCTTTTTCTTTATCAATTTCTTTATTTTCTTGATTTTTTAGTATTTGAGCCAATTTCATTTCTTCCTCTCTAGTCATCTAGCTGTGACGCTGACAGTTTTACTTCATTGAAACTGAAAAGCTAGATACGTTAAAAACACATAAGGGGGAAATAATTGCTTGCCTACGGGAAGCAAATGATGTAGCTGATTATATAGCCAAATGCTCCCTCTCTAGTAGACTTTCGGATTTTGGGATAGCTCAATCCAGGACTTTATTTCTCAACTTGTTGTAAACGATCTCGTTATCATTTGAGAAATAAAGTTTTGTATGTCAAAAAAAAAAAAAACCCGGCTCATCAACTCGTTGCGTCCGTCGGCGCCCATCACCGTTCGATCCTATTTTATCGTGTGTACTGGAGTGTCCCACTTGTCTAACCACCATTCACATAAATCTTGTCCTCCAAGCAGTCATCGTCCTCATCTTTTCCTGTAGGCATCTCCCGAATCAATCTCTCGTCCAACTCCGAGGGCACACTGCCTGTACTACTATGGCTGCAAGCAAGTCGCTCCTTGGGTGTTGTTGTTGCAAACCGTCATCACCATTGCAATCCCTTTCTTATCCCACCCCTCTCCTATTCGGATAGGATCCACTTATGGTGGTGCCGCCATGGCCGGCGGAGATGTTGATACTGCAACTGGAGGTGCACCAGCAACCTCCTTCCGCTGGCAAGGCTAGGCATCGGTGCTGCAATCCCGGTTAGCGCTCACATGGTGATGTTGGCATATTGCCGCCATGGCCAGCTAGGAGACACACAATTGTAGATGCGCCGCCGTCGGCTGCAAGCGGTCGATGATGTGGAGCTCGGGCAGGACCTCAACATCACCACTGTTGCAGAAACATCATCAATGTTGCAGGAATACAATGATGCATCAATGCAGGCGTGGTGACGCTTCTGCAACATAATCTCTGTTGCAAAAAAAAATGCGCAACAAGACTGTCGTTGCAAAAGAATCTGCAACAAGACCTCTGTTGCAAAGATTTTTACAACAAGACCTATGTTGCAAAAGATGAGGACTCTGCTGGGTCGTCAGATGCATCACAGCTTGCAGGCCGATAAATCTTTTAAAAATATCCATCGGCTGAACGTAGCAGGCCCCATTTTTTAACGGGCTTAAGTTTCTATTTTAATGGGATTATGGTAGAAGCTTGCCAGAAAAAAAAAGAGGTGAAAGGCCCAACCCATGTGGCCCACTTTGATTGTGTTTTGAATTCCCCCAATTGAACAATAGCACTAGTTTTCGGGGAGCAACCAATTAACGAGCGCTCCTTCGGGAGCCTCGCAACGATCAGCGCCACTTGACGCGCTCACAACCATTCGCTACGTGTCGCGCTCTGGGCGCTCCCTCCGGATTTTTTTTTATTTTTACGCACGCGTTTTCGACTTCTTAAACGGGGTTTTCCCGGGTTTTTTTCGACGTTTTGGTTTTCTACAGGTCTTCCCTAGCTTTTCGACCAAAAAAAATTATTCGAAAAAAAAATGCGCAAAAAAATGCAAATTTTGTTCGCGAGAGTCACGATTTTGTTTTCGCGAGAGGCACGGCCGCGCCTCTTAGAAACGAAAAAAAAATGTGTTTTCTGTTTTTTTTCTTTCGTGAGAGGTACGGTTTTGCTTCCGCGAGAGGCACGGTTGTGCTTTCCCGAGAAGCACGGGCGTGCCTCTTTCGGAAAGGAAAAAAACGCGTTTTCTGTTTTTTTTCTTTCGCAAGAGGCACGGTTTTGCTTGCGCCAGAGACACGGTTGTGCTTTCATGAGAGGCACGGGCGTGCCTCTTTCGGAAAGGGAAAAACGTGTTTTTTTTCTTTCGCGAGAGGCACGGTTTTGCTTCTGCCAGAGGCACGGTTGTGCTTTCGCGAGAGGCACGGGCGTGCCTCTTTCGGAAAAGGAAAAAAACGCGTTTTCTGTTTTTTTCTTTCGCGAGAGGCACGGTTTTACTTCCGCGAGAGGCACGGTTGTGATTTCGTCAAAGGCACGGGCGTGCCTCTTTCGGAAAGGGAAAAAACCGTGTTCCCGGTTCGGTTTTTTCGTTGGTTTTTTTCGTGAAAAAAAGTTCGTCAAAACCTATCAACATGGGATCTAGTTTTGAAGATCTCGACGCGAGGAATTCAATGGCGAAAGCGGTTCGAGATTTGGACGCACGGTTTAAAAGATAAAACGTTTTGAATAAACGGATCTACGAGAAAAGGGAAAACTCCCAGGTTGCGACAAGTGGCGTACATGCAGCGTGCCACTTGTCGCAACCTGGGGAAGTTGGAGTGATCCCCGTAAGGAGTACTCCTTAATTAGTGATTTCGAGTTTTTCGGCAGGACTATGTGCCACCTGTAGCGACTCATGGCTATGCGGCCTTCAGGCAGTCGTTGTTGGGCCGACCTAGTAACCATGTGGGCGCATCATGCTGATTCATGCTTATGTCATGCATTTTTTTTCTTTGCAGTTGTTTTGTTTCGTTTCTCTTCTTTACCTTTTTACTATTATTTATATTTCGAAATATTATAATTATAAATATTACAATAAATTAGAATCTTTTATAAAAAAAATAAAAATTTGAACATCTATAGGAAAATGTTTCTTGATCTATATGAAAATGAACAATGTGAAGGAAACAAGTAAAAAAACGGTAATCATGTGGAAAATATTAACCATGTGTATGAAAAATATTTTGACATTTAAAAATGCTAAGTTTTTCAAGAAAATTGTGCACGACATTGAAAAAATATTTAGACAACGTAGAAAAATGTTCACGTAATTCAAAGGAAAAAACAGTACACCCAAAACATTGTACGTTACATTTTAACAAATGTTGATGAGTTTCAAAAATGTATTCGTGATATTTCAAGAAATGTTTGTACAATCTAAAAAGTGGTTTCCATAGTTAAATTTCTTATATCATTCAAAAAATGTTCTAAGGTGTATTTGAAAAATGAGTAACATGTCTTCATTTTTATTCAAAAAAAAATGTTTTAAGAAAAATGTAATCATGTATTTGAAGAATTGTAAATGTGTATAAAAAATGTTACTCTATACGAAAAATGTACATTGCGTTTGGAAAAAGTAGGCATGTGTTGAATTTTTTAGAAAACGAGAAAAAGAAAAAAAGGGGAAAGAAACAAAGAAAACCAAAGAAAAAAACTAAGGAAACAAAAAGAAAAAACCAAAGAAAGCCAGAAAGAAACAAAAGAAGCCGGAGAAAAGTAAATAAAACCGAATAAAAACCCCCGGTAAATAACAGAAGAAAAAAATGCTACAGTAATGGGCCGGCCCACTGCCATTGCCGCGAGAGCCGACGCCAGGCTATATCTCGCAATAGATGAGATGCCCAAGTTCGAAAGCTTCTGAGCACTGGATTGAGATTGTGTTAATCTATTGTGAGATTAATTTTCATTTTGAAGGGGATTACAACAGGCAAAAGTTAGGTTGCACCGAGCAGTTTATTGTACCCGTATCCTTACAACAAAGCAAAGACAAAAGCCAAAGACCAATAAAAAACATGTACTCCCTCTATAAAGAAATATAAGAGCATTTAGATCACTACTTTATAAGAGCGTTTACATCACTAAAGTAGTGATCTAAATGCTCTTACATTTCTTTACGGAGGGAGTACATAATTACAAAGAGGGGGCTAATTGAGCTCTCAAGAGTTCCCACTCTAGTAAAGGAATCTTGCAAAGGTTGCGATGGACATCTATTTGACCATTGAAGAAAGTGTTTGGAGCACCTTTTAATGGTGACATGAGGCTCTTCCACTTTATTCATGAGGACCCATCATAAGGCATATTTGAAACATGCAAGTTCGAAATCATAGAAGCTGATATAGAGCGAAGTCTAGCAAGTACTTTTATTGGAACCATGATGATGAGATTTTTTTTTCGACTTTGAATTAATAAAGTCATGAACCAACAAGGAATTATAATGACCAGCAACTTACCCAAAAACGACGAATACATAGTGGTTACAAACAACTCATGGGCTTTGGTTAAACAAGCACAACAATAACAGGAATGAAACGCATCTTGCAACGCCGAGACTGACGTCCATCACCACAACAACACAAAAGAAGCCACACTGACTTTGGGTGAGGCACCACTATACTTGTGACGTGATCTTATCCACACCGATTGGATGCACTTTAGCCTCTAGCAGTCTGTTTCCGTTGCTGAAGAGGACTCCTGCCCTCTCACTGTGGATCAAGTCACCGCATAGTCGACATGAACATAGGTTCATATCCTAGAACTCAGATGAGCCATCGGCGACCATGTTGCTTGGGTAGGGACAACTGAACGGCCCATCACACAAACTGAGCTCTACTTGAGACCACTATCGCCGTGGACACCCCCACAAAGGATAAATAACCCCTCTAATGAAGCTACCAAACCTAAGAAGACATAGTGAAGGTGGTAGAATTGTATCACTGCGGAAAAGAATCAGACTTGGAGTAGATCCAGGCTCACGCCAATTCCGACACACCATTTCAGCCGTAGAGAGGAACCTAAGAAGATCATGAAGCATAAGGGTTACTTAGGGCCCAAAGAAAATCATGAAGCAGACTACAAGGATGTCTACAGGAGGAAATCCTCCTAGGAACCAACTTGTATCTACATCCTCGGTGAGGTTTTGTGAGGATCCATAACTTTGGTGCAGAACACTCCTAGGGTTCACATGCTTGGACCTTGAGAGCACCACTTGTGAAAAAAAAATCTACGCACACACAAGATCTATCTATGGAGATACATAGCAACGAGAGGGGGAGAGTGTGTCTACATACCCTCGTAGACCGTAAGCGGAAGCGCTTAGTAACATGGTTGATGTAGTCGAAGTTCTTCGCGCTCCAACCGATCAAGTACCAAACGTACGACACCTCCGAGTTCTGCACACATTCAGCATGGTGACGTCCTCCGCCTTCTTGATCAACTGATACGTCTCCAACGTATCTATAATCTTTGATTGTTTCATGCTATTATATTGTCTGTTTTGGATGTTTTATATGCATTAATATGCTATTTTATATTATTTTTGGGACTAACCTATTAACGTAGATCCTAGTGTTAGTTTCTGTTTTTTCATTGTTTTTGAGTTTTGCAGAAAAGGAATATCAAACGGAGTCCAAACGAGCTGAAAATTTATGGTGAATTTTTATGGACCAGAAGAAACCCGCGGAGCATCGGAGTTGGGCCAGAAGAGTCCCGAGGCAACCACAAGGGTGGGAGGCGCCCCCTACCCCCTGGGCGTGCCCCTGGCTTGTGGGTCCCTCGGGAACCCCCCAACGTGAAACTGACGCCAAAAAATCCTATAAATATAGAAACCTCCAGAAAGAAACCTAGACCGGAAGTTCCGCTGCCGCAAGCCTCTATAGCCACGAAAAAACAATTGGTAGCCCGTTCTGGCACCCTGCCGGAGGGGGAAATCATCATCGGAGGCCATCTTCATCATCCCGGCGGTCTCCATGACGAGGAGGGAGTAGTTCACCCTCGGGGCTGAGGGTATGTATCAGTAGCTATGTGTTTGATCTCCCTCCCTCCCTCTCTCCCTCTCTCTCTCTCTCTCTCTCGTGTCCTTGATTTGGCACGATCTTGATGTACCACGAGCTTTGTTACTATAGTTGGATTATATGGTGTTTCTCCCCCTCTACCTTCTTGTGATGAATTGATTCTTGCTCTTTGAGGTTTGTTGTGTTGGATTTGAGAACACTTGATGTATGTCTTGCGATGGGATATCTGTGGTGACAATGGAATGTTCTATTGATTCACTTGATGTATGTTTTGGCACTCAACTCGCGGATTCCCGAGGTGACATTAGGGTAATCTATGCATAGGGGTTGATGCACATTTTTGTCCTACGTTCTCCGATAGAAACTTTGGAGTGATTCTTTATCGCACGTTGAGGGATTGCCATATGATTTAATTATGTTATCATTGTTGAGGGACTTTGCACTAGTGAAAGTATGAACCCTAGGCCTTGTTTCCAAGCATTGCAATACCGTTTTGGCTCACTTTTGTTACTTGCTACCTTGCTGTTTTTATATTTTCAGATTACAAAAACCTATATCTACTATCCATATTACACTTGTATCACCATCTCGTCGCCGAACTAGTGCACCTATACAATTTACCATTCTATTGGGTGTGTTGAGGACACAAGAGACTCTTTGTTATTTGGTTGCAGGGTTGTTTGAGAGAGACCATCTTCATCCTACGCCTCCCACGGATTGATAAACCTTAGGTCATCCACTTGAGAGAAATTTGCTACTGTCCTATAAAACTCTACGCTTGGAGACCCAACACGAGTCTACAAGAAGAAGGTTGCATAGTAGACATCATCCAGCAAGACGGCGAGGTAGTGGATGAGTTCCGACAGCACGATGGCGTGGTGACGGTGATGGTGAAGTAATCTCCACAGGGCTTCGCCTAAGCACTACGAAAATATGACCGAGGGACAAAACTGTGGAGAGGGGCAGCCCCTAGGGTGCCCAAAGTGGCCGACGGCTGCCCTAGGGCACCTGCCTAGCTGCACCCCCCTTTCCTTATTTGAACATGAGGGGGAAAGGAAAGGGAGATGGCTGCCTTAGGGCGCCTCCCCTTTCCTTCCCTCCCTCCTTTGATGCGTGGGCACCAGCCCACAAGGCCTGATAACCTACCGGGCTGCCCGGAACCCCTTCCGGTGACCCAATAAGTATCCGGTACCACCTGAAACACTTCTGGTGTCCAAATACCATCATCCTATATATCAATCTTTACCTCTCGACCATTTCGAGACTCCTCGTCATGTGCATGATCTCATCCGGGACTCCGAACAACATTCAGTCACCAAATCACATAACTCATATAATACTATATCGTTATCGAACGTTAAGCGTGCGGACCCTAAGGGTTCGAGAACTATGTAGACATGACCGAGACACCTCTCCGGTCAATAACCAATAGCGGAACCTGGATGCTCATATTGGCTCCTACATATTCTATGAAGATCTTTATCGGTCGAACAGTTATGACAACATACGTAATTCCCTTTGTCCATTGGTATGTTACTTGCTCGAGATTCGATCGTCGGTATCTCTATACCTAGTTCAATCTCGTTGCCGGCAAGTATCTTTACTCGTTCCTTAATACAACATCTCGTAACTAACTCATTAGTCATTTGCTTGCAAGGCTTCTTATGATGTATATACCGAGAGGGCCTAGAGATACCTCTTCGAACTCAGAGTGACAAATCCTAATCTCGATCTATGCCAACTCAACAAACACCTTCGGAGATAATCTCGATCTATGCCAACTCAACAAACACCTTCAGATATACCTGTAGAGCATCTTTATGATTACCCAGTTATGTTGTGACATTTTATAGCACACAAGGTATTCCTCTGGTATCCGGGAGTTGCATAATCTCATAGTCGAAGGAATATGTATTTGACATGAAGAAAGCAATAGCAATAAACTGAACGATCAATATGCTAAGCTAACAGATGAGTCTTGTCCATCACATCATTCTCCTAATGATGTGATCCCGTTATCAAATGACAACACATGTCTATGGTTAGGAAATCTTAACCATTTTTGATCAAGGAGCTAGTCTAGTAGAGAGTCACTAGGGATACGGTATTTGTTTATGTATCCACATGTATTTAAGTTTCCGGTCAATACAATTCTAGCATGAATAATAAACCTTTAGCATGATTAAGGAAATATAAAATAACAACTTTATTATTGCCTCTAGGGCATATTTCCTTCGTAAGCTATCGAGACTAAAGTTGAGATTGTAAGATGTCTTGAACTACCCCTAAGCCTCACCTTAGAAAAGGGGACGAGGCCTAGGGTTACACGGTTTCACAACCGACCTCGAGTCCTACTCAGAATTCTTGACATGTCCATCAAGCATGACAAGCTTCTGAAACATGGTCTCTCGTGCACTGAGGGTCTGAGCCGTCTCTTGCCCCATTGGGCCCTGAGGTCGGCCTACCAGCTTCCTGGCAGTCAGGCCACTCCTGATACTATATACTATAGCGTCAGACTTTTAGCCTTTGCATCAATATACACCATGGTAATCGAGATGGACATGTTATGTTTCTTTTATCTACTGATTGACATGTCTAGCTTATACAGTGCTACATTTTTATCTGATTATCATGTCTTGTACGCACATCATCTTTTTCCATTGATTTTTTATTAAACTTAATGAAAAATTGATCATATATTCAAATGGGAAATGTTTTACGTTGGACGACCGGCCGAAATTTGGGCCGATTGCATGCCATTCGTTCGATCAGGCTAGATCGAACCGACCAGGCATTATGTGATAGAGCGTTGTTACACGCATCCCCCCACGTTCCAAGTGATGACGGCCTTATCCCTTCCCGTTCCCCAGTCTGCTAGCACATCTCTTCTATTACAGTGCATCTCTGACGAGCTCGCACGTAGCTGCACCTCACATGGTTGACGAGATCCACCCAACCCACACCTCTTCCTCCAGCTTCTCTCGTTTTTTCTCTCCTCCACCTCCTTGCCATGAGCACCGCTGCTCGAGGGGGGAAGACACGCGCCCTGCTTGATTCACGGGCGAGGTCGCCTGCGTCGGGGGCTAGGACGCCATGGACCTCGTGATCATGGCACACCCTTGTTTCTCAACCGACGAGGGCGCGTGCTACAACCGACAAGCTGCCATGCTACAACCTGTGCCACGAGTTGATGGGACCAGCTAGAAAGTTCTACAAGGGGCTGCACTTTTTGCTGGAACGTGGGTGCTGGATTGCTGGAACCGGCAAGTTGGATTGCTTGAACCAGCGTTCATGACAACATTTTGTTGCAACCAGCTTCTTTGTTTTGCTGGGACCGGCCATAATTTTTGCTACGACCCAACGATGGCGAGCATTGGTTTTGCTGGAACCAATATTTTTTTTGCTGGAATCATACATTGGTTTTGTTGTAACCATGCATTATTTGTGCTTTTTGTTTGACTAGCGCAATTGCTTTTACGGAATCATGTTTCGTTTTGCTGGAAACATGCCATTCTTTTGCTTGAACCACACCTTGATTTTGCTCCAACCGACAACTGCGCAGGGTCGGTCCTGATATTTTGGGGGCCCGGGGCAAAACTAGAACTTGGGGCCCTTATTTTGTTGGGCTTCAAAATAATTATCTCATCTTCGTATAGACTTGTTCCTTAGCAAATTATTATCATCTTGTTTCATAATAATACGAAAATGTCAACATAGGATTCAGTAGTAGAACGTGTTAACTAGAGAAAGTGTTGAATAGGTGAGAAATAGCACTGACCCAAGGTTTGAAATTTGAATGTTTGAATTATTATCCTTAGATTTGAAGTCAGTTTCTAAAGCTTGAAATTACATTTACCTGATGTTTACGGGAGTATGAGTGGGCTTTATATATATAATGTTTGGATTGAAGCTATGGCTGTAAGAATAGCTAACTCCATCTTCCAATTCTAAGTCAACTTGCAATCAACAAAGAAGGCAATCGGTGTAGCAGGAAATATTCAAACAATGAACAGTGCGACACCAAGAGCAAATGAAACAGCGGAGCAGGCACATAGACTAAATTTTTTGCACTACATCACATGGACTAAAAATTGTGTACTACAGAACATGCGAATCCTCATGGGAGCTAGCTATTATATACTGCACCATTGATACGTGACCAAACAGAAAGGGAAAAGGAGTGGAAGGGTAGGCGTAGACTTGGAACCGATTAGGGATTACCTAATGGGCGGCTTGTCTTTGCATATCAGAGATTCAGAGGCATCTCATGGACAGAGATAAGCACAAGGGGACTTCGACGAACTCACGATCACAAGGGGACCGTCCAAGGCTTCAAGCGCATGGCGGCGAGCGGATTTACTTTGGCAGCGGCGCGGCGCAACCCGCGATCGAGGCCCCCGGGGAAATAGGATCGCCGCAACGCACGCGAACTCACCATATGAAGAAGGAATACATGACGACGTGGGCTACGTGCGCTTGGGCCATGGGCTACTTGCAAACCTGGGAGGGGGGCCCTGGATTTCGGGGGCCCGGGGCGGCCGCCCCCCCTGCCCCCCCTCAGGGCCGGCCCTGCGACTGCGGGATCGTTGTGCTGCGTCCGGCGAGTCGACTGGCGTCGCAGTAGAAGCATGCACGGGAGACGGTGGTAGGCGGGGGAGGAGGAGGCACTGTGCGCCGTCAGCGCGGTGGACGGTCGAGCAGAGCTGTGCGTTGACCAGTCGAGGGCTATTCGTGCGGCTGCTACAAAACTGAATCAAGGGCTGCTAGGCGACCAGCCGAAAATTGGGCCGGTCGGCCGGCGCCTAAATTGCCCTATTCAAATACACATTCCTCTGAGTTACCCACTGTAATTTATTTGGTCCACCGAACCAATGTCGAATCAAGTGAATTAACAACGTCCAGCCAAGTTCTATCGTCCGCGAACTGCTGCTCACCTTGTTCAAACGCAGCCAATCTACCTTTTGCTGAAATCGACTGCGCACATGCCCTTCAAATCACGGAAGCGAACAAAATGACAAGTGAACGCCTGCTAATTTCGTTAAGACCCACACGTTCCTGGACCTGGGCCACCCGGGCCACCATTTTGTGAACCTCTGCCAGGAAACAAACAAGATAGAAAGACCGAGCAAAGAGGTAGAGTCCACAGACAATCAATCGCCCATGGACAACCCGATCTGCATCACGCTATCTAGCTGCTCATGTCCTCCTCGATTCATCCATGAAAATGAGATGGTGAAATGTGTTGTGCTTACTCTTTGCTCACGACCGTTGGGCATGCATGCTTGTCGACATGGGGAGGTAAAAAAACATAGTATGTGATTGGCAATGCCAATGCACCATTTTTTTACGAGAAAACAGTGTTAATTGCTCGGTTAGTTTGGCGTTTCACAGGCATGCCTGTACGTTTTTTTTCCGAAAAGGGGTGATCCCCGGCCTCTGCATCAGCATGATGCATACGGCCATTTTATTAATAAATAGTATCAACAAAGTCTCGAAGTCTCCATAATAACAAAAAAAGAAGATAAAGGCTCACACAGAACCAGAAGGCTAGATACACAAGCTAGCCACAAAGGATAAACCACAACCGGTTGGCTCGAAAATAGACAGGTAAACTAATTGCCTATCCTATTACATGACCGCCATCCAAACCGGCTGAAGATATCCCGAGCTACCGTCTCCCATCGCATGCCTGTACGTATTTATGCTGGTATCCATCCATAGCAGTGTTGTCTACACCCTTGTTGATCGTGTCCTTGGGTCCTTGCAATCCTTGGACGGCAACCTGTCATTCATCATCCCCTGCACATCCATATATGATATATGCCTAACTTTTTTGCGAATACGCACGATGCGTATCATTCCATTGTAGAAGGTAGAGAAATTACATGGGGCCGACCCTAGTATATAACGTACGCTAGAAGGCGCATACGAGGACGCTTTCGGGCATATATGCCTTCATAATGGCTTCCCGAGCTCTCCGCAAACGCTCAACAGGAAACACCGGCTGCCCTGCCCACTTGGCCAAGCTAAGCTAGCTCATGCTCTTCTCATCTCCCTCTCTGTTTCTTCGGCCACGCTCACGGCTCACGCGCTGAGCGACCGGCCGGCAAATACGTGTGCCATCCTATGTGGTTCCTAGGAGGCCATTTCTCGCTGGCGCTCGCCGTGTGGCATGCTCTCCTGGTTCTCGGCCTTGGGAGCGGCAGCTCGGCGCTCAGCTGCTACTCGCGCATCTTCAGCTTCGGCGACTCCCTCACCGACACCGGCAACTACGTGCGCCTGACGGCGAAGAACCCAAGCCCGTACGGAGCGCCACCCTACGGGACGACGTTCTTTGGCCATCCGACCGGCCGGGCGAGCGACGGCCGCCTCGTCATCGACTTCATTGGTGAGCAAACTGCTTGCGTCTGCATTTCCTTAATTTCTTTCGGCGTTTGCTTGGGAGCTTCTCAGCTAGCATCTGTAATTGCGCGTGTGCGTGCTGCCGCCTTAACGGCACTAGTGTGCGTTCCACAACGTGTGTCTTTCACGGAATTCCATCTTTCCCGTTGTCTCGTACACGGTGGTATCAACTCCGGGAGTGTCGATCGCAAATTTGCATTCGCACTACTCCGGAAGTATATCCAACAAAAATCATGTCAGCTACTGTATTTCTGTAAGTAACATCAAAAAGAGATATAAAAAACGAAGGAATCTACGTAAAATAACGTAACCTTCCTAACCATAATCCCCCCCCCCCCCCCCGATTTTCAAGGGGGTGGGCCCCTCAATCCTCTTACATCCAATTCTACTTGTCCACGTTGGCTATTACATAAGGTACGTAATAATTTTTACATAAGTGTGGCATTGCCCTATAAAAAATGCTTTAAAAATGACAATATACATTTGACGTCAGATTCTTAGGGTTAAAAATCTAACGCCCCCAGGTGTATCATTTATCTACAATATATGACAACTCTCACTTTAGAACATTACAAGTCCTTATACACAAGCATGACAAATCCCTATCCATATACTCCATCATACTAACTTTCATTTTAGAACATGCAAATCCTTATCCCTGTACAACATATCAACCTTCTACACTCACACTCTTGTCTTGATTAAAATTTATTTTTGGTCTCTCTACTATTTGCTGATTTTGTTTTAATCAAAAAACTTGGACCCCAATAAGTGACACACGTAAGGTACGAGCACATGGCAATTTCGAACGTTTTCAACAACAAATTTTGTGACGTGAGGATGCCAACTTTAGTTGTCAAGCATGGCAACTTTCGTGCTTCATTTCATCTTTGATAAAAACTTACCGTGTGTCATTGGAATTTACCATCCTTGCGTGACTGGAATTGCCACCGAAAAGCGCCAGGTCCCCAGTGTCACCTACCTGACGTGTGTCAATTATCATTTGAGAAAAACTTTAGATTCGAATTGGATTTGTAATCAACATTTCTCAAGAAAGAAAGAAAGAAAGAAAGACGATGGTCTAACAAACCATGCAGGCCTGTAAAAAAAAGAAAAGCAGAAAATGACATGTTAGATTCTTTTTGGGACCATCTGACTTTTTCTACAAGAAACTGGAAAAGTACATGAAAAAACAGAAAATGGACAAAAACAAACAAGAGATTTTGGATGAAAAACAATATTCCAGGAAATTTACCAAATAATCCAGATTCATATACCACCTAGCAACGACTACAAGCACTGAAGCGAGCCGAAGGCGCGCCGCTATCATCGCTCCTCCCTCACTAAAGTCGAGCAAAACTTGTTGTAGTAGAGAGTCAGGAAGTCGTCGTTCTAAGACCCCATAGAACCATCGCACCAAGAACAACAACCACCACCGACGAACAGACACATAGATCAAAAGGATTCAACTTGAAGACACACGAAAGTAGACAAACGAAAATCAGATCCAAGTAGATCCACCAAAGACAACCACCGACCGAATTCTGCAAGATCTGCCAGGGACACACCTCCACATGCCCCCTGGCGATGCTAGACGCACCACCGAAACTGGGGCTGGGCGGAGAGACACTTATTCCATCTTTAGAGTTGTAGTTGTCCCGTCTTTCTGAGAAGGATACAAACCCTAACAAAACTAAAAGAAACATCTAAAAACAGAACTCTCCCGCTGGCATGGGCTGAAATCCAACAAGCCTCCATTGCCCTAGGGCCGCGGGGGGGGGGGGGGGGGGGGGGGGGGGGGGAACGGATCGGCAAAGGCGTCGGTGGAAGACAAAGGAACCCTAGCTTTTTTTGAAGGAGGAGGTGGCGGTTGGGTGTGCGTGCGACATGAATGGAAGTTAATACAAGTATAAAAGGTACAATGCCTCAAGTATGTGCATTTTCTGTTGTCAGAATTAGAGGTTTCTACTGTAAAGATCATACCTTCTATGTTCTTTCTAAATAGCATAGATATGGTCTTGGCCTCTTAACCAACTAATGATGCACACAGCCACATGTTTCTTACATACTTTGCAAAAACCAAGAAAGAACTTGATAAGCGAAAAAGGCATTAGGAGCAAATTATCATGGTACCATAGCCTAAATCCGGTCAAGCACTGACATTAACCCCCCCCCCCCCCCCCCCCCCCCCGACCCACCCACCACCACCACCCCAAAAAATAATATCAACAACATGTGAGCGGGCGAAAATCACACAACAAGAGTGTAATGAAGAGAAAGCCTTTATAGAACCGCATGTAAGAAGGGCTATCACTTGCATCATTGTTATCCAACCAAACAAAGTGAGGTCAAAAGGGTTTTAACCAGAAAACATGTTTCAGTGCTACAAGACAATGCCTTCAAGAATTTAATGTCGAGACACGATTCCCTGACTAACCAACGAACGCCGGTTCAATGTCTTTAACTCTAAGGATATCACCACAACATAACTCGATAGTCAGGACACAACCATGGATATATCATAGATGAGTCATTGTCGACATCATTATCTTCATCGCAACATGTCTACGTGTACAAATATGCAGAACCTGAATCGATTCTCATAAAGGATTTATATGCCTTATTTATCTAGACTGAGCACCACACATCAAAAAAGGATGATGTCCCGTGTCATAGCCCCCCTATCTGTCATGTTCTCCACCACTACAATCCACCGTTGACGACTCGCTCTCGCCGATTCGATGGCTTCTACACTAGCCTAGGCTGACATTAGTTGATCTAGACCAAACTAGGAAGTTGTTACTCTATGTAGCCAAGCCACCTCCCTATCTATGTTGGCGTCTACCATTGATACATAAATAGAAATCTTATTACGCCCTTTAGAATGCCGAAAAACATTGTGCAAGAAAAGGGCTTCCTCAAAATTGTCAATAGAAGACATGTGGCGAAAAAGGACCCTTGTTTCAATGACCAAAACATTTGTGGTGAGCAATAGGGGGTATTGATAGCTAGGGTTTCTACCATTAATGCCCCCTATAGGAACACAAGAGCTGCACAGATTTTTCCAACTTCCTTAATTCTTCAGGCGACAACGAAATTACTATTGCTAAACCATTATTAAGAACTATCTGACCTAAACACTATATCCGAGCAAGAACAAAGAAATGAAAGATCTTGATTAGATGGTTGCCAATTGTCCACCAAGGGATACCTATACACTCTCGTCTTTTTTGTGTACAAATTATCTTGCTTTATGGTTTTTTGTTCAAAATAGAAAAATGCATCAAAACTGAACGTAACATAGAATAGTCAAGTATCCACTATTTTTTTGGCCAAAAGGCACTAGATCATATTACCAATAGTAAAAATAATCCTTAAAAATAAAGAAATTACATGAAAGTCCCGTCCGCTATCCGTCTTCTTTTTGAATGGGACGATGACTTGCAACTGCAATGTAAGAGCCAACCTAATGTTGTTGATCATTGACGAAAAATCATCACGATCAGGTCCTACCAGATCACCTTGCCGAAAGAATCCAAAGTAACTGGAAGAGTCGTAGATCCAAGAGGTCGGCGTGAAACACCACAAGCCAACATTCAGATTCAACTTCATGCTTTTATTCTCTCTTAAAAGCGATCATCAATACGGAACATAATATACTTCATCACTGTGCTGCATACCATGTTAAAAAGTGTAAGGGCATCTCTAATGTGGTCCATCAAAACACGCCTAAATGTTTGGACAGTGTGGTTCGGACATTTTTTGCCCTTAAATATTGTACATCAAAGTCTGTATGTCTGAATTCCCACAAATTGAGGCCAAATTTGGGGAAGCTTTCAGGGAGTCCGAACAGTTCGCTCGATCTTGGACCACATATCCTCACAATCCATATGTTTTTTTTTACTTTAGGCCCATCTAGCCAACCCTGTTATCCGGATTTGATGCCTTTTTGATGCATATATGGTTGGATGATCGACTTCGCTATTACTGTCCACGGACACGTTATTTAGTGTGTTAAGGTACCGTGTTAGAGATGCCCTAAGACCCTTGCTCATGCACAGGGCTTGTTTGTACGTGCTTATACGAGTACAGTTACCCTCTTAATCAGGATATATACAGGGCTATGGCCCTCTAAACTGTGCACGTTTGACGGCGACTACTTGCCAATTAAACTGTGCACGATACTGAGAAAAAAAAAAGCTTGCACGGTACTGCCAGTCATGCATGGACCCGTCGCTTACCTACACGTTCCCGATCGAAAGGGCATTCAACGGTTTACGTACCTGCTTTAGCTATCATACGGTTCATGCTGTACAATCATGCACAATGTACTGTACCACTACCACTTACGATGGAGTCTTGCTTGTGTTCATTCGTTGCAGCGCAGGAGCTTGGGCTGGCCAATGTGACGGCCATCCAGACGAGCACGGCACCGGCGGACTTCGAGCACGGCGCCAACTTCGCCATCATCTCGGCCACCGCCAACAACGGTTCCTTCTTCGCCGGCAAGGGGATGGACATCACCCCCTTCTCGCTCGACACGCAGATGATCTGGTTCAGGGCCCACATGCAGCAGCTCGCGCAGCAGAACAGTAAGTCTGGTGCTATAGGACTAGCAGCAGCATTTACCACACAGTCAATCTCTGACACCCTGTGGCATTTCCCAGCCGGCACCAACGTGCTGGCCGACGCGCTGGTGGCGCTGGGCGAGATCGGGGGCAACGACTACAACTTCGCCTTCTCGAGCGGCATGCCGCGCGAGAGGGTGCGGGCGTTCGTGCCGGCCGTCGTCGAGAAGCTGGCCGCGGCGGTGGAGGAGCTGATCGGGATGGGCGCGAGGGCGTTCATGGTGCCCGGGAACCTGCCCTTCGGGTGCGCTCCGCTGTACCTGCGGCGGTTCCGGAGCGCCAGGGCCGGGGACTACGACGCGCAGACGGGGTGCCTCGCCTGGTTCAACAGGTTCGCCGAGTACCACAACCGGGTCCTCACGGCGCGGCTCGACGCGCTCCGGCTCCGCCACCCGGACGTCACCATCATCTACGCCGACTGGTACGGCGCCATGATGAGCATCTTCCAGGCCCCCGAAAGGCTAGGTACGTACGTACGTGTGCGCGCGACCGCCTCTTCTTCTCCTTTTTTGGCTCTTTGCCTTGTGATGGCGACATTGCACCAATCTCGTAGCTGTTCCTTCGGTGTATATACCTCTGTTTCTTGGGAAACACTGTGGGGCGAGTACAGAGTAACAGAGGGACGAGCACATGTAGTTATGCACTTGTGGCCAGATAAGGCAGCACCAACAGCAACATGCACGTCGTGTGGTGGCCAGTTTGCTATAGTAGTTGGGCCTCCAGCCTTAGCTTTGCCAAAGGTCCAGCTAACATCTCGGCCGGATTTTATTAGGCGCTTTAGGCGCCTGTTCTTATTGTTTCCACAAACCAAAGACCCCCCAGTCATTCGCACCCTGCGCTAACCAACCCACCTGCCTTACCTCTCATGTGCTTTTATACACTCTTTTCTTCTTATGTCTTTTTCCTTTCCTTTTTCTTTTTTATTCGGAACGGTTTTGTTTGGTTTTTTATTTCTTTTTTTCCTTTGCTCATTTGAGTGAACTAATTTTCAAAATCAATGAACTTTTTACAAAATTGTTGTTCTAAATCGATGAAGCTTTTTCAAAAAGATAAAAACATTCAAAATCGATGAACTTTTTTCCAATTCGTTGAATTTTTTTTGAAGTCGATGAACTTTTTTCAAATGTGTGAACTATTTTTCAAATGAATGAAACTTTTTTTCAAATTTGATGACCTTATATTCAAAATCAGTGACCTTATTTCAAAATTGGTGAACCTTCTTTAAAAATTGATGAACTTTTTTCGAAATCCATGAACATTTTTGAATTTATTTTTTTTATTTTTTCATGTACATTTTTGAATTCACGATTTTTTTCATTTTCATTTTTTTCTTAAGTCAACAGCGAAACCAGGCAACACCGAACGCGACTCGACTAGCCAGCAAGCGCGCGTTTTGGGCCAGACCCAGGAGCATGCCTGCGTGGGCGCCAGAACCCCTAGTTGGCTCTAAAGGCGCTGACTATGAGCTGCCAACATCTCATAGTACTTTATTCGCTTGCATTGACAACGTGGGCCGCCTTTTCTCGTCTTCATTTATTTGGGAAGACCATATACAAAAATATGAATCATTAGTATACTATCTAAAAAAAATTAGATCATTGAAAGCGCACCGCGCTCATCCATGTTGATGTATATATTTGAGAAAAAACAGACATACATATATCTAGTACACAATAAATAATTTGTATAGTGTATTATGTATGTAGTTGGGCATTGTTCAAACCTGTTGTTATAGGATGAGATATTTAAAGATATTATAGATAGTTTTTTTTAGTTGGAGATATTAGGGATTATATTGATTTGTGGAAAAAAGATAGTACATCGTCAGTCACCCAGTACATCAACTAAGAAATCAGGTGGGTCTGCGGAGCATCAACCACCATACTAGCATCACATGAGCTGTCATATTTGCTTCTCTAGGACAATGAGAAAAAAAAAAGTAAAATTGCAAGATAAAAAAGTGCACTTTTCACATGTCGCCGCCGCAGATCCGATAGAGTTTCCCCCTTGCTGCATAGTCTCTACCACTTCCATGCAATCTGACTCAACAAGCAGTTTAGAGCATCCCATTTGACCAGCAAGAATCAATCCATTTAGGAGAGTCATAAGTCTGGATGGGATGTGCATTACATGATAGACCATAGCAAATAATGCATCATAAATATCGTGGAGTGATCTAAATGCTCTTATATTTCTTTACAGAGGGAGTAGCTCATAATAAGAACTTGGTAGCCGGTGTAATGACTCCACGTTCTAAACTTCTAAAACCTGGGTGGCGTATGAAAACGTGTTCAATGATTTGCGTAACCGAGCGACTATGAAAATGTCAACATATAAATCGCTAAAACAAGAATTTGGGTGCGCATAAAGATTTTTGTAGAAAATACAGCAATATAAAGTGAAAGTGCTGTTTTGATCCCGAGCACACATGCCCTCTCGTTAATTCAGAAGAAATAGTAAAAAGTTTCAAAAACATCTAGCTTTTTTGTGATAAAAATTGATTACCAATTTAACTTCTTCCAAAATTTATAATGAAAAGACATTCTTGGAGGCCTTGTTGCCGAGACCTACATGAATGGCATTTCATCACGATTTTTGTACGCTTGTGAAGAATTCATCAATGTTTATCACAAAAAAGAAATTCTGTTTTTTAATTGTTTTCCTATTTATTTTTTATTTGACTGTTCATGGGGGTGAGCTCAGGATCAAAAACTCCATGTCGCATTAAGCGCTCCAGTCCTCATAAAGTTTCTATCATCCTTTTCGATGCACTGAAACGGCCATGGCTACATAAACTTTCAGTACCAAAGAAAATGACTCAGATAATGAGAGAAGAATAAATCATGCTACATGATGGTGTACCTTAGTTGTCAACACTTAAACACTTTGTTCCAGTGGCAATCCATGTAAGTTGGCGAAGCTAATTTTCTTATCAATGATAAAAATTAACTAGACACTTGATTTTATGGAGCGAACATATGTATTCCATGAACTAAAATGGGAGAAGGTACACTAAAAGCGAAAGTGTCCTTCTGCTCCCGAGCTCAAATGAGCTCGATGAATAGTAAAATCAAAAAAATTCTTAACTTTTTTATGAGAAACATTGACAAAAGTTCGAAGTGCTTACAAAAATTCGTCATGGATTCACATTACTATAAGGCGTGGCAAAAAAAAAACCAGTGCTCCAAAATACATTCAAAGGTAGCATTTTTAGAGTATCGATTTTGTTCTTTTTGCTACGCCTTCTAGGAATGTGATTCCATGATAAATTTTTGCAAGCACTTCAAACTTTTGTCAATGTTTCTAAAAAAAATCAGTTTATTTATTTATTTTTTACAGTTTAACTGTTCACCCGAGCTCATCTGAGCTAGGGCTTAGAAACTCTGCGTCCCACTAAGAAGTGGTCATATTAGTTTTTGTAACTCACTTTAATAATTCAACCCATGCTTTACGAGATTGGCCCATGCCCCCGTGGAAGAAACCACCCTATCTGAAATGTTTGCATCACCGATTCAGCCGTCGCCGCTTTCCCATCCACTCACCTCTCCTCCACAAAATTAATGGTTGTGGCGTTGGTCGCTTATCTTTTCCCACCATGCTCTCCATCCACTTATGTCCCCTCTCCATGGTCATGGGTCTTGCGGACCTATGACAATTGTGGCGCGCGCACCGTCGTGGGGACATCCTAATTGGCAAGAGGAGGGGATGTGTCGCGGGGACATTCTAATTGGCAACTCGGTACGTACATTTGTGGAATCAAAAGGCTAGCGAGTTCAAATTGTGCTGGGAGGTCATAGGTTGTTCATTTACTATTTTTTAATACAATAGAAACTTTTCAAGTGAAAATACTGTTAATCATGTTTTCTTATGAGATAGAAATAATAACCATGTTAAATGTTGGTGCGTTGTACGTTCAATATGCCAGCCTTCCTTCTCTCCACGCGGGCAGCGGACCCTTTTCCATCCTGCGCTCATCCGATCTACTCCTAGCTAAGTCGATGTTGTCGCCATCAATATGGAGCCAGCTAAGGCTGAGCGTTTGTCGCTCACGCTACTATCTTCCCCTGTCTTGGTCCATTTTGCCTCAGGGGACTTCCGTCTTCTCCGCGTATATAGAGATTTTTCATGTAACGACACTTTTGATTCAATTATGAATGCCATCGAATAAAGTGTCTTCAAACTTAATGAACGTGACCCACTACTTCAATACGCCAGGATTGTAGTAAAGATAAACAACATTGGGCCTACCTGCTTGTTCAATCGCCTCTCCCCCTTAGCCTCATATTGATGGCGACTCGTCGAACTCGTAGTCCCCGCCATGCCCTCGTGTGTGACGAAGGGCCATAGTTTTCCATGTCATTGCAAAAAACGACGCTAGTGGGTGTAGCCACTGGTTGACACCACCATGCTTGCACGTGCCCTGCTCATCTTGGATGGCAAAGAATCATTGGGTCCCATGTCTGCCTTTGCTGACGTGTGTCAAGCACCAATATGCTAGCGCGTGTCTGCTTTGTCATCTTTGGATAAAGCAAGTTCTCTCGTTTCCTCTAATAGGAATGCTCCTTCTCGCCGACCCATGGTGCTCTTCTGTTGATTGAGAACCCCCTCCAAAGTCAACTTGATTGAAACCCATGCGACGATGATCTAGTAACATGCTCGACTTCCCATTCCACTAGAGCCAATGAAGTGTTGTCCTCGTGCTAGGAACCCCATAGAGATAATGGCTTGATCCTTCTCGAACCCCATGGTCTTGCAGTGCTGGATATTCCCCTTGTCCTACCTTAATCCTGATCCATCTGGTGGGGCTTTATCAGTCCCTTTTGTTGGTGGCCATTGGCTTGATCTTCCTCGAACCCCATCCCTCCTCCCCTCGATCCTAACTTTGATCCTAAGCCATCTGGTGGGGCTCCAATGGTCCATGCGTTATAAGTTGTCAGTGATAAACCACCTACGAGCACTTGGAAGCCAACCTCAGATCCCGTGTCTCTAGAAGCTTCACTGTATCACCTGATGTCGGCCATCTCCATGACTATTTTTCCAGTGTTGCATGCCCCCATGTGGCCGACCGACCCCAACCGCGTCTATTGTGTTACTGCCGCAAGCCCCGTGTATTATGTGGGTCACCCCCAATCCGGTCTAGCTTGCTCCTGCCTAGCGGGTTTTATATACAAACCATTCTACAGTTTGCTTAGGCGTCGTTCCTTTTGCCTGTCCCCCACTGATGTTGGCAGGGTATCGAGGTTACAAATACGAGGTAGGCCCAAGTATACGAATGGCCCATCAGAGGCCCACGACTCGTATAAAATATGACCCAGAAAGCAATGGGCCAAGGGGCTCTATCGCCGGCCCATCAGATATGAGGGTGGCATATGACCGCACTAAGTCCTAGCAATCAGATATCAGGCTACCCGACTGTCGATCACCAAGCACTCGGCCGGAGATGAGCGGAGCAGTCGACTAGGCCATCAGTCGGCGGCTACCTAGGATACCTCTCGGGCACGATGTCATAATGGCGGCAGTTACCCAACGGTGGTATAATCTAGTTAAATATGGTAGTTACCAATAGTAAATGCCATGAAACAGTCGGCCACACCTGAGGCCGTGAATAGCATTATACCCGCCCATTATGTACTCCTACCTGGCGCACTCTATATAAGTCAGGAGGGAAGCCTTGGGTTGAAGGTTGAACAGACACCCATTGTACCCTACACCAAGAGCAAAAGAGCACCACATGAGTAGGGTATTACCTCCACCGCAGAGGGTCCGAACATGTATAATTACTTGGGTGTACTCCTAACTGCACCGTTCATCAGATACGATTGCCTCTACATCCATACCCCTAGTATTGTCAAGACTATATCCACGACACGGGGACTACTACCATATTCCACCCCTCCCTGGAGTGGTCAGACTGCTAAGGCGTCGACCGAGGGCTCGACTCGAAGACAAAAGCTAAGAGAGTTCTACTCCTTCGCCAAGGACTCATTCAAGACGATTCCATGGTCAGTGAAGAGTTCCTTGCCACTTATGCTCATATTTTCCAATGATTGCTAGCCGAGGACATGATTCTTCCCATCGGCGATTTCTACAGTGTAGGAAGTACATGGGCGGCTAGGTTAATTTCGAGGTGACTCTTATCTAGTCAGGCCCACTTTGTTGAGATATGAATTGCGCACCCCCTCACCTGGATTGAAATCGTTCTATATGGATTGCAACCTCGAGATCATCTTTTGGGACGTGTGAGGCCTCAATTGTGGAGCCAAACGCGCTGATGTTTGGAGTGATATTTCTGTGTATTCTCTTATATTGCTTTTTGCATAAAACTAAGCTGGCTTTTATTCAATTGGCCATTGTTTCCAAAAATCTAGAACCCGCATTCAAGGATTTTTTCTTCCTCTCCGTGGATGCCACCAACAGTGGTATCCTGCTCGTGTGGCACCATTCAGATATTTCTATTAGAAACAACGACACAATCTTGCACTACGCTCGTTTCAAATCTTCCATGAAACAAGCATGACGAGGGAAGCGATCCCTTTTGTCATGCTACCAATGCGATTTTGTTCGTTGATGTTGGCCATTGAGGACCACCAACCTGCGGGGAGAAGGATGTTCTCCCATTCTTTTGCGTGCAGATCCACCATCGCGAGCCAAAGCTTGATTTGCTCCCGAATGCACATGGTGACACAATGTGAAAACATAGTACTTTTGTGTCGAATTGCTCGGTACAATATCCTTAGAATAAACCCCTATATACAGTTAATTTTTTTTCCTTGAGATATTGTGTGCTAAGTATTCTTTTTCTATCAATGAACTTAACATTTGAATTCGAAGAGATTTTCCATCCTTTTCAAAAAAATTGAATCTGGAGATCCGAGCACAACAGGCACCCTAACTGATGTCTATATCCCCGCAAAAAAAAAAACTAATTCCTATATATGTTGTGACTGCAGGAATCACAAACGCCCTATTGTCGTGTTGCGGCAACCAGACAGTGCCGTGCGGTAGACCTGGATGCACCGTATGCGACGATCCATCCAAGTATGGCTCGTGGGACGGGACACACCCGACAGAGGCAGTGTACAAGGTGATCGCTGACGGTGTGCTGCACGGTCCGCACTCGTCCCCTCTTCCTCTCGCCAAGACTTGCCCTCCCAGCTGAGGAAACCTCCCCATGGTTTGCTGATTAGTGAAAAAATAGTCATTATTCCCGTAATTATGTAAGGATTTGTCTGATCATCCGATATCATGCATGCGTGGAAGACCGTAACAGCGCGTCGGTTCAGAATGTAGGTGAGCTTAATATCCATACAGGTTTCGTGTACAAATGCAATGTGGTGTCTAGCTCCTCCGCTGGATGTACAAGTTTGCACAATCATCTGTGAATGTGCATGCCTAGCCTAATTTGCTTGCGGTTTTCGCCCGCATTTAGGGTGACGTAGGCAGGCTGTAAGACTATAAATAATATTTTTTTGCTGAGTTAGATGAGAGAGAAGAGAAGATAGAAGAGAAGTGGGTTATAAACTTACAACCGACTGTAGCACGAGGTTCAACACCCTTTGTGAGAGAAACTGGGGGACGTAACAGACCCTCGCGTCGCCCCCGCCCTGGGCGACTCGGGGGTTCTCCAACCCTAGGCGTCGCTGCCGCCCTCTCCTTCTCCCCTCCTAGCGCCGCCGTCGGGTGAAACCTGCGTGGCCGACGGCGGCGGCGGGGGGAACTCCCTCTCCCGGCTCCCCTTCCTCTGCGGGCGGCGGATCTAGGCGGCAGGCGACGGTGTCCTGCGGCGCTCGCGGTCGGGTGCGAGGTGGCAGGCCTCGGCGAGCGGTGGCGGGGCGCGCGGCAGCGGGCCTCGGCAAGCGGTGGCGGGCGCTGGGATCGCGGCGGTGCTCCGGCATGTGCAGGCGGCGGTGGCCCCTGTGCGCAGTCGGCAGCTCCCTCTCCGACCCAGACGGCGCGGGGGGTGGCGGCGGCCCGGCGTGGCCGACGATCTGGATGTGGTGGGGCCAGCGGCTCGCTGGTTTGCCGGAGCTCCAGGGGCAACATCGTCTCCGACTCAATCTGCTTTGGTTCGTGCTAGCTCTGGTACATGGAGACTGTCGTCATCTCCCGGAGCTGGCTACATGGATCTGGCGACGACGACTGGATCCTTGGTATAGTCTTCGACAGAGAAGGCGGCGGTCCGTGCACAAGAAGCGGATGGAGTTCTTCAAACAGATCTGGGTGAAAACCTGCTCTTGGTTAGATGCCAAAGCCGGCGGTGGCGGCGCTCTACGGTGTCGTTCCCTATCGCCATGGAGAAGTTCTAGACTACTATCTACTACCTCTGGGGGAAACCCTAGATCGATAGATCAGAAGACGACGGTGCAATTGCGTCGTTTCCCCCTTGGGGGCGTCTTTCTTGGAGGTGTACGCGGGCTCGAGGGACAAGTGGATGACGTCTTTGGTGGAGCGGCGCTTCATCATACACATTGATGATGACAGATCTCGATGGCATGGTGCTACCTGTTGACGCTGGAACGCGTCACACGAACACGTCGATGTGTACCCGCGGCGCCGAGGGAGATGCTCCGCAACTCACACCGCGGGAGGCCGACTTCCAGCGCGATACGCAAGACAGCAAGTCGGTGCTTTTGGGACCAGACGCCCCGCTCGCCCGGGAGGGACCCCGTCAGGTCTCACGGCGACTATTGGCTGCTCGAGGTCGGTCTTACCGCCCCTAGAGCCTCGTGGATTCGTAACCTCCAATCTTGAAGAACGACGAAGAACGAGAAGAAAGATACAAGGGGAGAGATAAAAGTAGATGAACACGGAAAAGTAGTAGATTGATTGATCGATTGTGTGTTGTTCAATTGGCCATCACCTCTCAGGTATATAAGAGGCGGCTGGACTTCCCGTGCAAGGAAAAGGCTTGGATTCACGTCCAAAACCCTAGTCAAATTCGGATTGGTTTTGTCCGAACTTTCCAAAACTGTTCGGTTTAAACTGGCTGCACCTTGCGGGTAACTTTCGAGGTGGTAAACGACCTCAGATGGAAACGAGCCCAAAAGCAGTCTTGACCGTTTCGACGAGGCGAACAACTTTTATGTTGAACGTTTTTTGATTAAAGTTCATCTTGAGGGTCAAATCGCTCGTGCAACACAGGCTGTTATTTGCGCTACCCATCAGACAGGGTGTCTGGTGGGGCGCGCCACTTTTGGCTCGTGATAGTGCTGTATTCGGATGGCTCTAACTTTTGCATACGAACTTGGATTGGAACGATTCTTATATCAAAATCAATCGTTTCGACGAGACGAAGACAATCCATGTAGATCATTTTTCCATACGAGGCAGTCTTGAGGGCGTAATGTGCCGAATAGTGTTCTGAATACAAAGTCTCAGTATTTCGAACACAACTTCGGCCTTCGAGATGAGATCAGATGGCGATGGCCCAAACTTCATAGATGTTCGTATCGACAATATGAAACTTTTTCATGTAGAACACTTCTCCATTTGAGGCCATTTTAAATAAGTTCTTGACTATGCCAAAATCTGGTGTCAACACATGCCCCCTGTTTTTCGACAAAGCTTGTGTGCCGAAAAATAACTTGCACATAGATTGCTCTAAGGACGATGTCAACACTCCATTGTCCATTTTGGCATATTCTTAGGACGATAAGTTTATATCGGTCATTGCTTGTGTGAATATTTTGACAGAAGCTTGGGTGAAACTTTCTCAACTTCCTTAACAATCCGATGATAAAGTCCCATAGATATGTATCTCAAGGTCATCCTCGGAACCATATTATTCACCCTTTTGCTAGGATTTTGCTGATAATCAATAATAGACTTTCTTCAATCCTTATTTTCGCCTGTATAAGAAAAATTCATTAGTGGCCGAAGCGGTGGACTTCGGTTCGGCCTTACCTATTCTGACGAGACTAAGCATCGGCTATTGATAGAAATGCAACACACCATGATTAACATAGTAGCCGGATGCTTGTTGTGCCAACTCTTTCAAATTGTCATGTCGAGAAATATGAACAATTTTATAGCAACCCAAGGTAATTTTGCATCTAGACATACCTTAAGATAAACTATAAGTGACTCGTCAAAACATTGATAACCCTTGGATATTTGTTGCACTACTTATAACGAATCACTGAAAGCCTCAATCTGTATAGCACCTATAGCAACCAAAAGCTCCAAACCGAATAAATTTCATATTCGGCTTTGATTATTGTGTAAAAATATTTTAAGTGGCATAAGGCTTGTTTTGGTCTCCAATTGAACTAATGACGATGTTAGGATACTACACCGGCCATGCTTTGACATATTCTTAGGGCAATAGATAAATATCAGCCATTAACCTGAGGTCCATGTAGAATTCACCCACCAAAGTATGTATAGCCGAAATAAACAAATAAAATAGGAATAAAATATTTCGGCCCCTTTGTATTAGCAACAATGTAACTAACCAAATGTATGGTAATTTGGTAATACTCTCTCATGATATAGAAAATTATGTTGCATCCATGGATCAAAATAAATCAATGGAGGGTAATTGATCATACCTAGGGATGAATTCCATGGCAAAGGCATCAACGACATGGTTGAAGAAAATGGATGATGTGCTAACCGAAGATTTTGATGTTGTGATGCGCACCTTCGGCTTAATTGTTTGTTGCTTTCATTATTTTCCTTCTTCACTTTTATTGTACTTGTTGCAACAGAAGCATGCACATCATTTTTGTGTTGATTGATCTTCTTGGGAACCCATGCCATGTTCTTCTTTTTCAGCTCTTGTGCACTAAGATTTTATAATTTTTTCTTTTGCCAATATGATAAACCTAGTGGGGATCTCAGCTGTGATTTTGTTTCAACCAATGGCAACTCTTTTTGGGCCTTGTGCACCCTCACCTTCTTTTCTTCAGATTTGGCACTCTGATTTTTATCAGTTGATTGCTTCACTTCTTTGCCTTTTGTAGCCAATGTCAACACTTTAATTGGCTCTTTTGTTATTTGAGATCAAATCTGAAGCAGCACACTTTCGACCATCTCTTTTCACGCGGTAAACTTGCTTTACCACCTCCTTCTTCTTTCTTGAGCTCTGGACCGATTCCTTATGATTGAAACGGTCTTTGACGCGTGATTGTTCAAATGTTGATCTCCTTGGAGCTGCATAGTATTGGTGAGATGGTCTAGAATAAGATGGAAAATATACCCTTGTATCATACCTGTCCCATGATGAATATGTATCTATATGAGCATAGGAAGGTATCCACAGCATTGGCATCGGCGGCCCAAAATAAGGATATGGATATGTTGCATTAAAATTATCACTTTGCCAATACCGATCCTCATATTTGGGCCTTGGGGGTGATCTTGGTTTCTTTGCATGATTTGGCCGATAAGCATTCTTCCCTTCACTCTTCTTTTGATATTTATCCAATAGTTCAGCAAAGGTGATTTTTGATCTCTTACACTTGCGCTTATTCCGGCCTTTGTTTTCTTTTGGTTTGCTTTCATCGATCATTAGATTTGCTTGCCGCCCCCCAGTCCTTGGCGTCTCCATTGTAGCTTCGATGGAACTCCCGCCCTCAAGATTATGCTCGTTATGCTCTTCAACAACTTCTTTACTTGAAAGCTTGATCCCATCACCTGCAGCTTTTACATTCTTTTTAAATGGATCGGCTTGAAGCAGCTGATGTAAAAACTTTTTGCCATCGGGACCAATCGGAATAGACTGGTCATCTCTTGGTGTTTCAACAAACTTCAATCGTCCTTTTTTAATGGCTGATTTAACTATTTGACGAAACATGTTGCAATCCTCAAAATTATGCTTGGACGAATCATGCAACTTACAATACATTCGTCCTTGGATTGATGGCTTAACATGGTGATCAAGAATTGTAATATAATTATTTTTCAGCAACAAATCAAATATTTTATCACACATGCTTGAATTGAAAGTATACTTCTTGTTTCCTAGCCGATCTTGCTGTTTGAACGGCTTTGGAGATAAGCAAACGAATGGTTCAGATTTGGAATCTCCCCATTCGGCTATGCATTGTGTTTTCCACTCTATCTCAGATGTCTTTGGATATGATATTATATTAGCATCGGTTTTCTCAATAGAATTTAACCTTGGCTTTAAATTTCTGAAACGAAGATATTTAGAACATACATGTCTCAGTTGAGACCAAGTGTAAGCCAAGTAAGAAATAAGCAAAGCTACCCAACTAGATATGAACTTTAGAGAAAGCAAGGGGAAAAGCTTTGGCTGTAACAATAAGTCATTATCGGTCTTTATAAATGGTGCAATGGGTTGACCGATATGTTCCATAACAATTTTACTGCTAACAAGTAAATTACCCTTCCTCATTGGTCTTTCAAAATTACTTATGAGAATATTTCTTATAGATGCATCAATAATGAAGTTGCGACCAAATCTGAAAATAGGTAAATTACTCGCTATGCATACCTCTTCAAATATGTTGGGAGAGCATGATAGTGGTGCCATTTGAAGAACATCTTGCTCCATCTTTGGATGGCTCCCCAACACCTTGTCATCATCTTTTTCTTGAATCCGTGCATCATTGCTTTGAAGATTTTTGTCGGCCAAACTTTGTTCGGCTACTTGTTCTTGTCCTTGGAGCTTGTCAATTTCTACGGCACGGAACTCATAGGGCAGGAAGTAGGTTCCATTAACTTCAGAAAAATCAAGCACCGTTGTTTTCCTATGCTTGACATGCCCTTTCTCAATAATGCTTGCCTCATTGGATTTGATGGATTCAGAATATATACTAATTGATTCGGCTTTTTCAACCGAAGCACTTTCATGTTCCGAATCATCCTTCTTTTCATTGATAGTACCAATTGGCAATGCTTCTTTTATTTGAGCCAATTCTTTTTCTATTTATTTCTGACGGCGAGCGGCAAAATTAGCTTTAAGCTTTTTTCTCAATTTCAGCCCACTCCGGATATGATTGCCCCCCAATGCTTTTAGATTCTTTCAGCAATGACACACGGGTGTTGCCGAAATTTTGCAATTGTGTAGGGGGTCTATAATATGATGTAGTACTAGGTGAAGACATATGCAGTGTTGTAAGACCATACTTTTGCTTGCCAATTTTATCAATTGGCAAAGATTCATCTTCTTGCAAAACTCTAACTTTTATTGCGGCATAATTAGGAAATAGCCCCTTTTCATGTTGTTCAAGGCAAAGAGCACTAATTCTCTTATTTTGGGCTAAACTCTTCAATGCAGCCACCACTACCTCATCTTCTACAATGTTGGGCACAACCGCTCCTGTAAAATTTACATTCATTCGGCTATAATCAGGAAGGTGTGAAGCCGAATTATGAGCATCTACAGTTGTGTATGGTGCCGAAAAATTACTAACATGAGGTGTAGCATATGAAGGTTGAGAGTAACTGGCCAAATAGCCATTAGTAGCATGGCCAATTCTCTCATTCATCGGCATGGTTGGATTACTATATTGCACATTAGCTGCCGATGAATAAAAGGGTGAAACACTTTCTTGTATGGCATTGGAAATTCTAACTTGGGGTGTTTCAAATTGATTAATCGAACTCATCATGTTGCTCATCGGCATATGAATTTGTGGGGTTGCCCATGCATGGGAGTTGAGATACATATGTTGCATGTTGCTAAATTTATAAGAATTTGAAACATGAAGATCGTTTTGCATCGGCCCTTGCACATAATTAGATGCATGATTGATAAAACTAGGGCTAGCCGATACATTATACTCAATAGGTGATCCAGCAACAACATATGGATTATTTGCATCTACAAAGGGGAATTGGGTATTCATATTACCTTTGTAGATTGCAGCAACTTGATGACGATCTCTTCGTAGCAAGAACGGGCTGGAGACCGTTCAAAGCTTCGTCCCCAGCGGAGTCGCCAAAAAGTGTGTTGACGCTGGAACGCGTCACACGAACACGTCGATGTGTACTCGCGGCACCGAGGGAGATGCTCCGCAACTCACACCGTGGGAGGCCGACTTCCAGCGCGATACACAAGACAGCAAGCCGGCGCTTTTGGGACCAGACGCCCCGCTCGCCCGGGAGGGACCCCGTCAGGGCTCGCGGCGACGATTGGCTGCTTGAGGTCGGTGTTACCGCCCCTAGACCCTCGTGTATTCGCAGCCTCCAATCTTGAAGAACGACGAAGAACGAGAAGAAAGATACAAGGGGAGAGATAAAAGTAGATGAACACGGAAAAGTAGTAGATTGATTGATCGATTGTGTGTTGTTCAATCGGCCATCACCCCTCAGGTATATAAGAGGCGGCTGGACTTTCTGTGCAAGGAAAAGGCTTGGATTCACGTCCAAAACCCTAGTCAAATTCGGATTGGTTTTGTCCGAACTTTCCAAAACTGTTTGGTTTAAACTGGCTGCACCTTGCGGGTAACTTTTGAGGTGGTAAACGACCTCGGATGGAAACGAGCCCAAAAGCAATCTTGACCATTTCGACGAGGCGAACAACTTTTATGTTGAACATTTTTTGATTAAAGTTCATCTTGAGGGTCAAATCGCTCGTGCAACATAGGCTGTTATTCGCGCTACCCATCAGACAGGGTGTCTGGTGGGGCGCGCCACTTTTGGCTCGTGATAGTGCTATATTTGGATGGATCTAACTTTTTCATACGAACTTGGATTGAAATGATTCTTATATCAAAATCGATTGTTTCGACGAGACAAAGACAATCCATGTAGATCATTTTTCCATACGAGGCAGTCTTGGGGGCGTAATGTGCCGAATAGTGTTCTGAATACAAAATCTCAGTATTTCGAACACAACTTCGGCCTTTGATATGAGATTAGATGGCGATGGCCCAAACTTCAAAGATGTTCGTACCGACAATACAAAACTTTTTCATGTAGAACACTTCTCCATTTGAGGCCATTTTAAATAAGTTCTTGACTGTGCCAAAATTTGGTGTCAACACTATCTCTTCAGCTTGCGTTGGTTTTTCCCTTGAAGAGGAAATGGTGATATAGCAAAGTAGCGTAAGTATTTCCCTCAGTTTTGAGAACCAAGGTATCAATCCAGTAGGAGACAACACACAAGTCACCTAGTACCTGCACAAACAATCAAGAACCTTGCAACCAACGCAATAAAGGGTTGTAAATCCCTTCACGGTCACTCGCAAAAGTGAGATCTAATAAAGATAGTCAGGTAAATATTTTCGGTATTTTTGTTGTATAGGTTGGAAATTAAAGATTGCAAAATACTAAACGAGATGCGATATAATGAAAAAGACATGTAATTTAATAGGAAAGATACCTGGGGGCCATAGGTTTCACTACTGGCTTCTCTCAAGATAGCATGTATTACGCTGGGTGAACAAATTACTGCCGAGCAATTGATAGAAAAGCGCATAATTATGAAGATATCTAAGGCAATGATCATGAATATAGGCATCACGTCCGTGTCAAGTAGATCAAAACGATTCTGCATCTACTACTATTACTCCACACATAGACCGCTATCCAACATGCATCTAGAGTATTAAGTTCATAAGAACGGAGTAATGTATTAAGCAAGATGACATGATGTAGAGGGATAAACTCAAGCAATATGATATAAACCCCATCTTTTTATCTTTGACGGCAACAATACGATACGTGTCTTACTGCCCCTACTGTCACTGGGAAAGGACACCGCAAGATTGAAACCAAAGCTAAGCACTTCTCCCATTGTAAGAAAGATCAATCTAGTAGGTCAAACTAAACCGATAATTCGAAGAGACTTGCAAATATATCCAATCATGCATATAAGAATTCAGAGAAGAACCAAATAATATTCATAGATAATCTTGTTCATAAAAATTCACAATTCATCGGATCTCGACAAACACACCGCAATTTTTTTTACATCGAATAGATATCCAAGAACATTGAGGAGAAATTTGTATTGAGAATCAAAGAGAGAGAAGAAGCCATCTAGGTAATAACTATTGACCCGAAGGTCTGTGGTAAACTACTCACGCTTCATCGGAGAGGCAATGGTGTTGATGTAGAAGCCCTCCGTGATCGATTCCCATCCGAAAGATCGTCGGAAAAGGCCCCAAGATGGGATCTCACGGGTACAGAAGGTTGCGGCGGTGGAAAAGTGGTTTTCATGGCTCCCTGATGTTTCTAGGGTATAAGAGTATTTATAGACGAAAGAAGTACGTCGGTGGAGCTACAAGGGGCCCACGAGGGTGGGGGCGCCCTCCTGCCTCGTGGCGTTCCAGACTTCAACTCCAAGTCTTCTGGTTTGCTTTCGGTCCAAGAAAAATCATCGCGAAGGTTTCATTCTGTTTGGACTTCGTTTGGTATTCTTTTTCTACAAAATTCTAAAATAGGCAAAAAAAACAGAAACTGGCACTGAGCCTCCAGTTAATAGGTTAGTCCATAGATAATATAAAAGAGCATATTAAAGCCCATTAAACATCCAAAACAGATAATATAATAGCATGGAACAATAAAAAATTATAGATACATTGGAGACGTATCAAGCATCCCCAAGCTTATTTCCTGCTCGTCCTCGAGTAGGTAAATGATAAAAACAGAATTTTTGATGTGGAATGCTACCTAACATAATTATCAATGTAATTTTCTTTATTGTGGCATGAATGTTCAGACCCGAAAGATTCAAGACAAAAGTTTAATATTGACATAAAAATAATAATACTTCAAGCATTCTAACAAAGCAATCATGTCTTCTTAAAATAACATGGCCAAAAAAAGTTCATCCCTACAAAATCATATAGTTTGGCTATGCTCCATCTTCATCACACAAAATATTCAAATCATGCACAACCCGGTTTCAGCCAAGCAATTGATTCATACTTTAGTATTCTCAAACTTTTTCAACTTTAACGCAATACATGAGCGTGAGCCATGGACATAGCAATATAGGTGGAATAGAGTGGTGGTTGTGGAGAAGACAAAAAAGAGGAAGATGGTCTCACATTAACTAGGCATATTAATGGGCTATGGAGATGCCCATCAATAGATATTAATGTGAGTGAGTAGGGATTGCCATGCAATGGATGCACTAGAGCTATTAATGTATGAAAGCTCAACAAAAGAATACTAAGTGGGTGTGCATCCAACTTACTTGCTCACGAAGACTTAGGGCATTTTGAGGAAGCTCATCATTGAAATATACAAGCCAAGTTCTATAACGAAAATTCCCACTAGTATATGAAAGTGACAAAATAAGAGTGGAAAAAGGATAGTAGCATTGTCCCTTCTTTCTTTTTCTCTTTTTGTGTTTGGCTTCTTTGGCCTCTTTTTTTTTTCATTGGCCTCTTTTTTTATTTCCTCACATGGGACAATGCTCTAATAATGATGGTCATCACACTTCTATTTATTTACAACTCAAAGATTACAACTCGATACTTAGAACAAAATATGAATCTATATGAATGCCTCTGGTGGTGTACCGGGATGTGCAATGAATCAAGAGTGACATGTATGATTTTTTTTTGAATGGTGGCTCTACCACAAATACGATGTCAACTACATGATCATGCAACGCAATATGACAATGATGGAGCGTGTCATAATAAACGGAACGGTGGAAAGTTTCATGGCAATATATCTCGGAATGGCTATGGAAATACCATAATAGGTAGGTATGGCGGCTGTTTTGAGGAAAGTAAATGGTGGGTTTATGGTACCGATGAATGTTACGCGGTACTAGAGAGGCTAGCAGTGGTGGAAGGGTGAGAGTGCGTATAATTCATGGACTCAACATTAGTCATAAAGAACTCACATACTTATTGCAAAAATCTACAAGTCATCAAAACCAAGCACTACGCGCATGCTCCTAGGGGAAGGGTTGGTAGGAGTTAACCATCGCGCGACCCGACCTCCACACATAAGGAAGACAATCAAAGAAACACCTCATGCTTCAAATTTGTTACACAATGGTTACAATATTTCTCCAATTCAAAATTACTCTACTAGCATGACTCTAATATCACCATCCTCATATCTCAAAACAATCATCAAGAATCAAACTTCTCATAGTATTCAACACACTTTTTATGAAAGTTTTTATTATACCCATCTTGGATGCCCATCATATTAGGACTAGTTTTATAGCCAAACCAAATTATCATGCTGTTATAAACGATTCTCAAAATAATATAAGTGAAGCATGAGAGATCAATAATTTCTATAAAATAAAACCACCACCGTGCTCTTAAAAGATATAATTGAAGCACTAGAGCAATATTGTCTAGCTCAAAAGATATAAGTGAATCACATAGAGTATTCTAATAAATTCCGATTCATGCGTGTCTCTCCCAAAAGGTGTGTACAGCAAGGATGATTGTGGTAAACTAAAAAAGCAAAGACTCAAATCATACAAGACGCTCCAAGAAAAACACATCATGTGGTGAATAAAAATATAGCCTCAAGTAAAGTTACCGATAGACGAAGACAAAAGAGGGGATGCCTTCCGGGGCATCCCCAAGCTTAGAATTTTGGTTGTCCTTGAATTTTACCTTGGGGTGCCTTGGGCATCCCCAAGCTTAGACTCTTGCCACTCCTTATTCCAAAATCCATCAAATCTTTACCCAAAAACTTGAAAACTTCACAACACAAAACTTCAACAGAAAATCTCATGAGCTCCATTAGTATAAGAAAATAAACCACCATTTTAAGGTACTGTAATGGACTCATTCTTTTTTTTGGTTTTAAACATACTGTATTCCAACTTCTCTATGGTTCATACCCCCTGATACTACTCATAGATTCATCAAAATAAGCAAACAACACACGAAAAAACAGAAT
Source organism: Triticum timopheevii (assembly GCA_963921465.1). NCBI lineage: Eukaryota > Viridiplantae > Streptophyta > Magnoliopsida > Poales > Poaceae > Triticum > Triticum timopheevii. Next base: position 371,214,040 of record OY997266.1, read on the forward strand.
TTGTCAAAAACAGAACAGACTGTAGAAATCTGTAACTTCCGAATACTTCTGTAACTCTAAAAATTCTAAAATAAATTGGTGGACGTGAGAAATTTGTCTATTAATCATCTGCAAAAAGAATCAACCTAAAAGCACTCTCCAGTAAAGAAATTACAGCTATTCTCATGAGCGCAAAATTTTCTGTTTTTTACAGCAAGATCGCAAAGACTTCACCCAAGTCTTCCCAAAGGTTCTACTTGGCACAAACACTAATTAAAAGATAAACCATATCTAAAGAGAATCTAGATGAATTATTTATTACTAAACTGGAGCAAAAAGCAAAGAGAATAAAATTGGGTTGCCTCCCAACAAGCGCTATCGTTTAACGCCCTAGCTAGGCATTGAGATTTTGATGATGCTCACACGAAAGACAAGAATTGAAGCACAAAGATAGCATCATGAAACACGCGACAAACACGTCTATGTCTAACATACTTACTATGCATAGGCATCTTATAGGCAAACAAATTATCATAGCAAGCAAAAATTAGCATATGCAAGGAAGCGGAAAGAAACAATAGCAATCTCAACATAACAAGAGGTAATTTAGTAACATGAAAATTTCTACAACCATATTTTCCTCTCTCATAATAATTACATGTGGGATCATAAGCAAATTCAACAAAATATCTATCACATAAAATAGTTTCAACACAATCCACATGCATATGAAGTTGACACTCTTCTAAAATAGTGGGATTGACATTAACTAAAGTCATGACCACTCCAAACCCATTTTTATCAAACATTTCATAAGATTGAACATTCTCCAAATATGTGGGATGTAAAGTTTACACTCTTCCAAACCCACTTTCAATATTATTGCAAACATTATTATCAATCTCATATTCATCATGGGGCTTAAATAAATTTTTAAGATAATAAGAAGAATCACCCCAATCATGATCATTACAATAAGTAGTGGACATAGGAAAACTAGCATCCCCAAGCTTAGGGTTTTGCATATTTTTGGCATAATTGACATCAATAGAATTTATATTAAAATCATTGCAATCATGCTTTTTATTCAAGTACCTACAATGAATCTCTTCATAAATTTCTTCATCACAATTTTCAAATTCACGAATTTCAAGCAAAACCTGATAAAGATAATCTAGTGCACGAAACTCACTAGCAATTGGTTCATCATCATTGGATCTCTTAAAAAGATTAGCAAGTGGATGAGGATCCATCAAATTTTAGCAAGCAAAGATGCAAGAAAAAAGAAGGCACATAGAGACACAAGCAAACATAAGATCGAACGAGAGAAGGGCGAAGAAAAGGCAAAGGTTTCCAAAAATCGTTTTAGAAGTGGGGGAGAGGAAAACGAGAGACAAATGGAAAATAATGTAATGCGAGGGAGAAGAGTTTATGATGGGTACTTGGTATGCTTGACTTGGCATAGATCTCCCTGGCAACGGCGCCAGAAATCCTCCTTGCTACCTCTTGATCTTGCGTTGGTTTTTCCCTTGAAGAGGAAATGGTGATGCAGCAAAGTAGCGTAAGTATTTCCCTCAGTTTTGAGAACCAAGATATAAATCCAGTAGGAGACAACTGTTGGGGAACGTAGTAATTTCAAAAAATTTCCTACGCACACGCAAGATCATGGTGATGGCATAGCAACGAGAGGGGAGAGTATTGTCCATGTACCCTCGTAGACCGTAAGCGGAAGCGTTAGCACAACGCGGTTGATGTAGTCGTACGTCTTCACGATCCGACCGATCCAAGCACCGAACGTACGGCACCTCCGAGTTCAGCACACGTTCATCTCGATGACGATCTCCGGGCTCCGATCCAGCAAAGCTTCGAAGATGAGTTCCGTCAGCACGACGGCGTGGTGACGATGATGATGTTCTACCAGCGCAGGGCTTCGCCTAAACTCCGCGACGATATGACCGAGGTGGAATATGGTGGAGGGGGCACCGCACACGGCTAAGGAACGATCCGTAGATCAACTTGTGTTGTTGTGCCTAGAGGTGCCCCCTTGCCCCCGTATATAAAGGATCAAGGGGAGGAGGGCCGGCCAAGGAGGAGGAGGCACGCCCGGCCAAGGGGGGCAATCCTACTCCAAGTAGGATTCCCCCTTCTTTCCAAGTCCTACTAGGAGAAGGGAAGGAAGGGGAGGAGAAGGAGAAGGAAGGAGAGGGAGGAGAAGAAGGAAAGGGGGGCCGGCCCCCTAGTCCAATTCGGTTTGGGCTAGGGGGGCCGCGCGCCCTACCTCCTCTCTTTCACCACTTGGCCCATGAGGCCCAATGCTTCTTCCTCGTATTCCCGTAACTCCCCAGTACCCCGAAAATACCCGAATCACTCGGAACCTTTCCGAACTCCGAATATAGTCGTCCAATATATCGATCTTTACGTCTCGACTATTTCGAGACTCCTCGTCATGTCCCCGATCTCATCCGGGACTCCGAACTCCTTCGGTACATCAAAACTCATAAACTCATAATATAACTGTCATCGAAACCTTAAGCGTGCGGACCCTATGGGTTTGAGAACTATGTAGACATGACCTAGAACTATTCTCGGTCAATAACCAATAGCGGAACTTGGATGCACATATTGGCTCCTACATATTCTACGAAGATCTTTATCGGTCAAACCGCATAACAACATACGTTGTTCCCTTTGTCATCGGTATGTTACTTGCCCGAGATTCGATCATCGGTATCCAATACCTAGTTCAATCTCGTTACCGGCAAGTCTCTTTACTCGTTACGTAATGCATCATTCCGTAACTAACTCATTAGTTACATTGGTTGCAAGGCTTATAGTGATGTGCATTACCGAGAGGGCCCAGAGATACCTCTCCGACAATCGGAGTGACAAAACCTAATCTCGAAATACGCCAACTCAACATGTACCTTTGGAGACACCTGTAGTACTCCTTTATAATCACCCAGTTACATTGTGACGTTTGGTAGCACCCAAAGTGTTCCTCCGGTAAACGGGAGTTGCATAATCTCATAGTTACAGGAACATGTATAAGTCATGAAGATAGCAATAGCAATATACTAAACGATCAAGTGCTAGGCTAACAGAATGGGTCATGTCAATCACATCATTCTCTTAATGATGTGATCCCGTTAATCAAATGACAAATCTTTTGTCCATGGCTAGGAAACTTAACCATCTTTGATTCACGAGCTAGTCAAGTAGAGGCATACTAGTGACACTATGTTTGTCTATGTATTCACACATGTATTATGTTTCCGGTTAATACAATTCTAGCATGAGTAATAAACATTTATCATGAAATAAGGAAATAAATAATAACTTTATTATTGCCTCTAGGGCATATTTCCTTCAGTCTCCCACTTGCACTAGAGTCAATAATCTAGTTCACATCACCATGTGATTTAACACCAATATTCATATCTGTATATGATTAACACCCATAGTTCACATCGTCATGTGACCAACACCCAAAGGGTTTACTGGAGTCAATAATCTAGTTCACATCGCTTTGTGATTAACACCCAAAGAGTACTAAGGTGTGATCATGTTTTTCTCGTGGAGAGAAGCTTAGTCAACGGGTCTGTCACATTCAGAGCCGTATGTATTTTGCAAATATTCTATGTCTACAATGCTCTGTACGGAGCTACTCTAGCTAATTGCTCCCACTTTCAATATGTATCCAGATTGAGACTTAGAGTTATCTGGATCGGTGTGAAAGCTTGCACCGATGTAACTCTTTATGACGGGCTCTTTTATCACCTCCATAATCGAGAAATATTTCGTTAGTCCTCACTAAGGATATTCTTGACCGTTGTCCAGTGATCTACTCTTAGATCAAAATTGTATTCCTTTGTCAAACTCAGAGCAAGGTATACAATAGGTCTGGTTCACAGCATAGCATACTTTGTAGAACCTATGACTGAGGCATAGGGAATGACTTTTCATTCTCTTTCTATTTTCTGCCATGGTCGGGTCTTGAGTCTTACTCAACTTCACACCTTTGCATCACAGGCAAGAACTCCTTCTTTGACTGTTCCATTTTGAACTATTTCAAAAATTTATCAAGGTATGTACTCATTTGAAAAAATCTTATCAAGCGTCTTGATCTATCTATATAGATCTTGATGCTCAATGTGTAAGCAGCTTCACTGAGGTCTTGCTTCGAAAAACTCCTTTCAAAACACTCCTTTATGCTTTGCAGAATAATTCTACATTATTTTCGATCAACAATATGTCATTCACATATACTTATCAGAAATGCTGTAGTGCTCCCACTCACTTTCTTGTAAATACAGGCTTCTCCAAAAGTCTGTATAAAATCATATGCTTTGATCAACTCATCAAAGCGTATATTCCAACTCCGAGATGCTTGCACCAGTCCATAGATGGATCGCTGGAGCTTGTACACTTTGTTAACATCTTTAGGATTGACAAAACCTTCTAGTTGCATCATATACAACTCTTCTTTAATAAATTCATTCAGGAATGCAGTTTTGACATCCATTTGCCAGATTTCATAAAATGTAACAATTGCTAACATGATTCGGACAGACTTAAGCATCGATACGAGTGAGAAAATCTCATCGTATTCAACCCCTTGAACTTGTTGAAAACCTTTTGCAACAAGTCAAGCTTAGTGGATAGTAACACTACTATCAGTGTCCGTCTTCCTCTTGAAGATCCATTTATTTAACATGGCTTGCTGATCATCGAGCAAGTCAATCAAAGTCCATACTTTGTTCTCATACATGGATCATATCTCAGATTTTATGGCCTCAAGCCATTTCGCGGAATCTGGGCTCATCATCGCTTCCTCATAGTTCGTAGGTCCATCATGGTCTAGTAACATGACTTCTAGAACAGTATTACCGTACTACTCTGGTGCGGACTGTACTTTGGAAGACCTACGAGGTTTTGTAGTAACTTGATCTGAAGTTTCATGATCATCATCATTAGCTTCCTCACTAATTGGTGTAGGAATCACTAGAACTGATTTCCGTGATGAACTACTTTCCAATTCGGGAGAAGGTACAAATTACCTTATCAAGCTCTACTTTCCTCCCACTCACTTCTTTCGAGAGAAACTCCTTCTCTAGAAAGGATCCATTTTAGCAACGAATATCTTGCCTTCGGATCTGTGATAGAAGGTGTACCCAACAATTTCCTTTGGGTATTCTATGAAGACGCACTTCTCCGATTTGGGTTCGAGCTTATCAGGATGAAACTTTTTCACATAAGCATCGCAGTCCCAAACTTTAAGAAACGACAACTTGGGTTTCTTGCTAAACCACAGTTCATATGTTGTCGTCTAACCGGATTTAGATGGTGCTCTTTTAATGTGAATGCAGCTGTCTCTAATGCATAACCCCAAAACAATATTGCTAAATCAGTAAGAGACATCATAGATTGCACCATATCCAATAAAGTGCGGTTACGACGTTTGGACACACCATAACATTATGGTGTTCCAGGTGGCGTGAGCTGTGAAACTATTCCACATTGTTTTAATTGAAGACCAAACTCGTAACTCAAATATTCGTCTCCGCGATCAGATTGCAGAAACTTTATTTTCTTGTTACGATGATTTTTCCACTTCACTCTGAAATTCTTTGAACCTTTCAACTATTTCAGACTTATGTTTCATCAAGTAGATATACTCATATCTGCTCAAATCATCTTGTGAAGGTCAGAAAATAACGATACTTGCCACGAGCATCAACACTCATTCGATCGCATACATCGGTATGTATTATTTCCAATAAGTCAGTAGCTTGTTCCATTGTTCCGGAGAACGGAGTTTTAGTCATCTTGCCCAAAAGGCACGGTTCGCAAGCATCAAATGATTCATAACCAAGTGATTCCGAAAATCCATCTTTATGGAGTTTCTTCATGCGCTTTACATCGATATGACCCAAACGGCAGTGCCACAAATAAGTTGCACTATCATTATTAACTTTGCATCTTTTGGCATCAATATTATGAATATGTGTATCACTACGATCGAGATCCAACAAACTATTTTCATTGGGTGTATGACCATTAAAGGTTTTATTCATGTAAACAGAACAACAATTATTCTCTGACTTTAAATGAATAACCGTATTGCAATAAACATGATCAAATCATATTCATGTTCAACGCAAACGCTAAATAACATTTATTTAGGTTTAACACTTATCCCGAAAGTTTAGGGAGTGTGCGATGATGATCATATCAATCTTGGAACTACTTCCAACACTCATCGTCACTTCCCCTTCAACTAGTCTCTGTTTATTCTGTAACTCCTATTTCGAGTTACTAATCTTAGCAACCGAACAAGTATCAAATACTCAGGGGCTACTATAAACACTAGTAAGGCACACATCAATAACCTGTATATCAAATATACCCTTGTTCACTTTGCCATCCTTCTTATCCACCAAATATTTAGGGCATTTCCGCTTCCAGTGACCATTTCCTTTGCAGTGTAAGCACTCAGTTTCAGGCTTTGGTCCAGCTTTGGTCTTCTTCACGGGAGTGACAACTTGTTTGCCATTCTACTTGAAGTTTCCCTTTCTTTCCCTTTGCCCTTTTCTTGAAACTAGTGGTCCTGTCAATCATCAACACTTGATGCTCTTTCTTGATTTCTACCTTCGTCGATTTCAACGTCACGAAGAGCTCGGGAATCGTTTTCGTCATCCCTTGCATACTATAGTTCATCACGAAGTTCTACTAACTTAGTGATGGTGACTAGAGAATTCTGTCAATCACTATCTTATCTGGAAGATTAACTCCCACTTGATTCAAGCGATTGAAGTACCCAGACAATCTGAGCACATGCTCACTAGTTGAGAGATTCTCCTCCATCTTTTAGCTATAGAACTTGTTGGAGACTTCATATCTCTCAACTCGGGTATTTGCTTGAAATATTAACTTCAATTCCTGGAACATCTCATGTGGTCCATGACGTTCAAAACGTCTTTGAAGTCCCGATTCTAAGCCGTTAAGCATGGCGCACTAAACTATCAAGTAGTCATCATATTGAGCTAGCCAAACGTTCATAACGTCTGCATCTGCTCCTGCAATAGGTTTGTCACCTAGCGGTGTATCAAGGACATAATTCTTCTACGCAGCAATGAGGATAAACCTCAGATCACGGATCCAATCCGCATCATTGCTACTAACAATTTTCAACACAATTTTCTCTAGGAACATATCAAAATAAACATACGAAAGCAATAACGCGAGCTATTGATCTACAACATAATTTGCAAAATACTACCAGGTACTAAGTTCATGATAAATTTAAGTTCAATTAATCATATTACTTAAGAACTCCCACTTAGACAAACATCTCTCTAGTCATCTAAGTGATCACGTGATCCAAATCAACTAAACCATGTCCGATCATCACATGAGATGGAGTAGTTTCAATGGTGAACATCACTATGTTGATCATATCTACTATATGTTTCACGCTCGACCTTTCGGTCTCCGTGTTCCGAGGCCATATCTATATATGCTAGGCTCGTCAAGTTTAATCTGAGTATTCCGCGTGTGCAACTGTTTTGCACCCGTTGTATTTGAACATAGAGCCTATCACACCCGATCATCACGTGGTGTCTCAGCACGAAGAACTTTCGCAACGGTGCATACTCAGGGAGAACACTTCTTGATAATTAGTGAGAGATCATCTTAAAATGCTACCGTCAATCAAAGCAAGATAAGATGCATAAAGGATAAACATCACATGCAATCAATATAAGTGATATGATATGGCCATCATCATCTTGTGCTTGTGATCTCCATCTTTGAAGCACCGTCGTGATTACCATCGTCACCGGCGCGACACCTTGATCTCCATCGTAGCATCATTGTCGTTTACGCCATCTATTGCTTCTACGACTATCGCTACCGCTTAGTGATAAAGTAAAGCAATTATAGGGCGTTTGTATTTCATACAATAAAGCGACAACCATATGGCTCCTGCCAGTTGCCGATAACTTCGGTTACAAAACATGATCATCTCATACAATAAAATATAGCATCACGTCTTGACCATATCACATCACAACATGCCCTGCAAAAACAAGTTAGACGTCCTCTACTTTGTTGTTGCAAATTTTACGTGGCTGCTACGGGCTTAGCAAGAACCGTTCTTACCTACGCATAAAAAACCACAACGATAGTTCGTCAAGTTGGTGCTGTTTTAACCTTCGCAAGGATCGGGCGTAGCCACACTCGGTTCAACTAAAGTTGGAGAAACAGACACCCGCTAGTTACCTGTGTGCAAAGCACGGCGGTAAAACCAGTCTCGCGTAAGCGTACGCGTAATGTCGGTCCGGGCCGCTTCATCCAACAATACCGCCGAACCAAAGTATGACATGCTGGTAAGCAGTATGACTTGTATCGCCCACAACTCACTTGTGTTATACTTGTGCATATAACATCAACGCATAAAACCTAGGCTCGGATGCCACTGTTGGGGAACGTAGTAATTTCAAAAAATTTCCTACGCACACGCAAGATCATGGTGATGGCATAACAACGAGAGAGGAGAGTATTGTCCACATACCCTCGTAGACCGTAAGCGGAAGCGTTAGCAGAACGTGGTTGATGTAGTCGTACGTCTTCACGATCTGACCGATCCAAACACCGAACGTATGGCACCTCCGAGTTCAGCACACGTTCAGCTCGATGACGATCTCCGGGCTCCGATCCAGCAAAGCTTCGGAGATGAGTTCCGTCAGCACGATGGCGTGGTGACGATGATGATGTTCTACCGGCGCAGGGCTTCGCCTAAACTCCGCAACGATATGACCGAGGTGGAATATGGTGGAGGGGGGCACCGCACACGGCTAAGGAACGATCCGTAGATCAACTTGTGTTGTTGTGCCTAGAGGTGCCCCCTTGCCCCCGTATATAAAGGAGCAAGGGGAGGAGGGCCGGCCAAGGAGGAGGAGGTGCGCCCGGCCAAGGGGGGCAATCCTACTCCAAGTACGATTCCCCCTTCTTTCCAAGTCCTACTAGGAGAAGGGAAGGAAGGGGAGGAGAAGGAGAAGGAACGAGAGGGAGGAGAAGAAGGAAAGGGGGCCCGGCCCCCTAGTCCAATTCGGTTTGGGCTAGGGGGGCCGCGCGCCCTACCTCCTCTCTTTCACCACTTGGCCCATGAGGCCCAATGCTTCTTCCTCGTATTCCCGTAACTCCCGGGTACCCCGAAAATACCCGAATCACTCGGAACCTTTCCGAACTCCGAATATAGTCGTCCAATATATCGATCTTTACGTCTCGACCATTTGGAGACTCCTCGTCATGTCCCCGATCTCATCCGGGACTCTGAACTCCTTCGGTACATCAAAACTCATAAACTCATAATATAACTGTCATCGAAACCTTAAGCGTGCGGACCCTACGGGTTTGAGAACTATGTAGACATGACCTAGAACTATTCTCGGTCAATAACCAATAGCGGAACCTGGATGCCTATATTGGCTCCTACATATTCTACGAAGATCTTTATCGGTCAAACCGCATAACAACATACGTTGTTCCCTTTGTCATCGGTATGTTACTTGCCCGAGATTCGATCGTCGGTATCCAATACCTAGTTCAATCTCGTTACCGGCAAGTCTCCTTACTCGTTACGTAATGCATCATTCCGTAACTAACTCATTAGTTACATTGGTTGCAAGGCTTATAGTGATGTGCATTACCGAGAGGGCCCAGAGATACCTTTCCGACAATCGAAGTGACAAAACCTAATCTCGAAATATGCCAACTCAACATGTACCTTTGGAGACACCTGTAGTACTCCTTTATAATCACCCAGTTACATTGTGACGTTTGGTAGCACCCAAAGTGTTCCTTCGGTAAACGGGAGTTGCATAATCTCATAGTTACAGGAACATGTATAAGTCATGAAGATAGCAATAGCAATATACTAAACGATCAAGTGCTAGGCTAACGGAATGGGTCATGTCAATCACATCATTCTCTTAATGATGTGATCCCGTTAATCAAATGACAAATCTTTTGTCCATGGCTAGGAAACTTAACCATCTTTGATTCACGAGCTAGTCAAGTAGAGGCATACTAGTGACACTATGTTTGTCTATGTATTCACACATGTATTATGTTTCCGGTTAATACAATTCTAGCATGAATAATAAACATTTATCATGAAATAAGGAAATAAATAATAACTTTATTATTGCCTCTAGGGCATATTTCCTTCAACAACACACAAGTCACCTAGTACCTGCACAAACAATCAAGAACCTTGCAACCAACGTGATAAAGGGGTTGTCAATCCCTTCACGGTCACTCGCAAAAGTGAGTTCTAATAAAGATAGTAAGGTAAATATTTTTGGTATTTTTGTTGTATACATTGGAAAGTAAAGATTGCAAAATAGTAATCGAGATGCGATATAATGGAAAATAGATGTAATATAATAGGAAAGAGACCCGGGGGCCATAGGTTTCACTAGTGGCTTCTCTCAAGATAGCATGTATTACGCTGGGCAAACAAATTACTGCCGAGCAATTGATAGAAAATCGCATAATTATGAAGATATCTAAGGCAATGATCATGAATATAGGCATCACGTCCGTGTCAAGTAGACCGAAACGATTCTGCATCTACTACTATTACTCCACACATCGACCGCTATCCAGCATGCATCTAGAGTATTAAGTTCATAAGAACGGAGTAATGCTTTAAGCAAGATGACATGATGTAGAGGGATTAACTCAAGCAATATGATATAAACCCCATCTTTTTATCCTCGATGGCAATACAATACGTGCCTTGCTGCCCCTACTGTCACTGGGAAAGGACAAGATTGAACCCAAAGCTAAGCACTTCTTCCATTGCAAGAAAGATCAATCTAGTAGGCCAAACTAATTCTAAGAGACTTGCAAAGCTATCAAATCATGCATATAAGAATTCAGAGAAGAACCAAATAATATTCATAGATAAACAGATTAGAAATCCACAATTCATTGGATCTCGGCAAACACACCGCAAACGAATTTTAAATCGAATAGATATCCAAGAACATCAACGAGAACTTTGTATTGAGAATAAAAGAGAGAGAAGACGCCATCTAGCTAATAACTATGGACCCAAAGGTCTGTGGTAAACTACTCACGCTTCATTGGAGAGGCAATGGTGTTGATGTATAAGCCCTCCGTGATTGATTCCCCCTCCGATAGATCGCCAGAAAAGGCCCCAAGATGGGATCTCATGGGTATAGAAGGTTGCGGTGGTGGAAAAGTGGTTTCGTGGCTCTCCCTGATGTTTCTAGGGTATAAGAGTATATATAGGCAAAAGAAGTATGTCGGAGGAGCTACGAGGGGCCCATGAGGGTGGGCGTGCGCCCTCCTACCTCGTGGCCTCCTCGTGGCGTTCCAGACTTCAACTCCAAGTCTTCTGGTTTGCTTTCGGTCCAAGAAATATCATCGCGAAGGTTTCATTCCGTTTGGACTCCGTTTGGTATTCTTTTTCTGCAAAACTCTAAAATAGGCAAAAAAACAGAAACTGGCACTAGGCCTCCGGTTAATAGGTTAGTCCCAAAAATAATATAAAATAGCATATTAAAGCCCATTAAACATCCAAAACAGATAATATAATAGCATGGAACAATAAAAAATTATAGATACATTGGAGACGTATCACATGGTGCCCTGGAGATTAGGCGTCTGATGTGCGATGATGGACTCGCAGAGGAGGGTGGTGTTGTCTGGCGTTGTGGTGGTGTCAACGGCAGCTAGACCAGGCAAGGTTGATGCAGCATTACAACTCTGAAGATGGATTGGTGGCAGGTGGCAGCGGCGGCCTCAGAGTGTGTGCCAGACCGATGGGTGCCCCATACCCGGCAGGCGTCTTGGTTGGGTCCTCAGGTCTTAGATGTTAGGTTTGACTGCGAGGTCTGTTTGGTATTAGGCCCAGACTATCAACCTCCCATCATCAATTGGATAGGAGTAGCGACAGATGTTGTCTAGACGGTGGCTTTAGTCTTAGTGTTGTATTACTTTGTAAGGTCTTCTGTGAATAATTTATAAAGTGGCTGCATTCATCGTCCAGATGTAGAGGCCGGGGGTCTTCGTCCTTTTCTAGAAAAAAATATCAATGATATAACATCCTAGTATGACTAACCATTGTATGAGTGAGATATAAGGTTGGCTATAAGTGACATGGGAAATTCATATAACCCACTGTCGGTGTCAAAACCGGCGGATCTCGGGTAGGGGGTCCCGAACTGTGCGTCTAGGCGGATGGTAACAGGAGACGAGGGACATGATGTTTTACCCAGGTTCGGGCCCTCTTGATGGAGGTAAAACCCTACGTCCTGCTTGATTAATATTGATGATATGGGTAGTACAAGAGTGGATCTACCACGAGATCAAGGAGGCTAAACCCTAAAGCTAGCCCATGGTATGATTGTTGTAATGTATGTTGTGTCCTACAGACTAAAGTCCTCCGGTTTATATAGACACCGGACGAGGCTAGGGTTACACAGAGTCGGTTACAATGGTAGGAGATCTACATATCCGTATCGCCAAGCTTGCCTTCCACGCTAAGGAAAGTCCCATCCGGACACGGGACGGAGTCTTCAATCTTGTATCTTCGTAGTCTTGGAGTCCAACGGACGATGATAGTCCAGCTGTCCGGACACCCCCTAGTCCAGGACTCCCTCAGTAGCCCCTGAACCAGGCTTCAATGACAACAAGTCCGGCGCGCATAATGTTCGGCATTGCAAGGCGGGTTCCTCCTTTGAATAATCCAGAGAAGATCATGAACACCAGGATAGTGTCCGGCTCTGCAAAATAAATTCCACATTCCACCATAGAGAGAATAAAATGTACACAAGTCCAATCTGCTGACGTATTATGCGGCATGACATCACACCGCTACCAAGCCTTTAGTTGAATCATTTTTTATTATACCACCTCAGCACGTTTAGCGAAGCGGTTTCCTTGGCACGTCCTGTCAAAGCAGAGATCGTGTTCCCCTTATTCGGGGATTCTCATCAATACGGACGTGGGTAACCCAACTGCGCCATTGATGGTGGCGCTTGGGAGATAAGCGAGTTTTACCAGGCTGGTGGGGGGCGCATAGTCTCCGCCCGCCTATATATAAGGGATAAGGGTTCACCTTTTCACCCACGTCTTCTTCCTCCTTTGCTTATCCACCTTCACTCACTCAAGCTCCAACGCCCAAGCTCGCGCATCTCGTCTTAACCTTCCCCAACCATGTCCGGAGGGGGAGGCAAATGGTTGGCTTCCACCGTCAAGGAGGAGCACATCACCAAGCTGCGCAACGCCGGATACCTTTCCGGCGATATCACGCACCGGCTGCCCGACGAGGGGCAGCTCATCCCTACCCCCGGGCCCCATGAGAGGGTCGTTTTCCTTCCCCACTTCCTCTGTGGACTGGGCTTTCCACTTCACCCCTTTGTCCGGGGGCTCATGTTCTACTACGGCCTGGATTTCCACGATCTGGCGCCGAACTTCATCCTCAACATCTCGGCGTTCATCGTCGTGTGTGAGGCCCTCCTCTGCATCCGGCCCCACTTCGGCTTGTGGCTCAAGACCTTCAACATCAAGCCGAAGGTAGTGAGGGGCACGCAGGCGGAGTGCGGAGGTGCCATGTTGGGCAAGATTCCCAACGTCCTCTGGTTCGAAGGGGCCTTCGCGGACTCCGTCAAGGGGTGGAAATCGGGGTGGTTCTATATCACCGAGCCGCGCGACCCTGCATGGGCGGCGGCCCCCGAGTTTAGATCTGGTATCCCTACGCAGCTCACCTCCTGGAAAGAGAAGGGCTTGCTATGGGGTAATCTGAAGGAGTTGACGGGACTCCGAGCCTGTATCCAGAAGCTGGTGAACAAGAAGCTTAGGCTCGTCGACGTGGTCCAAGTCATGCTCGTCCGCCGGATCCTCCCATGCCAGGAACGGGCATTCAATCTGTGGGAGTTCGATCCGGAACAGCACCAGGCGCTAAGCGGGCTCTTCAACACGACGTACGAAGGCGCCTGGAGGGTGCTGTTTAAGGGCGCCGAAGCCCCCGCATCCGCGACGGAAGATCGCGGATTTCGCTCGCAGCATCCAGCTGACGAGGTAAGTGATTCAACCCCTTTACGGGACACTTGTTGTAAATAGATTGATTCTAAGAGGGTTTCAATCTCCCTTTTCCTTTGACAGGAATGGATGAAGAAGGCCGAGCAACTCATCTGCCCGGCTCCCATGCCAGAAGACCCAGTGGACGCCCGTCTAGCGGGGCTGCTGGTTCCGGCACCGCACGTGGTGCCGGAGAAGAAGGCCAAGAAGGTGGCCACGGGGACTCGAAAGAGTTCCCGTAATTAGGCGTCCGATGACGTGGCAGACTCCTCCCCCGAAGACGACGAGGAGGAAGAAGACTCTCTCCCGGAGGAGGGAGAGAGGAAGAGGAAGGCTTCCCCAACAGGGGAGCCCGAAGGGTCCAAGAGGGGGAGAACTATTCCCCTGGACAGCTCCGCCAACACCGACGTTGGCGAGGAGGAGTGGCCTTCAAGGGCCAGGCCTCCGGCGAGATTGTAAGTATCCGGATCCCTGATATGCAATTTCTTTCGTGTCACATAGTGTCCTACTAATGCCGCATACTGTCCGCAGTCCGACCGATGATGATCTCCCCGCTTCATCGAGCGGGTCATTGGCCCCGTCGGATGTGGATTCACTTCCGACTGCCTCTACCCCCCGCGCCGATGAGGACGCCGAGGTGGGATCCCAGAAAGGGACCCATCAGGAGGAGGCTCCGGAGGCGCCGCAAGGCAGCCTCCCGGACTTTGCGCCGGACTCTACGTCGGAACCTGTAGTGGTTCCAGAGTCCGGCAGGCGGCCCCTTCGAAAGAAGGGCAAGACCGTGACACCGGCGGCCTCCGTCCCATCAGAGGCGCCGGACAACTTGCTGGAGTCGCTCAAAGGCGCTTCCATCGAGGAAGAACACCACACTGTTATGAGTGCGGTGATTCAGAAGGTCCAGCTCGCCAAGAGCGGGCTGACCGAAGCCTGCAGTAGCCTTTTAACAGGCTTTGAGGTAAGAAGTTAAAATTGTGTAATGTAATACCGCATAGACAGTAGCCCCTGATGCTCGGTTCGGTGTTCGGAAAGAAAAGCCGGACTGAGGATCTAAAAAGATATTCGTAGGTTGCTAATAAATTATGTCAATATGGGTTTGCAGGCTGTGCTGCTGACCTCTGCCGCACTGACTGCGGAGGTTGGTACATTAAAGCAAGATCTCGAGCGGTCCGAGCGAGAGCTCGGCCATGCCAAGAGGCAGCTCGAGGACAAAGAAGGTGAGTAGCACCACTTTGAATTGTTACCTTATAGAAAAGGATTTTGGTTGCAATAAAATTAACAAGGATAATATGGGTATTGCAGGGGCCACAAACGAGGTGGCAGCCCTGAAGGAGGCTGTGTCCGCGGCCGAACGCAGTGCGGCCGCGGAACGGGAAGAGCGAGAAAAGCAGGAGGCATAGGTGGCGGAAGTGTGGCAAGAGCTCCAGGCTCTCATGGAGAAGCATGAGAGCTTGGAGCGCGACTCCAAGACTCGAGAGTCCGAGCTTGCCTCGGCTCTCGAAAGTGCCAAGTCCGCCAAGGCCGAGGCCCATAAGGCCCTTCAGGAGGTTGAAGATGTAAAGAAGATAGCGGCGGGTAAGGCATTTTTCATGCAAAGCAAGCATGTTAATGTAAACTACCTGACACTTACCCGCATTCGGAGCTCTCCAGGGGCGTTTGCAGATCTGCCACGTAGTGTGTCCGATGCCGCCGCATTCTACCGTGGCGAGGAGGGGAGCTCAACGGAGAAGGTCTTCTGGTCTCAGTATGCTGAGGCCGGCCATCCGGTGCCCCCAAGCGACCAGCTGAAGCAGCTGGTCGAACTCCACAAGGTAGCTGAGGAGGCCATGAAGGGCCTTATAGTCCGGCTGTGGCCTGGACAGGCCATGCCTGGGAGCTACTTCGGCCTCGTGCGGCGGCTGGTGGATGCGTGCCCCTGGGTGGAGGTCATCAAGCGCTCCGCCTGTATTGAAGGTGCTTGTCGGGCCCTTGCCCGCACAAAGGTGCACTGGGGCAGGGTGGATGCGGAGAAGCTTCTTATTGACCCGCCGCCACCGGGCAAGGAGTATCGTACGCCTGAAATGTATTATAAAACTGTCCTGGAGGGAGCCCGCGATATTGCGAACGAATGCCCTAGAGATGTAATTTTTGAGTAAACTCGCTATGTATTATCCTGTGCGCTGAAAACTTTGTTCATGTGCGCTTTGAGCAACTCTTTTTTAATTTAAAATATTACCTTCTGTGCGGCCGTTTATAAAATCTGAGAGATGGCAAGTCGTTGGCTTCAGCCCCCAAGCCGCAAGTGCTGGGGTGTTCGGGATAACTTGAGCGCTCTTGTTCCCATTTTTGGATCCATCTAGGGAGACGCTCAACACAACGAACAAGGCAACCGGACTTATAGTGCTTGAACACTCTCACTTAGCCATAGAATTCTATAATTTTAAATTTCGGCCAAGCCCCTAGTATTCGGAAGACCGAATTCGGGGCGCTATCCACGCCTTCGTCGGACATTATCCGGAACTTCGCTCAAAGCGGCGTGAGTCTTTAAGGACCTGAAAAGACCTCTCGAACAGCGACCAGTCTCTCGCCTTATCATGCCGGTCAGTTTTAGCTTTCTCCACTGAGGCGCTCGCCCGGCTCAACCGGGGTGCAATCGCAGTGGTTCTCCCAGTGCCACCTTAGCCGACAGAACGGAACGTAAGGCACCAAAACGTGGGAGCCGGGCAAACCCAACTATTGACCCAAGACATGATTCGGAGCCGATTCATATAATGCTATAAGTTTGGGGTGCCGCACTTGTGAAAGTGTTCGGGCTTATCACACCATAATGTGGGGAACATAAGCCCCTGGTGTATTAGGCCGTATCAAAATATACGGGTGCAGGATGTCATGTAATAAACATACATATGTAATAACAGGCAAAAAAATGCTGCATCATTTATTAAGGAAGTCTGCTATGAGTGCGGACCGATACAGATAGTGCGGTAAGCAAGGGTTTTGGACTAATTAAACATGTCCCCTCCAGGGATGGGCTGCGGATTTGGTGTATATAATCAAATTTAATGCTCGTAATTGAGACCACCTGAGTGTTCGTCGCCGCATTCTTTACTCCCCGGCTGTTGCATCATGAGTTCGGCAGGTTCACCGCCGGACAGGGCCTCTGGCTAACGGAGTCCTGTGTACATTAAAGAAGGAAAATAATAATAAGAAAGAGTGACACACTTGCGAGCCCCTGGTGTGGTCGAGCCGCACTCTGGGTCCATTGTGGTCGTGCCCCTTCCCCTACGCCCATGGTATCTCCAAAGCGTAATGATGTACGCGGAGGGTTGTTCTTGCAATCATGCGAGGGCGGGGGTTAGGGCCGCATTGCTACGCGTGCTCGGATCGTGCCAGGTGGTCTTGGTTGGTGTTGCTTCGGGCGTGTTTTGCTATATCCGGCCGTTTAACGGCCGGACTCGAAAATTGCCTTAAAAGGCTGCTCTGTACTTCTGCCGCGAGAGCCGCTGTATGTTCCTCCGTTCGGAGGGAGCGTTCCGTATTTCCGTTGACCGTGATGACTCCACGAGGGCCTGGCATCTTGAGCTTGAGGTATGCGTAATGCGGCACCGCGTTGAACTTTGCAAACGCGGTTCGTCCGAGCAGAGCGTGATAGCCGCTGCGGAATGGGACTATGTCGAAGATTAACTCCTCGCTCCGGAAATTATCCGGGGATCCGAAGACCACTTCCAGTGTGACTGAGCCTGTACAATTGGCCTCCACACCTGGTATGACGCCTTTAAAGGTTGTCTTTCTAGGTTTAATCCTTGAGGGGTCTATGCCCATCTTGTGCACTGTATCCTGATAAAGCAGGTTCAGGCTACTGCCGCCGTCCATCATGACTCTCGTGAGGTGAAATCCATCGACGATTGGGTCTAAAACCAATGCGGCGAATCCGCTGTGGCGGATGCTGGTCGGATGGTCTCTTCGTTCGAAAGTGATCGGACAAGAGGACCATGGATTGAACTTCGGGGCGACTGGCTCCATCGCGTATACGTCCCTTAGTGCACGCTTGCGCTTCCTCTTGGGTATATGGGTTGCGTAAATCATATTCACCGTCCGCACTTGTGGGGGGAAACCCTTCTGTCCTCTATTGTTCGGCAGACGGGTCTCTTCCTCGTCGTCGCTGTTTAGCCCCTTGTCGTTGTTTTCGGCAATTAACTTGCCTGCCTGCTTGAACACCCAGCAATCTCTGTTGGTGTGATTTGCTGGCTTTTCAGGGGTGCCATGTATCTGGCATAAGCGGTCGAGTATTCGGTCCAAATTGGACGGACCCGGAGTGGTTCTTTTGAATGGCTTCTTCCGCTGACCGGGTTTAGAGCCTCGGAATCCGGCGTTGACTGCCGTATCCTCCTTGTCGTCACCGTTAATGCGGCGTTTCTTTTTGCTTCGACGCGACCTGCCATTGTGGTCCTTAGTATCCGGACTGTCAGAATTTTTACTGAGGTTGTTGCTGCGGGCTAGCCAGCTATCCTCTCCCGCGCAAAAGCGGGTCATTAATGATGTGAGGGCTGCCATGGATTTTGTCTTTTCCTATCCCAGGTGCCGGGCTAGCCACTCGTCACGGATGTTATGTTTGAAGGCTGCGAGGGCCTCTGCATCCGGACAGTCGACGATTTGGTTTTTCTTTGTCAAGAACCGTGTCCAGAATTGTCTGGCCGATTCGTATGGCTACTGAATTATGTGGCTTAGGTCATCGGCGTCTGGTGGCCGCACATACATGCCCTGGAAGTTGTCGAGGAATGCGGCTTCCAGGTCTTCCCAACACCCAATTGACTCTGCGGGCAAGCTGTTAAGCCAATGCCGAGCTGGTCCTTTAAGCTTGAGTGGGAGATACTTGATGGCATGGAATCGTCGCCGCGGGCCATATGGATGTGAAGGAGATAATCTTCGAACCAAACCGCGGGGTCTGTTGTTCCATCGTAGGATTCGATGTTTACGGGTTTAAACCCTTCAGGGATTTGATGATCCATTACTTCGTCAGTGAACCATAGCGGGTGTGCGGCGCCTCTATATTGAGCAATATCACGATGTAGCTCGAGAGAGCGTTGTCTGCTGTGTTCGGCCCGGCCGGGGTTATTGTATCCAGCGCGACGGTATTCGTCGCGGGTCGTGGGGCGCCCTCGTGATTCATAGATGGATCTGGATTGCCTTGCTTTGTCCTTCAATACGTCTCGCAAGTCCGACGCGTTCCCTCTTGGCTTCATACTTTTGGAGCGATGCCGGGGTACGGTCTTGGTGGAGGGCCTGGATGCCTCTCTGTCGCGACCACGGGGTGGTCGGTCGGCCGTATCGTGCGCTGGTGATGAAGGTATGTATGCTTCCTCCTCTAATCGGGGGAGCAACTTGCGTCTGGGGTAGCTTTTGGAGGGGCGTTCGAGTTTAAACTCTTCGGCCGCGAGGACCTCGGTCCATCGGTCGGCCAGTAGGTCCTGATCAGCTTGAAGCTGCTGCTGCTTTTTCTTTAGGCTATTTGCCGTGGCGATAAGCCTGCGTTTAAAACACTCTTGTTCGACGGGATCCTCGGGCACGACGAATTCGTCGTCGTTGAGGCTTGCCTCGTCTTTGGAGGGAGGTATATAGTTATAATCCTCGACCTCTTCGTCTGCCGCCCTCTCGTGAGGGCTTGCTTCTGCATCCTCCTGCGCTGAGTCTTGCTGGAGGGGATTCTCCTCGGCACTCTCTGGGGTATTATTATCTCCTATGCCGGAATCTCCATTCTTGCTATGGTGGGATTTAGAGCGGCGCCGCTGATGCCGGCGCTTGGGCTGTTTCTTTAAGGAATCTGCCTCCGCTGCTTCTTCGCTGTCCCCGTCTTTTGGGGTGTCCACCATGTATATGTCATATGACGAGGTGGTCTTCCAGTGCCCTGTAGGCACTGGTTCCTGTTCGTCTCCGGCATCGTCGTCCATAGCGTCGATGTCTTCGGAGTCGTAGTCTAGCATGTCGGTTAGATCGTCGACAGTGGCTACAAAGTGCGTGGTGGGTGGGCTCTGAATTTCTTCGTCGTCCGTATCCCAACCATCCTGGCCATAATCCGGCCAGGACTCTCCGGATAGCAAGAGATGATTTAGCAAATTTAGGATGTCGCCAAAGGGCGAGTGTTGGAAGATGTCCGCGGTGGTGAATTCCATAACCGGCGCCCAATCAGATATGATTGGCAGGGGCACGGGAGGTCCGGAGTCCGGCAAGGAGTCCATCACCTCGGAGTCACGAGCTTCGCGAGGGACAAGGCTAGTGTTCGGCTCCATCGCCGTGGAAGTTGAAGCCCCCGAGGTGGTGTCCATCCACCGGTGCTCGATCTGGGCGATCGGCTCCGGACTAAGGGCCGGAGCGGATTCTTGTGCGGCCACCAAGGCACTGTTCGGCGGCAGAGCTAGATCATGCCCATCGTAACAGTGCGGCGCGCTTGGCTGTGGCTCGAGCCCGTCGAAGATCAAGTCCCCGCGGATGTCGGTCGTGAAGTTTAGGCTTCCGATTCTGACCTGACGGCCAGGGGCGTAGCTTTCGATCTGCTCCAGATGGCCAAGTGAATTAGCCCACAGTGCGAAGCCGCCGAATACGAAGATCTGTCCGGGGAGAAAAGTCTCACCCTGGACAGTGTTGTTGATTGAAGACGCCATCGAGCCTATCGGCGACGACACAGAGGAACTCTCAATGAAAGCACCAATGTCGGTGTCAAAACCGGCGGATCTCGGGTAGGGGGTCCCGAACTGTGCGTCTAGGCGGATGGTAACAGGAGACGAGGGACACGATGTTTTACCCAGGTTCGGGCCCTCTTGATGGAGGTAAAACCCTACGTCCTGCTTGATTAATATTGATGATATGTGTAGTACAAGAGTGGATCTACCACGAGATCAAGGAGGCTAAACCCTAAAGCTAGCCTATGGTATGATTCTTGTAATGTATGTTGTGTCCTACGGACTAAAGTCCTCCGGTTTATATAGATACTGGAGGAGTCTAGGGTTACACAGAGTCGGTTACAATGGTAGGAGATCTACATATCCGTATCGCCAAGCTTGCCTTCCACGCCAAGGAAAGTCCCATCCGGACACGGGACGGAGTCTTCAATCTTGTATCTTCGTAGTCTTGGAGTCCGGCGGACGATGATAGTCCGGCTGTCCGGACACCCCCTAGTCCAGGACTCCCTCACCCACTGTTGGCTATACGATTAACCATGCTCTTAGGAAAACTCCAATCGTGAGACCCATTTCGTCCAGAAGTGTCCGTTTGGATTCGCACAGGCAAAAACCACGGCCCAATGCAGAGACCCTTTTCATCTGCATGTCCATTTTGCTCCATTCATGTCCAAAATTTGGTTAGATTTGAGTCGAATTGGATGTTGCCCGCTGCCCATCCGCGTCCATGCTACTTCTTGAGCTTGCGTTGGTTTTTCCTTTAAGAGGAAAGGATGATGCAGCAAAGTAGAGATAAGTATTTCCTTCAGTTTGAGAAACAAGGTATCAATCCAGTAGGAGGTACAAGCAAGTCTCCAATCTATGCACATGCACAAACAATCAAACACTTACACCCAACACGATAAAGGGGTTGTAAATCCCTTCACGATCACTTGCAAGGATGATATATGATAGGGATAGATATAAAGGATTACTAAAACGTAAAACAAAGTAAAAACAAATAAGTTGCATCAAGATATTTTTCGGTTTTTTGATTTATAGATATGAAAATATATGGTGGAAAATAGATCCGCGGGCCATAGGTTTCACTGGAGGCTTCTCTCTTGAAAGAAAGCATGCAGTGGGTGAACAAATTACTGTCGAGCAATTGATAGAAAAGCACAAAGTTATGACGATATCCAAGGTAATGATTATGAATATAGGCATCACATCCGTGTCAAGTAGACCGAAAAGATTTTGCATGTACTACTATTACTCCACACATCGACCGTTATCTAGCATGCATATAAAGTATTAAGTTCATAAGAACGGAGTAACGCCTTAAGTAAGATGACATGATGTAGAGGGATAAACTCAAGCAATATAATGAAAAACTCATCTTTTTACCTTGATGGCAACAGTACGTGCCTCGCTACCCCTACTATGTCACTGGGTTAGGACACCACAAGATTGAACCCAAAACTAAGCACCTCTCCAATTGCAAGAAGAACCAATCTAGTTGGCCAAATCAAATCGATAATTCAAAGAGAAATACAAAAATATCAAATCATGCATATAAGAATTCAGAGAAGATTCAAATAATATTCGTAGATAATCTGATCATACATCCACAATTCATCGGATCTCGACAAACACACCGCAAAAGAATATTACATCGGATAGATCTCCAAGAACATCTAGGAGAACATTGTATTGAAAATAAAAGAGAGAGAAGAATCAATCTAGCTACTAGCTATGGACCCATAGGTCTGAGGTAAAGTACTCATGCTTCATCGGAAGGGCAATATAGTTGATGTAGAAGCCCTCCGTGATCAAATCCCCCTCCGACGGGATGCCGGAAAAGGCCCCTAGATGGTACCTCATGGGTACAGAAGGTTACGGCAGCGGAAAAATATTTTGGTGGAAGCTTCTGGTCGTTTGGGAATATTTCAGAATTTATAGGCCAAGAATTAGGGTTAGAGGAGCTCCGAGGGGCCCACAAGCCCTCAGGGCGCGCCCCTGAGGCTTGTGGCCGCCTCGGGACTCCTATGACTTCATCTCCAAGTCTTATGTGTGTCTTCTGGTCCAAGAAAAATCATCGCGAAAGTTTTTTCAGTTTGATATTCCTTTTTGTGTAAAACTCAAAAACAAGGAAAAAACAGAAACTGGCACTGGGCTCTAGGTTAATAGGTTCGTCCCCAAAATAATATAAAATAGCATATTAATGCATATAAAATATCCAAAACAGATAATATAATAGCATGGAATAATAAAAGATTATAGATACGTTGGAGACGTATCAAACATCGCCAAGCTTAATTCCTACTCGTCCTCGAGTAGGTAAATGATATAAAAACAGAATTTTTGATGCGGGATGCAACCTAACATATTTATCCATGTAATTTTCTTTATTGTGGCATGAATATTCAGATCCATAAGATTCAAAATAAAAGTTTAATATTGACATAAAAACAATGATACTTCAAGCATACTAATAAAGCAATCATGTCTTCTTAAAATAACATGACCGAAAAAAGTTATCCCTACAAAATCATATAGTCTGGCTATGCCTTATCTTCGTCACACACAGGATTAAATGCATAACCCCGATGACAAGCCAACACTACTAGGGAAAACGTTATACACAGAACTTTAGCAGTAGCGCCTGTTAAAAAAACTCGTTACTGCTAGACAGCAGTAGCGCGTGCCAAATAAGCGCGCTGCAGATGCATATATAGCAGTAGCGCGTCTCGTCGAAAACTCGCTACTACTAAAATTTCGACCACTAAGCCGATGGGCTACACATAGTAGTAGCGATCTTTCAGAAACCGCGCTGCCGCTACTATTCTTATAGCAGCGCGTTTACCTGTAAAGCGCTACTGCTAACGAAAATAAAATAAAATGAAAAACAAATAGAAAAGTAAATGAAAATGAAAGAAATAGAAAAAGGAGAAAGAAAAAAATATAAAATGTAAAGAAAAATAAACGAAAAAGGGAAAAAAGGATGAAGGAATAGTAGTAACGCGTTTGCGGAAACGCGCTATAGCTAACTTAGCTATAGCGTGTTTTCCCTAACGTGCTACCGTTATTTTTGACTTAACCCAAAAAACGGTTTCCCCCCGGCCACCACTTCTCCCCCAAATCCCTCGCCCCACTCTTCGCCACCGTCTCCCTTCGCTGTCGCCCCCATTCGCTGCCATCTCCTGCCAGCATCGACGCCGCACTCATCCTCACCGCCGCCGCCCGAGGCCGCCCAGCCTCACCGCCGCCGCCTCTCGGGCCGCCCTCGACCTCACCGTCGCCGCCCTCGACCTCTCCGCCGCCGCACTCAACCTCACCGCCCCCGAGCCCGCCCAGGAGCGCCGCCTCTCGATCCTGAGCCCGCCCTTGCCGCCCCTACCTCCGTCACCGAGCACCTCCCCGCCACCGTCTCTCCCCTCTCTGTAAGCCCCCCATCCCCCCACCCCCTCTCTCTCAGCTTTTTCTTCCTCTGCCATGTTAATTAGCAGTAGTAGTATATGTTAATTAGTACTAGGGTTCATACATAATGATTTTTAGTAGTTCTAGTAGATGTTAATTAGTAGTAGTGATGGTACTAGTTAGCTAGGGCAATATGGTTAATAGTAGATGTTTTTTAGTTAGGGTAATAATAGATGTTAAGTAGTAGATAATGTTGATGTTAATTAGTTTAGTAGGGTTTAGTTTTTAAATTGAGTTTGTTTAACTAGATGTTAATTAGGGCAGTAGGGTTTAGTTTAGAGTAAAGTAATTTAGTTCAGTAGTTAACTAAATATAATCTATATTTGGTTTTTGAATTGAGTTTGAGAGAGCATGAGATTTGTGTAGATTTTCTTGTAGTGTCAAATGCTAGTACATGCAAATTTGAAGTGGTTAGAATATATGCAAATTCCTCAATTGTGTTTGCACATGCATGTTTCGATTGTGCCCAAGTGGCCTTTTGTTGTTTCCACGTAATGAAGCCGAGTGACCCATATTTTGCCGGAATGTTGATTCATTTCCGTTCCGGCAAATTTCAGGTTCTTGATTTGTCCACTTTTTAGCAAAGGTCATGCCGAAATTTTCCGTGAATCCGGCATGACTTGTGCTATAAACTAGGTCATATCGAGTGCCCGGGATTTGCCGCACCGGAAAGGAGTCAACGTTCCTGCATAACAATAGGCCTTTTCTATGTCATTATTCATTTCATTAGGTCTAGAATTAATTGACTAGATTTAATCATCGAAAACATGGCTAGCAACGATGAAGGACAGGGTTCTGGTGATTGCGACGACGTCTACCGGGCGGCAGACAAATTTTTGAGCCTTGCCAATGATCAACCAATGTTGTTGCTGGGACCATCAGTGGCATCAGGGACTGAGACCGACACCCAGACCGGTGCTGAGACTGAGACCGGTGCTGAGACTCAGACCGGCATCGAGACCAGCGTTGAGACTGAGACCGGCGCTGCCTCGGGGAGCGGAGCCAGTGTAGAACCGAAAGCAAAGAGGCAACGGCTTCCTAACAAACTCAGGACTACTAGACTAGTGGTCACGAATGTGGACGACGGCAATTTTGAGCCAAAAGCGCCCGAGGAAGCGCGCGCGTGCTATAGCAATCAAATAGGCTGCATCGTACGGACAACCGCCACCAACAACGATGAGAAACTACAGAAGATAGATAATATGAGGCCCTCCCTCCTAAAGAAGTTTCACCAGATATTCTTGTTCCCGGGCCGGAATGAAAAGGATTATGAAGATCCAGATAAGGACCCGACAATGAAGAAGATAAACAAACATGCCATGACCAAGTTTAGCGATGCGTTGGCCGCCTGGAAAACAAGGGTGAAAGCAAGGATCATCGACAAGAAGGAACTCTACTCCGAGATTATAAAGGATAATCCGACAATCACGGAAGAGCAGTTTCAAATATTCAAGGAGGCTTGCGAGGCCGAAGCTGCCAAAAAAAGTCTAAGTACATGAAGGGGCTTCAAGAGAGGAACATTGGGAGCCACCACCTCGGAAGCCGTGGTTACGGTGGGAAGAGGTCCAAATGGGCCAAGGAGGACGCGGAAGCTGCGAGTCTGGGCATCCTAGACCCCTTGGCGGAGTTCACCGCCCCGCAGGAGCGTGACGTCCTCAGGGCCCGGCACCGTTGGGACCCAGTGAAGAAGGTTTACGAGACAAACCCGGTCACGACGGAGTTCATTAGACTACTGGTAATTTTAGTTTCTGATCAATTTGACTACACACGTTAGTCATATTTGTAAATGATCCTTGTGCCTTTTGCAGAGAGAGCAGCACAGGATTGCGGCCGAAAGCGACTCGCCGTCTGAGGCATTAGTGAGGCCCAAGTGGGACACTCCATTCAACCGGGCGTTGAACATATTGAAACGACTCCCGGTGGAGACTCGACCGTCGTATGGACGCGTGCATGGTGTCGGAGATGGCGCCACGAGGAAGAAGTACTACCATGAGACCACGGAGGAGAGAAAGGAAAGACGGAGGTTAACTGAAGAAAACATCAACAAGAAGGTTGAGATTGCGGTTGAGAAGAAATCATCTCAGACAGTCGCAACAGCGATAGCTGCCGCAAAACATGTGGTTGCAGATATGTCTACTTTCTTGGTTCCGTCCGTTTTCAATTGGACCAGGAAAAATCCAGGAAAAAATGCAGCAGACTTTCCCCTTGCTGACTTCTTGGGGAGCAGCTCGACTAGCGTTGCACCGGCACCTGCTCCCGCACCGGCTCCCGCACCTGCTCCAGCACTGGACGTGCTCGGCGGTGCTTCATCTTTGGCTGAGCTCGACGCCCTCACGGTATCTGTCACACCGGCCCCCTTCAATAAATGTATAATCTCCCATTTTCGTTGCCTTTCGGATGTATCACGTCGCAGACTTTTCTTTGCAGGCCGATGAAACCCCGTGCACCATATTGTACACCATCAGCGACCAGAAGGTGGACGTGGGGAAGGCAACAATAATGGAGCCGAAGGAACCATTGTTCCACAGCCGGCCGATCCCCCCGAACGTCTTCAAGGTTTTCGTGGCCAGTGTCAAACCGGGCCACGAGAATTTGCCTCCTCTGATACTAGTGGGGGATGACAACGAGACCCCGTGGCGGCTTGGTGATTGTTGCAATGGGTGGGTCCTGTTGTGGCCAAAGAGTCTGATTCGTCTAGAGGCGGCCGGGAGCACACACGCAGCCTCAGCAAGGTATGAACATCAACACCCCACCTACCCAATTAGCGTCGGGTGTCGGGTTGGGTGATAGCGGATGGGGTAAGGAAGAGGCTCCATTAGTCGCTGATGACGTCGCCATGGATGAGGATGAGGATGACGATGGAACTCAACAGTATGTCTATACTGGCGCCTACTCAGGGTTTGAGCGTCATGTGTCGGTGCCTGAATTGCCATCTCCAAAGGCTGAACATATTATGGACGACCTTCCGGTAGTAAAGAAGTCTAGGAAGAGAGCGAGGAAAGGCAAAAAAGCTGATTCTATGATACAGCCGCCTCAGCAACCTCGTCTTCAGGACCGTATAGATATCCCCGATGAGGATAAATGGCATATCCCTGGTCAACCAATCCTACCTGCAAGAGCGCTAAGGGCCAGATTCGGCGATCTAAGGAGACTTCATGACGATGTGTTGTAGATAGAGAAAGGCCTCATCGCCTCGAAAGATCCAGGATACCAACTCTACGTGGTTAACGTTCCGCGACAAATGTCATACGTTGACTGCTTCCCCGCGGATAAGTTCTTCCTTCAATTCGATAACATATTCGACATGTTTCACGTGAAGAAGCTGGATTTTACGTTTGTCCGCCTTTATGCCTTGCACATGAACTACATCATCGGGGTTGAGCAGATACCTCATATCTGTGTCGCTGACCCGTACTACATGCACGAGGGCTTCTGCAAAGCACTGTGAATACGCGAGGGAATACATCGTCAATTTCAAGCTCGCCAATAAGGAAAAGGAGGATATTCTCGTGCCTTATCATCCCGTGTAAGTCATCCGTGCGGATATCCTTCCTTCGATTTCAATCATTCATTTGCACGGTGGAGGCTAATTAATTTGAGGTGTACTTATTTTGCACAGCGGCGGGCGCGCCGTCCTCATCATCCTCTACTCCCGATACTCCCACGCTCTTTACTTGGACTCGTTGAATAACATTCACAAAAAGGATTACACCCACATCAAGGATGTTCTCGATAGTGCTATGTTTTACTACCAAGCACGGGGTGGAGAGGTCAAGGACAAGAAGATAAGGGGCGACAGGCTCGCCTTCGGCCATAATACCGACTTCTGCTGCATCCAGCAACCGAGCGATTCTCTTAATGATGGATTCTATGTCCTACACCACATGCTGGAGTACAGATAGGATCACCAGAACCTTCGCATATCACCTAGATCTGGTGATGCCCATATTCTGCAATGGGCAAAGGACGTAGGAGATATCGAGGATCATCGACTTTGAGCTGAGTTCTATAACATCCAGTGCGAACTTGCCCAAATCATCATGAAGGAGGTTGTTGGAAAAACAGGGATGTTCTACGAAGAAGGACAAATGTCACGGGAAGACGTCCGAACATGGGTAGCCTCTCAGTGTCTCGACATGAAGCCTTTCACTAAGCTCGGGGACTATCTCCCTAACATGGATGGATGGCACGACATGTTGGAGTGATTGTCGATATATGACCGTGTCTGTTTAGTCCATACTTTCTGTATGACAAAACTTTGAGTTATGCACGATGAAACTTTATTTGTGATGTAATTAAACCATCCTCCTCCGCGACTAGCAAAGATAACTCTAATTAGGGCATTTTGGGTACGATGAACTTTGTTATTTATGCTTATGATATGTTGTTTCTATTTTTGCCAAGTGTGTCTCTTTCTGTTGCTCAACTATATATGTTGCATATCATCGACTCATGTGACGATGCAGATGCATAGATCATCGATGGCAAAGAAGTGCTATGCCAGGAGTATATATACGACGAGTGGCCGGAGTGTCAGGCCCAAGTGTACCGATTTCCGGTTTCCGAGCGACGGGCAGTAGTTAGTTTAGGTTCACGCTAATGCGAGAGAGGGATACAAACTCATGTACTGCATAGTTCCGCTCTCACTCAAAGTGATAGCTCTTCTCACGTATATCATTGTTTAGATGGATGACGATGTATTTGCAAGTAATCAAGACTTGTATCGCTATTTTCGAGATGATGATGAGAGACCACTTTGTGTTGGATGATGATTATGATGATGACATAATTTGATGAGACTAGTTGTATGTATATGCTATGATTACATTTGTATGTGTATGATATGCTAAAGATTATTGTATAAAGCCTATTCAAATACAAAACAAATATGCAGAAAAAAACTAATAAAACTAGTAGTAGTGAGGGGAAAAAGTTAGCAATAGCGCTGCCTTACCAGTAGCGCTTCCCTGTAAAAACCGCTGCTGATAATATCAGCAGCGCTCTTCACTGAAGCGCGCTACAGCTATCCATGTATAGCAGTAGCATGGGACGACAGGCGCTACTGCTACACGTTAACTGTAGCGCCTTATCAGTAGCACATCGTCCCGCGCTACTGATAGGCCTAAAACCCGCACTGCTACTAGGCTTTTCCCTAGTAGTGCAAGCAACTGTTTCATACTTTTGATGTTCTCAAACTTTTTCAACTTTCACGGAATACATAAGCATGAGCCATGGATATAACATGTTGTGGAGAAGACAAAAAGAAGGAGATAGTCTCACATCAACTAGGTGTATCAATGGGCTATGAAATCAATAGATATCAATGTGAGTGAGTAGGGATTGCCATGCAACAGATGCACTAGAGCTATAAGTGTATGAAAGCTAAAAAAGAAACTAAGTGGGTGTGCATCCAACTTGCTTGCTTATGAAGACCTAGGGCAATTTGAGGAAGCCCATCATTGAAATATACAAGCCAACTTCTATAATGAAAAATTCCCACTAATATATGAAAATGACAAATAGGAGACTCTCTATCATGAAGATCATGGTGCTACTTTGAAGCACAAGTGTGGTAATGGATAGTAGCATTGTCCCTTCTCCCTTTTCTTTTTTTTATTTTGGGCTCTTTGGCCTCTTTTTTGGGCTTCTTTTGGCCTCTTTTATTTTTTGTAAACTCCGTAGACTCATCCCAACTTGTGAAGGAATCATAGCTTCCATCATCCTTTCCTCACATGGGACAATGCTCTAATAATGATGATCATCACACTTTTATTTACTTACAACTCAAGAATTACAACTCGATTCTAGAACAAGATATGACTCTACATGAATGCCTCATGTATATGAGAACAATATGACAATGATGGTGCATGCCTTCATAAATGGAGTGGTGGAAGTTGCATGGCAATATATCTCGGAATGGCTATGGAAATGCCATAATAGGTAGGTATGGTGGTTGTTTTGAGAAAGGGTATATGGTAGGTGTAATGCACCGACGAAAGTTGCACGACACTAGAGAGGCTAGCAATGTTGGAAGGGTGAGAGTGCGTATAATCCATGGAGTCAACATTAGTTATAAAGAACTCACATGCTTATTACAAAATTCTATTAGCTATCGAAAAAAGTACTACACGCATGATCCTAGGGGGATATATTGGTAGGAAACTACCATCGCTCGTCCCCGACCGCCACTCATAAGGAAGACAATCAATAAATAAATCATGCTCCGACTTCATCACATAACGGTTCATCATACATGCATGCTACGGGAATCACAAACTTTAACACAAGTATTTCTACCAATCCACAATTACTCACTTGCATGACTCTAATATCAACATCTTTATATCTCAAAACAATATGCAAGGAATCAAACTTCTCATAGTATTCAACGCTCTTATATGAAAGTTTTTATTATATCCCTCTTGGATGCCCATCATATTAGGACTAAATTCATAACCTAAGAAAATTACCATGTTGTTTAGAGACTCTCAAAATAATACAAGTTAAGCATGAGAGTTCAACAATTTCTATAAAATAAAGCCACCGCCGTGCTCTAAAAACATATAAGTGAAGCACTAGAGCAAATTCCCTAGCTCAAAGGATATAAGTGAAGCACAAAGAGTATTCTAATAAATCACGATTTATGATGTCCCTCTCAAAAGGTGTGTACAACAAGCATGATTGTGGCAAACTAAAAAGTAAAGACTCATATCATGCAAGACGCTTCAAGCAAAACACATATCATGTGGTGAATAAAAATATAGCCTCAAGTAAATTTACCGATAGATTGAAGACGAAAGAGAGGATGCCATCCAGGGCTTCCACAAGCTTAGATGCTTGGTTGTCCTTGAGTATTACCTTGGGGTGCCTTGGGCATCCCCAAGCTTAGGCTCTTGCCACTCCTTATTCCATAGTCTATCAAATCTCTACCCAAAACTTGAAAACGTCACAACACAAAACTCAATAGAAAACTCATGAGATCCGTTAGTATAAGAAAATAAATCATCGCTTTTGGTACCGTTGTTAACTCATTCTTTATTTATATTGGTGTAATATATACTTTATTCCAACTTTTCCATGGTTCATACCACCCGATACTACCCATAGATTCATCAAAATAAGCAAACAACACATAGAAAACAGAATATGTCAAAAACAGAACAGTCTGTAGCAATCTGAAAACTTTGTATGCTTCTGTAACTCCAAAAATTCTGAAAAATTTGGACAATCTGAGAACTTTGTATATCAACCTTGTGTAAGGAATTCAGATCAAAAGCACTCTGCTATGATACTCTAATTTTTTTTACTGGGCGCAAAAGTTTCTGTTTTTTGAGCAAGATCAAATCAACTATCACCGTAAGCCATCTCAAAGGTCTTGGCTCAAACACTAATTAAAACACCAAAACACAATTACTACAGAGGTAGTAGTGTTTATTTATTGAAATACAAAACCAAAACCAAAAAGATAAAAATAAAATTGGGTTGCCTCCCAACAAGCGCTATTGTTTAACGCCCCTAGCTAGGCATAAAACGTAGATCTAGGTATTGTCATATTTGGTATGCAATACATAAGTAGCCCTCATAATAGATTCATATGGCAATTTTTTTTCTTGGAAACTGAAATATAATGTTTTCTTCTTTCATATCAATAATTGCACCAATCATTCTAAGGAAATGTCTAACAAGAATAATAGGACATGTAGGATTGCAATCTATATCAAGCACAGTGAAATCTACAGGCACATAATTCCTATTTGCAACAATAATAACATCATTAATCCTTCCCATATGTTTCTTAATAGTGGTATCCGCTAGGTGCAAATTTAAAGAACAATCATCAAATTCAGGAAACCTAACACATCACATAAAGTTTTTGGAATTGTGAAAACGCTAGCACCCAAATCACACAAAGCATGGCACTCATAATCTTTAATTTTAATCTTAATATTAGGTTCCTACTCATCATAAAGCTTTCTAGGGATTGAAACTTCCAACTTAAGTTTTTCTTCAAAAGATTTCATCATAGCATCAACGATATGTTAAGTAAAAGCCTTATTTTGATTATAAGCATGAGGATAATTCAACATGGATTGTAACAAGGAAATACAATCTATCAAAGAACAATTATCATAATTAAAGTCCTTGAAATCCAAAAGAGTGGGTTCATTGCTACTTAAAGTTTTGACCTCTCCAATCCCACTTTTATCAAATTTTGCATTAAGATCTATAAACTCCGAATCATTGGTACGCATTCTAGCTAAGTTGAATCATCTCCAGTCCCATCTTTATTAATATTTAATATTAGAAAACAAAGATTCAATAGGAGCCACACCAATCACTTTAAGATCTTCATCATTATTATCACAAAGAAATAGAAGAACACGCTTTTACAAACCAATCTCGCTCAGCACGCATCTTAGCGGTTCTTTCTTTACACACATCAATAGAAATTTTAATAGCTTTTAGAGATTCATTAATATCATGCTTGGGTGGCATAGATCTAATCTTCAAAGAATCAATCTCAAGATAGATTATGTCGACGTTCCTAGCCAAATCATTAATCTTAAGCAATTTTTCTTCAACCATATCATTGAAATTCTTTTGAGTATATAAAATCTTTAATATTGTTCACAAGATCAGAGGGCATCTTATTATAATTTCCATAAGAATTATTATAGGAATTACCATAATTATTAGAGGAATTACTAGGAAACAGCCTAGGATTGAAATTTCCTCTATACGCGTTTTGTTCCTACCAACAAAATCCACATCCATAGATTCATTATTATTCTTAATCAAACAAGACAAAGGCATATCATTAGGATCAATAGGAGCACTCTTACTATCAAATAATTTCATTAATTCATCCATCTTTCCACTCAAAGTATTAATTTCTTCAATCGCATGCACTTTTTTATTAGTGGAAGATCTTTCGGTATGCCATTGAGAGTAATTTGCCATAATATTATCTTGGAGTTTAGTAGCTTCTCCTAATGTGATTTCCATGAAATTACCACCCGCTGCGGAATCTAAAAGATTTCTAGATTCAAAACTCAAACCCTAATATATTTTTTGTATAATCATCCATAAACTTAAACCATGAGTAGGGCAATTTCTTATCATCAATTTCATCCTCTCCAAAGATTGTGCAACATGTTCGTGATAAAGTTGCTTAAAATTCAATATATCGTTCCTAAGGGAGATGATCTTAGCGGGAGGAAAATACTTGGAAATAGAAGCATCTTTACACTTATTCCATGAATCAATACTAGTTTTAGGCAATGATAAAAACCAAGTTTTAGCACGATCTCGTCGAGAGAACGGAAATAACTTTAATTTAATAATATCATTATCCACATCTTTTTTCTTTTGTATATCACGCAACTCAGCGAAAGTGTTTAGATGGGATTCAACATCTTCACTAAGAAGGCCGGAAAATTGATCTTTCATAACAAGA
This sequence comes from Triticum timopheevii, assembly GCA_963921465.1. Taxonomy (NCBI): domain Eukaryota; kingdom Viridiplantae; phylum Streptophyta; class Magnoliopsida; order Poales; family Poaceae; genus Triticum; species Triticum timopheevii. The sequence goes on from OY997266.1 coordinate 371,247,703, forward strand.
TTTAGCAAAGAAGAATTAATTTCACAAGATTCCACACTAGTGGCGGGAGCAATCGGAGTACTAATAAAATCATTATTATTAGTATTGGAAAAGTCACATAACTTGGTATTCTCTTGAGTCATCATGACAAAGCAAGCAATCTAGCACACAAGCAACCAAAAAGCAAATGAAAAGACGAACGAAAGAAGGGCGAATAAAAAGGAAAATCTTTTTGTGTTTTTCTGAAAATGTTTTAGAAGTGGGGGAGAGGAAAACGAGAGGCAAATGGCAAATAATGTAATGCAAGAGACGAGCATTTATGGTGGGTACTTGGTAGGCTTGATGTAGAACCTCCCTGGCAACGACGCTAGAAATTCTTCCTGCTACTTCTTGAGCTTGCGTTGGTTTTTCCCTTGAATAGGAAAGGGTGATGCATCAAAGTAGAGATAAGTATTTCCCTCAGTTTGAGAACCAAGATATCAATCCAGTAGGAGGTACAAGCAAGTCTCCAATCTATGCACCTGCACAAACAATCAAACACTTGGACCCAACGCGATAAAAGGGTTGTCAATCCCTTAACGGCCACTTGCAAATATTAGATCTGATAGAGATAGATATAAAAGATTACTAACATGTAAAATAAAGTAAAAAGAAATAAATTGCAGCAAGGTATTTTGGGGTTTTTTGGTTTATAGATCTGAAAATATTTGGTGGAAAATAGATCCGACGGCCATAGCTTTCACTAGAGGCTTCTCTCTTGAAAGAAAGCATACGGTGAGTGAACAAATTACTGTCGAGAAATTGATAGAAAAGAGCAAAGTTATGACGATATCCAAGGCAATGATTATGAATATAGGCATCACGCCTGTGTCAAGTAGACTGAAACGATTCTGCATCTACTACTATTACTCCACACATCGACCGCTATCCAGCTTGCATCTAGAGTATTAATTTCATAAAAACGGAGTAACGCCTTAAGTAAGATGACATGATGTAGAGGGATAAACTCAAGCAATATGATAAAAACCCCATCTTTTTACCTTTGATGACAATAATACAATACCTGCCTCGCTACCCTACTATGTCGCTGGGTGAGGACACCGCAAGATTGAACCCAAAACTAAGCACCTCTCCCATTGCAAGAAGAACCAATCTAGTTGGCCAAATCAAACCGATAATTGAAAGAGAAATGTAAAGATATAAAATCACGCATATAAGAATTCAGAGAAGATTCAAATAATATTCATACACAATCTGATCATAAATTCATAATTCATTGGTCTCGACAAACACAGCGCAAAAGAATATTACATCAGATAGATCTCAAAAACATCGAGGAGAACATTGTATTGAAGATCAAAGAGAGAGAACAAACCATCTAGCTACTAGCTATGGACCCGTAGGTCTGAGGTGGAGTACTCATGCTTCATCAGAAGGGCAACATAGCTGATGTAGAAGCCCTTCATGATCAAATCCCCCTCCGGCAGGATGCCGGAAAAGGCCCCTAGATGGGATCTCACGGGTACAGAAGGTTACAATGGCGAAAAAGTATTTTGTTGGATGCTTCTGGTCATTTGGGAATATTTCAGAATTTATATTCCAAGAATTAGGGTTAGAGGAGCTCCGGGGGGCCCACAAGCCCTCAGGGCGCGCCTCCCTAGGGCGCCCCCCTGAGGCTTGTGGCCACTTCGGGTCTCCTCTGACTTCATCTTCAAGTCCTACGTGTGTCTTCTGGTCCAAGAAAAATCATCGCGAAAGTTTTATTCCGTTTGGACTCTGTTTGATATTCCTTTCCTGTAAAACTCAAAAATAAGGAAAAAACAAAAACTGGCACTGGGCTCTAGATTAATATATTAGTTTCAAAAATAATATAAAATAGCATATTAATGCATATGAAACATCCAAAACAGATAATATAATAGCATGGAACAATAAAAATAGATATGTTTGAGACGTATCAGTCCATTCTTGTCTGGCCTGAACCACCATCCACCCACCCATCCCACCTTCCTCTCCCCCTTTCTCTCTCTCCCCACCCACCCACCTATCGCACGAGTCCACCCATCCCACGGGCGACAGAGGCAAGAGAGGAGCTCCTACGCGTCGTGTGTCGTCGCCGCCGCGGCTGCAAAGGAGATCTCCCTTGACTCTCTATTCCACCACCACCAGAAGAAGAGCTCTTGCGTGAGGCGCACCCAGCCCCGCCTCGCATCTTGCTGCCAGGCGCACATCAACGGCGATATCAAGACCCTCCCCATCGAGCGGCCGCTCCGCTTGCCCGACTTCGCGGTGTGCCGGCTCCACCTCTTTCGCGCCACGCCGGATCTGGCAGCTTGTCGTGGGGCGAGTCCATGCCCATACTTAGGGTTTTCCTCTTCCCCGTGCCCGGTCTCGCCGCCGACGCTGGTGCCCAAGCAGGAGCAGCGGGAGTGGTCCCTCGACCTCAAGTCCGTCAACCCGCCTCATCCATAGGTGATGCCGCCGCCGCAACTGTTGCAGCAGCTATGGATGCGCTACCTCGAGGAGCTCATGGCACTCCTCCGCAGGAGTCGTGTTAATTCCTCTTTGTGTGTTCGCACATGAACACGTCACCGTGTACCTCCAACGCCGAGGGTGATGCACCGCAACTCACGTCGAAGGAGACCCGTCCGGAAGCACGATACACAATCCGGCGGGTGCTTTTGAGGACCCGAAACCCCACGCACCCGGAGGGACCCCTTCTGGACGCGCGGCGGCTATGGGCTGCCCTAGGTCGATTCGCTCACCCCTAGAGCCTCGAGGATCATTGCCCTTCAACACGAAGAACAAACGAAGAACGAAAGAGAAAGAACAAGGGAGAGATGTAAAAAAAGTAGGGTAAAATGTAGTATATTGATTTGTTGATTGTGTGTTGTTCAATCAACGGTCACCTCTCATCTATTTATGAGGCGGCTAGACTTCGCGTAGAAGAAAAGGACTAAAAAATCCGTCCAAAACGTCAAAAACCCTAACCTAATTCGGATAGGAATCTTTGACAATTTTTCGGATCAACTTGGAGCCACCGAGTGGTTTGCTTTCGTCCCACCGAGTTAACGTGGCCGACCTTCTATAATCTTCTATATCTAACTCGGTCTCACCGAGTCAAATCAACTCGGTCGGTCCGAAATGGTTTTGCAGCTTCTGTTTCTGACCTTATTTTGCCTCCACATGTTGCATATGACCTCGGATTAAGACACTTTTTATATCAAACTCAACCGTTTCAACATAACTTTCATGTTGAAACATTTTCCATCAGAGGCCATATTAATTGAGTTTCGTATCATTCTTTAATCTGGTGTCAGCATGAGCATCTCTGAACTTGTCATAACTTTTGCATCCAAGTTCTGTTTTAGACCATCTTCATATCCGTCTTGATCTTCTCGAAGAGAGCCATTCATGTTGTGCCGTTGTCATGGTGACTTTCAATCATAAGTTTGAATTAGCTTGACATAGCTTAAAGCAACTTTTACGATTGTGTCACTTTTGAGTGTCAACATTGTGGAAAGACGATCTCCTTTTTCGCGTATCTCCTTGTCCGCCCGTGTGTGTGTCCAAATGGGTAGCACCGTTGAGTGCACCGGCTGGAGACGCATGTTTGCCCGTCCACGAAGCGACCCACACACAAAAAACGAACATCTTTCGTGTCCGTTTGGGTCTCGCGGTTGGAGTTGCCCTTACGTTTGCGTCATTTCTCCTCGTGGTCGTGCAGTGCAGAAGTCACAGTGTTTTCATGAGCTCCGTAATTCATGTTGTGCGAGTGTATATTGTGGTTATGCAGGCGCAACTACTGCTGTGCCACAATCCACATGACCCGTGCCGCACGCCGCACGTACGCCTTCCTACCTTGGCCGCGCCTATATAGCGGTTCATTCTGTTGTATCAGTCTGATCCCTACACGGGTATACACGGACTTCTCATTGGATTGACTCCGTGCCATCCGCAGGCTCGTCTCGCACCGCGTACCCCTGGCGCCATGCAATCCCTCGGGCATCCCACCTCTGCGTCGGAACTGAGGGCGCTCGCCTGGACGACGCTCCTTGTTCCGATGTGCGCCGTCTACGCGCGCTCCGCCTGCCGCCGCCTCCGTCCGGGCTGGCCCCGCGTCGCCACACTCCTCCCGACGCTCCCCGTCTTCATCTACCTGCCGTGCTTGTTCAACTCCTACCACCTCCGCCTCTTCTCAACCTTCTTCCACACCTGGCTCGCCGCCAACAAGCTCGTCCTCCTCGCGTTCGACCTCGGCCCGCTCAAGCCATCCCTGCCCCTCCTCCCGTTTCTCCTCTGCACCGGCCTGCCCATCAGGCTCCGCGAAGGTCCACAGCCTACCAGCCATTCTGCGTCACCGGGACCGTCCGCCGCCGATTTCCTTGTCCCCTGCGGCCGCAGCGTTCTCTTCCTCACCGGCCTCGCCCTGCTCTTTCCACACACTGGTTCGCTCCCTCTCTACGTCGTCCACTACCTCTACTGCGCACAGATCTTTCTCACGCTCGATCTCGTCTTCTCTTCCGTCGGCCTCGTCGCCGCTGCCGTGCTGGGCTCGGCCATGGAGAGGCAGTTCAGAGCGCCGCTCGTCGTCGCGTCGGTTAACGACTTCTGGGGCCGGCAGTGGAACCTGATGGCGGTGGACCTCCTCCGAGCGTCGGCGTACAAGCCGGTACGAGACCGGTGGGGCCGAGACGCCGGCGTGCTGGCCGCGTTCCTCATGTCGGGCGTCCTCCACGAGCTGCTCTACTGGTACATGACGCTGGAGCCGCCCACGGGCGAGATGCTGCTCTTCTTCATGCTCCAGGCCGCTTTCCACGTCGCCGAGCGGTGGGCGAGGGTTGCCGGGCTGTGGCGACCGCCCAAGGCGGCGGCGTACCTTATTGGCACCACCTTTATGGTCGTCACCATATCGGAGCTCTTCTTCGGGCCGTTCATCAGAGCCGGCATAGACGTGCGTATGATTCAGGAGGCCGCCGACGCGGTGGGGTTGGTTAGGGCCGTCGCTAAGCGTCTCATCGTCCGTCTATTTGGGGATGCTTCGAGTTAGAGACAGAAGAGCAACATTCAGCTGTCAGGATATTTCGGGCTTTTCATACTAGGTATAATCTGTGGCCGCTATGCTTGCTTGGTTTCTTCTATTTTCCTGATTCTACTTCTGCCAAACAAGTTAAGGAAAGGTTTAGTATTGTTGTTAGTGAGGGTTCGACGAACATTAGGGAGATTGAAGATGAATTGAACGTGTACTGTACTTTATTTCTCCCTGGAGATGTAACCTCTTCCTATTGGTCCAAATAAGTATGTCATGCATTTCTTTTTTTAAAAGACAAAACACTTTATTCTTTTGAAACAACAAGTACATCCTTTGTGAGAAAGGTTACAATTTTGTCTAAAGGCTCCTCAAACCAATCAAAGAGGCGGATGAAATCTAGCCAGTCTAGCGAGCTCATGAGCGACCATATTCGCTTCTCTATTACAAATGCTCAAACGAAGAAATAGGAAAATCACAGGCAAAATGATAACAGTTGTCAAAATCCATTGCCGTCGCCCCCGCAGATTGTCCTCCATTCTTCATGGTGTCAATAACCTTCAAATTGTCCGAGTCAATGACGAGACGATTGCATGGCGTCCTTTGTGTGATAGACAGAATCTGAGGGCCAAAGGTTCAGTCATTAATCCATCAGCACACAAATCGATCCACACCCCCCCCCCCCAACCCGCAGTGAATTGGACTTTGTCATCCCCCAAGACTGCTCCGGCAGTGCCCCTAAGGAGGTTTTGATCAAAAGATGCGTCAACATTAAGTTTGACAAAGCCACTAGGGGGCTGGTCCAACCCCCATTTATCATAGCAGCCTTAGGAGAAGAAGCAATTATAAAGTTAGTCATAAGCGCGTGAATAGAGATGTGGAGGTCATTCTGAACTTTCTCCTCATGGACCAGTTTACGACGTTTCCACCCCAGATATCTAGCAGTAATGACTGTGATCTCCCGAAAATTCTCCACAATGTATAAATACTGCTCTCGTAAAAGAAGTAGGAATCTGGAACTACCTCCCCACCACGATCAACTTCGCAAGCTCTATTAATGAGTTCGTCCATCCCCAACCTCCTCCAAACTTCTGTTCCTTTATTATAGAGAAATAACACGTGTTTTGTATCTTCTTGACCAGGGATGCAACACAGACTTTGAGGTGAGACATTCAGGTGTCTATTAGCAAGCATAACATGACACAACAGTGTACCATGCAACGTACGCCAAATAAAGATCTTAACCTTTGCAGGGCACGAGAGCTTCTAGATACCAAATAGGATTAACAGTGGTTTGTCCCATTCCGTTAGTACATCTTAGTTTAGTTCCATGTTGATGATCCCATTCGACAAAAAAGGTTGGCCAAACCGAAAACAAACTATTTTTCGTAAAACTCCGAGCGATAAATATTGCATTTCATGTAGAGGGAAAGGGGTAGTAAGGACCTGTTGTGCACTAATAGGACACAAAGGTTGTTTAACTAGATTGGCATTCCAATTATTAGAAGTCGGATCAATAAAGTCCACCACCCGGGATAACAAGTGCCCCCCTCTTGAAGTGACAACTTTTCTGGAAGCACAATATGAAATCCACGCATCCTCCCAAATATCAACTTTCTGACCATTTTCAACTCGCCAGATATAATTAACCATGCTTCAGAGAATTCACGCATGCCATGATACTTTGCCAAGTATAAGAAGGTCCTTTTTTTAACTTGGTTTTCAATAGATCGCCATTAGGAAGGTACTTCAATCTCAAAATAGTAGCACATAAAGAGTCATGTTCTCAAGAAGACACCATGCCTGTTTTGCCAACATCGCCAGATTGAAACAGTGGATATCCTGAAAACCCATCCCTCCTGGTGAATCTAGATAGAAAATGGAAAGGGTATGGGCTGCCTGTGTCATGCTGGCTAGGCTGGGCTTTGAGACTAGTAGTAAAAAAATTGTAGCGCCGGAGGCAAGGCTTTAAGACTGTTAAAGCCCCTTAGTAGATTCATCACTGCCTCCAACATATATTTTTCCCTTTAAACCACTTATTTTCTTGATAATACGATCTATCAGATATTGAAAACAATCAGTTTTATCCAACCACACATTGGCAGGCAAGCCTAAATATTTATCATTTAGGGCTTCTGTCATGATATTCAAAGTTACACACATTTGTTCTCTCTTCACTCCAATTAGGACTGAAAAAGATACTTGACTTATCAACACTTACCAATTGCCCAGAAGCGGCACAATACAAATCCAGAATTGACTTCAAGTGTCTCAGCATTGTGCATATTAGCCCTTATGAGGATCAACGAGTCATCAACAAAGAGAAGTTTGGTGATAGGCGAGCATCTCTGCAAGCCTTCACTCCCAAGGTACTACCATTCTCCACAGAGAGCAGTGATTCCCTCCGTACATAATAAAATAGATAGGGAGATAAATGGTCGCCCTGCTTAAACCTCTTGTTGGCTTGAAATTTTCACTTTCTTCCACATTAAAGTTAACCCGGTATTCAATAGTGGATACACATTGCATAATAAGATTTACTCAATTCTCTCGAAAGCCTAATTTTAGCATATTCTCTTTCAAGAAAGACCACTCAACCCGGTGAGAGAGAGTATCTCATATGTTTCCATAGGCTGTGGTGCTAGAGAAGTTGATAGGGGTTCTGTTTATTATGGGTTTAAGACGATGAAAACCACTCATGCTTCATTGTGTTTATCTCCTTGGACTGTCTCTCTTGGCTAAAGTTTATTTACAATAAGAAAAAAACTATGTTGGTGCGTAAGACGATTTACAAAAAAGATGGGGTTAAAATGACCAATGTGTTTTTGTAACCGCTGAAACAGTAGGAGAGAGGCTAAAATGACCAATATACCTTTGAACATACAAAATAACGTAAAAATGTGTGTTAAGCTGGGTCTTTGGGGATTTTCTCTCTTTGAAGGGCCAACAAAGCCGAGTGCACACACACCCAAGTTGCTCCGTGGTGTGGCCAGACGAAACCTAAGTCGTTGCGAGGAGACCTCCTCCCAAGCGCATTAAGCTCCAGGTAAAGGAGCCATCTCTCACATGCCCCTACTCCATGGGCCGGTCCAACAACGGGGCAAGTGCTTTCTTCCCTGGTCGCTCGGTATGGTTAGACCTCTCGCGGTTAACTGGTCCACCTTGACCGTTGACTTTTTGAGAAAATAGAAAAATTAAAAAAGGAGGGAATCAAAAAAAAAAGTCCAAGCGTTCATGTTTACGGATTTGACAAAAATTCGCAGAATTGAAAAAAATTCACATACTCAAAAAATTATTTGTGGATTTGTAAAAAATTCATGGATTGTAAAACTTTCATGCATTTTAAATGTTCATTAATTGTCAACAAGTTCGAGGCTAGGAAAGGTTTGCAATTCTTAAAAAGTTCACAAAAAATGAAAAACTTACCCAAAAATTTATGAAATTTGGAAAAAGGTCCACAAATTTGAGAAAAGTTCACGAAATTGGAAAATGTTTTTGAATTTGAAAATAAATCACGAGTTTTAAAAAATAAAATAAAACAAAAAAAGGAAAAAGGAAAGGAAAACAAAAACCGAATAAAACCATTCCATAAAAAACAAAACAAAAAAATGGACTGAAGCTTCCGAAATCGGTCAGGAAGGTTCTGGAAGCTACCATAAACTGAAGAGATAGCTTCACTCCCGTGCTGCCTTAGGGCATGTACAATGGTTCTATCTTAAGATTGCCACATAAGATAAATGATGAGGTGGAGGAGAGATCTCTCATAAGAAAAGGCTTGTAGCACAATATGTCTCATCACGTTTTTAGGAATAACTAATTATTGAAGATAAGGCTAACAGATGACCCATTATACACAATTTTTTTTATCATCTCTAAATTACATGCAAGACTTAAGATAAGACTATCTTATCAGTCATTGTATTAAACGATGGAAGTGGGTGTGTGTCATCTACGAATAATGAAGAAACCGGCGGGCCGAACAGGATTTACTTTTGCATTTTTGTTGTGAGATTAAGATTTATCCTTTGTCGGACTCCCTCTATGTGACGCGTTCTGCGTCAAAATGCATGGGATCGCACATGGCGGCGTCCTACTGGGCCAACCCGCGTACTATTAACGAGCGGGTAACTGCCCTTGCCAAAACATACAAGCGGCAACTATAGTGGTTCAGAATCGCACTGGTCTGGTTTACTATAGCAGTGTTTTGTAAAAACACGAACAATTTTTGAAAACATGTGAACATATTTTTTAATAAAGCGAGCGTTTTTCAGACATGGATATTTTTTCGAAAGTTGTGAACAAATTTACAAACCAGGAACAATTTTTAATTGTGAATATTCTTTTGAAAATATGAATTTAAAAAAAATCAAATTTCTTTAAAGTTTGAACATTTTTTCAAACTTGATTTTTTTTCAAAATTTGTGAACATTTTTAACAACCCAAACATTTGTTGGAAACCCGTTTTTTTAATTATGAAATCTTTTCGCCGACATCTATACCTAGTAATAAATGGGCTATTACTTCTGTTGGTACGTCATGGAAATTTCCTCCAAAGTTGCAAACTATTATCCACAAATGCCACCTATCAGTGAGACAAAACGTTTCACACAGGGCAATTCCCCGCCTAGGCAGCCCAAAGCGCCGGCCCATGCAGCCTGCTTTCAATTTTTTTCAATTTTTGTTTTTTCTACTTTAAATAATTTGGTACTTCAAAAATCAAATATTAAAAAAAATGTGAAATTTTAAATAAAATGTGTAATAATTATAAAACGTTTGTGGATTCAAAAAATGTTCGTGATAAAAATATATTGGCTTATTCAATAATATTTAATTTTTGAAAAGAAATGTTTGGGAAATCAAAACAAATTCTTGATTTTATAAAATATTCATGTTTTAAAAAATGTTAATGAAATTGACCAAAATTCCATAATTCAAAAAATATTCATGAATGGAAAAATATCCTAAAATGTCAAAAACAGTTCATGGCTTACAAAATAGTTTATTCATTCATAAAATGTCTGCTAATTCAAAAAATGATCATGCATTTCATCATTAAATCAAATAAATGTGTGTTAAATAAAAACAATGTTGGTGAATTTCATAAATTGCTCCATCAATTTCCAAAAAATGTTCGTAGATTCTAGAAATGTTCTCAGAGTTAGGAAAATTGTTATAAAAATATTCACAATTTTCAAAAGATGTCTGCAAGTAGTATAAAATGTGCATGAATTGGAAAAAATCTTAATTTTAGAAAATGTTTAAAAATTTGTAAAAATGTTCACAATTTCAAGTATGAGCATGAGTTTAAAAAAATGTTGATAATTTCAAAAATTGTTCATGATTTCACGAAATTGAGACTGATAGTGTATCTCAATGATGCAGCAAAATGTGGTCATGGCCATCGGATATTATGATATATTTTTCGTTTCTTCCATTGCAATGCTTAGGCACTTTTGCTAGTATTAAAAAATTTAAATACAATTTGTCAACAGGAACAATTTTTGAAAGGTGCACTATTTTCAAATTCCCAACTATTTTATGAAAATGTGAAGAGTTTTTGAACGTATGAAGAATATTTGAATACGTGAGTTTTTTTTAAATGCGGACATTTTTCTTTGAAATTTCTGGAAAAAAACAGAAACTTGAATATATTTTATAACTTCAAACATATATTTGAAATTCAAACATTTGTTGATACACTTGTTATCTTGTATTAGCCTTTTTTTCTGGGTTGTACTACTTTTATATGTATTTGATATGTTGCAGAATATGTTGGATGTGTGCGTCCATAGATGCAGAAGCGAGGGATATACCCTCTCCTTTTATCGAGGAAAAAACATAAAAAATGAATCACTCCTTACTGCATGTGTTTTTCCTACTATTCGTTGCTCCTATGTTTGATGACATTTATTTGGCAGAATTGGCACACCCAACCTAGTTCAAAGGATCATTTCCACTCCTTAAGGAAACGATCATCTCATTGAAATTGCGAGAAGAAGGCTAAAAGTTTCATGTGTACCCTCATTCAGAAACTGTGAGCTTATGTTTCTCGACTTAGTCATTACAACAGTGAGCACACATCCGACAACCTTGTTGTCCTATAATCATCTCTAGGTTTTGTTGGCCTACCCTGAGACCGCCACCCATCTTGACCTTTGATGTCACCTTTTGCTCCCACGATTTGGTGCATGATGCTTTTCTTGGTTGATCTTTGGCACACCCCCTGCCGTCAAGCCTATTAACTATGATAACATTATTTTGCGTCATGATTGGTGGGCTACATTTTCTAGTGCAACTCAAAACCCCTCGGTCTAGTTTGTTCATTGGAGTGACTAGAAATATTATGTGGCACATCTGTGAAAAGAACTAAATAAATCGATCCCCCAAGGAGATCATTCCTCCACTCTCCAAGTCACCATGGCGAAAGACTTGATTGACCTTTGGTGGTACTCCCTCCGTCCGGGTGTATAAGTCATTCGCGTAGTTCTAGGTCATCGATTTGAGGAATTAAATATGTGTTATATGTCATGAAAAGTATATCACTAGATTTCCACGCGGATGTAGTTTCTAAATATATATTTTTTGTCACATATAATACATATTTAGATAGTTAAATTATCGACCTAGAACTACGCGAATGACTTATACACCGGGACGGAGGTAGTAGTGTTGTTTTCACCATATTTTTCGTTTTTTTTGTTCTTTCACTCTATTTATTCTCTTCCTGGGATGCCTATACACAAAGTGGTTTATTATTTAACCGAATGACAATGCTCCTGCCTTCTTTCATAAAGAACACATATTCCACTATATTCCTAGATAATATTGGGTTGGACAACATAAGGCTTTCACTAGACACTCATTTTTGTACTCTAAATTTGGATTAATGGATCGTGCATGGTGCATGGTGGGTCGTCTGTGTAGTAGTTTCATTTCAAACAAGGCAACCATAATTAAATTCATGTAGAATGCAAAATTTTGATTTGATGCTACTATCAAAACATTTCTAGATTGAACTAATGATATTTAAAACTATAACCAAGCGAAAACACCACAGATATATTTGTCAGAGTATCATGCCTTTATGGTTTTTCACTAACAAAATCATTCAAATGAGGTCAATGTCGCACAACAATAGTGTAAAAATTAATTGAAAAATGATTGAACATGAGGGGCACTAAATATATGATTTGTTACCTTACATGTCCATTTTCCTTTAAATAATCTTCAATATATTTGTTTGGACAATAGTCCAATCTATAGGAATTTTCCCTCGTGGATTAAATCGTTTTTGTGAGCGCAATCTATAGAAATATATTCTAAGATTAAATTGCACTACATTCATGGAATTTGTTTAATTGACTCCTAGTCTCTTAACTTTTGTACAATCTATATATATTCTTTATGTTGCCATGAAACATAGTTTTAATCTTATAGAAAAACGCATGTCCTAGCGATGTTGCAATTTTTTGTTTTGTCGGCAACTTGCCATTTGTTTGTTATACTTATTGTATCTCTCTATAATGTAAGTCAACGGGCAATTTTTTCTTTCTTGGTATTGAAAATGATTGTTTTTGTTAGGAAACATAGACACACATACATCCACCCTTATGAATACATGTACACACACACCCTACTACTATGAGATGTGTGACTTGTTAGAGAGAGAAAGTAACATTCTATCAAATGACCAAGAGCATCTCCAACGTTGACTCGCAAACCAGAAATCACATCCGTCCGCGGATAGGGCGAACCAGTCAGCGGACACGGATGCGGGAGTCAGTCATCCAAAACTAGCCGCATATGACCAGTTTCATTTTAAATGAAATTTAATGAAATTGATCAAATTGATTCAAACTCAAACAAACCGGACGATATTCATTTAAACTAGGATATTTTTTACATAATTAAAGTTGGACATATTTTGTCCAATGAACTAAAAACCTTACAAAAAAACTTAACCCTATAGTACCCTATACATGACAGTGACCTCGTAGGCCATGCCGACTGGCTGGTGGCTTCTCCATCACCGTCGTCGGAGCCATTATCGGGGTCCTCATTGTGGGGCTTGGGGCGGTGGAAGGGCGCGCCGATGGGGCAGGGTTTCCCGACAGCCGCCTCACTCTCGCAGACTGTCCTCTTCGCTTGCTCCTGCGCTGTGGGCAGTGCGACCGCGGCCACCGACAACGTGGGCGGGGGAGAGGGCTGCAGGCCTTGGAGGAGGCGGCGATGGTGGTGGACTCAAGGAGAGACCACTCCTGGCCGTATGTGGCCATCTCCTCATCTCGGCAGTGGAGATGAAGCTTGCTCGTCTCCGCCATCGTCTTGGAGTAGTCTAGGGCCTTGGCGTGGCCGGTTGTGGGTCCGCCGTGATGTGTGGTGGCGTGACATTGGAGTCCATAGACTCCAGCAGGCGCGTCACGTTGCGCCTATCGCACTGGCTTCCCTCCTAGTCGACATACTTCTCGCTGTTAGGGCACTCCGGGAGGACAAACTGTTGTCGCCGCCAAGATAATGGCAAATGCGGCCACACCCCTTCATGACAATCGGATGTGACATGACGTGATGAGTTTGACGGGGTGGTGGCGAGCGCCTCTCCTCCATGACGTGGCGGGGCAGCGAATAGCGGCACTCCTCCTTGAAGCATAGGTGTTGAGGGGTTATTTTTACACTCCTCTAACCCGAGTTTAAACAAAGATATTTCATAAAACTGAGATATTCGCTCCAATATTACTACTAATGACTAATGAATGCAAAGGATTCCGAATACCCTATCTTTATTTTGTTTTCATAGGAAATGGGCTATTTATGGACAAAATCAAGGCAATACATGAAAAGGAGTAAAGTGGAGATAGATGAGATCAAGTGGGAGGCGTAGCAGAGGAACCACAACAAAGGACGACGTTCCATACGACCATCTCCGCTCGTATGGATGGTTGTATGGCCTGCCAATGGAGCCGCCTGATACCCCAGAACAACCTTTATAAAAGGCCCAACACCAAATGAGCAAAAAAACAATCACACACATCACCATCTTCACAGCAGTCATCTCCATCAACCCTAGCCGCCGCCATTTAACGTCTACATCTCTATAGCCATCGCCGTCATCACCACCAAAGTTCTCAGTCATCTCGACATACTTTGTAATCGTGTATCACACCCATCATTTATCGTAAGACATATTATCAATCAATCAATCTTCATGATGTGTTCTTTAATGATTTCTTCGTGTGATCCAATCTCCATGTGTAAGTAGTTTGGTAAGGTTATGGGTTGAGGCAAAGCATTGCAACCCGATGTATTTGTTGGAGGGGTCGATGGAAGTACATTGAATCAATTTCTCGTATGTGTAACATAAAATTGCTTCATAGTTGTATCTTGTCTCGTGTGACGCCCCCGATTCAACCGTACACTAATCATACACGCAAATGTGTACGATCATGATCACGGACTCACGGGAGGATATCACAACACAACTCTAGACACAAATTAAAATAATACAAGCTTTATATTACAAGCCATGGGCCTCAAGGGCTCGAATACATCAGCTTGAATACAAATGAGTCAGCGGAAGCAACATTATCAGGGTACAGACATGAGTTAAACAAGTTTGCCTTAAGAAGGCTAGCACAAAAGCAACATTGATCGAAAAGGCAAGGCCTCCTGCCTGGGAGCCTCCTAACTACTCCTGGTTGTCGACGGCCTCCACGCAGTAGTAGGCATCCTCAGTGTAGTAGCAGCCGCCGTCGAAGGTGGCGTCTAGATCCTGGGCTCCACCATCTGGTTGCGACATCCGAGAAGAATGGAAAAGGGGGAAAAGGGGGAGCAAAGCAACCGTGAGTACTCATCCAAAGTACTCGCAATCAAGGATCTACACTACATATGCATCGGTGTCAATGAAATGGGTAGTATATGTGGACTGAACTGCAGAATGCCAAAAGAGAAGGGGAAAGTCTAGCCTATCGAAGATTAGCATCTTCTGGAAACCACCATCTTGCAGCAACAGGAGGGAGTAGAGTAGTATAACAACAGTCATATTTATGTTGTTTTATCAACGCTCCGGGATCCTTTCTCGATTCCCGGAGCCACATATCCAATTCATGCCTCAGCATCCAATTCTAGTTGTATCGATCGGGATACAACTCCGAGTGTCCGTTACCGTAGGACATGTTATCGAGAGATGTATTCTTCCCTGCAGGGGTGCACCAACTTACCTATCACGCTCCATTAACTCCGTCCGGACACACTTTCCTATGTCATGCCCGGCCTCGGCCAAACAATACGCCGCAACCCGACCTAGGCTTAATAGAGAGGTCAGCACACCGGACTAAACCTATGCCCCCGAGGGTCTTGGGCCATCACCCCGGGAACTCCGGCACGTTGCATATGCGGCTGGTGAGCAGACCTAGCTACTTCCTTAAAAAGGCAGGTGCTTACCAGTCCAACCTGGCGCGCGCCGCTCAGTCGCATGACATCTATTAAGCTTCAGCTGGTGCATACAATGCAGAGCGCCCATACTATGCCCATGTGATGGTTAGTGCTATCAGGCCAGAGGCCCCTCGGATCAAATATCCAAATCGTAGTGGATTAGGAATGCGCGGTAACAAGCAGAGACTCACGAAAGATGTGACCCCGTCGCCCCGTCTCGAGGACTTGCGGCAAGGGCTAAGAATGCCCGACCATGCCTCGTAAGTATCTTGCAGGCACCTTTCAGGTCAACACAACTCCACATCACTCGCAATTAAGCTCGCGCGGGTACCCCTCAGGGCCGACCCGTCTTTAGTAACATGGTTTAGTGTAAAGTCATAGTAACCATAGTAACTATGTGTCTAACGCCAAGGGGAACCCTGAGGAACCACCCTCGATGGATTCCACTCGATGTAACCATCAAGGTGAACATAAGAGCAACCACCCTCGAGGTTCACACTTGAGGGGTTGCACGACAGAGTCGTATTGGAAGTGGTTAAGGCGGAATCACCCTCGATGACCATGACCGAATAGCTACACTACAGGGTTAACATGAGAAGTGCTGATGAGGTCTCACCCTCGGCACTCGATAGTAACCTAGTAGTGTCAAGCAACTAAGGGGAAAGTGATATGTGGTGCCGGGGCCTGGTCTTCGATCCCATTGATCGGGTCTTCGATGATGAAGCAGGGGCAACAAGGACAAGGTGGGGGTCACTGATGGATCACTAACCAACCTATACTAAGCAGTTTAGGATAAGCAGGTAGGGTACAACAGCAGATACAAAAGCAGGCTATGCATCAAAATAGGAGCAAACAATTATAGTAGCAAAATCTAATGCAAGCATGAGAGAATGGAATGGGCGATATCGGATGATCAAAGGGGGGGCTTGCCTGGAAGCTTTGCTGAAAAGGAAGAAGTGTCGTTGTCGACGTAGTCAATCACAAGGGCGACATCTGTCTCGGGGTCTACCAGAGAGAAGAGGGGGAAGAAACAATAAATATAAAGAAAGCACATCATCATAAAGCATAACATGGCAATATGTTGTGCCAGATGTGACCTAACGTATGTGTCGTGGTGGGCGCACGGCAGATGCCAAGGGATGGCTAAAGAGAGGAGGAGGCTCGAGGGCGCTGGTGGACTCCAGAGGCGAGGTTGGCATGAGCGGGCGTGGGACACCGGACATACCCAGGTTCGGGGTTCTCCAGAGAGATAATACCCCTAGTCCTGCCGAGTGTAGTTGGATGGTCGATAGTACAATGTTGATCCTGGAGCTGTATGGAGGAGGAAGGAAGCTGGCCGAGGCTTGGGCTGCTCCTTCTCTCCGATGTTGCTGTTTGGTGGCTAGTCCTATGCCTACTTGCTTTTCTGTCGTTATATGTTGCTTGCCCGTGTGCTCGTGGGCTCCTAGGGGGTTTTATAGACCAACCCCCCAGGGGTACAATGGTAATGTTACAAGTCGGTGGGTCCGTATTGTCGGTGTCCGGGGACCCAGGCTGGGTCCTGCTGAGGGCTTGTAGTTCGCCGGGTTCCCCTAGGTGCGGGCCCCGCGTGCCTAGGGGGACTGTGCGCCGTCTTGTCGATCGTTAGGGCGTGGCCGAGTCGAGTCGCGTACAGTGCTCTCTGTCAGGTTGCCGCTTGCTGTTGTCAGCGGTGAGGGCGGGGGCACTGTAGCCACGCCGGCCCTGGTCAGCGGGTAGGTGGGGGGCACTGTTGCCACGCTTCGGCTGACCAGAGGCATGGGCGGGGCACTGTTGCCTCGGTCACCGTTGATTGAAGACTCGTCCCATCGTACGACATGGATGGGACGGGCGCTGACCCGTGGCTGGATTGCGGAGCACGCCACGGGTGAAGCTGGCTTGTCAATGAAGCTTCGGTTGTGTCGGGTTTGGCTGTCTTGCGCTAGTCGTTGAGGCCGAGTCGACGCGTCTCGCCGGGTCGAGGAGCCTAGCCGGGTTGCGGGGCTTGGCCGGGTCGAGCGACTCGGCCAAGCGCGTGCCAGTTTTGAGGGGCGACACCAGCCCCGTAATATTTGAAGAGGATCCGGGTTCCATTGCCTGCCCGGGGTTCATCCCCCTGACAGTAGTCCCCGAAGCTGTGAAGTTCCGCTGTCTTCGGATGAGTGGGCATTCGCAGTTTCCCCCTTAAGCAAGGCCGATTTTGCGAGCGCCAGGTCCGGCAACACCCACTGTGTGCCGGGTTTTTCAAAAACCGGATCGCGGCACCCCGGCTGTGGCGGGAACCGAGTTGTCCGTCGAATCTTGGGGCAATCCCTCGGGCTTCACGCGGGCGCCACGTGGTGCCCGGAAGTCGGAGGGGCCTGACAGGCCACGCGCGTGACGGGACTGGGCGACGGGCTGGGGCCCACCGCTGCACGCCCTTGGCCCACGCGCGCGCCCTCGGCCCACGCGCGCGGAATTATTGCGGCGTCCAGGGGCCAGTTTCTCTTCCCCAGGCAGTTACTGCGCATGTACGTGCGCACTTATTGCGGGGTAGTGGAACGGGCGCGTGCAGACGATCCCACTTCCCCACTTC
Organism: Triticum timopheevii; assembly: GCA_963921465.1. Lineage (NCBI taxonomy): Eukaryota > Viridiplantae > Streptophyta > Magnoliopsida > Poales > Poaceae > Triticum > Triticum timopheevii. Next base: position 371,265,711 of record OY997266.1, read on the forward strand.
CCCACGTTGAAATCGAGGGTTATAAATCGGGGGGCAGGGGGGCCGCAGACATTATTCTCGCTCGCGCCCTTATGTCCCTTTGCTCTTGCTCCGCTCTTTGCAACTGACGCACTGCGGCGCTCGCTGCTCCAAGCAGAACTCCTTCGTCGTCCATCTTCTTTCTTCTTCCTCTGAACATGGCTCTGCCGTCGGGCTCCTGGATGGGTTCGAATGTCACCATCGAGGACATGACCCAACTCTAGGCGACGCGGCGCCTGCAGTGGGAGACGGACGCCGGCGTCCGTCTGCCGCGCAGCAAGCAGAGGCCTCGGCCCGAGGGGCAGGACCACATGGTCTTCCTCACGCACTTCGAGCGCGGGTTTGGGATGCCGGCGAGCACCTTCTTCCATGCGTTCCTGGAGGTCTTCGGGCTCCAGCAGCATCATCTTGGCGCCGGCGCCATCGTCCAGCTCTCCGGCTTCGTCACCCTCTGCGAGGGGTACCTGGGGGTCGAGCTCTCGATCGACCTCTGGGCACGCTTCTTCTCCTTGAAGCAGCAGGGCCCGTCGGCCGAGGAGTTCGCCGACTGTGGCGCCGCCGTCATCTCGAAGTGGTCGGGGGCGGATTTCCCCAAGATTCCACTGGAGGATTCTGCCAAGAAGTGGCAAAACTTCTTCTACGTCCGCAAGCTTGGTGCGGATTGCATCAACCTTCCAGCCTTTGCCATCGCGCCGCCGCGGGCAAAGACGAACTGGGGCTACTCGCCCAGGCGCCCATCGCAGGAGATCGTCAATCTCTGCGAGCGGGTGACGATGATGAGGATGCAGGAGGGGCTCACCGGCACCGACCTCCTCGCCGCGTTCATCATGCGCCAGGTCCTTCCGCTTTAGGGGTGCTCCTGCCTCATCAGCGAAATGGTCGGCCTTCAAGACCCCAACCGCATGGGGTCGACGCGACTGTCTGTGGAGCAGATCGCGCGCCGCGTGAATGACATCCCCAAGGCCAACCTTGGAGAGGACTGGCGGTTCGGCAAGGTGCCGTACAGCGAGTCGAACCTGGCGCCGCAGGTGAGTGTCTGGTCTTCTTACTTTGCTACTGCGCACCTACTCATCCGTCCTAACGCGACGCGGGAGGTACTTCTGAACGTGATTTGGAATCCTTACGCCCGGGCTCCATCGCAGGTGGCGCCGGCGGCACCAGAGGAGCCCGCGGCCCATGGCGGGAAGGAGGAGGCTGAGTCCGACGCCGGCGCTGGGCGTCGCGCGGGTAAGTCTTGTATTTTTCTTCATGTGTCTTGAATTGCTGACAGCGGCACGGAACGGTCGGTGCTAACGCCAGTTATTGGTGCAGTGGAATTGGGCGGGGGAGGCGGCGACCCGGGCGGAGCCGGGTCCTCGCATGGGGCGGCGCCGAGCCGCCCGCATGGGAAAGACAGTGTCGCGCCGCGACCCCGGGCCCTGAAGCGCACGGTGGACCCGGCCGGGGTTGGGAGGCCGGCCAAGAGGAAGCGCGGTGGTGGGCACGGGAGGCCAACCCCGGTCCCGGTCTTGTCAGGGTAAGCTTCATCTTTCGTTTGCGCCCGGATTTTTGAGCTAGTCTTGTTTCTCTTTTTGCTCATTCTGTCTTCTTCTTCAGGTCGCCAATCGTGCTGGCGAGGGCGGCAGCGGAAGCCGCGGCCGCCGAAGGGGACGCGTTCTGCAGGAGCCGGTCCGACCTCGCCGACCAGGCCGAGGTGGAGGGACGGGCCAACTTGGACCTTGGCCTGGACCCGAATAACGCCGTGGCCTAGGCCTTGCGGGATAGGAACGGGGCCGAGGCGGAGCTGGAGGCGGCGTCGGTCCGGGCATGGACCAACGCAGCGGCGCCATGGGTGCGAGCCGGCGCGGAGCCGCCTGGCGCGAGATGCCAGAGGGCACAATGGTGGCGGCGACAGTCTTTGAGCCGTCGTCGGTGAGGGAGCGCGGCCATGGAGGCCGGGCTGAGGTGGTGATCCTTGACCGGGAGGTCGTGGAGGTGGCGGCTGACACCCCGCTGCAGGCCGACGTGGTTGAGCGAGCGGGGGCTGATGGTGGTGGAGGCAGCGTCGTCTTAGAAGAGGCACTATAGGAGGCGGTGCCGGAGGCGCCGCCGATTTTGGAGGACGTACCGCGGGCGGCGGTGCCGGAGGCCACTCCGGCAGCTGGGCTGGTGGTGGCGTAGCAGGCCGTCCCGGCGTCCGGACCGGAGGCGGCGACGCAGGGCGTCCTGGCGTTCGGGTCATCGTCGGTGCCGGGAGGGGCGTCGGAGGAGGTGCTGGCCACGTCGCGAGCGGCCAGCGGGGAGCACGCCTTGGTGCCCCGGCAGGGAGAGCGCCGAGCTGCTGTGCCGCAGCCGGCGCGGAGCGGGAGCGCCGTTGTATTCGGGCCTCAGACCCAGGAGGAGGCGGCGCAGGACGTCGTCAGTCGCCGCCTGCGAGGCTGGAAGGAATGACTCGAGGCCTTCGCCCAGGCCGAGGTGGAGCGGACGCACTACCTGGAGCACGCCGTTCTGGTAAGCCTTTTTTGTTGCAATTTCTTCTTTGTGGGGGTGCGCCAGCGCACCCACTGGGTGTAGCCCCCGAGGTTCGGACCAACTACGTAGTAGTTGGGTCGAATCTTTAGAGCGTTGGCCTTGTTTTGACTTCTCCTTTCTTCAGCATCTCGACGCCTTCCGGGTCGCCGCCTACAACCGTCTCCTGGGAAAGCACCGGGAGCTCATGGAGCAGCTCGCCGCCAAGGAGGAGGAGCTCCACATCTCCGCAGGTATTCTTGTGCTCTTTTTTAGTTGGGGCGCGCTAGCGCACCCGCTGGGTGTAGCCCCCGAGATTCGGCCCAACTGTGTAACAGTGGGTCAAGTCTTAAGTCTTGCTTTTTTCTTCCACAGAATCCTTTTTTTTCACAGCCGAGGTGCTGTCCCGGCGGACTCGTCTGCTCCAAGCCAGTCATCACTACGACCGGCTCGTTGCCGACACCGGCCGTCTTGGCGTCGAGGCGGCACAGGCGTGGGCGGAGGCGGCCACGGCCCGGCGGTCTCTCAACGAGGCCAACCGACTGCATGAGCAGCTGGGGGGTCACAAGAGCCGCCTCGAGGCCAAGGTGGAGCTCCTTAAGGCGGAAGCCGCCAAGGTGGCAGAGGCACAGCAGGCCCTGGTAGAGGTGGACCAGCAGCACGACCAGCTGGCCGACGACAAGGGCCGGCTCCAGGCTGAGGTGGATCGCCTGCGGGGGCAGGTCACCACGGCTGAGGGGGCCCGTCAGGACGAGGCCCGTCACTGTGAGGCGGCTGAAGACAAGGACGCCGAGCTGAAGGCGGCCCTTTCCAAGGTGACCGATCTGGAGAAGGTGCTCGAGGAGCGCGACCGCGCCATCGAACGGGAGCGGCGTGTTACGTTGCTTGAGGCGCAGCACCTGGAAGAGTCCTTCTCCAGTAAGTGCTTTTTCTTGTAGTTTGCTGGGTCAGGATCCGGCCTTTGTTCCTTGTTGTTCTTCTTCTAACTTGCTTTTTCTTTTGTGGCAGGGACCTTCCCGGAGACGCAGCGGCTGGCGGAGGAAGCCGTCCGCTATCAGCGCGACCCGACCGGCATCGTTGGGTCCGGGACGGATCCGCGGGTGGCCTGGACCTTCCTGGAGATCATCGCCGCCGCTGAGGCCCGCCTGCGGGTCTTGGGAACGCAGATGGAGTGGCTGTCCCGGGCCGGCACCGCGATGACGACATCCGTTTGGCCAGACTCCGTCTAGCCGAGCAGCTTCTCGCGCGTGGCGCGCTGGTTGGAGATGAGGCCGGAACGGCTCCACGAGTGGCGCTTCTCCGCCGCTCGTGCCGGTGCTGAGATGGCGCTCCGATTCACGCTGTCTTGGCATCTAGACCTGCAGCTGGACGCGTTGATGGGCCAGCGGGCTAGCTCGGAGCAGCTCTTTGCAGAAGCAAGCCGGCTGGATTGTCTCCCCTGCCAGCTACATCACCGAGTTTGCCTTCCACGACGAGTTCCATCTGGAGTGGACAGAAGACGGCAAGGCCGTGGACGGCGACGACTATGGCTTGCTTCTCCACGATCCGGAGGGGAACTCGGAGGAGACGGGTGTCTACCGCGACGCGGGTGCCGAGGAGGACACCGGTGCCTCGCTGGACCCGGAGGCCGTCAGGGAAGAGTCATCAACGTCGCGACGCGGCGCTGGAGATGCCTGAGACACTTTATGTAAAATCTATGAAGTAGCAGGTCCACCCACCCACTGGGAGTTTTAGGGTGTAATGAACTCGAGCCGTGGGCCTTTTCTTAAATATTTGTGTAAATGTCGCGAGTGCTTTTGCTTTTGCCTTCCGTTTTTTGGAGCGATTTCATGCGCTTTCCCTTTCTCAAACCTCCCCCCCGCGAGTCAGACGACCGAGGCTCCGGTCTGTGACAAGGAGTTCGGTTCTTAGAGAGGAGCACGCAGGACTTGGGTCCCTCGAAACGTTGAGCACGAGCGAAACACCCACTGGGTCGGCTGGCGGCAATCCGGCGAAGCTGGTTGGCGAGCAGCCGGTCGTGCGGCTGTTCATTTGATGAATGGCGGGCCGGGTTGATCGTCCCGACAGCCTTTGACTTAGTGTGTGAAGCGTAAAGGAGCTTTTGGCCCATTGTGCTTGCTAGCCGACAGCCAAAGCTGGATCTGTGGCTTTAGGGCGAAGTGGGGGACCGCGGCATCCTAACTTTATCAGGAATCACCAAGTAAGGCAGCGGGGTGGCGACCAAGCCGGCCAGCCCCCGAGCCCCCGGGTCGAGCGAGTTGGACCGGTGGCCGGGTTCAGTGGTATAGTGATGCAGGAAAGTAGGGACACAATAAATTGTTCGACAAAAGGCAGCCCCCGAGTCTCGTTCGGGGACCCCATAGTTTCATGCGTTTACAAAAGGCGACGATACATACACTCGTGCGGCTAAATGTGAAACGGGTGGAGGAGTTCCGCGTTCCACGGCCGGGTCGTTTCTTCACCGGCGGTGTCCTTCTTGCGCTTCCTTGACTTGTGTGCATCGATGAGGTAGTATGCGTTGCGGTCGCGCAAGGCCCTGCTCACGATGAATGGGCCCTCCCATGGAGGGGACAACTTGTGCTGGCCTGTCTGCTCTTGGACGAGTCGGAGGACGAGGTCGCCCTCGCGGAACGCGAGGGGCTTGATCTTCTTGCTGTGGTAGTGCCTCAGGCCTTGCTGGTAGATGGCCGAGCGACTGAGCGCCGGGAGGCGTGCTTCTTCGAGAAGGTCGACACCATCTTCGTGGGCTACATCGCGATGCTCGGCGAGTCAAACCGACGTTGGTCGGGATGACGGCTTCGGCTCCGTGGACGAGGAAGAACGGGGTGAACCCGGTCGACCGATTCGGCGTGGTGCGTAGACTCTAGAGAATGGCCGGCAACTCATCGAGCCAACTGCCGGGTGAGCGGATGAGTGGCTCGACGAGTCGCGGCTTGACGCCGGACAGGATGAGTCCGTTGGCCCGCTCGACCTGCCCGTTGGACTGCGGATGCGCAACGGAGGCCAGGTCGAGGCGGATGCCGGAGATAGAGTAGTATTGCTCGAGCGCGCCCTTGGGGAAGTTGGTGCCGTTATCGGTGATGATGCTATTCGGCATGCCGTAGCACACCGCTATGTCCTTGATGAACCAGACGGCTGTTGGCTCATACAGTTTCTTGATTGGTCTTGCCTCGATCCACTTGGTGAATTTGACCACTGCCACCAGCAGGTGCGTCATGCCGCCTCGAGCGGTTTTGAAGGGTCCCACCATGTCGAGTCCCCAGACCGCGAAGGGCCAGGCGATCGGTATGGTGCGGAGTGCTGACGCCGGCTGGTGGCTGCGTTTGCTGAAGCGCTGGCATCCCTCACACTCGAGGACGAGCGACTCGGCATCCTGGAGGGCCGTGGGCCAGTAGAAACCGTGGCGGAATGCCTTGGCTACCAGGGATCGAGATGCGGCGTGGTGCCTGCACTCGCCCTGATATATGTCGAGGAGAATGTCGATGCCCTGTTCCTGCTCGACGCAGCGCTGGAACACGCCGGTGGAGCTGCGCTTCATGAGCTCGTTGTTGATGATGCTACAGGCGGACGCTCGGCGCTGCACTTGCCGAGCTTCAGTTTCGTCCATGGGAGGCCCCAAGATGGAGCCGTAACCACAGCGAAGACGGCCACCAGGGTGGGTTCCGAGTCGGCAGCCCCCGGGCCGGGTTCAGCTTCCCCCGGGCCGACTTGATGTCCGGTCGGGTCATCTGGAACGTGGATGGACTCGGAGTCCGGCGATGGCTTGACGGATGGCTTGCGCAGGTGCTCGAGGGAGACGCCGGACGGGATGGCTTGTCGCGACGAGGCGATCTTGGCGAGCGTGTTGGCTGCTTTGTTCTCCACTCGCGGGACGTGGAGGAACTCGCAGCCCTTGAAGGATCCAGATAGCTTCTGGACGAGGAAGTGGTAGCTTGCCATGTTGGAGTCGTGGGCGTCCCATTCGCCAGAGCAATGCTGCACCACCAGGTCTGAGTCGCCGTAGCACAGGATGCGCCGGATGCCGAGTTCCTTGGCAAGCTGGAGGCCGTGCACAAGGGCTTCGTACTCGGCGACGTTGTTGGAGGCGGCGAAGTGGATTTGGAGTGCGTAGCGGAGCCGGTCGCCCTTCGGGGACGACAGTACGATGCCGGCCCCCAAGCCGAGTCGCATGTTGGACCCGTCGAAGTGCATGCCCCAATGCGTCGAGTCGGGGGGCAGCGGCAAGTACTGGGTCTCGGTCCAGTCGACGAGGAAGTCGGCCAGGGCTTGAGACTTGATCGTGGTGCGGGGCTCGTAGAGGATGGTGTGGCCAGCTAGCTGGATCGCCCACTTGGCGACCCGGCCAGAGGCGTCCTGGCACCCGATGATTTCTCTGATAGGTGTCGTGCTGACCACGGTGACGACATGCTCTTGGAAATACTGCTTCAGCTTCTTGGCGGTAAAGTACACGCCGTAACACATCTTCTGGTAGTGCGGGTAGTTCTGCTTGGAGATGGAGAGCACCTCGCTCAGGTAGTAGACTGGGCGCTGGACGGCTTGGATCTTCCACTTCTCTGGTCGCTCGACCACCAGCACCGTGCTGACCGCCCGGGAGGTTGCGGCTATGTAGAGCAACACCGACTCCTTGTCGGTTGGCGCGGCCAGGAATGGTGCGGTGGAGAGCATGCGCTTGAGATCTTGGAAGGCCTCGTCTGCCTTGCCGTTCCATTCGAACGGGCTTGTCTTCTTCATCAGCTGGTACAGGGTAGCGCCCTCTGGCCCAGCCGGCTTAGGAACCAGCTGACCGAGGCCAAGCATCCGGTGAACTTCTGGACATCGCGCAGCCGAGCCGGCTTGCGCATGCGCTCGATGGCCTTGATCTTCTCCGGGTTCGCCTCAATGCCGTGTTCCGAGACGAGGAAGCCGAGTAGCTTTCCGGGCGGGATGCCGAAGACGCATTTTTCCGAGTTAAGCTTGACCTTGTATTCGCTGAGGTTGGCGAATGTTTCCTTAAAATCGTCGAGGAGCATGAGGTGCTGCTTGGTCTTCACCATGATGTCATCCACGTACACGTGGATATTGCGGCCGAGTTGTGGCAGCATGCATTTCTGCATGCAGCGTTGGAAGGTGGCGCCGACATTCTTCAAGCCGAACGACATGGTGATGTAGGAATATGCCCCAAAGGGCGTGATGAAGGACGTCTTCAGGGCGTCAGCCGGGTCCAACTTGATTTGGTGGTAGCCGAAGTAAGCATCCAGGAAGGACAAGAGCTCGCACCCGGCGGTCGAGTCGATGACTTGGTCGATCCGCGGGAGAGTGAATGGATCCTTGGGACATGCCTTGTTGAGGCTAGTGTAATCGATACACATGCGCCAGGCAAGGTAGTCAGAGTCGGGATTCGGAGTCGGATCGATTTTTCTGAGATAGAATCGAGTCGTAAGATCGAGTCGTGGAATCGAGGATTCTACTAGATTTACTCAAATAAGATATTTGGTATGCACACAACAAATTTATATGGGTTCTATAGAGTTTTGACATTAAATAGGGAGCAAAGAATGTACACATCAATGCTAGTTGTATTCCACTTCTTTTTATGGCTAACCTACCATCTAGCTCGCATGTATGGAACATATATGAGAGGGATATATAAAGAATATTTAAACCTTCAATGCACGAAATTTACTTAGGTTCTTTTTAGAGTGCATGAATAGTTGATCACTTGTCTATTTTGAGTTGGAGTGCTAAACCTTGAAGGGTCTTCCTCTCCTTCTCCGATCAATCTTGAAGCATCCTCCTTTTCACTCCACTTCCATCTGTTGACAAGCCTGATCCTCAATTTTGATCTAGGGTTTATGAGAGCTAGATCAAAGGTGTCGGCGGCCGAGCGTTTGAGCTTGGGAGGGGAATAAAGGTCCATGAGGTATATGAAAAGGTGTTTGGATGATTGCATACTATTCTGCTACAACTAAACAAATAGCTTGGATAAATTAGTAGAATCGGACATAGTCCATAGCATAGTCGGTATTGTACAGTTTTGTATAGGATTCTATGATTTGGATCGCGACTCAACACGGATTATACCTGATCCGGATTCATAGTGGGATTTGGATCGACATGCTTCTGTAGGGTCGTAAAGTCGTAGGATTCTAGCAGTTGAGTCGGGATTCTGACTACCTTGGCGCCAGGTCTTGTTCTTCTTCAGGACGAGGACTGGATTGGCCAGCCACTCGGGGTGAAACACTTCCATTATGAAGCCGGCCGCCAAAAGCTTGGCGACCTCTTCACCAATGGTTCTTCTATTCTCTTCGGAAAATCATCGTAGGGGTTGACGAATAGGCTTTGCGTCCTTGCGGACGTGAAGTTTGTGCTCGACATACTTCCTCGGGATACCCGGCATGTCCTTGGGGGTCCATGCGAAAATATCCCGATTCTCACAGAGGAAGTCGACGAGCTCGCCTTCCTATTTGCTGTCGAGGCGGGCGCCTACGATAACGTACTTGCTGCAGCTGGGGTCTTCCGGGTTGAGCTTCACTTTCTTGGTCTCCTTGGAGGGCTTGAAGGCGGCCTCATTGGCCGGGTCCGGGGTCGGGATCGACGCAACGGAGGCCTCGCCTGCCAGGGCGATGATCTGGTCAAGCTGGCGCCGCTCCTCGGCAATGACCAGTGACTCGGCCAACTTGGCACCGTCTCGGGCGCACTCCATGGACTTACGGTAATCGCCGATGATGGTGATGAGGCCCTTGGGACCCGACATCTTCATCTTCAGATATGCGTAGTGGGGAACCGCCTTGAACTTGGCGAGCGCGGGCCGGCCCAGCAACGCGTGATACGCACTGGACAGGTCCACCACCTCGAACCAGCTCGGTTCGTGTTGGAAGTGGCTGCTGTCACCGAACAGGACATCGAGCCGGAACCGGCCAATGGGGGAGCAGGAGAGGCCGGGCACGATGCCGTGGAAGATCGTCCGGGTCGGCTCCAGGTCCTCAGCCTTGAGGCCAAGCTTGGTCATCGTGTCGCGGTAGAGGATGTTGATGCTGCTGCCGCCGTCGATGAGGACTCGGGAGAACTTGCATGTGCGCCACGCGATGATGGTGGGGTTGAGGACGAGGGCGTAACCACCCGGACTCGGCATGACTGCTGGGTGATCCTCCCGAGTCCAGGTGATCGGGCGATCTGACTAATGGTGTTCACCTCCTACTGAAGGAGGCGCTCACTGCGCTTGTCGTCGCCGAGGCTGGTGAAGACGACGTAGGCCGTGTTCTGGTCCGGGTAGGCGTCGTTGCGCATCGCACCGCCAGCTGGAGGCGGCGGTGGAGGCGGAGGCGTCTGTCACGCGCCTGGAGCCGGAGCCGTAGGAGGCGGGACGTCGCCTCTCATGATGCGCTTGGTGATGGCGCACTGCCGAAGCGTGTGCGTCGAGGGTCTTGCGCCGCTGTGGTGCTTGCAGGGGCATCGGCCATCTGCTCAAAGCTCATGGCGGGTTGCCATGCCGTCTTGCTGGTTTGCCGGCGCTTCGCTGCCGGGTCCGCCGCGGGCTCGGTGGCCGCGACGATCCGGTTGTCGTGACGCTGCGCCAGCTAGTCGGCCTTGCGCTTATTGTTCTGGTGATGCTGCTGCCGGCTGCTTTCGACGGACGGCTTCGGAGGGGGAACCGGCTTTGCCTTGCCGGCTTCATTCAGCGCCACCTGGATCTTTATGGCGGAGTCAGCGTTGGCGTACTTGTCCGCCGTCACCATGAGCGCGACCATGGTGGCCGGCTCGGAGTGTAAGAGCTTGTGCTTGAGGAGGGTGCCGTCTCAGCACCCGCTGACGAAGTACTGGATCGCCTGGACTTCATGGACGCCCTCGCAGCTGTTCCGGAGCTCGGTCCAGCGTGCGAGGTACTCGCGACCGGTCTCCGTAGGCCCTTGTACGCACATGGCGAGCTGGCTAGGGCGGCCGGGTCGCTTGTAGGTCCCCGTGAAGTTGCGGACGAAGGCTTCCTCGAAGTCCACCCACGTGTTGATGCTGCCCATCGGCAGGCTGTTCAACCACGTGCGGGCCGACCCTTGGAGCATGAGCGATGCGTAGCGCACGGCGAGACAACGATTGGCACCGGTGATGCCAATGGCCGTGGTGTATTCGGTGAACCAGTCTTATGGCTTCACGGTCCCGTTATACTTGGGGGTGTTGCGGGGGAGCATGAACCATTTGGGGAAGGGCTCCTCATGGACGCGTGGGCCGAAGCATGCCAGCCCGATAGCGCCGCTCTCCTCCACCTCCAGGGAGCGAGCGAGCTGATCGAGGCAGTGGCGAGCGTCGGCGTCGTCGATGGCGCGCGGGCCGAGTAAACTTGCGGCCAGGACACGGTGGGCCAGATCGGTTGGAGCCGGATGCCGACCATGCTGGCTGGGTCCGCGATGGATCTCTCGGACGGGCCTGTCGCCCAATCCACCGGCGGCTGTGGCGGCCAGATCGCGCCGAGTCCGGGCTCGGCCGGAGTGCGCCTCGCCGGGTGGCGAGGAAGCGGTGTGCAGAAGCTCGCCGGGTCTACCAAGGCGGGCGGAGCCGGATCCCGCCGGCTTGGCAAGCTGGTTGAGGCGGTCCTGCTAGGTGTTGGCGGCGTGGAGGAGTTCGCGCATCCCCCTGATGCGCTCCTTCAGCTCCTCGCCCGTGAGCTAGCGGGCACATGGTGGCCCCATGAACGCTTAGGAGCAGCAGAACATCGTCGGGGAAGAAGGGGATCGCCGGCAACCCGAGGAAGACGACGACGTGGTCGGCGATGCAGAGCTCCTCGGCTCCTTCCAGCGGCTCCAGAGGATGCGGCAGTCCACGGTGATGCCGACAATCACGACCAGGCCATGTCGAAGGCACGGTAGCTGCGAAGATGACGAAGACGCAGCGGCGATGGCGCTCGGAGGTGGATGGGGAATGAAGGGGAGAGGCAACGAGCAGGCGGAGAGGGCGAGGGGAATCTGGGAGTGGGTGGAGGTAGGTGGGGGAGGACTCGAGGTGCTGGAGGGGGTGCTCTTATCCACCCGCGGTGTTGCCGGCGAGGTGGTTGGGCGGCGAGAAGCCTCTGTAGCGGCGCGCATCGGGGGAACAGGAGGGAGGGAAGAGCGACCGGGGAGGGGGCGTGGGCCGGCCTAGCTGGGCCAGCTAGCTTGGGTGGGCTGAAGCCCAAGTGGGGCAGGGTCTTTCTCCCCCCTCTTCTTTTCCATTTCTTTTCTTTTTTAACTTTTGACTTTTCTTTTTAAAACTTTCTGTTTTAGCTATTTTAGGCCATTTAGACACTTTGCAAAAATGTTGGTTCACCACCAATAGTACCAGAAGAATACTTTCCACATGATGAACATTTTAGCTTTCATGTTTGAGCATTTTTGAGTTTCACACATAATTTGAAATTGAATTCAAATGGAATTTGAAAGAGATAAGAGACAATGATGAACAAACATTTGTTTAGCAAAAGGATTAACTTAACCCCAGGGAATATTGTAGCATCATTACACCGGGGTGTTACAACTCTCCTCCTTTGAAAGAAATTCTCGTCCCGAGAATTAAGAGGTAGAAGGGAACAGGTCGGGGTATTCAACCCGGAGGTTATCTTCACGTTCCCAAGTGGCTTCATCTTTAGTATGATTCGACCATTGCACCTTGAGGAACTTGGTAACCTTTTGGCGGGTTTGACATTCAGCTTCTTCAAGAATGCGGATCGGATGCTCTTTGTATGTGAGATAATCTTGAACTTCAATCAATTCCGGATCCACTTCATGTTCCGGATCCTTGAAGCATCGACGAAGTTGCGACACATGGAAGACGTCATGGACGTGAGAGAACTGAGGTGGCAACTCCAATTGATAAGCCACCAGTCCACGACGGGAGAGAATGCAGAAAGGACCAATGTAGCGCAGAGCAAGCTTGCCCTTGACTCCGAACCGATGAGTGCCTCTCAAAGGAGTGACACGCAAATAAGCTTGTTCAACATGCTGATAAGTTGAACCCTAGTGTTTCCGGTCATACTTGCTCTTCTGGCGGGACTGGGCCGCCTTGAGATTATCCCGGACAATGCGAACATGCTCTTCAGCTTGTTGAATAATGTCCGGACCAATGAGCACTTGTTCCCTAGTTTCTGACCAATTCAGAGGGGTTCGGCATTTACGTCCATAAAGCACTTCTAAGGGTGCCATCTTCAAGCTGGCCATATAACTGTTGTTATAAGAGAACTCCGCATAAGGGAGAGATGCTTCCCAGTTCTTACCGAAAGAAATAACACAAGCCCGAAGCATGTCTTCAAGAATTTGATTGACTCGCTCGACTTGGCCTTGGGATTGGGGATGATAGGCAGTGCTCCAGGTAATATGAGTTCCCATTGCCTCTTGGAAACTATCCTAGAACTTTGAAGTGAAAATACTGCCGCGGTCTGAACTGATCTCCTTCGGAATGCCGTGGAGTGACACAATTCTGGAGATATACAAGTTTGCTAATTGACTAGCAGTGATTGTCTCCTTGACTAGCAGAAAGTGAGCATCGTTACCTTTCTGAGACTTGGGAAGGCTAGTGATGAAGTCCATTTGGATCTTACCCCACTTCCATTCAGGAATTGGAAGCGTTTGTAGAAGTCCAGCCGGTTTCTGATGTTCTACTTTGACGCGACAGCAAACGTCACATTCTTTGATATATCGAGCAATGCCTTGCTTCATTTTAGACCACCAGTACTTCTGACGGATGTCTAGATACATCTTGGTACTTCCCGGATGAATAGAGAGAGGGGTGTCATGCGCTTCTTTCATCACCTTCTCTGTCATAAGCTCAAATCGGGGTACTACAATATGATCTCCGAAGTATAATGTTCCATCTTCACCAAGTGAGAAATCTCTAGATTTCTCTAAGCAAGATCCTTTTTCATCATATCAACATGAGCATCTTTGGCTTGTGCAGACTTAATAGCTTTGAGAAGAGTTGCTTCCAGGACAAGGTTATTCAGAGAACCCTGTGGAACTATTTGAAGGTTCAGCTTGCAAAGGTCTTCAGAAATGCGAGGCTGAGCTTTATGAACCATGTGATTGTTGCAATATGACTTACGGCTCAGGGCATCAGCCATTACATTAGCCTTACCATAGGATATACCATAGTTGTAGTCAGCAATAGCTTCCATCCATCGCTGTTGACGGAGGTTGAGATCTGGCTGAGTAAACAGATACTTCAGACTTTGTTGATTGGTGAAGATTTCACAATGATTACCGAGAAGGTACTATCGCCATAGCTTCAATGCATAGATAACCGCAGCAAGCTCGAGGTCATGAACTGGGTAGTTCTCTTTGTGAGGACGCACTTGATGGGAGGAATAAGATCACCCTGCACTCTTGCATTCGAACACAGCCTAATCCTTGACGTGATGCGTTTCAATAGATGATGAAGTCCTTGCGAGAATCCGGGGAAGTAAGCACTGGGGCAGATGTCAGCTTGTCCTTGAGTGCCTAGAAACTTTCCTGACACTTTTTAGTCCAATCAAACTTAACGCCTTTGTGTAGCAGATTGTTCAGTGGCTTGGCGATCTTGGAGAAGTTCTCGACAAAGCGGCGACAATAGTTGGCTTGTCCGAGAGAGCTTCTGACTTGCTTGACAGTCTTCGGAGGGGTCCAATCAAGAATATCATGAACATGCTCTGGGTTGACGGCAATACCATCCTTGGAGATGACATGACCAAGGTAGGTGACTTCGGGTAACCAGAATTCGCACTTGGAATACTTGGCATAAAGTTGATGTTCTCGAAGCTTCTCTAGAACAAGTCGAAGATGTTCAGCATGTTCTTCTTTGTTCTTTGAATATACCAGGATATCATCCAGATAGACTACGACGAACTTTTCGAGGTAATCCATGAATATGTAGTTCATCAGACGGGAGAATGTGGTTGGAGCATTGGTCAAGCCAAAAGACATTACGGTGTACTCGTAAGAATCATAACGAGTGACGAATGCGGTCTTTGGAATATCGTCTTCGCGAACACGGATCTGGTGGTAACCCTACCTCAAGTCGAGTTTAGATAATATCAACGAACCAGCCAGTTGATCATACAGATCATTGATCCAAGGAAGGGGATATTTGTTCTGAATTGTAGCTTGGTTGATAGGACGGTAGTCTTGGACCAATCAGTTCGTTCCGTCCTTCTTCTTGACGAAGAGAGAAGGTGCTCCCCAAGCGGAGGAACTTGGACGAATGAAACCCTTGCAAAGAGATTTGTTGATTTCCTCCATAAGTTCAAGGAGCTCATGAGGCGACATCCTGTAGGGTCGTTTGGCGATAGGAACAGTGCCTGGTTTCAAGTCGATGACGAACTCGACAGCCCGAGAAGGGGGTATTCCAGGAAGTTCTTCTGGAAAGACATCTTGGAAGTCGTGAACGACTGGAATCCTTTCAATTCCCTCAAGAGGTGCTGCATTCAACGCATTCAAGACATAAAGTCGTGCTTTAGCGTTTTGAACAAGCTGAGCATGGTAGCTTACTATCTCATCGGAAGGATGTAGGAGATGAACGACTTTGGTGGCGCAAACGATAGAGGCAGTATGTGATTTCAACCATTCCATTCCCAAAATGAGGTCAATATTGGAAGACTCCATAATAATGGGAGAAACAAGGAATTCCAACCCTTCAATCTCAACGGGAACGTCACGACCAATCTTGGCAGTTTGACATCGTCCCGCAGGGGTGCGTACCACTATCGGAGTGTTCATGGGCTCGCTTGGAATGTCGTGTGCATATGTAAATTTTTCTGACATAAATGAATGCGATGCTCCTGAATCGAATAAAACAGAAGTCAGTACTGAATTAACGAGAAGAGTACCCATCACAGTGGCAGGCTGGTCTTGAGCTTCATTCCAATTAACATGATTAGCCTGACCATGACCATAAGGTCTTGCATTGTTGTTATGGGGCTGATTGTTACAGCCAGTTGAAGGCAGAGCCAGCTGGCTATTTTTCTAATTGCACTCTTTGGCAAGGTGACCTGGACGGCCACATCTAAAGCAGACCATCATTGGGATTGGGAGCAGGAGCTTGGGGTGGTACAACTCGAAGAGGCTGCCTCTGCGGTGGAGGAGGCAGACGAGGTGCAGCATAGGACCGTCTTGGTACAGGTGCAGTTGGACGATACATGTTGTGGGGAGTCCATATCCGACGCTTTTGTGCTGACGGGCCCGAAGATGATCCAGTGTCACGGCTGCGCCTGAGGGATCCCTGGTGTTCCTGAAGACCAGTCTCAACCTTAATAGCCTTGTCCACTATGGTGGCGAAATCAGCAAAGTCATGCACCAGGAGCGCTAGCTTGATATCAGGGTGAAGTCCATCACGAAACTTCTCTTGCTTACGAGCATCAATAGCTATGTCTTCTTCAGCATAACAGGACAAGTCCAAGAATTCCCGCTGATAAGCATCTATAGACTTGTTGCCTTGTGTGAGGTTGCGGAACTCTTGCTTCTTCCTGTCCATGATTCCTTGAGGAATGAAGCGGGCACGGAAAGCGGCTTGGAAATCCGGCCAAGTGATGACCGTTCCAGTAGGTAGGGTACGCCTATGGCTGTCCCACCATTGAGCAGCGGGACCCTTCAGAAAGAATGATGCAAAGGTGACATAGCTAGCAAGGGCCACACTAGCAAACTCCATTTCATACTTGATGTCGCGAAGCCAGTCATCAGCATCAAGGGGCTGAGTTGAGCTGCGGTAAATAGTTGGGTTGAGGTGCAAGAAGTCCAGCAGAGTTACTGGGGCTGGCTGCTGATTCATATTCGGACGAGGAAATTGAGACATCATTCCTTCCATGAACTGGCGGTTCAGCTCAAACTGTTGCATCATTCCAGCAAAGAATTCGGGCGGTGGTGAATCGTTGGCACCACGACCACGACCAGCAGGTCTAACCATCCTGCTAACATGTAACAAGGAGTAGTTCAGCATTGAGCATTTGCAAAGACAAGGATCATTCATGATGAAACATGCATCATGAAAGAGGTACAATGGATACCACTTAGTAGTCAACACGACACTATGTGTACTATTCAAAAATAGTAAGGAATAACTATGGCTTATCCAACTTTGGGGTGAATGTGGTCACGGGATCCTAATGTTAGAGTTAGTAAATTCGTTTAACCCGAATGGAAGAGAGATCAAAGTCCCAGAGTATAGATGAGGAGTAAAAGATCCTAATACCACCCAATGGCGACGCGGGCTTGTAAGACACGCAACCATGTTAGTAAAAGTTTTTCAGTGACTAGACTCAACTTCGGCCAAGGAGTTGGAAAGGGGGCTACCTATAGGCAGTCGGCTCTGATACCAACTTGTGACACCCCCGATTCAACCGTACACTATTCATACACACAAATGTGTACGATCAAGATCAGGGACTCACAGGAAGATATCAAAACACAACTCTACACACAAATTAAAATAATACAAGCTTTATATTAGAAGCCAGGGGCCTCGAGGGCTCGAATACATCAACTTGAATACAAACGAGTTAGGGGAAGCAACATTATCTGAGTACAGACATGAGTTAAACAAGTTTGCCTTAAGAAGGGTAGCACAAAAGCAACATCGATAAAAAAGGCAAGGCCTCCTGCCTGGGAGCCTCCTAACTACTCCTAGTTGTCGGCGGCCTCCACGTAGTAGTAGGCACCCTCAGTGTAATAGCAGACGCTGTTGAAGGTGGCGTCTGGATCCTGGGCACCATCTGGTTGCAACATCCGAGGAGTATAGAAAAGAGGGGAAAAGGGCGGAGCCAAGCAAGCGTGAGTACTCATCCAAAGTACTCGCAAGCAAGGATCTACACTACATATGCATCGGTGTCAATGAAATGGGTAGTATATGTGGACTGAACTGCAGAATGCCAGAAGAGAAGGGGAAAGTCTAGCCTATCGAAGACAAGCATCTTCTGGAAACCACCATCTTGCAGCAACATGCGGGAGTAGAGTAGTATAACATAAGTCATATTCATGTTGTTATATCAACGCTCCGGGATCCTTTCTCGACTCCCGAAGCCACATATCCAATTCATGCCTCAGCATACTGTTCTAGTTGTATCGATCGGGATACAACTCCGAGTGTCTGTTACCATAGGACAGGCTATCGATAGATGTATTCTTCCCTGCAGGGGTGCACCAACTTACCCACCACGCTCTATTAACTCCGGCGGGACACACTTTCCTGGGTCATGCCCGGCCTCGGCCAAACAATATGTCGCAACCCGACCTAGGATTAATAGAGAGGTCAGCACGCTAGACTAAACCTATGCCCCTGAGGGTCTTGGGCCATCACCCCGGGAACTCCTGCACGTTGCGTACGCGGCCGGTGAGCAGACCTAGCTACCTCCTTAAAATGGCAGGTGCTTACCAGTCCAACCCAGCGCGCGCCGCTCAGTCGCATGACGTCTGTTAAGCTTCGGCTGATGCATATGACGCAGAACACCGATACTATGCCCACGTGATGGTTAGTGCTATCAGGCCAGAGGCCCCTCGGATCAAATATCCAAATCGTAGTGGATTAGGAACGCGCGGTAACAAGCAGAGACTCACGAAAGATGTGACCCCGTCGCCCCGTCTCGAGGACTTGCGGCAAGGGCTAAGAATGCCCGACCACGCCTCGTAAGTATTTTGCAGGCACCTTCTAGGTCAACCCGACTCCACATCACTCGCAATTAAGCTCGCGCGGGTACCCCTCAGGGCCGACCTGTCTTTAGTAACATGGTTCAGTGTAAAGTCATAATAACCATAGTAACAGTGTGTCTAATGCCAAGGGGAACCCTAAGGAACCACCCTCGATGGATTCCACTCGATGTAACCATCAAGGTGAACATAAGAGCAACCACCCTCGAGGTTCACACTTGAGGGGTTGCACGACAGAGTCATATTGGAAGTGGTTAAGGCGGAATCACCCTCGATGACCATGAACGAATAGCTACACTACAGGGTTAACATGAGAAGTGCTGAACACTCGATAGTAACCTAGTAGTGCCGAGCAACTAAGGGGAAAGTGATGTGTGGTGCCGGGGCGTGGTCTTCGATCCCGTTGATCGGGTCTTCAATGATGAAGCAGGGGCAACAAGGACAAGGTGGGGGTCACTAATGGATCACTAACCAACCTATACTAAGTAGCTTAGGATAAGCAGGTAAGGTACAACAACGAATACAAAAGCAGGCTATGCATCAGAATAGGAGCAAACAATTAAAGTAGCAAAATATAATGCAAGCATGAGAGAATGAAATGGGAGATATCGGGATGATCAAAGGGGGAGCTTGCCTGGAAGCTCAGCTGGAAAGGAAGAAGTGTCGTCGTCGACGTAGTCGATCATAAGGGCGGCATCGGTCTCGGGGTCTACTAGAGAGAAGAGGGGGAAGAAACAATAAATATAAAGCAAGCATAGCATCACAAAGCATAACATGGAAATATGCTATGCCAGGTGTGACCTAACATATGGCTACACGATAAAGGTGAAGGGGGAATCCAACCGGGAATGTTTGCCTGGTCTCGGACCTATGTCAAACAGATGACCGGATGGAGAAAGTTCCATGTTCAGATAGTTAGAGGCATCTAACAGGGAAACGGACCGTGCATTCGGATTCGTCTCGTCGTTCTAAGCAACTTTCATGTAGAAAATATTTTCATATGAGCTACTGTTTATTTTCTATGAATTTTTCAAATATTTTTGCATTTTCAGAAACTACTTAAAATAAGAAAAATGGAATTATGACGTCAGCAGAGTGTCACCATAACATCAGCAGGTCAACAAACCCGCTGACTGGTCAAACTGACTAATGGGTCCCACCTGTCATAGATAGTAGGGCTAATAGAGGCTAACCTAAACTAACTAAGTCAATTAGTTAGAAGGGGCCCACCTATCAGTGTCTAAATAGTTAGCAGATTAATTTTAATTCAAATTATTTCGATTAAATGTGGGGGCCTACACATCAGTGGCACAATGCTGCCAAGTCATCATGGTTGACCCGATCAACTTGGTCAGCGGGCCCCTGGGACCCGTGGTCAGTGGCCCAGGGTGACCCCATGGTTGTGCCACATTGGACCGGCGCCAGAGAGAGCTCCGCTAGCCCTTCCCACGGTGGAGCAGCTCAGGCCCTCACCGGGATTCATCTACATGGGGTCTCCGGGCCCGTGACTTGGCTTGCTCGAGCGAGCATGCGACGGCGCACCGAACGGTGGCGGTGGCGTGGCCGAACCTGGCTGGAAACAGCGCCTGTGTTGAGCTGATGCGGCGGCAGCGTTCGGGCCTCATTCGAAACGTGGCAGGGTCAGCCTAGGGGTGCGGTTGGGGCTGCAACTGGGTGCTGCGCGTGTCCTGGAGCACGCCAGTGACTTGCGCTGGGGCTCGGGAGCACGTACGGCGTGCGGACGGCGGCCATGGCGGGCGGCGGAGCTCACCTCTGCGGGGACAGCGACAGACTGCGCTAGAGCATGAAAGAGAGGGAAGGGAGCGGCGCGGAGGCTCACCTAGCAGGCACACGGTGGCCCCGTGAATGCTTAGGAGCAGCAGAACATCCTCAGGGAAGAAGGGGATCGCCGGCGACCCGAGGAAGACGACGATGTGATCGGCGATGCAGAGCTCCTCGGCTCCTTCCAGCGGCTCCAGAGGACGCGGCAGTCCACGGCGATGCCGACGAGCACGGCCAGGTCGCGTCGAAGGCACGGTGGCCACGGAGATGACGAAGACGCGGCGACGATGGTGCTTGGAGGTGGATGAGGAACGAGGGGGAGAGGCAACGAGCAAGCGGAGAGGGCAACGGGAATCTAGGAGTGGGTGGAGGTAGGCGGGGGAGGACTCGAGGAGCCGGAGGGGGTGCTCTTATCCACCCGCGGCATTGCCGGCGATATGGTTGGGCAGCGACGAGCCTCTGTAGCGGCGCGCACCAGGGGAACAGGAGGGAGGGAAGAGCAACCGGGGAGGGGGCATGAGCCGGCCTAGCTGGGCCAGCTAGCTCGGGTGGGCCGAAGCCCAAGTGGGGCAGGGGCTTTCTCTCCCCTCTGCTTTTCCTGTTCTTTTCTTTTTTAACTTTTGACTTTTCTTTTAGAAACTTTCTGTTTTAGCTATTTTAGGCCATTTAGACACTTTGCAAAAATGTTTGTTCACCACCAATAGTACCAGAAGAATACTTTCCACATGATGAACATTTTAGTTTTCATGTTTGAGAATTTTTGAATTTCACACTTAATTTGAAATTGGATTCAACTGGAATTTGAAAGAGATAAGAGAAAATGATGAAAAAACACTTGTTTAGCAGAAGGATTAACTTAACCCCAGGGATTACTGTAGTATCATTACACTGGGGTGTTACATCTCGTTTGTGATCTTCATCTCTGCACATACCCAAGATCATGGAGAATGAGCCACGAAGGGTCTAAGGGCAGGGAGACCATGGTGTGATATTCTGAACACCGATGCCAGAAAGATTTAGTATGGTAACATGGATCCTATCTCTGGGGATACTAGAGGTGTAGTCATTATGCCAAATGCTTTTGTCTAATTATTGCTATGTTAATTACCAAGACAGTCCCACGCGAGGGATAGGGCATTCAATTGGAAAACTAACTCTTGATGCATGACACTGCCAGCCAAGACGTAATTTGGACACATCCCCCATTTCAATACGTAGCAAGCACATCTTGATGGATGACTTCTAGGGAACAAATTAAGATCATAGTGGTCCCCACACAAATAGATGGTTGTAAGCATAGTGTTTCTAGTGTCAACTTGATACGGACCGGTCAAAGGCTAGAAATTAATTCTCTTGGAAAAGCTTATTAGAAACCCTTGACTTAAAGGGTACCGTCCTCTCGTGGGTCCGATAACTCAGGGTCACCTATGGGGAAAAAGGCGAGAATCCTTTCTACTTGTTTACCGAATCACTAAAGGGACTAATCAAAGATTTTTCTGGCACCATTGCTAGGAAGATTTGTGCGCCTAGTGTTTGTGTTGGAGTTTTTGTTTCTGTTTTTAGTTAATTTTTGTTGTAAGTGTTGTCACTAGAAAACCCAAAAAACATTATCATGGCTCATAATATTGGAAGCTTTGCTAGCCCTATCAATAGTTTGATGCATGAATCAATAGCACAACTTGATGTTGCTGCCGCTAAGTATGAGATAAAACCTAACCTAGTCTCTATGGTCCAACCATACCAATTGGGAGGCTCTTCTTTTGAGGATGCTGGTATGCATTTGCATAACTTTGCTGAATTTTGTAACATGACACACATTAAGGATTATGATGGTGACTCTTTGAAGTGTGTATATTTCCTTTCTCTTTGAGAGGAATAGCGAAAGAATGGTTTAGTGTTGCCTATAGGTAATATAGCTTCATGGACAGATTGTTGCAGTAAGTTTTTATCTAAGTTCATTCCACATGCAAGATTATGCAAGTCCGTTTGCAGATAACAAGTTTTAAGCTGGAAGATTATGAGCGACTAGCGCTTGCATGGGATCGCGTGAAGGAATCTATAAGGAATTGTCCTAATCATGGAATGGAACAATGGTTAATTCTTCATATGTTTTATAATGCCTTAAATCCTATGTAGAAAACTATGCTTGATACTACTGCAGGAGGAACTATCATGGGTAAGCCCATTGCCTAGTGGAGGAGTTTCATAATTCTAGGGAGAACCGCCTACAAAAAGTTTATATCATATACTATGTGTACAATACAAGGTAACTGGTATTACCATCGCACTGGCACAATTCATATACTCTTACCATGAACTGAAATCTCTCCGCACATACTCTATTCATTGTAGGAAACACCATTTACGTTTTAAGCTCTTGTTATTTACTTTTATTAAGATTTCCAGTGGGCCCTTTTAAACGCTCTTTTACTAGCATTTTTAGTTTGTTGTTTACCTTGAATAGTAATAGTATTTGCATAAGCTCAAGCAGTACTTCACACAAGAGTTGTGACACCTTGTGTGTAACAAAAACGCCGCCATAAATACTCTCCTCCGCTCTTTTTTGGGACGATTAATCAATGAGATACTTATGTGAAAGTGCTACACTACCCTGTTTGGTCTGCAGGTACCACCCACATCCACCAACTGGCCCTTGATGGGTTTACAGATTATTGTTGGCCTGCAAAGACATGTGTGCGCTGTCAGAGATCTGAAAGGCAATGAAAAATAAAGATTAGATATGTTGATGAGGGTGCGACGCGTAATTACCGTGAGGGAATCAAGGTCAGCTAATGTCGAAGCTCCGCCAAGCATGCCAGAGATGGAGGACGGGCTGCTATGAGCGTGGTGGTGGGTACTGGTGCGGGAGCAGGTGCGTGTTCACCGAGTTTGTAACATCCCAAAATTCTAAATTTTGGAATGTTATATTAAATAAATAAATATGGTTGTTTGTCTACTTGTTTTGTGATTAATTGTGTGAAATTGAGTGAAATTTGAAACTTTTGAAAGTTGAATGAGAGGGAATAAAAGGACTTCCCCAAAACTTTCATCTTGCATTTTGATCTCCATGAATTCAAATTCATTTCATCACAAAACCCTAGAGTGAAGCTGATATGACTTCTTCCATTAAAATAAATGAAAATGGTTTTGAAAAGATTTGAATAACCTTTGGAAATATATTCAGAAACTTTATCTAACTCAATGATTGTCATGAGAGAAAGTAAATTGACTTCTTCAAATTATGTGAAATATGAGTTGAAAGATTTAAAGAATCAAATTTAAAGTCCCTTTGAATTTATTTTGAAACCCACTTTCAAGTTGGAATTATTTGGCTTTTATTTAAATTATTTTCCTCGTAAAAATAAATAAATGGAAATAGGGTAAAATATTTCCCTTAAATGGAAAATTAGGAGAAAATAAATATGAAACCATTTTGGTATTTCAAAACTGTTTTTTGGGTTTTATTGTAACGGTAGCACTGTTTGCCTTATTTGAATTTTTGTTGATTTTGTTTGGACCTGAAAAATAGTTCAAGTTGTAGGAAATCGTTTTCTGGAAATTTCTATATATTATATGTCAATATAATATTTTGTTTTGTTTTTTCGTTTAGTTTCATTTCCTTTGTGCTTTGTTAAAAAATACAGATCCAGCCGGCCAGGCCAGCGCTAACCGCTCGGCCCAGCCAGACTTTCGGCCCACGGCCTACCACAACGCAAGGTCCTCTCGCCTCGGTCGCCCACACCCATCATCTCTCTCGCTCGCCTCCCCGCGCTCACTGACGCCCGGCCCCACCTCTTCTTCCTCCTTCGCAAGCCACGGGCATCGTCGCTACCGCCGCCGTATCCCGGATCTCTGGGGATTCGATCTCCCCCGATCCACCCCCTCTCCCAAGACTCTACCCATATATATATCCTCCCCCTCGACCAGTCCCCCTCTTTTTCCAGCACCATGAAACCCCGCTGCCTCCTTGATTGCTCGCCGGAGCCGACCGCCGCCACCGCACCATTGCCAACCACCCGAGCTCCACACACCTCCTCGACGCCTCCTGAGATCACCCCGGCCTCCACTCACTCGCCCGCATCTTCCTGTGACCTCGCCCATGTTGGAAATATGCCCTAGAGGCAATAATAAAATGGTTATTATTATATTTCCTTGTTCATGATAATTGTCTATTGTTCATGCTATAATTGTATTGATCGGAAACCATAATACACGTGTGAATACATAGACCACACCATGTCCCTAGTGAGACACTAGTTGACTATCTTGTTGATCAAAAGATGGTCATGGTTTCCTGACTATGGACATTGGATGTCATTGATAATGGGATCACATCATTAGGAGAATGATGTGATGGACAAGACCCAATCCTAAGCATAGCACAAGATCGTGTAGTTCGTTTGCTAGAGCTTTTCTAATGTCAAGTATCATTTCCTTAGACCATGAGATCATGCAACTCCCGGATACCGTAGGAATGCTTTGGGTGTACCAAACGTCACAACATAAATGGGTGGCTATAAAGGTGCACTACAGGTATCTCTGAAAGTGTCTGTTGGGTTAGCACAAATCGAGACTGGGATTTGTCACTCCGTATGACGGAGAGGTATCTCTAGGCCCACTCGGTAATGCATCATCATAATGAGCTCAATGTGACTAAGTAGTTGGTCACGGGATCATGCATTACGGAACGAGTAAAGTGACTTGCCAGTAACGAGATTGAACGAGGTATTGGGATACCGACGATCGAATCTCGGGCAAGTAACGTACCGATTGACAAAGGGAATTGTATACGTGATTGCTTGAATCCTCGACATCATGGTTCATCTAATGAGATCATCATGGAACATGTGGGAGTCAACATGGGTATCCAGATCCCGCTGTTGGTTATTGGCCGGAGAGCTGCCTCGGTCATGTCTACATGATTCCCGAACCCGTAGGGTCTACACACTTAAGGTTCGATGACGCTAGGGTTATAAGGAAGATTTGTATGTGATTACCGAATGTTGTTCGGAGTCCCGGATGAGATCCCGTACATCACGAGGAGTTCTGGAATGGTCCGGAGGTGAAGATTTATATATGGGAAGTCATCATACGGTCACCGGAAATATTCGGAGGTATACCGGTATTGTACCAGGACCACCGGAGGGGTTCCGGGGGTCCACCTGCGCCGGAGGGCCTTATGGGCTGTAGGTGAAAGGGAACCAGCCCCAAGTGAGCTGGGCGCCACCCTCCCTAGGGCCCATGCGCCTAGGGTTGGGGGGGAACCCTAAAGGGGGCGCCCCGCTTGGCTTGGGTGGCAAGCTGATCCCATCTAGAGGGGCCAGCCCCCTTCCCCCTTCTCCCTATAAATAGAGGGGTGGAGGGAGGGGTGCAACACCACATCCAAGGCGCAGCCCCTTCCCTCCCCAACACCTCTCCTCCTCCGCAAGAGCTTGGCAAAGCCCTGCCGGAGAACTGCTACTCCATCACCACCACGCTGTCGTGCTACTGCTGGAGCCCTCTTCCTCAACCTCTCCGTCCTCCTTGCTGGATCAAGGCGCGGGAGACATCACCGGGCTGCACGTGTGTTGAACGCAGAGGCATTGTTGTTTGGCGCTTAGATGGGATTCGGCCACGATCTGAATCGCTATGTGTACGACTCCTCCAACCGCGTACTTGCAACGCTTCCATCTCACGATCTTCAAGGGTATGAAGATGCACTCCCCTCTCTCTCGTTGCTAGTTACTCCATAGATTGACCTTGGTGATGCGTAGGAAAATTTTAATTTCTGCAACGATCCCCAATAGTGGCATCATGAGCTAGGTATATGCATAATTTCTATGCACGAGTAGAACACAAGTTTGTTGTGGGCGTCGATTTTGTCAATTTACTTGCCACTACTAGTCTTATCTTGTTTCGGCGGCATCGTGGGATGAAGCGGCCTGGACCGACCTTACACGTACGCTTACGTGAGACAGGTTCCACCAACTGACATGCACTAGTTGCATAAGGTGGCTAGCGGGTGTCTATCTCTCCCACTTTAGTCGGATCGGATTCGATGAAAAGGATCCTTATGAAGGGTAAATATCAATTGGCATATCACGTTGTGGTTTTGGCGTAGGTAAGAGACGTTCTTGCTAGAAACCTATAGCAGCCACGCAAAAACATGCAACAACAATTAGAGGACGTCTAACTTGTTTTTGCAGCATATGTCGTGTGATGTGATATGGCCAAAAAGGATGTGATGAATGAAATATATGTGATGTATGAGATTGATCATGTTCTTGTAATAGGAATCACGACTTGCATGTCGATGAGTATGACAACCGACAGGAGCCATAGGAGTTGTCTTTAATTTATTGTATGACATGCGTGTCATTGAATAACACCATGTAATTACTTTACTTTATTGCTAAACCGTTAGCCATAGTAGTAGAAGTAATAGTTGGCGAGACAACTTCATGAAGACACGATGATGGAGATCATGGTGTCATGCCGGTGACGATGATGATCATGGCACCCCGAAGATGGAGATCAAAAGGAGCAAAATGATATTGGCCATATCATGTCACTATTTGATTGCATGTGATGTTTATCATGTTTTACATCTTATTTGCTTAGAACGACGGTAGCATAAATAAGATGATCCCTCATAAAATTTCATGAAAGTGTTCCCCCTAACTGTGCACCGTTGCGAAGGTTTGTTGTTTCAAAGCACCATGTGATGATCAGGTGTGATAGATTCTAACGTTTGAATACAACGGGTGTAAGCGAGATTTACACATGCAAAACACTTAGGTTGACTTGACAAGCCTAGCATGTACAGACATGGCCTCGAAACACAAGAGACCGAAAGGTCGAACATGAGTCATATAGAAGATACGATCAACATGAAGATGTTGACCCATGATGACTAGTCCGTTTCACATGATGATCGGACACGGCCTAGTTGACTCGGATGATGTATCACTTAGATGACTAGAGGGATGTCTATCTAAGTGGGAGTTCATTAAATAATTTGATTAGATGAACTTAATTGTCATGAACTTAGTCTAAAATCTTTGCAATATGTCTTGTAGATCAAATGGCCCATGCTAATGTTGCCCTCAACTTCAATGCGTTCCTAGAGAAAACCAAGTTGAAAGACGATGGTAGCAATTATACGGACTGGGTCCGGAACTTGAGGATCATCCTCATAGCTGTCAAGAAAGCATATGTCCTAGATGCACCGCTAGGTGAAGCACCCGTTTTCCCAGCAACTCAAGACGTTTTGAACGCCTGGCAGTCGTGTAGTGATGATTACTCCCTAGTTTAGTGTGGCATGCTTTACAGCTTAGAACCAGGGCTCGAAAAGCGTTTTGAGCAGCACGGAGCATATGAGATGTTCCAAGAGCTAAAAATGGTTTTCCAAGCAAATGCCTGGGTCGAGAGATATGAAGTCCCCGACAAGTTCTACAGTTGTAAGATGGAGGAGAATGGTTCTGTCAGCGAGCACATACTCAAATTGTCTGGGTTGCACAACCGCTTGTCTCAGCTGGGAGTTAATCTCCCGGATGACGCGGTCATTGACAGAATCATTCAGTCGCTCCCACCTAGCTACAAGAGCTTTGTGATGAACTACAATATGAAGGGGATGGTGAAAACCATTCCTGAGGTATTTTCAATGCTGAAGTCAACGGAGGTGGAGATCAAAAAGGAACATCAAGTGTTGATGGTCAATAAAGCCACTAGTTTCAAGAAAGGCAAGGGTAAGAAGAACTTCAAGAAGGACGGCTAGGGAGTTGCCGCGCCCGGTAAGCCAGTTGCCAGGAAGAAGCCAAAGCATGGACCCACACCTGAGACTGAGTGCTTTTATTGCAAGGGAAACAGACACTGGAAGCAAACTGCCCCAAGTACTTAGCGGACAAGAAGGCCGACAACACCAAAGGTATATGTGATATACATGTAATTGATGTGTACCTTACCAGTACTTGTAGTAGCTCCTGGGTATTTGATACCAGTGCGGTTGCTCATATTTGTAACTCAAAATAGGAGCTGTGGAATAAGCGGAGACTAGCGAAGGACGAGGTGACGATGCACGTCGGGAATGGTTCCAAGGTCGATGTGATCGCCGTCGGCATGCTACCTCTACATTTACCTACGGGGTTAGTTTTAAACATCAAAAATTGTTATTTAGTGCCAGCTTTGAGCATGAACATTGTATCTGGATCTCGTTTAATACGAGATGGCTACTCATTTAAATTCGAGAATAATGGTTGTTCTATTTATATGAGAGATATGTTTTATGGTCATGCCCTACTGGTCAATGGTTTATTCTTAATGAATCTCAAACGTGATGTTACACATATTTATAGTGTGAATACCAAAAGATGTAAGGTTGATAACGATAGTCCCACATACTTGTGGCACTGCCGCCTTGGTCACATTGGTGTCAAACACATGAAGAAGCTCCATGCAGATGGACTTTTGGAGTCTCTTGATTATGAATCATTTGACACATGCGAACCATGCCTCATCAGCAAAATGACCAAGACTCCGTTCTCCAGAATAATGGAGTGAGCAACCAACTTATTGGAAATCATACATACTGATGTGTGCGGTCCAATGAGCGTTGAGGCTCACGGAGGCTATCGTTATGTTCTCACTCTCACTGATGACTTAAGTAGATATGGGTATGTCTACTTGATGAAACACAAGTCTGAGACCTTTGAAAAGTTCAAGGAATTTCAGAATGAGGTAGAGAATCAACATGACAGAAAAATTAAGTTCTTACGATTAGATCATGGGGGAGAATATTTGAGTCACGAATTTGGTACGCACTTAAGGAAATGTGGAATTGTTTCACAACTCACGGCGCCTGGAACACCTCAGCGTAACGGTGTCTCTGAACGTCGTAATCGCACTCTATTGGATATGGTGCGATCTATGATGTCTCTTACTGATTTACCGCTATCATTTTGGGGATACGCTCCAGAGACAGCTACATTCACTTTAAATAGGGCACCGTCTAAATCCGTTGAGACGACACTGTATGGATTGTGGTTTGGGAAGAAACCTAAGCTGTCGTTTCTAAAAGTTTGGGGATGCGATGCTTATGTCAAGAAACTTCAACCTGAAATGCTCGAACCCAAGTCGGAAAAATGCTTCTTCATAGGATACCCTAAGGAAACCATTGGGTATACCTTCTACCTCAGATCCATAAGAATAAATTTGACAGGTTGTGTTCCGGGTTAAATATTCTTTGTAAGCCGGCACTTGATCATCCTTAAGTCTTTGTCATCTCCTTCTTGATATGTATCCATAATCTCATAGCAAATCTCTTTAGCAGATATGTTCAAATTTTGCCAATGCAAAAAATCCAGATACTTCCTTTGAAAAATCCGGGTCAACAGGCCAGCTTCAGAGTCAATTTGCTGACATTGGTCTCTTGTTGAGAAATATTGTAAGAGATAATCCACTTGAGTCGGCTTCAATGCTCTGACTTGACAAAAATATTGGTCTTCAAATATTTAACTTATATTCAACCGGCTTGAAGATATAAAACTTGCCGGTTTATGATTACCAAAATTGCCGGGTTATAATAGATGATGCCGAGTCATAATTGCCGCCGACGTCGGTTTATGATTTTTGCAGACACCGGGTCAATCTGATTTACCCAAACTGAGAATTTGAAGATATTTTTCCCTTATATCCATATTACCTGTAGCCCCCAAGGGCCGGTTTAATCAGCATGAATAAGTCGGGACTTATCACCATGGCTTTAAATAAAATCCAGTTGTGTAGCCCCCATGAGTTGGCTATAGTCATAGTAGTGTAGCCAGGTCATCCTAGAATTGTCTTGAATTTCCAACAGGAGCAATTGGTAGCCCCCAAGGGCCAGCTCATTTAAAATGTGATGAGTCGGGTCTTCAATAAGTTGAGCAAAAAATAACTTTGCATTAGCCCCCAAGTGCCATGGTGCATGCTGGCAGTGACATGGGACTTGTATATTCGATGTAATCTCGATTTAAACAATGTAGCCCCCAAGTGCCGGGTCGTAAGCCTGCAGCGACTCGGGACTATTTCCTCTATTGTAAAATAAATCATGCCCATTGATAAAAATAATAGCCGTTGCGCTAAAGCAACTTTGAAAACCTCAATCATAACACTGGTTATTGATAATCACAATAGAAATCCAGCCATGTTGGCTATTCAAGATTTGAATAATATAATCTGGTATGAAAACCTCAATCATTCAATATCATCATGAAAATCCAGCCAGTTTTGGCTATTAAAGATTTGAATACCTCATCGGTTGACAAGTAAATCCGGAGCTTAAATACCTGCCAGCTCTTGGCCGATGATGACTTAATGCGCATTCATTGTAAGCCAGAATTTTTGTAACCCGGTGGCCTATAGCCCTTGAGAAAATCAATAATTGATAACCCTTTTGAGACACCAACTTCAGTGACGAGCTTGGACTGAAGCAATTATATAAGTCATAGTTCTGCAAATCCTGCACAGAGTTTAAACAACATATGCCCTGGCGACTTAACGTCAAGAGCCAGGGCGGGTAACCACCCAAATGTAGTCTTACCCTGCACACAAGTAGATCAAAAGACCCCTTGGCGGTTTGCCGCAGGGCGGGTCATATAAAAAACCCCGAAAAGAATCATAAATAGACAAGCCGGTTATCAATCATGATGTTAAGACACAATTGATGTTATCATACTTATGATCCTTTGGATGATGCCACCGGTTCACGTGACCCAGAGGGTGAAGTTGATAACTCAACCCTGTAAAAGCTGGCACATATGATATTTGTGACAACTCAAATACTTGTGATTGTATAAAAACAGATAAAGAAATTTGAGGCTTCTGATTCGAATACGATCAGTAAACCGTTCCAAAGGGGTTAAGCTAAGATTCGAATACGATCATATAGTCCCCAGTGGCATTGGCGTTGCCGATCAAAGTGGGTATCGACAGCTATGTTCTCTTTGGTTCGAATACGACCTATGTTTGAACAGGAAGCCCCCAAATGACCTTAAGAGTTGTTTAGCGATGCTGATTCGAATACGATCCACGTCGATTCCCAAAGGGGTTGAGCTATGATTCAAATATGATCAAGAAGCCCCCAAGTAGGTTGAGCAGTTTGCTAATCAAAAGGGTATCGACAACTATGTTCTCTTTGGTTCAAATACGACCTATGTTTGAACAAGAAGCCCCCAAGTGACCATATAAGTTTTGGCATTGCGCCGACCAAGAGGGTATTGATAGCTATGCTCGATGAGCAGGAAGCCCCCAAGTGATCATAATAAGATAAGACGTAAGGCAGGATACCCAAGTTTGAACCGCGCATCATGGCAGCAAGTTCTTTTTGGCAACTTTTAATTTTTCTGAGAACTCGAACTTGCGAGAGATTAATTCTTTTTGAACCGGAAGTTTAAACCGGATGTGAAAGCTTCAAAACTTTGTGAGAGATAAATTTACCTTGAGCCGGATTTGAACTTGATTTGAGAGCATCAAAGCTTTGTGGTAAATAAATTTCCCTTGAACCGGATATTAAGAGCTTCAGTGCTTTGTGGGAGAGAGATGTCTCTTGAACCGGATTTTAAACCGGAATCCTTCTTTTTAAACCAGGTATTTTCTGATGGCCTTTTAATTGTTCACCAATATAGCGGTAGCCTCCGGAACCGGGTTACCTTCCCTCCAATGACCCGGAGTTCTTGAATTCACTAATACCGGCCAATTTCGCCGAGTCATGTCATTGTAGCCCCCGAGTCTCAAGACGACTCGAGGTGTTGGCTTGAGATTCTCCATATTTGACCATAGCAGAAGGTGTATATCATTGGCGTTGATAGCGCGATGTGAATCCACAGAAGGTTGAGGTGACTGCGGCGGGTTTATAAATGATCCCGTATGAGCCGTGTTAGCAACTCGGCCAATGGTTCCTTCCAACTGGCTATTTGAAGTTTAACCAAACTGTAGTGACGGCGACTTGTGCGCCTGCCCATTGAGCCATTCAGTGCAAACGGCGGCTGATAATACATGATAATTTGCCTCCAATTTGTTGGAAGAAAAAAGGGCTTCCCAAGCAGTGACTTGCTCATACTCAATAAACAGCTCATGCGGATAGGTGCGGCCCGATGTGTTGATGTAGACCAGGCTGCGAGAGATGGACGGTAAAGACAACCGCAACATCTGAGACGACACAGACAGATGAACCGGCCATGGCGTTGTAAGCCGGTGCAGACGGGCAAGCTATCCTCTTTGTTGTAAGCCGGCGTGGTCGTGAGAGACGGCCACGGTGTTGTAAGCTGGTGCGGACGCGAGAGACGGCCACGACATTGTAAGCCGGCGCGGTCGCGAGAGACGGCCAAGCACGGTAAGCCGTGCGGGCGGCGAATCAATCGCGGATGTGGTCTCGGCGAGTTGATGTAGATTGAGCTGCACGGGTGACAGCTTGCACGCACGCGTTTAACAGCAAGCGGGCGCGGAGGCCTGTGCTTGATGATGCTAACGCATATTTCATAGGCATAGCATGACTCCACCTTTATAATAAATCATTGTTCCTGCATACAGAAAAATACGTAAAGTACAATAGTTCTTTAAAAGAATTTAATATGTACTAAAAAATAGAACGGACTAATATCACCTGATGTATTTGGACGGGAGATGTCCGTATAGATTGGTCAAATGACTCTGTAGTCAAATTACAGGCTAGCGTTGACAGGATGGCTCTCCTCTCTCCTTCCCCCTCCTCCCCCCGTCCTCCCCTTCTCCGTCCGTCCGACCCCAGGGCTCGTCGCTCCCCCCGCCCCCTCTCCTCTCGTCGCCGGCCATCTGCTCTGCCTCCCCCCTCCTCGCCCTGCACGGCGCCCCTCTCCCGATCCATCTGCCTTTGGGCCTCGAAACAAATTCTGGGCTTTGTCGTTGGATGAGGCGGACTCAGATCTTGACGTGGAGGATGGTTCTTTCCCTTCCCCCTGGTCTCTCTTCCGGCGGATCTGCTTTTGGCTGGTGCTCCGCTGGCTGCCAGAGTTCGTAAGTTCGCCCCGGGCGGCCGGGGCCGTCCGGTGCCCTGTGTGGAGGCTGGCAGCTCGGGCTGGTTCCAGGTGCGGCGCGGTCGGTGTGGGAAGCGCTCGGAGGCGCTCTCCCCGCCGGGTCGCGTGGTCCCTGGGGATGCAGCTCCCCGTTCGGCCGGCCTGGCTCGTTCTCCGCGCTCTCTATCGCCTTCGTCGCCGGCGGTGGCGGCGGGGCCGGAGTTGTGCTTGGTCCTGGCGCATCCCTCCCTAACCCTAGATCCGGCTCCGATGCGGGAGGCTCATGGGCCCCCCGCCCCACCTCTGTTGGGCTGCTCTGGGCCACTTGTCAGTGCTGGGCCTCCGGTGTTATTGTCCTTTTCTGATTTCCCCCCTCTTCCTGTCTCTGGGCCTGGGCCTGGCTCGGCCCGTGCTTCCCTGCCCGTCTCTTCTGGCCCGGCCCATGCTTCCCCCTCCCCGGCTGGCCTGGCGTCTTCGGGGTATTTATGGGTTCGTAAGGGCTCGCCTCCCCCATTTCTAGGGTTTCCTGCCTCTCTTTCTGACCTGCGCCGCTACCGTTTCCGCATCCCCTCCTTTCGCAGATCCCCTCCCCCCACCTCTCTCCCTCCCCTTCGCGGCGGTTGTCCCCATGGATCGCTCGCGTGGATCGTCCAGCGAGGCGATTTCTGGCTAGAAGCGGCGGCGGGAGGACGCGGACGACGGGGCCGCCGGTCTAGAGCTCGAGGCTTCCCTTCGCTCCAAGTTGGAGGCGGAGCAGGCGGCTCACCTTCAAGGGGCCCGTGAGCGCGAGGCTTGGGCGTCGGGTCCGGCTGCGGCTGGTTCTAGATCTGAGGCCCCTGGATCAGGCGGATCTGGGGCCGATCCCTGGGAGACCGCGACGGCAGCTGGTGGCTCTGGCCCTGCGGCTCGTCCCCCCTTCTCCGTCTGGCCCTGGTCCTCTGGCTCGCGGTGGCGGCCATGCTCCGTCCTCGTCATATGGATTCGGCGGGCGCTCGCAGGGCCGTGGGGCGGTGGCTCCGGCGCTCCTGGTCACCGGTTCCCGTCGTCTGGCCCGGGGTCGTCTACTGGTGCTCTGGGCGATGGTATCTTTCCCCCTCCTCCTCCTCCCCTTCCGTCCCGCCCCCTCCCC
Organism: Triticum timopheevii; assembly: GCA_963921465.1. NCBI lineage: Eukaryota > Viridiplantae > Streptophyta > Magnoliopsida > Poales > Poaceae > Triticum > Triticum timopheevii. Next base: position 371,299,739 of record OY997266.1, read on the forward strand.
CGTCCAACCATCCACCAAATCCCAACCTCACCTGTTTCGCCTGCCACCAACCTGGGCATTTCCAGTCGCGCTATTTCAATCCACCCTTTTGCTTGATCTGCCGTGAGGACGGTCACCTTACAGTGAACTGGAACAACCGCCTCAAACCCGCTTCATTTGTGCACTTTGGCCAAGGGCTTCCTGGATGTTCTTTCTTTGCGTTGGATAGTGAGATCCTACATGTCTCCGTGGCACCTTCTCTCTCTAATGCGGCCATCATCTCGGTCAAAGACCACAAGATCTCTCCCCAAACCCTCCAGGATGAACTGCAGCTACGGGATGAAGGAGCATGGGACTGGCAGATCCGACAGCTCTCTGACTTTGATTTTGCAGTGGTCTTCCCTTCGAAAAGTAGCCTCAAGATGATTTTCTCTTGCACGAGCTTCACCCTCCCTCTGAATCAATTGGTCGTCTCGGTTAAAGCTGCTGCCAATGGGGCGAAGCCAATATCCCCCCTCTCTGAGATCTGGGTTCTGGTTGATGACATCCCACCTTCCCTCTGCTCTACTGAATTTGTCATGGCTTTTGGCGTTCTCATTGGTAAACCTATCTTGGTGGATCAAGATTCCCTGGCTGTCCTTGGACCGGTGCGTCTCAAGTTCTGGGCGGTTGACCCCTCATGTGTTCATGGCAGTGTTGATGTGTTTCCTGCTGCGGATGGCTTCAGGCTTCGGTTGCGCACGGAGGGATCTGCTCCTTCTCGCTCCCCGCCACCGCCCCCCTCCCGCTGCTGATCGTCATGTTGGTAATACTGATAATGCTGGCAACCTTAGTGGGGGCTCGCTTCCTCACTTCACTGTGTCTGAATGGGATGGCATGGGTTCTGAAAGTCGTGAGCTTTTCAAGGAGAATGCCCCTAAGAACGGGAGCGGTGGGAAGGATCAGATGGAGTCTGCTCCTGTCCAGTCTGCCCCTGTTGCTCCGCCTGCTAGTACCCCGGTGTCGGGTGTCTGTTCCAACCTTCCTGTTAGGCCGGGCTCCCCGTCGCTCTCGGGTATTGAAGATCTCCCTGCCTCCCCGCGTTGTGTGGCGTCGGTCTCCTCCTACAAGCGCAAATCATCTGTCCACAAGTTCTCTGCTCGTAGTCGGACCTCCTTGGGAACGAAGCTCTCTACTGCGGGCCTGTGCCGCCGTCTTGACAGCGATATGGGTGATGTGGCGGGCATGTCCTCTCCAGCTGCGGTGCGATCCTCTCTGATCCGGTCTCCTTCTTCTACGGCTCGCAAGAGCGGGCGGATCCGGGACAGTGGCATGAGGGTGGTCGACAAGGCGACTAGGCGCGCGGCGGCTCGGGACCTTCCCGCTTCAGGTACCCCTCCTTCCCCTGCACAGTTGGTTCATGTTTCTTCCTCACCTACTAGGCTTGTTCTACCCTCCCTCTCGGATGATCACTTATCTAAGGTACTCGCAGACGCGAGTATTGCTCTAGATCACAACCAGGGTTCTCCCTCCTCTCTGATTGCTCTTATTAGGGCTAATGAAGTGGCTTAGGCGGCTTTGGCCAAGGCTAAGGAAGTGGCTGCTGCTCCTTCTGCCCCTCCAGTTGTGGCTGGTGGGGTTTCAGAGGCAGTGGCCGCTGGTGATCGGGTTGGGACCCAGGTGAACAGGGGGGCTTCAAAACATGCTAAATCCTGCTTGGCTCCCTGCAGGTCGATTTTGTGCATCAAAAACCTACCTTATAAATGAAAGCCCTCTTCTGGAACATCAGAGGTTTCGGCGCTCGGGGACGCTGAGACCAAATTAAAGATTTGGTCAGGGGGAACAATATCGACCTGATTGGCTTGATTGAAACCTTTAGATCCTCCTTCTCTCCTCATGAGCTCTCTTCTATCGCGGGGACTGATTGGTTTGATTGGAACTTCTTGCCCTCCTCGGGCCATTCTGGTGGCATTCTGCTAGGTTCGAAACGGGATGTTTTTGATTTTGTGGCTTTCGATCATGGTATCTTTTGGGCTAGCACTGTGCTTTTCCATCGTCAACTTAATGCTCTCTGGGAATTTATGGTCGTGTATGGCTCGGCTGATCACTCCCTCTCTCCCATCTTTTTGGACGAAATCTCCATTAAAGTAGAGGCCTGCTCGCTCCCCTTGGTGATTGGTGGTGATTTCAACTTGCTTCGCTCCCCCACGAACAAGAACACTAATAATTTTTCCTGGGCCCTGGCTGACGCCTTCAATGACTTCATAAGCTCTTGCGCTTTGCGTGAGATCCCTAGGGTGGGATCTTGGTTCACTTGGACTAACCACCAACCTTTCCCTATCCGTTCCGTCCTAGACCGCGTTCTTGTTTGCTCGAATTGGGATTCTCTTTTCCCGCTCGCGATGCTTAAATCTAAGGCTATTGTGGGTTCGGATCATGCCCCTCTGATCCTCGACGCTGGAAATTAGTCTACTTCCTCGCCTTCTAGATTTTAGTTTGATGCCTCTTGGCTCCACATTGAGGGTTTTTGTGACCTCCTGGGGTCTAAAATTAGTGCAACTCTTTCTGCTCCTCATCGTTCCTTTGGACCCATGGATGATTGGCATTTCTGTTCGGCCTTGCTTCGCAAATTTCTTCGGGGATGGTCCCGGAACTATTCGGCCCAGGAACGCAGGGAGAAGGCCCTTCTTTTGTCCGAGATTGAGGTCCTGGATGCTCGGGCGGATGCTTCTGGCCTTTCTGATTCTGACTGGTCCCTCCGTTTCTCCCTTGAACGTGCGTTGATGCACTTGCATCAGCTTAACGAGATTTACTGGCGCCAGAGGGGCGCGTCCAATTGGCTCCTTAAAGGGGATTCTCCCTCCGCTTATTTCTTTGCGATTGTGAATGGGAGATGGCGCATATGTCTAATTGATAGCCTGATTATTGATGGGGTACATACTTCTAACTAGGGTGTCATTCTCAACCACGTGGTCTCTTTCTTCTCCTCCCTTCTCTCTGCCAAGCCTGACCAGGGGTTCAGGCTTGCTGCTAACTTTTGGAACCAGGAATCCCTGGTCTCTCAGGACGAAAATTCGGACTTGATGATCCCCTATTCCGAAGAGGAAATTTTCTCTGCTATTTCGAAGGCCAACCCAAATTCTGCATCTGGTCCTGATGGGTTTTCTATCCCCTTCTTTAAAAAGTTTTGGCCTAATCTTAAAAAATTTATCTGCCAAGTTATTCAAGGTTACTGCCTGGGCACAGTTGATATCTCTAGGCTGAATTACGCGGTTATCTCCCTGATTCCCAAGATTAAGGGTGCTGACTTAATTGCCCAGTTTAGACCTATTGCGCTTATTAATAACTTTGCCAAGTTCCCTGCCAAATGTCTGGCCACTCGCCTTACCCCAGTGGCCCATCGCACCCTTTCTCATACTCAGTCGGCTTTTATCAAGGGGCACTTTATCCTGGACGGAGTTCTCTGTCTCCACGAAATCGTTCATGATATTCACAAATCTGGGAACAAGGCAGTTATCCTCAAATTAGATTTTGAAAAGGCCTACGACTCGGTTAATTGGGGATTTTTGAGACAAGTCCTCCTTGCAAAAGGGTTTGACAGTGGGGTGGTGCACCGTATCATGCAGTTGGTCATGGGGGTTCACACTGCTATTAATGTTAATGGCCATATTAGTAACTTCTTTAAAAATTCTAGGGGCCTGCGCCAAGGCGACCCGGCCTCGCCCATCCTTTTTAACTTCGTTGCGGACGCCCTCTCTAACATCCTTTCTAGAGCCGCGGAGGCCGGTCATATCTCTCCTGTTAGTTCCCACCTCATTCCGGAAGGAATTACGCATCTTCAGTATGCTGACGACACTATCATCTTGGTGGAACTTAATGATCTTTGCATTGGCAATCTCAAGTTTCTTCTCTTATGTTTCGAAGCTCTTTCGGGGCTTAAGATTAATTTCTCTAAAAGCGAAGTTATTGTCACGGGTGTCTCTGCCGTCGATGCCCTTAGGGTGGCACGCTTACTTAACTGCTCCCAAGGGTCTTTTCCTATTAAGTACCTGGGTCTGCCTATCACCTCTGACAAGCTCTATGCCAAGGACTTTGCTCCTGTGGTGTCTAAGGTCGGGAATCGTGTGATGCCCTGGAGGGGCAGATATAATACTCAGGCAGGCAAAGTGGCCTTAATTAATGCTTGCCTCTCCTCCCTCCCTATGTTCCTGATGGGGTTTTACCTCCTTTCTATGGGCACTCATGCTGGTTTTGACAAACATAGAGGGGCCTTTTATTGGAACGCGGTAGATAACAAGTGTAAGTATCGCTTGGTTAAATGGGACACCATTTGCAAGCCCAAAAGCCTTGGGGGGCTGGGCATCATTAACACCCTGGTTATGAACAAATGCCTGATCATCAAATGGTGATGGAAGATCATGACCATTCCCCAGGACAAGCCTCTGTGGTTCAGCATCTTAAAGGCGAAGTATTTCCCATCCTGCAGCCCTATGTTTGCTCGTGCATCTGGGGCATCTCAATTTTGGCGTGATCTTGTTAAACTTCAGCCTACCTTTCAAGGCCTTGTCAAGTTTGTTGTTGGCAATGGGAAATCTACTAGGTTCTGGCTTGATTGGTGGTGCGGGGCCTCTCCGTTGGCCTCTTCTTTCCCTGTGTTATACTCTTACTGCCCAAATCCCCAGATTTCTATTTCTGAACTTGCGTCGAATAATTGGGACCTTCAGCTGCGTCGCTCTCTCTCTCCGTAGAGTTGGAAGATTGGCAGCATCTTGCTTCCCTCTTCCCTCCGCTCTCGGAGGAGGAAGACTCAGTCATGTGGCCCCATTCCCCCTCTGGCCGCTTCTCGGTTAAATCATTATATAGCAAACTTATTGAGGGATCCATCACCTCCAAATTTAAGTGGATTTGGAAAGCCCGTACCCCCCCTAAGATTAAGGTGTTTCTCTGGCAAGCCTCTCGTGGGCGCCTTCCTACGGGTAACCAAATCCGTAAACATAATGGCCCGGGCTCTGATTGCTGTGTTCTTTGTGGGATGAGAGAAGACACTCCTCATATTTTTTTAACTGCATCCTGGCTAAGCTGTTTTGGTGCTATATTAGATCTTGGATGCATGTTTCCTGGGCCCCGACCTCCTTTGCGGACTTACGAGCCTTGGCTAATTCTTTGGTTGGGGCCCAAAGGAGACTGTTTTGGGTCGGCTTTGCTGCCATGTGCTGGTCCTTATGGACGACAAGGAATAAATTCACTATCGAACATGTTTTTCTGCTAAACCTGCTGATTGCTTATTTAAGACCTGTATATTCCTTTAGCAGTGGAGATTATTGACTAAGGAGGAGGACATGGATGCATTTGACGCCATGTTGGCCAAGATCCGAAATTCTGCTATCTCCATCCTTCCAAACCAAGCGGGCCCGTAGACGTTGTTGCGTGGCTTTGTTGTCTTATCTTATTCAGGCCTGCGTGCCGTGTACTAGCCTGGGAGCCATGTATGTAGACTTCCTTCTTCGTGTTCTGGCTTGATACTCTGGCTTCTGTGTGGTGGTTGTCTGGGTCTTTGTTAACTCTGCCTGATGGCTTTATCTATAAAGTCGGGCTATGGCCTTTTCTCTAAAAAAAATTACAGGCTAGCGTACTAGTACTTCCTCCGTTTTTTTGTCAACCATCTGGTGATTTTTGTCCATCTTCATATGGGTATCTGGTGCCGTTTCCTTCCCCTTCATCAGGTACCTAGACCCGCCGAGGCAACCAACGGTGCGGAAGGCAGCTGGTAAAATGTACTTTGGCGACGGCGGGGTCGCCGCGATGGCGGCTGAGTGAGGCGGGGCGGCTTGGCGCTAGAAGGAGGGCGACTTAAAGTAGCACGGTCATGACAGCGAGAGGCGCCGGTGGCTCAGAGGGCCTTGGCAAGCCCGCATCAGAGACAAGTACGGCGGCCCTTACAGCAGGGGCATACAGACGGAGGTCACCTCGGCGGGTCACAGAGGCGGCGGCAGCAGCTCAACACCTGCTCCGGCGAGGGTGTTGCGAGGCCAAGGCAGAGGCCGGGTTAGGCCTGATGGCAGCGGCTTTAGAACTGCAACGACATGCGGCAGACGTGGTGACCCGGTGAAGGCGACTTTGACGATGGCGGACGTGTTAACAGAAAATCGGAGCGGCGCGAAGCGGCAGCTCAAGGCCGTAGCGACAGGTGGAAGAGGCCAGATGAGGCAAAAAACCGCGTCTCGCAGAGGCAGAGGTGCCTCGACGCAGCCGGCGGAGGGTGCTTGTGGCGGCCGTGTCAGCCAGCCGGCTTGGCGAGGTGCGACGGCACCCGGTGCAACCATGGACGGAGGCGAGGCCCAGCAGGGAAAGGCGGGGAGGCGGCTTGCGGTCGTAGAGACGGGAGCGGCTCGGCGCGGAGATGGCCGTGGAAACAGGTCGAAGCAGAGGCAACCGTGGCACTGGGGTTGCTCGCCGACTCGTAGGCAACCGCAGTACAGGCGCCAAGCTGGTTTAGAGCGAGCAGCCCGAAGTGGAAACGAGGCCGTAGCGGTTGACTTCTAGTCCACGCTCATGTAGCAGCCTTTCAGGCGCGTGCTTTGCCAATTGACTCTCCTGTGTGTTGGCATGGAGCAAGGAGCAACCATTGGTGAGCAAAACCACTTGGAAAGCCTTGTGTGAGATCAATTTATGGTAATGATGGCCTAGGAATTTTGTCCCTTGAAAGGTTTGCTTCTCCGTGTAGCAAACAGAGATTTAAAAAACTGATTTGGAGATGTCAGAACATGAGTAGTCTTCGGACTCGCTTTGACTAAACTGCAAGTAGATGATTAGGCGTACGCGGGCTATCTGCCTTTGGCTGTTGCGAGCAAAGAAGAAATGGGAACGGACACGGCCACGCCCAGAGATAGAAATTTTTTGTTAGTCTCACGGGGCTTGCGGTAACGGCTGTAGCGGAAAATCCAATCGGTGTCGATGGCTTGCGGCGACTCAACCGACAACCAACGCAACCCAAATCCTCTTGATCCCTCTCAATCTTGATCCAATCTTGTACTACATGCCAGCTCCAGGCTAATCACAATCTTTGATCACAAAACGATGAATTGTAGGCTCTGTCCTGTTGTCGGTTCTCCCCGTGCGATCCTTCCATATCTTCTTGAGCCATTCTTTTTCTTCATCAGATTAATCGCGACCTCCTTGATAGAGAAATCCCTTCAAGAACTCAACACCATCGTGCGCAGGCCCCACGGTGGGCGCCAACTATCGTAGAATTGTCACGGCAGATGTCCTTAGTGTGAGGACTTAGTCGCGAGGCCAACGCATCTATGTGGTAGCTTGAGAGGGGTTGAGCGGAATCAAGAGATGCAACACAAGACAAGGGTTTAGACAGTTTCGGGCCCTGGGAAACATCATCCGGTAATAACCCTACATGCTGTTTGTGGCTAGGTCTCATTATGATCATGAGGGAGTCGCCGTAAGCTGGCTCTCCTCTTTGTGTCTAGCCCTAGATATTGTTTCTTGTCCCCTCTTTGGGGAGACCTGCCCCTCCTTATATAAGTTGAAGGGGCGGCTTAGATGTAGAATCCTAGTAGGACTAGGACTAGTCTATCTTTCCTTACAAGTTGAATACAAGTCCGGGTCTTGCTTCCTTGTAAAGGAAATAAATATTCGTCATCCCTTTCCTCTTAAGCCGGCCCACCATAACATGAGCCGGCCTTCTGGGCCTCGGGCCTAGCCTTCTATCTGACCCGCCGTCGGGGTCATCCGTGAGTCATCAGGCTCGTGAGTCGTCTGACCAGTAACCGCCAGACCCGTGAGTCGCCAGTCCTTCGGCCGGTCATCGGTGAAGCGCCAAGTCCGGCCGGGTCATACTTCCGGCTGGGTTATACCGCGGGGTATATCCCCGACACCCGGGCATCCGCAGCGTCACCCAAGGCAGCGTCGCGAGCGGCATTGGCCTGGGAGGCGGCTTGCTTCTCCTTATCGGAGGCCGACGCGGCCTGGCTCAACGCCGCCCAGACAGAGGCGTCAGAGCGGACCCAACCAGAGGCTAGCTCCAGGCGCCCAGCCACCAGGTGGGGTTCCGCGCTCCGAAGATCCTCCCGCAACCGGCTCAGTTCGTTGGCAGCCTGGTCCAGGACGGCAGAGGAAGCAGAAGAGACGGGAGCCGGTGGAATAGGCGGAGACAACGACAGCGTGATCACAACTTGGGAGGAAGGAACCCCCTGGGCCTTGGCCACCTCGTCGACAGCATCAAGTGCAGGCACCTCCAGAGTCAGCGGGGCCATGGGGGCTGACTCCTCGCCGGAGCGTCCCTGCTGTGCTCGCGAAGGCGACCGGGCAGGGGAGGCACGAGCCTCGCCGCCTCCTTTCCCCGCAGATGAAGGCGCTGCCCCGGCAGGCGAGCTCACCCCAAGCAGGGCCGCCGAGGCCCCTTTCAACCTTTTTCCTGCAGGCACGGCCTGGCCAAAAGGATGCAGACGTCAAGCCTTGGTGATAGAAACAAAGCAAACACGAATCGAGCACTTACTTGTCATCGTTCGCGGACTCAAGCAGCCTCCGGCCAAACTTGAAGCCCAAGAGCCTACAGCTGGGGTCAGCCTTGGGAGGCCCGGAGGCAGAAGGCGTGTCGGGAGGGCCGGAGCTGGCCTCAGATCGCCCCAGGACCAGAGCAGACCCTGGAGGAACCAGCCCCGTCCTGCCCTTCCTCGGGACCAAGGGAGAGTCCTCCCCGCCTCTCCTGGCACCAGCCTCGTCGTTGTCCGGCATGGAGCGGAGGGCGCGGGACCTGCGCGGAGGAGAGGACTCTCCTGACTCCTCGCCGGTCGCCTCAGAGTCAGGCTCTTCTTCCTCCTCCTCTTCTTCCTCCTCACTCCCGCTGGAGTCCTCGGAGGACCCGTTCACCGTCGCCAACGCCGCCAGATACCCGGGAGCTTCTGCGGGCACCAGCCGCTCACCGTTGAAGGTGGGCATGGCGTTCACCACCTGCTCCCAGTCGTCGCGAAGGAACAGGGAGATAGGAGCGCCCTCCAGGCTCGCCCCTCCCCCAACCAAGGAATGAAGAGCCACGGCCAGATCTTTGTCGGCCAGGGCCTCAGAGCTTAGGCGAAGGGCGACATCTGCTTCCCCAAGCCTCCACAATGGGAGAGAGTGCTCCCGGAGTGGAGCCACCTGGTGCTCCAGGAACTCCCTCAGGAGCGTAGCCCCGGTCAGCTTCGCCGCCCCCAAGTTGCCTGGCCTCAGGTCCACGTTCATCCTCTTCAGCACCACCTTCGCACGGGGGTCGTCGAGCTCCGCACGAGACCACGCATCAACGGCCTTGGGCTTCCCCATAGGCAGCACCAGTCGAGGGTGGATGCGCCCAACATCCACCATGACCCACTTGCTCCGGAAGCCTTCGATCCTCTTCCCAGGCTTCGAGATGACATTGGAGTTGGAGTATGTGATAAAGCTTGCACATGCGGTGATGTGGGCACCAGAAACCCGAAGGGAAAAGTAATGACGTAGCAAGGCCACTGAGGGCATCACTCCAACGTGAGCCTCACAATAGTAGGCGAAAATCGCCAGGAGAAGAACAGAGTTGGGGTGGAGGTGCAGAGCTTGCAAGTTGTATTGGCGAAGAACAACATGGAAGAACTCGGAAAAAGGAGGCACTAGACCAGCGATGATGGCGCTCACAAAGAGCGGGTAGAAGGTGCTCCCCTTGCCTTCAGGCTGGGCGGAGCCGGCCTTGAGCACAGTCGCCCCCTCGTTGCCCTGCGACACCGTCATCAGGCGCGTGAGGGCGAGATTCTTCTCCGACACGTTCGGGGGATCCAGAGCCGGCGAGTACCAGGCCTCGGTTGGGGTCTTGCAAGCTGCCATGGCTTGCCGGATGGAAGGGATTGAGGCAGATCTGGAGGATTTCGGAAGCGAGAAGGAGAAGAGCGAGAAAGTGGATCTGGAGCAACGCGAACGAGAACGAAGCAGGTAAGTCTGGCCCGGGTACCCCTTTTTGTCAGATGGACAGTTGTCGAGGCGTCGTGGGGAAGCCGGGACGCCCACGTACAATCAATCGCCACGCGGCGCCCGAGGCTGCAGGCCTGCGGCGCTTTGCATTTGCCCCTTCGCTTCTCTGCTAAGCCAAGTCCGGGCGCACCTTGGGCCCGGGGGCTACTGTCGGTGTTTTGGGAACGGGGGTCCCCAGACTTGCCTGCCTACGGCCTGCGGCGTAGCTCAAGCGGAGGCCCAGTGCAGACCAGCTTCATCAGCTCAAGCTCAAGACCCTCGCGAGGGGCCAAGCCTCTGTTGGGGAACGTAGCAGAAATCAAAAAATTTCTACGCATCACCAAGATCAATCTATGGAGTAATATAGCAACAAGGGGAAGGATAGTGCATCTACATACCCTTGTATATCGCTAAGCGGAAGCGTTCAAGAGAACGGGGTTGAAGGAGTCGTACTCGTCGTGATTCAAATCACCGGAGATCCTAGTGCCGAACGGACGGCACCTCCGCGTTCAACACACGTACAGCCCGGTGACGTCTCCCATGCCTTGATCCAGCAAGGAGAGAGGAAGAGGTTGAGGAAGACTCCATCCAGCAGTAGCACGACGGCGTAGTGGTGGTGGAGGAACGTGGCAATCCTGCAGGGCTTCGCCAAGCACCGCGAGATATGAGGAGAAAGAGAGGTAGGGTTGCGCCAACAGGAGAAGAACTTCGTGTGTTGGGCTGCTCCTTTGCCTCCACTATATATAGAGGGAGAGGGGGGGCTGCGCCCCCACCTAGGGTTCCACCCTAGGGGCGGCGGCCAGCCCAAGATCCCATCTGAGGTGCGGCCAAGGGGGGAAGAGGGGAAACTTGCCCCCCAAGTTAGGTGGGTGCGCCCCCCTCCCCAAACCCTAGGCGCCTTGGGCCCTTGTGGGGGGGGCGCACCAGCCCACCTAGGGCTGGTCCCCTCCCACACTTGGCCCATGCTGCCCTCCGGGGATGGTGGCCCCACTTGGTGGACCCCCGGGACCCTCCCGGTGGTCCCGGTACGTTACCGATAAAACCCGAAACTTTTCCGGTGACCAAAATAGGACTTCCCATATATAAATCTTTACCTCCGGACCATTCTAGAACTCCTCGTGACGTCCGGGATCTCATCCGGGACTCCGAACAACATTCGGTAACCACATACAGACTTCCTTTATAAGCCTAGCTTCATCGAACCTTAAGTGTGTAGACCCTATGGGTTCGGGAACCATGCAGACATGACCGAGACGTTCTCCGGTCAATAACCAACAGCGGGATCTGGATACCCATGTTTGCTCCCACATGTTCCATGATGATCTCATCGGGTGAACCACGATGTCAAGGACTCAATCGATCCCGTATTCAATTCCCTTTGTCTAGCGGTATAGTACTTGCCCGAGATTCGATCGTCGGTATCCCGATACCTTGTTCAATCTCGTTACTGGCAAGTCTCTTTACTCGTTCCGTAACACATCATCCCGTGATCAACCCCTTGGTCACATTGTGCACATTATGATGATGTCCTACCGAGGGGGCCCAGAGATACCTCTCCATCACACGGAGTGACAAATTCCAGTCTCGATTCGTGCCAACCCAACAGACACTTTCGGAGATACCCGTAGTGTACCTTTATAGCCACCCAGTTACGTTGTGACATTTGGTACACCCAAAGCATTCCTACGGCATCCGGGAGTTGCACAATCGCATGGTCTAAGGAAATGATACTTGACATTAGAAAAGCTTTAGCATACGAACTACACGATCTTTGTGCTAGGCTTAGGATTGGGTCTTGTCCATCACATCATTCTCGTAATGATGTGATCCCGTTATCAACGACATCCAATGTCCATGGTCAGGAAACCGTAACCATCTATTGATCAACGAGCTAGTCTACTAGAGGCTTACTAGGGACATGGTGTTGTCTATGTATCCATACATGTATCTGAGTTTCCTATCAATGCAATTATAGCATGGATAATAAACGATTATCATGAACAAGGAAATATAATAATAATAACTAATTTATTATTGCCTCTAGGGCATATTTCCAACAGTCTCCCACTTGCACTAGAGTCAATAATCTAGTTCACATCGCCATGTGATTAACACTCATAGGTCACATCGCCATGTGACCAACATCCAAAGGGTTTACTAGTGTCACCAAACTAGTTCACATCATCATGTGATTAAGATTCAATGAGTTCTGGGGTTTAATCATGTTTTGCTTGTGAGAGAGGTTTTAGTCAATGGGTCTGCAACATTCAGATCCGTATGTACTTCGCAAATCTCTAGGTCATATTATAAATGCTGCTTCCACGCTCCACTTGAAGCTATTCCAAATGGTTGCTCCACTATACGTATCCGTTTTGCTACTCAGAGTCATTCGGATAGGTGTTAAAGCTTGCATCAACGTAACCCTTTATGCCGAACTCTTTATCACCTCCATAATCGAGAAACATGTCCTTATTACTCCAAGGACAATTTTGACTGCTGTCCGGTGATCCACTCCTTGATCACCTTTGTACCCTCTTTCCAGACATGTGGCAAGGCGCACATCAGGTGCGGTACTCAGCATGGCATACCGTATAGATCCTATGACAAAAGCATAGGGGACGACCTTCGTCCTTCCTATTTGTTCTGCCGTGGTCGAGCTTTAAGTCTTAACTTCATACCTTACAACTCAGGCAAGAACTCCTTCTTTGACTGATCCATCTTGAACACCTTCAAGATCATGTCAAGGTACGTGCTCATTTGAAAGTACCATTAAGCGTTTTTGATTTATCCTCATAGATCTTGATGCTCAATGTTCAAGCAGCTTAATCCAGGTTTTCTATTGAAAAACACTTTTCAAATAACCCTATATGCTTTCCATAAATTCTACATCATTTCTGATCCAAAATATGTCAACAACATATACTCATCAGAAATTCTATAGTGCTCCCACTCACTTCTTTGGAGATACAAGTTTCTCATAAACTTTGTATATACCCAAAATCTTTGATCATCTCATCAAAGCGCATATTCTGACTCCGAGATGCTTGCTCTAGTCCATGGAAGGACCGCTGGAGCTAGCATACCTTTTAGCATCCTTAGGATCGACAAAACCTTTCTGATTGTATCACATACAACCTTTCCTTGTGAAAACTGGTAAGGAAACTTGTTTTGACATCCATCTGCCAGATTTCATAAATGCAGCTAATGCTAACATGATTCCGACGGACTTAAGCATCTCTACGGATGAGAAAATCTCATCGTAGTCAACTCCTTGAACTTGTGAAAAAGTCTTCACCACAAGTCGATCTTCATAGACGGTGACATTACCGTCCACGTCCGTCTTCTTCTTTAAAGATCCATTTATCTCAATGGCTTGCCGATCATCTGGCAAATCCACTAAAGTCCATGCTTTGTTCTAATACATGGATCCTATCTCGGATTTCATGGCTTCTAACCATTTGTCAGAATATGGGCCCACCATTGCTTCTCCATGGCTCGTAGGTTCATTGTTGTCTAGCAACATGACCTTCAAGACAGGATTACTGTACCACTCTGAAGTAGTATGCATCCTTGTCACCCTACGAGGTACGGTAGTGACTTGATCTGAAACTTCATGATTACTGTCATAAGCTTCTACTTCAATTGGTGTGGGCACCACAGGAACAACTTCCTGTGCCCTTATACACACTAGTTGAAGTGACGGTTCAATAACCTCATCAAGTCTCCACCATGCTCCCACTCAACTTTCCAAGACAAACTTTTCCTCGAGAAAGGACCCGATTCAAGAAACAATCCCTATTGCTTTCGGATCTGAATTAGGAGGTATACCCAACTGTTTTGGGTGTCCTATGAAGATGCATCTTATCCGCTTTGGGTTCGAGCTTATCAACCTGAAACTTTTTCACATAAGCATCGCAGCCCCAAACTTTTAAGAAACAACAACTTAGGTTTCTCCAAACCATAGTTCAAACGGTGTCATCTCGACGGAATTACGTGGTGCCCTATTAAAATGAGTGCGGTTGTCTCTAATGCCTAATCCATGAACGATAGTGGTAATTCGATAAAAGACATCATGGTACGCACCATATCCAATAGTGTGCAACTATGATGTTCGGACACACCATCACACTATGGTGTTCTAGGCGGTATTAATTGTGAAACAATTTCCACAATGTCTTAATTGCGTGCCAAAGCTCGCAACTCAGATACTCATCTCTATGATCATATCATAGACATTTTATCCTCTTGTCACGATGATCTTCAACTTCACTATGAAATTACTTGAACCATTCAATAATTTAGACTTGTGTTTCATCAAGTAAATATACTCAGTATCTACTCAAATCATCCGTGAAGTAAGAACATAACGATATCCACTGCGTGCCTTAGCACACATTGGACTGCACACATCAAAATGTATTAATTCCAACAAGTTGCTTTCTTGTTCCATTTTACTGAAAACGAGGCTTTCAGTCATCTTGCCCATGTGGTATGATTTGAATGTCTCAAGTGATTCAAAATCAAGTGAGTCCAAACGGTCCATTTGCATGGAGTTTCTTCATGCATATACACCAATAGACATGGTTCGCATGTCTCAAACTTTTCAAAAACGAGTGAGTCCAAAGATCCATCAACATGGAGCTTCTTCATGCGTTTTATACCAATATGACTTACATGGTAGTGCCACAAGTAGGTGGTATTATCATTACTATCTTATATCTTTTGGCATGAACATGTGTATCACTACGATCGGGATTCAATAAACCATTCACTTTTGGTGCAAGACCACTGAAGGTATTATTCAAATAAACAGAGTAACCATTATTCTCCTTAAATGAATAACCGTGTTGCGATAAACATAATCCAATCATGTCTATGCTCAACACAAACACCAAATAATTATTTAGGTTTAACACCAATCTCGATGGTAGAGGGAGCGTGCGATGCTTGATCACATCAACCTTGGAAACACTTCCAACACATATCGTTAGCTCACCTTTAGCTAGTCTCCGTTTATTCCGTAGCTTTTATTTCGAGTTACTAACACTTAGCAACCGAACTGGTATCTAATACCCTGGTGCTACTAGGAGTACTAGTAAAGTACACATTAACATAATGTATATCCAATATACTTCTATCGACCTTGCCAGCCTTTTCATCTACCAAGTATCTAGGGTAATTCTGCTCCAGTGACTGTTCCCCTTATTACAGAAGCACTTAGTCTCGGGTATGGGTTCAACCTTGGGTTTCTTCACTAGAGCAGCAGCTGATTTTCCGTTTCATGAAGTATCCCTTCTTGCCCTTGCCCTTCTTGAAACTAGTGGTTTCACTAACCATCAACAATTGATGCTCCTTCTTGATTTCTACTTTCACGGTGTCAAACATCGCGAATATCTCAAGGACCATCATATCTATCCCTGATATGTTATAGTTCATCACGAAGCTCTAGCAGCTTGGTGGCAATGACTTTGGAGAAACATCACTATCTCATCTGGAAGATCAACTCCCACTCGATTCAAGTGATTGTTGTACTCAGACAATCTGAGCACAAGCTCAACGATTGAGCTTTTCTCCCTTAGTTTGCAGGCTAAGAAAATCGTCGGAGGTCTTATACCTCTTGACGTGGGCACGAGCCTGAGATCCCAATTTTAGCCCTCGAAACAACTCATATGTTCCGCGATGTTTTGAAATCGTCTTTGGTGCCTCAACTCTAAACCGTTTAACTGAACTATCATGTAGTTATCAAAACGTGTATGTCAGATGTTCGCAACATCCACAGACGACGTTCGAGGTTCAGCACACTGAGCGGTGCATTAAGGACATAAGCCTTCTACGAAGCAACGAGGACAATCCTCAGTTTACGGACCTAGTCCGCATAATCACTACTATCAACTTTCAACTAAATTTTTCTCTAGGAACATATCTGAAACAGTAGAACTAAAGCGCGAGCAATATGACATAATTTGCAAACACATTTTGACTATGTTCAGGATAATTGAGTTCATCTTATGAACTCCCACTCAGATAGACATCCCTCTAGTCATCTAAGTGATTACATGATCCGAGTCAACTAGGCCGTGTCCGATCATCACGTGAGATGGACTAGTCAACGTCGGTGAACATCTTCATGTTGATCGTATCTTCTATAAGACTCATGCTCGACCTTTCGGTCTTCCGTGTTCCGAGGCCATGTCTATACATGCTAGGCTCGTCAAGTCAACCTAAGTGTATTGCGTGTGTAAATCTGGCTTACACCCGTTGTATTCGAACGTTAGAATCTATCACACCCGACCATCACGTGGTGCTTCGAAACAACGAACCTTCGCAACGGTGCACAGTTAGGGGGAACACTTTTCTTGAAATTATTTCGAGGGATCATCTTATTTAAGCTACCGTCGTTCTAAGAAAATAAGATGTAAAACATGATAAACATCACATGCAATCAAATAGTGACATGATATGGCCAATATCATATTGCTCCTTTGATATCCATCTTCGGGGCGCCATGATCATCTTCGTCACCGGCATGACACCATGATCTCCATCATCATGATCTCCATCATCGTGTCTTCATGAAGTTGTCACGCCAACGACTACTTCTACTTCTATGGCTAACGCGTTTAGCAATAAAGTAAAGTAATTTACATGGCGTTCTTCAATGACACGCAGGTCATACAAAAAATAAAGACAACTCCTATGGCTCCTGCCGGTTGTCATACTCATCGACATGCAAGTCGTGATTCCTATTACAAGAACATGATCATCTCATACATCACATATATCATTCATCACATCATTTGCCATATCACATCACAAACACTTGCTACAAAAACAAGTTAGACGTCCTCTAATTGTTGTTGCAAGTTTTTACGTGGCTTCTATAGGTGTTCTAGCAAGAACGTTTCTTACCTACGTAAAACCACAATGTGATATGCCAATTTCTATTTACCCTTCATAAGGACCCTTTTCATCGAATCCGCTCCAACTAAAGTGGGAGAGACAGACACCCGCTAGCCACCTTATGCAACTAGTGCATGTCAGTCGGTGGAACCTGTCTCACGTAAGCGTACATGTAAGGTCGGTTCGGGCCGCTTCATCCCACGATGCCGCCGAAGCAAGATAAGACTAGTAGTGGAAAGAAAATTAACAACATCTATGCCCACAACTGCTTTGTGTTCTACTCGTGCATAGTAACTACGCATAGACCTAGCTCATGATGCCACTGTTGGGGAACGTAGCAGAAATCGAAAATTTTCTACGCATCACCAAGATCAATCTATGGAGTAATCTAGAAACGAGGGGAAGGAGAGTGCATCCACATACCCTTGTAGATCGTTAAGCGGAAGCGTTCAAGAGAATGGGGTTGAAGGAGTCGTACTCGTCGTGATCCAAATCACCGGAGATCCTAGTGCCGAACGGACGGCACCTCCGCGTTCAACACACGTACAGCCCGGTGAAGTCTCCCATGCCTTGATCCAGCAAGGAGAGAGGGAGAGGTTGAGGAAGACTCCATCCAGCAGCAGCACGATGGCGTGGTGGTAGTGGAGGAGCATGGCAATCCTGCAGGGCTTCGCCAAGCACCGTGAGATATGAGGAGAAAGAGAGGTAGGGCTGCGCCAACAGGAGAAGAACTTCGTGTGTTGGGCTGCTCCTTTGCCTCCACTATATATAGGGGGAGAGGGGGGTTGCGCCCCCACCTAGGGTTCCACCATAGGGGCAGAGGCCAGCCCAAGATCCCATCTGAGGGGCAGCCAAGGGGGGAAGAGGGGAAACTTGCCCCCCAAGTTAGGTGGGTGCGCCCCCCTCCCCAAACCCTAGGCGCCTTGGGCCCTTGTGGGGGAGCGCACCAGCCCACCTGGGGCTGGTCCCCTCCCACACTTGGCCCATGCTGCCCTCCGGGGATGGTGGCCCCACTTGGTGGACCCCCGGGACCCTCCCGGTGGTCCCGGTACGTTACAGATAAAACCCGAAACTTTTCCGGTGACCAAAACAGGACTTCCCATATATAAATCTTTACCTCCGGACCATTCCGGAACTCCTCGTGACGTCCGGGATCTCATCCGGGACTCCGAACAACATTCGGTAACCACATACAAACTTCCTTTATAACCCTAGCGTTATCGAACCTTAAGTGTGTAGACCCTACGAGTTTGGGAACCATGCAGACATGACCGAGACGTTCTCCGGTCAATAACCAACAGCAGGATCTGGATACCCATGTTGGCTCCCACATGTTCCACGATGATCTCATCGGATGAACCACGATGTCAAGGACTCAATCGATCCCGTATTCATTTCCCTTTGTCTACCGGTATAGTACTTGCCCGAGATTCGATCGTCGGTATCCCGATACCTTGTTCAATCTCGTTACCGGCAAGTCTCTTTACTCGTTCCGTAACAAATCATCCCGTGATCAACCCCTTGGTCACATTGTGCACATTATGATGATGTCCTACCGAGTGGGCCCAGAGATACCTCTCCGTCACACGGAGTGACAAATCCCAGTCTCAATTCGTGCCAACCCAACAGACACTTTCGGAGATACTCGTAGTGTACCTTTATAGCCACCTAGTTACGTTGTGACGTTTGGTACATCCAAAGCATTCCTACGGCATCCGGGAGTTGCACAGTCTCATGGTCTAAGGAAATGATACTTGACATTAGAAAAGCTTTAGCATACGAACTACACGATCTTTGTGCTAGGCTTGGGATTGGGTCTTGTCCATCACATCATTCTCGTAATGATGTGATCCCGTTATCAACGACATCCAATGTCCATGGTCAGGAAACCGTAACCATCTATTGATCAACGAGCTAGTCTACTAGAGGCTTACTAGGGACATGGTGTTGTCTATGTATCCACACATGTATCTGAGTTTCCTATCAATACAATTATAGCATGGATAATAAACGATTATCATGAACAAGGAAATATAATAATAATAACTAATTTATTATTGCCTCTAGGGCATATTTCCAACAGCCTCGCGGGGCGGACGATAGGAAGTTTCCTCAGGAGCAGCCTCATCAGGCGGGCTCGCGAGGAGGCGGAGAGATGAAGGCAGGGTACCTAGCGAGGTGCCTGTGACGCAAGCTATGACGATCGAGACCAGGCGGGCGCCAGGTGGGCGCTGGCCTGCGCAGTGTCCTTGTTTCCCCTTCGGTGCAAAGGGGCAAGCACAGGCCAAGGCATCAGGCAAAGGTTACCATTTCGGTGCAACAAGACCAAGACCAGCAGAGCGGCAGGATGGAGGTCACCGTGGAGCCCAGGACGGCGTCACCGTCAGAGTCTTTGGCAGTCGAAGACCAACTTTAGTTAGGATAAGTGTACTAGATGTTCCCCTTCAAAATGGCCAATTGTTGGTGCCCTTCCCGCTCATTATTTAGGAAGAGGCCCAGGGCCTCCCTCTATAAATAGAGCTAGCCACCACAGAGGAGGGGGATCGAGATTTGAGAGAGGTTTTGGGTAGACTAGAGAGAGAGAGGGGTGACTGAACTCACCCAAGCAGTTCACCGCACCAGTTCAAGAACACCTCTCGCGAGGCTGTTCTCCCTTTGTATTGTTCATCAGCTCCTGAGGCAGTCCACCACACCACACACTTGAGTAGGGTATTACACCACAATGGTGGCCTGAACCAGTACGAACCTCATGTCCCTTGTGTGTTCTTCTTGCTAGCCTAGATTCCTTGCAAGGCTTCGAGATGTGAGTTGGTAGGGGAAAGATCTTCGTGCGCACCCCAGAGTTCGAACCTCAAGGGTCTGCCGGAACCCGAAATACGACAACATGTTGTGCACATGTTATACCATAATGTGATAATGCATGGCGTTTGCAACTCACAGCTAAATGCTGAACAATCTAAACCATACTATACATCAACCAATCTCACATTTTATTTGAATTAGTGATAATGTGTGGCGTTTGAACCTTACAACTAAATATAGAACAATCCAAACAATACGGCGCGACTCCATCCATGGTGGCGGCGGCGGCCACTTCCTCCACGACGCCGCTCCCTCGACGGCGACGTCCACATCAGTAGGAGCTGCTGCTGCTTTAGCTCTAGCTCGCGCTGCTGCTCTGCTCTTGCTCTCGGTCCCCTGCCTGGTCTACTCTTGCTATTGCTCTTGCTCACGCTGCTGCTCTCGCTCTTGCTCTTGCTTGCGATGCTGCTCCGATTTAGCTACACTTCAGTCGACTGAATCGACTTTTGGGCCAGTCGATTTTCAGGGGGTGGGGGGGAGCCCGTCGGGGTGAAGGAAGAACCAGCCGCAGTGGGGGGGGGGGGCTCGTCGGAGAGGTACCCCACTATGTATCTTAGGGTTCAGGGTGGGGCGGTGGTGCCGACGGTGGCGGGGCGGTTGCGTGGGGATCGCCGGAGAAAAAGCTCGGCACTGGGAGCCTAGAGGGATGGTCGGGGTGGCGGCGGACCGGCGATGGGGAGTGTTTTTGGGGCGGGCAGGGCGGCGCACCGCCGGCTGCGGGTGGCGGGGGGCTATTTTTTGGCCGGTGGTGGCTGGCGGCT